>VKKV01000001.1:0-600000 GCA_008080845.1 Phytophthora kernoviae
TTTCGGGGTCACTCATCGTTTCACTAGTCAGCACGGTATGAGCCAATCAGAGGCAAAATACGTAGCACGCTTCAAGGTCACCAGCCGCTTCAGGTCGCAAAGACGCCTCAGGGTGAAGATGAGTGAGTCAGCCGAAAAGCATGGGCAGACTCAGGTTGGTGTGTCTTATCTTCACTACGTTTGAAATCGAAACCCGATCGGTTGATGACAGTGTGCTCCAATAGGCCGACCAACTCGATTGAATTGATGCGACATTGGTAACAATCGATTGGTTTTATCTGACTGCAACTAGTTAACCGATGCCGACGCCTACCGACAGCAAAAATACTGTTATGTCGTTGAACTAAAGAGGCTGTGCCGCTAGAAACTGGCAGGATAGCTGGCAACTAATACGCATCGACGATGAGGATGTCGTTTTGGTAATTTATCGATCGGATAATTTATCGCATTGCTGGACTGAGGTCACTCATCTTGGCTTGGTGACAATCACGTGTCTTTGTGCGCCCGGATTAGTGACCTATCGAACCGGCCATTGAGCGCCGCACCGCCAGCACATCAGTACTAGGCATTTAGTGCTCTCAACGTACGGGGTCATGCGTTCCAAGTCGGAACTTCCGACGTGTTAAGAATGACTATAAGAGCAAGTAAAATTGCCCAGTGTATGTACGTCCTACCTCACCGAGATGCTGACGCGTCAATAATAAGACCACCAGATTCTGGTGGTGCAATGGCAAAGCATTTTGGTTCAACGGTGCAGCAGTTTTTAGTATATTTTTGCTGTTGGTAGGCGTCGGCATCGGTTAACTAGTTGCAGTCAGATAAAACCAATCGATTGTTACCAATGTCGCATCAATTCAATCGAGTTGGTCGGCCTATTGGAGCACACTGTCATCAACCGATCGGGTTTCGATTTCAAACGTAGTGAAGATAAGACACACCAACCTGAGTCTGCCCATGCTTTTCGGCTGACTCACTCATCTTCACCCTGAGGCGTCTTTGCGACCTGAAGCGGCTGAGTGACCTTGAAGCGTGCTACGTATTTTGCCTCTGATTGGCTCATACCGTGCTGACTAGTGAAACGATGAGTGACCCCGAAATCCGATTTCTGCCCCTGGCAGTATCGGCGACATCGAATTGGTGTTGCGCTCTGGTGGGAATGGTTTGCTATGGAGCGAGTAGTCGCATACCATCGCAAGTCAGCGGCAAACAGGTGAGACAACGACCGGCATTACCCATCGGAATAGGCCGCGTGCGTGGCTATGCGTCAAAGTGGCGATACAAAGAGCTCCAGGGTCCGTTGCCAACGCTGCTGTGGCTCCCCGTGTAGTCTAGAGCTCATTATTCAATCGGCCACATCAAAAACAACCTAAGCACCCTCGTCACCAGCAGTTGCACATTACAATGGCTCCCATCGCACAGAGCACCTCAGCTACGACGGCGGCGAACACCGAGAAGCCTGTCGCTGGCCCCAAACCCATGTCCGAGTCCACTATCGCCATCCTCAAGGTCACCGCGCCTGTGGTCAAAGCGCACGGCACGGAAATCACTTCCATCATGTACAGCACCATGTTTCGCGAGTTTCCGGAGGTACAGAACCTCTTCAATATGTCGCACCACCGCGTGGCCGGGTCGACTGTCGGTGGCGCCCCGCTGGAGTGTCCCGTCAGGCCACCGCGCTAGCCAACGCCGTCATCGCCTTCGCCGCCAACTGCGATCGCCTTGGAAATCTCGGAGATGCCGTGCCACGCATGGTGCACAAGCACGTGAGCCTCGACATCCGCGCCAAGCACTACCCGATCGTGGGCGGATGCCTACTGCGCGCCATCAAGACGGTGCTGAAGGATACGGCCACGGACGAGATCGTGGAGGCATGGAAGGAAGGCTATTGGTTCCTGGCTGACCTGCTCATCCAGGCCGAAGACCAGACCCGTAACGAATTCGAGCAAATGCGCGGCGGATGGTCGGGATTCCGCGAACTACGTGTGGCTCGCAAGGAGAAGGAGAGCACCGAGGTCACCTCGTTTTACCTCGAGAGCGCCGAGGAGGGCAAGCCGATCATGACCTTCCAGTCTGGCCAGTTCCTGTCGCTCAAGTTCGACAACCTACAGGAGGGCCGCTCCGTCGTGCGCAACTACAGTGTGTCGTGTGCCCCGGGTCTGGATTACTACCGCATTTCTGTCAAGAAGGAGTCGGGAGACGCCGAGAAGAACACCCCGGCCGGCGTAGTCTCTTCCCACCTGCACAACGACGTGGAGGTTGGCAGCACGCTGCACGTGGGTGTGCCATGCGGTCACTTCTTCCTCCAGACTGACAAACCCTCCACCAAGCCGATCGTGTTTTTGAGTGGCGGCGTGGGCTTCACCCCACTGCTCAGTATGCTCGAGCACCTCGTGGCGTCGTCTGCGGAGAAGCCACCCGTCATTTTGTGCAATACGCACGCAGTCCGGAGGTGCGTGCATTCGGTGACCACGTCGAGTATCGCGAAGAAGAACGATTTCGTGGCACAACACGCAGTCTATGGTCGTTTCGACCTAGAGCAGTTGGAGAAGTGGCTGCCGTCAAAGGATTGCGAGTTCTACTTCTGCGGCCCCGCTGGGTTCATGAAGACTGTGCACAAGGATCTGTCGAAGCAATGGGGTGTGCCTGCAGTCCAACTGCACTACGAGTACTTTGGCCCCACACAAAACATGGACGCGTAAGAGTGTGTTGACGTGCGTGTTTAGACCTGAGTAGAGCCGCATACGAGTATCGCTTGCGCATGGTGGTCTCAATACAGGATATGTTAACCTTGTTCGTCACGTTGCTTGCGTCAGCATGACAATGCGTTCAGTCGGAAGTATTGATGCAGGCGCAAGTCCATAAAGCAAAATCGTAATCAAAATGCTCACGGTTGGAAGATCTCCATTTATCCATTAAATAGGTATGGTATCTCCAAATTAATATTAAGCGTGTACCAATTCATTTCGTGCCATACCCAGTTTCTGCCATGGCCAAGCGCAGCCGCTGGGACTCGGACTCGTCGGACGAGCACGTCCCACGCCGCAAACAAGCGTCTTCATCTCGTTGCAAGACCTCCAAACACTCTCCTAACGCTTCTCCTCCACGATCCGATCTTTCCAGTCCTCATAACCCCTCCATACCCGAACCAATCGCCTCCCCAAATGATGTCTCTCCACGCCATAATTTCTACCTTTTAGGCTGTCGCAGCGTTGATTGCTACAAACGCATTGGCAAGATTGATGAAGGGACTTATGGTGTCGTGTCCAAGGCTCAAGACAAAGAAACGGGCGACGTGGTGGCTCTCAAACAGGTCAAAATGAGTGCCGACGCCAGTCAAGAAGGCTTCCCAGTCACTGCTCTACGTGAGACCAACGTGCTGCTGTCTCTGGACCATCCAAACATTGTCCAGGTGCGGGAGATGGTGGTGGGCTCTACGCCTGACAAGATCTACATGGTGATGGACTATGCTGAGAACGACCTGAAGAACGTCATGCAGAACAAGATGAAGGCTCCGTTCCTCCAGTCTGAAGTCAAGTATCTGCTTCAGTCTTTGCTCAGTGCCATGGCCTACATGCACGATCGTTGGTATGTGCATCGAGACCTCAAGACAAGTAACTTGCTGTATGATGCACGTGGAGTGCTGAAGGTTTGCGACTTCGGACTGGCACGCAAATACGGCTCGCCCTTGAGAACGTACACGCAGCTGGTGGTAACGCTGTGGTATCGTGCCCCGGAGCTGTTGCTTGGAGCGAAAAAGTACTCGACAGCGGTGGATATGTGGTCGGTTGGGTGCATTTTCGCGGAGATACTGCTCATGAAGCCGCTGTTCACTGGACGAGGTGAACTCGACCAAACAGACCAGATTTTCAAACTTCTAGGGGTACCCAACGAAGAGAATTGGCCTGGTGTAGATGACGATGTGCCTGATGCAAATGTGAGCGTGCGTGGTAAGTGGCCAAAGCACTCGCGGCTACGGGATAAGTTTCCGTTGGCAGCCACGTTGTCTGGTAGCGGTTGCTCCTTGTCGAAGGCAGGCTTTGACTTGTTGAGTCGCATGCTAGCTCTTAGTCCACGTAGACGCATCTCGGCAAAGGAGGCGCTGGCTCACGTATATTTTCAGGAGGCGCCATCGCCAAAACAGCAGGAGTTGATGCCGACGTTTCCAGCATAGACCACTAAAACGAATGGTACTTGTTTTCTCTTCTTCACCATACTAATGAGATAGTCGTGTTCCAAGCTTAGAGTTTTGCGTATCAAACTCGTAATCCCTTGAATTGCTTTAAAACTACGAACTGCATCGTCACGGATAGTTAGCAAGAAAGCTCATAGAGCCTTCGTTTCCAGCAACGCATACTCAGGCGTAACCATAGCGCTTTCAAACACACGAGACACATCCTCAAGACTTCCTAGTATCCTCAGCATCGGCGTCAGCATGTCGACCTTGGGCAGGAAGTTCACTATACGGCTTTGCTTGACATCCCAGACGAAGCGTGTGAAATCGTGTATCACGAGTTGCTGTCCCAGCATCTTTTGACAAAGTGACGGTCATTTATTTGGGCTCCTGTCGTTCACTAGATACGGAACGCGAGGCGTAGCGTGTTTTCGGTGATGGTTAGTATAGATCGCGTGGTGGCGATAAGTGAGTCTCCATCTTCATTTCCCAGCCGAACAAGTTGGATGTCCATATCGTTGTGGTAGAGCATTTGGAGGCTCCAATTGTCGTGCATTGCCTCAATGCCGGACATTGTTCCGTACACCACAGCTGGAGCCATGATTGCTAGCAGAAAGTTCTGCCAAACGTGAGCTTTGCGGGGCAAAATGCTTCTGTTGCACTAGGCTCCGTTGTTCTTGGCATGGGAGGTCTGTAGCCGGCGAAAGGGGCGATAGTACTCTGCAATAACACTCCATATCATGTTAGTTGCTGGAAATCCTCGGACGATAACCTGGTGTTGCATCTCAATCTGTTGAACTTCTTTTCGCATCTTTTGAACTTCGGCTTCAAGGTCATTGAGTCGCTGGCGCTGCTTCATTTTGTGTCGTACTTGGCACGCCTGGTTACATTCTCGGTGATTCTTGGCTGCTTGTGGTTTTGGTGTTGCTCCTCAACTCGCTCGTGTTCCGTCCACTGCGCCTGTGACGGACGGTAAGGATGGAATCACTTACGACTGGAGGTTTTCGTGGTATGCGCCATGGTCTCAGTTAAAGTCGCTGGTGCCTGTACTGGACTCATGTCCTAGTGCCCATTATGTCTGCTGGGCGTAGTGGTCTCCGTTGAAGCTTGGGATTGTCGTTGTTGGGGACTGTGGTCATTCGGACCAGGCGTTTTTGTCTGCATGAGACCAGAGTTGCTTTCGACGAGTTCACTTTCTATAACGAAGAGATCAAGTGAAGGCTGCTTCACTTCAGCAATGATACTGTCATTCATCCACCTGCAGTTTGAGAGGAGCGACATGTTTGAGTACACCTTGAGATTGATGATCGTGTCAAACTCACTATCCAGTGAGTCACACGTACGCGCCTAGTTGTGTGTGACCAAGGTCCAATGACTCACGTGTGAGGGCGCATTTCCACTACGACTTTGACCGCACACCCATGAATCGACATTGGTGGTGAGACGACAGTGAAATGATGGAATGTGTCTCCTCTAGAGAGAATGGTGACACCGACATCAGCTCGAGACAGAGGAGTCAAACGTGGTCGAGACCTTACTTCCCTTGGCAGTCGTTCTCACTCGTCGCCTCAATGAAAGCTACGTCCGATATGTGCAGCATGCAAACTAAGGCAGTCTCTCACTGCAACCGCTCAGTGACTTCAACAGCAAGACATCACTACACAGAGGAGAAGCTGAAAGCCAGCCAAGTTGCACTCCTTCGCGAGTCAGCCAGACCCGATACAGGAAGAAATAATGTACGGCTGCGACGAACTTAACAAAGGACAACTCGTTACTGCGTGATGAGATTCAAAAGCTCAAGATCCAACTCCGGGTCGTAACATCGGGTGTGCCAAGTACGACACAAAATGAAGCAGCGCCAGCGACTCAATGACCTTGAAGCCGAAGTTCAAAAGATGCGAAAAGAAGTTCAACAGATTGAGATGCAACACCAGGTTATCGTCCGAGGATTTCCAGCAACTAACATGATATGGAGTGTTATTGCAGAGTACTATCGCCCCTTTCGCCGGCTACAGACCTCCCATGCCAAGAACAACGGAGCCTAGTGCAACAGAAGCATTTTGCCCCGCAAAGCTCACGTTTGGCAGAACTTTCTGCTAGCAATCATGGCTCCAGCTGTGGTGTACGGAACAATGTCCGGCATTGAGGCAATGCACGACAATTGGAGCCTCAAATGCTCTACCACAACGATATGGACATCCAACTTGTTCGGCTGGGAAATGAAGATGGAGACTCACTTATCGCCACCACGCGATCTATACTAACCATCACCGAAAACACGCTACGCCTCGCGTTCCGTATCTAGTGAACGACAGGAGCCCAAATAAATGACCGTCACTTTGTCAAAAGATGCTGGGACAGCAACTCGTGATACACGATTTCACACGCTTCGTCTGGGATGTCAAGCAAAGCCGTATAGTGAACTTCCTGCCCAAGGTCGACATGCTGACGCCGATGCTGAGGATACTAGGAAGTCTTGAGGATGTGTCTCGTGTGTTTGAAAGCGCTATGGTTACGCCTGAGTATGCGTTGCTGGAAACGAAGGCTCTATGAGCTTTCTTGCTAACTATCCGTGACGATGCAGTTCGTAGTTTTAAAGCAATTCAATAGAATCCATGACTACAGTATGCTTAATCGACTTGTTATATTGATTCCGGATGAGGATCGTCATTTTCATGCTGGTCTCACAACTCACAAGAGGAGTCCTGCTACCCATAAGCTACCGTTGTCTACACCTGGCCACATGCAGCTGCACCTCCGTCACTGAGATAATCTAGATAGTCTTGACTCTCGAACCGACTCGGAAGGAAGGCGTCCACGTAGTCAGCGAGCCTACATCCTTCTAGTTTCTCTCCCATTACATGGGATGCCAGCAAGTGACCTGATGCTCCACTTGACATGAGGCCGACGCCTGTCATCGCAGACTGCAAGAAGATGCCACCAACGGTGCTCGGTGCTGGTCCGATGAGCGGTAAGTTATCGAGCGTCTTGCAGTAGTATCCGCCGCTAACGTAAAAGGAATCACGCACTTCCGACCGATTCAAGTACGACTTCACCTGCGGAAACATCCGCGTGAGTCCGCGGATACAGACCTCAGGAAATCTACAGCATCCACACAGTTAGTCGACAACCCGCGACAGCACCAAACCATTGAAATTTCCGACTCCAGCCCACCTGCGATCCAAACAGTCTTCGACTGGGTAGTGTGCCGGTACGGGGTCGATATCATATGTCCAGACTGCCATCATTTTGTTGCCCATGTACGGACGTACATGGACTCCTCCTGGATAATCTTCCAGCATGCGTGCGGCTGACGGATCTGACATAACTTCCCTACGGTCTTCATCAGAAAACTGCGGCGCAACATATAAAGCGAGAATCGACACATAATAATCAGCCCAATACATTCGCAACTTCATGACCAAGTTCATCGAACTCACCTCGAGTTTTCCCATCGGATCGGTGTCGAATGTAAGCGGCATCGTAGACGGCAATACGTTGTCAACATCATCCACGATAGCGCGGCAGTGTAGTTCATTAATAATCGGTACATCATAACTCGACATATCGCGCTGTTTCAGCATGTCCATCGTTCTCTCGAACAAAGGTCCCGTGGCAAACACCACATTGGGCGTTGCCACCTCGAACGTCTCGCCATTATGCATGGCCACTTTTACTCCACTCACATGTCCGCCGTTTGCAGAGATGCCCGTCACTTTGCCACGCAACACTTCCGCTTCGGGGCAATATTCAGTAGCCTTAGCAAGTTCATAGTTGGCTACTTTCACTGGGTTGAGCGATCCGCAGCGACGCACATGTAACGCTGCACGTGCTTTTGAGTCTTTCAAGTTGGGGAATGCAGCTGTGACATTGTCGATGCCCACCAGGAGATCACTCCCATCCAGATCGTACTGCATTTCTCCGTAGAGAAGCGGTACCCGCTGAGCTTATCATTCGGCTCATGGACACGTAGTTCTCCACCGCCATGCTGCTCCAGACTCTTTGCCAATTGCTTGAGCTCCGCCATCTTGTCGACATCGCGTGTCACGAACAGGTATCCGTTACGGTTCAACCCCAGTGCATTGTTCGTCTCCTTGCAGATGGTGTCCATCTCGTCAATAGAGTGCACTACAAGCTCTCGCATTGGAGCCTCAGCCTCACTTGGGAACCAATTGCGATAGCTGAAGGAGCCATTGGCACTCGTAAGTGACAATGGGGGCAATGCATCTACCAGTAACGGTTTGAAGCGAGGATTGCGAGCATTCAACTGTGCCAAGTGATAAAAGGCGGAGCAACCAGCGACACCAGCACCAACCACCACCACATCTGCAGTACACTTGCGCAACATCTTTCGACAGCTTTGCCCTCAGCGAATTCAAGACTGATCGCTAAGGAGTTAAAAGGTCTCATGGAGATGCGCGTGAAACGTCGTAGAGCTTGATTGGGCATTGTGGTGGTGCACTTGCCACTTCAATCTGCTTGGTGATGGAGTCGAGCCATCCTATCACGCGGGTCATCCCATCAGTTGAATGCGTTGATGAGTCTTGTTTGATTGGGTGCTTTACTTGCCAGCGAGCGCCAAGTCGACACAATCCGGATTTGACGATGCGTTCGTCACTATGATGTATGAGGTGAATATGCTCACTAGCGACAAAATGGCAAAACATAGTTTCATTGATGATTCATGAACTTGGCATAGGAAAAAGTCTCGACATGGAGGCATCCTATGAAGCGTTGCGACCATACTTACACTGCAAGCAACAAATTACAGCTTGCTGGTCGCGTCGATGGCGTGGCTCTTGGCGAAAGCCAGGCCTTTGCTGACACTGTCTTGTGGCGAGATGTTGTGCTCGATTTCGCCCACCTTGCCACCCGGGAGGATGATCACGTGCGAGCGTTCCACACGTGTGCCGCCGTTGATGGAGCTGCCAAAGTAGCCAATCAACTGGTGCTTCGGGTCCGACAACAGCGTGTAGTTGTACTTCTGCGATTCCTTCCACGCCAGCAGCTCGGCCGGGGTGTCACCGCCCAGTCCGTACACGTCAAAGCCCGCCTTGATGATCTCCTCAAGGTTGTCGTTGTAACCGCACGCCTGAATCGTGCACCCAGGGGTGTCTGCCTCGGGTACATGAAGAAGATGGCGCCACGCTCCTTGAACAAGCCCTGAACTTGACAGTAGCCGAGGCGTCCGTCTGCAGTTCCACGTCGAACGTCGTGATGTTGTTCACTGCGAAGTCGCCGGCTGGCTCCTCCTCTTTGTTCGGTTCTTCTTCTTTCTCTGCAGAGGCAGAAACAGCAGCATCTTCTCCATTCCTCTTCACAAACTTGACAGCACGACTGACACTATCAGCAGGAGAGATTTTGCCCGTAATATCTCCCACAACGCCTCCCTTGAGGATCACAACGTGCGAGCGCTGCACCTTTGTGCCTGGCAGAGAGCTGCCAAAGTACTTGATCAGTTCATGCTTCGGGTCGCTCAGCAGGTCAAAGGGCAGACTCTCTTTGGTTTTCCAGTTGCTCAAAGACTTGGGACTGTCCCCACTGAGTCCGTACACTGTGAAACCCGCGTCCTTAATAGCTTGGATGTTGTCTCGGAAACCTATAGTGTACACAAATCATATCCAGTTTTTCTGTGAGCTTTTAACGTCAAATTCCTTCTAAAATCTACATTTTAGCTGCATGTATTAGACCAACCACAAGCTTGTTTAGTGCACCCGGGGTGTTGGCACGAGGGTACATGAAGAACACGACGCCTTGGTCCTTAAACGTGTCCAGAAACTTGATTGGTTTCTCGTCCTGGTTGGACAGCGTCACGTCCTTCGTGACGGTCTTTCCAACAGCCAAATCGCTGGCGGTGGGCGTCGTGGCCTTCTTGGCCGGACGCTTGACGCGTCACTGGAAGCTGCACGCTTCTGCGGGAGCTCAGCCGCAACGGGGAGTCCTTTTTGTTCGTACGACTGCGGGTAGACACCATGGCGCTTGCGATCAGAACGGAGACTTGAGCTGGACGTGGCTTGTTCGGAGAATGGCAGCGAAGGGATCTTGATTCCATAATAGGTTGCAGGAAGGTGACAGCTTCAAGTTATGTAGACCACTCAACAAATTATGTAAACCACTCAAATGAACTATGTGGACCACGTCATGTTGAATTTCCATATCAAATGGATACAACAGTAACGCGTTCAAGGTCTCTCAGCTCCCAGACAATAGGTACTACAATAGCTTGCATAATAATAGGTTATTACTAATTCCACTAAGGTCTGAAGTTTGGTCTGTTGCATGTACATTTTAGTGCGTCACTAATCCGTCACAGGTGTAGTTTGGTCCAACAGTGGCGCGTTTTGGACTGCTATCGAGCTGTTACTTAACTAGGAGATCCACAGACAGACCAGATGTGAAATCAATGCGGGGTTTTTCCAGAGCGGGGAAGTTTAATTCAGCTCTTCTGAACGCGAGTAAGGCAAGATCCATCACTTCGGGATTCACAGAGGTGACGAGAGGTAAGCAAAGATAAAGGACATTGCATTTTGGCTCTCATTAACGGGTTGCCTTTTTTCTACCGTTGATATCGTCAAGAGTCCTCCATGTTGACCGCCGCTGGATGCATGTAGTGGGGTGTCGAGATTGCGGCTGCTGGGCCTCATGACCACCAGTGCCGACTTCAAGAGACGGTAATGGTTGTGCCCAGATATACCGTTGGATTTGGATGCTTCCGATCGGACTATAATGGAAAAGTCACAACAATTGACTTTCTCGAAGTGATGCGAGAAGCCGTCGTGGTAGTTAGGTGCATTCAGCTGCGAGCCGCGGTTCTTCCAAATCGATAACTGGAAGTCATACTTGCTGTGGTGTGCCAAAATCAGTGGCTTATACGGCTCCACCAGATCTCGGAATTGGGGCTCGAGGTGGTGATCAGTGAGCTCAACATGCCAACCTTTCTCCTGTTGCTCGATATCGAACACACACATCTCCAACGCCACGTTCTTCGTCGGTGCTGGCCGACTTCCGGTAATGAATACACGAACTCTGCCGACGTCATGGAATGGCGAGCGAGCCTCCTCTGTTCTATGGACCTCTCGTTCTGATAGCAGTAGTTCCAACGTTATCGACATCAATAAAAATTCACGAATGAGCTGCATCTGGTTCCGCGTTTTCCCATAGTCCCCACTTTGCGAACCATCATTGGCCTATTGGCGGGAGTATTCAATAGCTATCTTAAACACTTAGATACGTCGATAGAAAGCAAACATATTGAGTTAGATAGGTAAGCCTCATCTTCTTGAGGCAGCATCTCGTCGTACATATGTACCTACCTATGGCAACGCAGACGAGCTGTGCGGCAGCCATGTGGCTTAGGCGTTCTGGATACAGCGTTGGAGCGAGCTGCACCTTGATAAACGTCTTTCCGGAAAGAGCGTCCTTGCGTTCTACTATAGAAAATTAGCACGAAAGTAGTAGCTCATCATACCTTTCTACGGCAACGTGGGTGTGTTGTGCATCCCAACAACTTATATTTGGCTCGTTACAGAACCACACAGCAATGTCTCCTGGCTACATCCCCGACATCCATGTGACTTAGATGTCCTGGGAATGACATTGAAGCAAGGCAACACCTTGGTAAACGATTTTTCAGAAGGATCCTCTTCGCATTTGGCCGTGAGTTTGCCACGAAACATTCCGACGCCGTCGTGGAGAAGCCATTCATTATCCATTTGGAAGTGTGATCCGCACAAAGGCAACGATCCAATGCACATGCTTCTGCAAACCACCCACACCTCGCCCAATGTCGCACACATTCCTGGTAGAGATCACAACGGCGTGGCAGCACGTGTCTCAATACTCCAGGCAGTGCTTGCTTCGGCCATGGAATCAGCAGCACATCAGCCTTGGCTTCGTCTGCTCCAGTTCACACCGCGACTTCTGAACCGCCAGAGCTGTGAACACAAGCGGCATACCACTGTGGCACTTGTCATCTCCATCCCAACGGTAGCAGGGCTACACAAATGTGTATATGTACATATACATATCTATACTTGTGTAGCCCTGCTACATATTTGATGAGCGACTCTGGAAGGGCATTACGAAGCTGTAGCAAAACTTTGAGGTTCAAATGTACGGTAACAGTAGTGACTGGTGGACCACGGCCATCTCTGTTGCATTATTGCGCTATCAATTTGATGATCGGGCAAAACTAAACCTGTGTTGTTTCTGTGGGATGACTTCTCAGCCCACTGAATGGAGGATGGCTTAGCGTGCGCTAAGGAGCTTAACGTTGTGCTGATGGAGATTCCACCTGGGTATACCTGCGTATGTCAGTCTGCTGACATATGCTGGAACAAGCCACTCCAGCAGAAGTTTCGAGGTGCATGGGTTGAGGATCTACAAGAGTAGTTGGATAAGGCAGATGATCAGCCCTTCAAGTTGGCACCACCATACCGGAAGAAGGTCGTCGGATGTGGTCTAGCACTACTGCGACGACGATAGCAAATGGTTTTTGGTGTGTAGCAGTCGACAAAGTATTAGACGAGGAGCTAGCGGAGGAGTATGACGATCTGACAGAGAGGCTTTCGTCGCTAGATTTATTAGATAAACGTATTGGCGAGGTTGACGCGGATGTAGTAGACCATCATTTGTAGCATGTGTAATAGAGACCACCTCTCTGCGTGCGTATGGATGTGCCTGCGATAGGACACGCTTGTTGTAGGACTTCGTTGAAATTGTCTCCCGCGTTGGGAGGGTTCTCGGGGTACCCCCTCCTGATTCTAATGGTAGCGTCAATTCGAGTGTAGCAGTTCATTTTTCACTAAACCATATGTATATAATATGTCACAGGTAGGCATTTATTGTCGAGGGGGAGCAATTACCTCTCCCTTCTTCCAACATCAATGTCGGAATCAACAAATTGGATACGGTATTGCAGTTGCCTGTGAACGAAAAAAGTCTGCGTTTCACTATGCTCCGTTAGCTTACGGGACAATTCGTTGTAGATAGTGATTTTCGAGGGACGAGTGTTTAATACACAAAAACACTAATGCCGTTTTAGAAACCAAAAAAATGACAATCTTTTGTCTATTTCTAATCCAAACCCTGGCTTTTTAAACTGAGATAATTTTGAATAATTTATAATTTTAGCTGAACCTTTAATTTTTTGATAGCTATTTGGTAAGAAGACGAGGTCAATTTCGATTGTTAGAAGTAGCAAACCGCTGGCTTCGTTTGAGAAATTTATCTGCACGGCATGACACTATGTTCCGACTAAAATGTGAATTACGCAATGGCATCGGATGGCCATACCGAATCCAACTTGGTGCGATGAGTTGCTTGTCACCCTCGAGCACGGGATAGGTCGCGGCTGTGGCCACACCGCACAGATTGTCCTTCTGCGAAATCTTAATGTAGCCGTCCTCACCCCAATGGGTGCTCCATGAATTCTTCACCTAAAGAAGCAAAAACGTAAGCGATAAGGTCCACACGAACCCCAAAAGTTATCCAGGTTTGAGTTTCCTTACCAGTGTGTATTTCTGCCCCTTGTACGTGGTCACACCCACGGCGAGCACCGAGTGGTCCAAGCTGTCCAAATCGCTCTTGCACTCGACGTCCTCGTAGTATCCACCACCATAGAAGTAGAAAGATGGAAGCGCAGCATCGATGGACACTGACAGCGGTCCCACCGTAGCTAGCGCGTCGTTGAGTGCCGCCACGCTCGTGACGTTCATGAAGCCCTTCATGCGCCCGATAGCATTGTCAGCGTTGAAGTGGCAGTAGTCGGGCACATTTCGGTACGTCCGTATGTCGCGGTGGTCTCGAGACCGCCGTTTGCCATAATCCACTCGTACGCTTGATAGTCCAAGCCTCCGTCACATGCATTGTTTCCATAGTCCCATCTGTCAATTTTGGATAAGTCAAAGCGGTTAGACAACCACAAATTATCCCCATACATATGACACAGACGTACGAGCAATCGAGGAGATTTTGCTGGGACATATTGAAAAGCTTCTTCTGCTGGGCGAATAGTGCGCCTTCCAATGCTCCAGTTGTGCTTCATGGGAATTATAAGTTAGCAAAACCAACTAGAGAAGATACGTTGACGAAGCATAGTTACCCGAAAGTCCAGCACGATCCGCAGGCACCCTGGTCCTTCACAGGAGTGACTGCACCCTTTGTTCGCCAGTCCAAGTCGCCCGGTTCCTCAAAACTTGAAAGCTCGTGAAGAGCCATAGCCCCATTGTCCTCGGCGCGCTTGACCCGCGATGAGCGGTGCATTGCCAAACGCTCTTCTCCTGTGAGGTCAGCGAACTTGTTCACTTCCAAATGGTAGGGTAGCCCCTGTTACTCATAAAACAGCACAAGAGTTTATCAGAATATTAAACACATAGCGCCTTTTGTACATCCACTCAACATTGCTTCCGTGTGTACCTTGCGATTTTGAGCGTTGATAAAACGGAGATTGTGATGGAAAGTTGCCAAGCGCTGGGTGACCTCACTGTCACCGTCGTAGACCTTATCGTGCGCTGTTGAAAATTCGTCAAAGAGTTCTTTCTTCCTGATTGTGCCTTCTGGCATCAGCAAGTGGATCTACAGCAAGCAAACGAATTAATCAAGTCGCAAATCAGCCACATTCGCCGCGTGCAGGAACGAGCAAGTTCACACTTACGTCTTCCTTGGGTCTACGAGACGGACCACTATCGTCACCAGGCATCTCAGTGCAGTTCATTGAAGCCGGTAGAGAAGAGAACACGTCCTCGTGTACTGGTCCTTCGCGCACGTAGATGTAGTCCAAGTAATACTCGTCAATGTGGCTGCCACCGAGCATGCCATTGCGACCCACATAGTGGAACCGCACGGGGCGTTCTGTCTTCTGGTCCACAAACAGTGTGTACTCTCCCAGCAATCCATCTTCTGTAGGTTCATGGAGCTTCGTCACGAACTTCCAGCTGAAACACGATCGTCCTTCAACGAGGAACACGCCATGCTGCGGCTCAAACACGCTCATATTAGGGAAAATATGTTGCAGAGGCTCGGACGCAGACTTGAAGCACTTGCGTTCGTGAATCACTGGAATAATTTGGTAACTAGGTCCACTGGTGTTGAAGATGTAGGTGTCTGTTCCTCCATAGTAGCTCAGCTTTTGCAGACCTTTGACTTCATCCACATGGACGTAGAGCGGTTCCACCATGTCCATGTAGGGCATGTTGAAGGTCACGCTGGCTTCGTATTGCGTCGGGAACACTGGTCTCTTGGTAGGGGCGAGGTGGTTGGCGTCCTCCACAGCGCGCAGGATGGCCAGCACCGCGATGAAACCGAGGATACCAGTAGTCAGCGCAATAATGGCGCACCAGATTTTGCGGGACTTGTTGCGTTGACGGCGCAGCACCGCGTTTTCATGCTGTTCCTGACGATGATAATCAGAGTCGGAGGTATGTTCTAGAGGAGGCTTTACGTTAGTATCTAGGATGAAGTATGAAGTGAAAAGGGTATGAAAAGAAAGAGGAGAGAAAGGATCATACCGTGGAGTAGACTCTCAGATGCACTGGCCTCCAGGTCTTCCGTAGGGAGAGTCGTCTTGGACTTCTTCTTGCCCATATTCGCTTGTTTCTTCCTTGTCGCTCTCTTTTGATAGTGAAGATCGCATGAGCTTCAAGCACACTTTTCAACCAATCAAAACGTAGTAATTTGTCAATATTCACATGATTGGCGGAAAATGTTTTCTGGCGGTCAACTTCCAGAATTGGCAATATGAGCTCCAAGCGAGGCGTCATGCGTTCCTGTGTCGCGCTGGCTGCGGTCCGCGCGCCAATTACGACGTGTCAAGTGGCTGTGCGGGTTTCAGCTCGCTACGCTTTGAGAAGAAGGAGAAACTGGCCGACGAAAGCATCCTGGATCACCTGGTGTGTCCGCTCTCAAGTACCCACTGCGCTACGACACTGCTCGAGGAAGCCTCATCTGCGACGAGATCAACGTCGAATATCCGATCTACCAAGGGGTTCCTATGCTGGTGCCTTCAGAAGGACGCATCATCAAGTCAAGTAACAGTGACCAGTAGAGACAAACGGAGAAATCTGTGGTAAATAACTACGTATTGCACGTAACAGTGGACCTCAAACTGATAGACCAAGGAAATGTCCTGTTTCCTTGATAATACACCTATGAGCAAGATGCATTGAGTGCCTACAGCAATGGAATAAGCTCTGCTTCTTTACATATCTCACCAAACTGCACCTGGATAGTCAAACACGACACGCACCATCAGCCTGGTGGATGCTTGCGGCTGGAAATGACATTATATCTACTGGGATTATCTGCATATGCTGGGTGGCGTGTACCCCGGCGAGGCGGACTAATTAGACTATGGGGAAACCCAGGCACAGTCACTTACCTGCCGCTATATTCTCTAGACACCATAACCGGAGTTGTTACTTGTTGCGAGTCGATCGTCGAGGATTGCGGCGAACAGGGACGCTAGCTGATTCTTTCCGTCGTCCGTTTAAGCGTGAGATTGGCGTGCTGAATTCCTCGTCAATGCGCTCTAGCTCCATGCCCTCCAACTCGGCGGACGCCGGCGACTTAGCGAGCTCTGCTTCTTGCTTAGCTACCTCCACACGTGAGTCCGTTGAGGGTTCACGCACAAACTGAAAACGTTTTGGAGTCTCCAGGGAAGCGGGAGTGTCTGCAGCGGGCGGTGGCGTTGTGGCTTTATGCATTGTTCCGTTGTCTGGTACATCTGCACGTTTTGTTTCAGTGTCTTGGGTATCCATAGAGGAACCCTCATCCGCCCTACTATCGGTGCTACGCGGCTTCAATGAAAAGTCTATAGTGCCAAACAGGGACAATGTTAGTTAATATTCTTCGAACTGGCGCAACTCTGTTCACACACCATCTGTAGATCCTGCAGGTTTCGAAGGTGGAAAAGATGTAGACGCAAACGTAGGGTTGATTCTGGAGCGGACTGGGGGCGTGCCAAGCGGACGACGGTCTACAGTTACGGCGTTGTCCATCCGTTAGTAGTGATATCTCGTACAAGCGTTAAAGAACTCAAACCAATGCATTAGACTTTCTTACCGCCAAGCGGAGAGACGAGTGGGTGCAGAGGCGTAGAAGGTGTACTGGACGGTTTTGACGAACTGAGCACGGGTGACGTCCCGAAGTCCAGGGATTGACGAGCGATGCCACGAGATCCGGTGGTGAATATGGGCTTCGGACGGGTAAGCGTGTTCAAACTGGAATCTGAGTCGATGGATCAATGGTGACGTCGTCTCCAGTCTTACTTTTTGTTGGCGTTGGTGTCTTCTCGCGGGTCGTAAGTGACGCCTGAGTGTCAGTAGATCTGGTCATGATACTCTGCGGCCGTGAAAAAATCCCGGGGCGTACGCGAACTCCTCTGAATCTGCCACTTCCTGTAGATGCGGTTGCTGCGGCTGCGCTGGGATAAAAGCACCCTTCGGAGGCGCCATAGCTTCTGGGTTTGTACGGGCTTCCGTGTGACTAGGTGTTTCTGACGATGATACCGAAGGAGCGACATCGAAAGCATCATCCATATCTTCATTCTCCAAAAGCGCTGGTTTGCTAGACTGCTGGTGCTGTCGGCTGCCCATTGATACGACAGAGTTTTTACTTTTGTACGCATACGACTTTGCTGGAGGTTCTGCACACATATTGGCGAGCAATGAAGCCCTAATGCGCAAGCTTGGCTGATTCAACGCAGCCATAGCAATTTCGGTGTCGCCACGAGTCATAGCTCGAATCATCGCTAGGTGTTCGTGGTGAACGCTCCATGCCTGCTCATACTTATTCCGAAGGATGTAATACATAACGAGGAAATCCACGCGCTTGATGTTGTCGTCCCGCAGGACGTCTTCATCTGTAATGACGTTGCTTTCCATCATATAAGAATGAAAGATTGTTTCCTCGGCAGGCACCAAAGTTGCACCCTGCACCAGCTCCTTCAAACGGTGGCTTTTCATCAACCAGTTGAATAGCAACCCTAGTAGATCCGAGCGCTTTTGGCTGCGGATTAGGGACAGTGCGCGTTCCCACAAGTCTAACTCCAGTGAAATGACAACAATAAACTCCGTCGCTGCTGGTGGTGACTGCGTTAAATCAACTCAAACGTATTCCACACTTTCCATGCGACTAAGCTCTCTCCACGGTGAACCAGGGTTTCCAGCACGTGGAGGATCAGGTTGGCCTCTAAATCATACTTTTGATGGAGATGCATTGCACTTGATTGCTGTAAGAGGCTGATAGCGCTCTCGTATAGAGCAGCAACTTGATCGTCACCCGATGTCTTCACCACGACAGCATTCTCCACCAGCCATAGTGCTAGTAACGTCAGTTTCATATCATCACGAACGTTTAGCTGAGCCGCAAGCGAGTCTGCTAACGACCTCATTTTCTTCGCAATCCGTACGCCGCTATGGGCATGCTCTTTCCACACACTCAAATACGCCCGGTCCAAGCAGAAGTACAGGAGCAGAGCCACCTGCACACGATAGTAACCCTCAATGGGTTCGCGGTCAATTTCTTCACCATAAAACTGGACAATATCATTCTGGATGTTTGGTGTTCGTAAGAGTTCCAACAGTTGGCCAAGTTGGGTTGGTGGGCAGCTACCACCCAGATCCTCCAACGAGACACCCGCGCTCTTCATCACGTGTTCAATCAACAGCATCGGATCCTTAAGACCGCTCACAGAAGAGAAATTGCTACCATAAATGTCTTCAAACTGCTCACGAAATGTGACACGAAGAGTTCTTGCTTGGCTGTAAAAAGCGTTGTAAATCTCACTGTCCACCGATACTCCGTTCTCCTCCAGCCACAGCATGCAGTTGCAAGCACAGGATACACTCTGCGTACGTGCCAGCAATTGCAACAAGTTCTGAATGCCGTCAGTTGTCAGACGCAAGAGCTCCGTCTCATCCACTGCATCTCCCTCTCCATGTGAACGATACGCAGCTTCTCGAGATCCTTCTTTTAGTCGCTCTGTGAGTGCAATGAGGATCATTCTCAGTCCATTGAGCTGTCGAATCTCCTCCTCCATTGCTTCTGCCTTAGGGTCTCGTGGCGACTCCCGACCACTGAACTGCTGTTCTGTCACCATCTCGTTCACAGCCTGCTCAATCCCTTCTAGTCGACGACGCGCCCATTGCTGCACAGCAATAGGCTCCTTCAGGACGTAGTTCTTCACTCCAGCAAAGCCTCCTTCAGCCTGCAACTCCCGTGGTTCCTCAGCACGGATATAGGCCACAACAAGATGCGCCAATCCGCTCTTTAGACACACGTCGAACAGCGCATTGCGCTGCACCAGACGCTGAGCTCCAGTCTGTACCACATCTAGTGAAGCGTCCACATTGGCGCGACGGAAGATGCCCGACACGGAGAAGAACTCGTAGGTCTCAGCAGGCTCCACGAACGGCTGCCAGCCGAACTCAGCGAATCGCTCAAACACCTGCAATTAGAGCGAGGAATATACCCATATAAAGCGTTAGAGTTGGTAAGAAGACACAAGAGGTGATAATGAAGCGAGTGCGGACGCTGGGGCGAGCCCAGAGCGGCCACCATGATCGCAAGACCCACCGGCAGGAGCATCATTCTCGCAGGTTTCCCTCCAACAGTGGCGACCGCACTTATAAAACCTCGGGGACAGTTTAACCTTGGAATTAGCTCCAGTTAATAGTTAAAATAAGGTTAAAGTCATTAAATCATAGGTTAATTATACATCATTGGGTCTATTTAGTACTTTCCTATGGTAATAAATGAGCGAGTGAGCTGCAGCTAAACTTTAGTATTGCTTGTGAGCATGGCTGCAGTTGTCTTCAACGCTCGTGTGAGCTGTGCTGGGCTCTTCGCGACACATGGGGCAGTGGGTGGTGCCCTGCAGCCACTCCAGTAGACACTCTTCGTGGAAGACGTGCAGACACGGCAGCTTGACCACGTTCATGCCGGCGCACTCCTCGTCGTCCCACTCACCTAGACAGATGCTGCAGCACTCGCTACTGCTCACACCTTCAACAATCTCCAGCAGGTTGCTCCTTGAATCCACCACGACGTCCTCTAGTGACAACACAGCCAGCTTGAGCTTCGTCTCGCTTTCGATCTGCTTGTCTGGGTACTCGAGGAAGTCACGGAGGATCGTGTACAAAGCTAGCAGCAGCTTGGCCTGCGCCCCGCCATTGACATCAGCTGCCATTGGGATGCTAGAAACGACCTTAACTAGTGACTGCACAAACGTCTCGAGCGCTGTCTTGCGCTCTGCAATGATCACAGTGTTGTCGTTACGCAGGTGACGACGCGGGAATGCAGCCTCTAGTGTCTTGTCCAGGGCTACCAATGGAACAGGGCAGCATAGCTCGCCCTGCTGCTGCTTGAACTGTTTGACGAACTTGCGAAGTTGCTGGCGGATCGTGTAGAACTCCGAGTAGCGCTTGGCAATGCTCCACTTGTTGCGTGTACTGCGGAAGGAAATGTCCATCTGGTACATGGTGGCAGGCGTCTGAACGCCGCCACCGATACTCACTTGTGTGCTGATGCTGAGCGAGTTTTTGGCGGTCTCGTACACGCGTTGAAGTCGTTTAGACTGGATCTCCGACATGGTTTGCTAGTAGAAAGTGGTGTTGGACGTTGCTCGCTCTAGTCACCGCTTGTTTGGCACGTGAACTTTTGCAGAATGAGCTTGCCGCAGTGTCGCGCGTAAGAAGAGATGTGTCGCCGAGGCTTGTGGCTGAGCGAGCGAGAGACACCTGCACGCCCACTATGGACGGAGGCAGCCTCTATGCACCGATGGATGCGCGTAATGTGCCGGCGTAATCTGTAGGTCGGTTGCCTTTTGACTCAGTCTACTCGTTCTCTGTGCACCTCTTCAAGCTGGATGTGCGGACGTGACTGGAGCTTGTCTTCTGGTTGGCTGTTGTTTCAAAACTGACGAGTGTGTGGTGAGAGGGTGTGGCTTGTGTCTCGAGCGGCAACAGTAAAAAGGCAAGTGAATGAAAAGTCAAGCAGGTGTATCTTGAAAGAAAGCGCAGTATTTTTAGGTCTACCTGCGAGTCTTGTCCGTGGAAACACCATGAAGAGCCCTTCCAGCAATGTGCTGCGGCTGGGTTTGTGCGTCATAAGTGCTGGAGACGCTAGTATAGAGAGGAATTGGGTTCCGGAAATGGCTGCGGGCCATCTCAGCGCGGTAACATCTCAGTGTATATCGCACGCCGCCGTCTCTCCCATATATCGCCTAGCGAAGATGGCTACAAGTGATCCATGAAGTTTCTCATGAAACCGTCCTCAGAACAACTGAAGAGAGAGATCTAGAGTGAATGAGCTCTTGTATTCTCTTGCGCCGAGATGATGGAGCTTCGTGGATACACACCAAAGCTTGGAGGAACAGCTGTTTGGCGTAAGCTTTAGTTGAAGGCGGACTGTCCTACTGCCCGTAATACGACATTCAGCTATACCAAGCTGGTGGAAATGCTCTTTAAAGAGCTTGGTATTTGCAGCGGCATGGCACCGCTAGTGCCACACTGGCACGATGGCCATTATGAGATACCTGTCTGATGCCGCCGAAATTGTGGTACGGCGAACATCAAAGATCTATAAACAAGTCCGACTCTTGTATTTCTACCGACAACTGTTCAATTGAAATCCTCTGATTCGTCAAAATTTGTTTAAACGAATCACATTGATGTGTTTGTGTTCACTTGATCTCAGTAAAGAAGTGCTTTCCACGCGTCTCAATAACAAGCAAGAGCGACACCATGAACAAGTACGTGGCAACTCATGCGGGCGCTGTCCACCGTAGCGCTCTATCAACCTTAACATGTGGGTATGTGAAAGGTATCTATATACTAATGATCGTATTTTTGTTATGCGTCCAGCGACGAGATGGATACGGCGCTGATGGTGTTTGTGAACTGCCTGGGGGCGGTGATCATGGTCTCTGTCGTGGGCTTCCACTACCTCACGGCAAAGCCCAAGGACGCTGAACTTTAAGAGGATAAAATGAAGGCAAGGCAGGTAAGAAATACCTGCAGATAACCATGCCTAAGTACCAGGCGGATATTCCCACTTAGTCGTAGAGCTTCGGTTCACGTCGGCTAACGATGCATACTGCTATTGTATTTGTGCCATACAGTTGAGGCAACTTGCTGCAAATATACGAGCCTAGCGTCGGTGAAACGCGAAAGGATCTGCTTCGGTGTGGTAGATTATCACCTGGAAGGGGAATGTCGAGGCACGACTCATAGTGTAGCATCTTCTCAAATCCATTGAAGGCTCATTTTGCAATAGTTCTACGTGTATTAACGTTGAGAAATCTCTCCATTTAGACGTTTGCTCTCGTGTGTGTCAATCGGTACTGTACCTTGCCTTGCACCTGCATCGCCACGACGCCTGACTCAGTCACGTTAGTTTTGTTGAGACCTGCAATAAGCTGGTAGACATGGTAGACCGCGCAGTGAGCGCTAAAACATTTAAGGGGCCAGTGACTACAAGCAAGACCGAGAGCAGCACCAAGCATGGGTACGCTTTGGTGAAAATGAAGCTGGAAACGTCTTGCACAGACACGGGGATGGCACTGTCGTGGGAGGACGTCCTCAAGGATATGAACAAGATGGTTGCTGAGGCCTACACTCTTGCCAACTTGCACGCGATCCGCTCGTGCGACCCAGGATTCGAGTTCCCTCCTCTGGACAGATCTTTCTTCCAGCAGTGTTTAGCAGCGGTTTCCGGTAGTGACTTCAACGACCCAAGGACAACCATCACCCAGGACTTCGGAGACTCTGTTCCTATCTAACCTGCTCCGACGGCACCACTATTCACTGCTCATCCAAAGAGTTCTATCGCGACACTAGTTACACACAAAGTAACAAGACGATTCAACACTGGTACGACACAGCAGAGCCAGCGGTGACCGAAGCAGTACATGGAGTGCTGGCTAAAAAGACCTGCTCGCTCGTCAAGTTGCAGACGTACGTCACGTTCATGGTTCCACGGTTCGATATGCTGCTCGACTTCTCAATTCGGAAGAAGTTCAGAGATCTGAGGTTTATACGCTATTCGCAAGCGCGCAAGAAACTACATCAGTTCTGTGGACTCTTCGTTGAGGGATGAAGCGCGTCGCGGACGATTGTGGGCTTTGGTGACTGGAGCTGCACAGACTACGGTGGATTCATCAAGAAGTGCCCTGGTGGACGATCAAAGCGTTTGGAGGGAGAGAGGGCTGCAGAAGTACTGTCACGTGGAGACTGAGGACGAGTACCGCACCAGTCGTGTGCATTACGGGTGCACCAATAGGCGGTGCCCAAGACCTCTCGCAGCAATATCAGCGTCGTGAGTACCGTGATGGTGTGGTGCGCTCGCGGAAGGTTTACTCTGTTCTACACTGTAAGGCATGTGGTGCAACCGTCAACCGCGATGTCAATGCTTTGCGGAACATCTTGCTGATGTTTCAACGCTCCTTGCGCGGTCTACCACGTCTGCAAGTTTATTGGAGGTCTCAACGAAACTAACGCAACTCAAAAGGTTGTCCTGGTGTCGTCCTAGATGGTTGTCAGACCATTGCTGGACGTCCTCACGAGGGTTACCAGCGTTGTCATAAGACGCACTTCTAGCTGAAGTAACGATGAAGTAACGATAAAGTAACTTGAACTTGCGAAGTCGAGTCCGACCTCACATTGTTAGACAAACCCTGCAGTATGAGTACTGGACGTATCCGTGTGCTGTGTGAGCGCATTATGAGCCGCGGCTACGAGCCGGCCGTGGCTCGCCTCATGGAGAATGTCAAGGCCACAGTACGCGCTCAACCAGGAATCCTCTCAGTCGAAACGTACGCGCAGATAGATGACCACACCAAGTACGTCGTCTTCTCTGAGGTACGTCGAGTTGACTCTTGACGTTTGTTGCAGGCTGCTTGCAGCTCTGTTTTAACACCTATGAATCTTTACTACACTCACAGTGGGAATCCAAAAACACTTCGACCAGTGGCTGGCCAGCAAGGACTTCCAGGACTGCACGCAGCAGATCAACGAACTCCTGGACGTTCCAGGACTGCACATGCGCATCTTCAAGACCCCTAAGGACGATATCTTCCTCTTGTAGCCAGATGACACCAAGAGTGGCTTTGAAAAGATCCATTTGCAAACGACTAAACTCATTGCAGTCTACAGTGCACATGTGTCCTTCTCTGTCTGCCTTGGTTCCCTGTCCTCTTGCCAACGGCCACATCTTGTATCTTCTAGAGGCGCGCTGCTTGACCAATGCACTACGTGCTCACTAGAGCAGCGTAGTGGTCAACAGAGGGGCTTCTACCGCCACTGCCGAGCCTACTCGGCCTTGCCCTTAATAAAACTCTTTATCCGATCAACAGTCTCCCGCACAGACTCGGTGAACGAGTGCGGTTTGTTGTCCGGGTCCTCGCCCTTTTCCGCACGCTGGTTCTCCTCTTCCAGGAATTCCTGCATCAGCTCCTCCTGCCGTGTAGACAGTGTCCTGTATAAGAAAGGCACCCACGTTAGACAATGTACACAATCACCAACCAGTTTTCTTCGTGAAACATGAGTGAGATACGTACTTTGGAATGCAAACCTGCAGGTTCACCAGCTGAGATCCACGACGGTTCGAGTTGAGCTCCTTAATACCCTTACCACGCATCTGCAGGACCGTGTCCGGCTGCGTCCCGCGCGGAATCTTCATCTCCACCTCGCCTGTCAGAGTGGGTACCACTACAGTGCCACCCAAGACAGCCTTGGCAACCGAGATAGGCACCTCCACCAACACATCCGTTTTGCGGCGCTTGAAGAATGGATCCGGCAGTACGTGAATACCCACATAGAGATGTCCCGTCGGTCCACCGCGCTGACCGGGCTCGCCCTGGTGCGTAAGACGGAGGTTCATACCCTGGTCCACACCCTCTGGGATTTTCACTTCCACCGTGCGTGGCTTTTTAACCGTACCCTGGCCACGGCACTTGGTGCACGGTGACTCGATGATCGACCCCTCACCGTGGCAGCGACGGCACGGCGACTCAATGGCAAAGAAGCCCTGTTGCATGATCTCCACACCTGAACCCTTGCAATTTGGACACGTCTTCTTCTTGGTACCTGGCTTCGCTCCCGATCCATCGCAGGTATCGCACTCGACGTTGGCTGTGATGTTCAAGTCGCGCGTCGTGCCCTTGACAGCCTCCATGAAGCTCAGTGTGATGTCCACCTGAATATCGGCGCCACGCTGCGGTTGGGAGGCGCTACGACGCGAGCGTCCACCGAAACCCTGTCCGCCGAAGAACTCGCCAAAGATGTCCTCAAAGCCCTGTCCCTGGAATCCTCCAGCACCGCCACCGAAGCCTGCCTGTTCGTCCACGCCAGCATGGCCATAGGCATCGTACTTCTGGCGCTTGTCGTCGTCCCCAAGATCTCCCAGGCCTCCGTTGCCTCGGCGAACTTCTTGGCAGCGTCCGGGTCCTTCTTGTTGGTATCTGGGTGGTATTTCTTGGCTAATTGGTAGTATTTCTTTTGATTTCGCCCTTGTCGGCGCCACGCGAGATCCCTAGGACGTCGTAGAAGTCGCGTTTACTGGGCTCCCGCGCCACGCGCGTGCTGTGGAATGGAGCAGAATTCTGCATTAAGGCGGTGGCGCCCCAAACCACAGGACGGCGAGCGTGCGGACGCACAGATCCCGCCACAGCGCGTACCAACACCGTGCGCAGCGCCATATTGTAAGCTACGCTTGGCCAATACAATTGTGGGGCCAAAGTGCAGTGAGTTGAGTGGCTCAGCGATTCTAGAAGTTCGAAACCGGTAGGCTGTAGATACGGTTAGATATGCTTTAGTATAGGATTATGAAACCGGTTTTCCTTTCGGTTGTTGCTGTCTGTGACGTGTGAGAAAAGCTGTTACGCTGCACACGTTTTTTGTATTGGAGACTCGAAAGCGGAAATTGAAACGACGCGAGCGGATTTGACGACACTTGTTGCTGCATCATTTACGGCTCCACTGTGCGATACCGTTGAAAGAGAGCATGTCTGAGGCTGGAGATGATAGTGAAGGTGAACAGCAAAACCTCACGACGATAGCTTTCGAGACGGATGGGAAAATGAGGAATGATTTCGCTGCTGGGGACTACGAGTCAACGATAAACGACGCTGACCAGCAGGAGCCTGCAGAAAACGAAGATGCTGGCAATAACTCTGCACACGATGACGAAGATCACGAAGATGACGAAGATGACGACAGCGATGAAGATGACAATGATGATGACGAGGAAGAGGAGGATCCAACGCAGACGATCGTGGATTATGGGCCGCCACGAGCGTATGCAGCGTATCCAGAAGGTGCTGTACGAGCAGCTCGTGGGGAACGACGAGCGCTTGTCACTCGAACTACGTGGGAAGGAGGAAGAACTGCGTCGAGCGAAAACGGCTCGCGAGGACGTCGGTGTGGCGCTGTACGGCGTGCAGCAGCAGCTCGCCCAGTTGCAGGTAGCTCTTGAAAGCGCACATCGCCGCCTTACGACTCTGCATGACGAGCGCTTCTCAAGCGAAGACAAACTGGATGAGTGGAAAGCTAGTGCAGAGGAGAAAAAGTTGGCAGTCGAGCGCCGCCGTATCCACCTGCAAAAGACGCAAGGGAACTCGACTCGCTGAATATGACATTGCGGCAGGTGGAGAAGTATAATGAAGAGATGAAGCATGAAATCGCTCGCACTCAACGCGCTGCTGAGAAAGCTGAGGAGTCCATGACCGCTGCAGAAAAAGACAAGGTGAAGCAAGATCTGTATATCGATCGCTTGAATGAACAGGTTAAGTCGCTCCAAGATCAATTGGCGGCAAATGGATCGCAGCTCAAGACGCAACGGCTGGAGACACAAGCCGCCGAGGAGACACTGCGCGAGGCTTCCGAGCAGATGGAGGCTGTTGCATTTGAGAAGAAACAACTGCTACAACAGTGGAAGAGTGCGCTTATCGGTATGCAACAACGTGACACGGCATTACAAGCGACTCAGAGTGCCATCTCCAAAGTTGGTGAAGAAGAGCTAGCGCTTGGCGCCGAACTACGCGGCTACAAAATATCTATTGAGAAGGCGCAGCAAGCACATGAGACTCTGATCGCCACTATCGAGCGCTTCAACGCTGAATTACGCTTCGTGGAGGAGCAGACCGAAAACTTGCGAGGCGAACACGAACGTCTCACAGCGCGTCATGAGCTGCTAACCAAATCTCTGAAGCAGACTGAAGCTCAGGTCGCTGCTGCTTCATCATCCGGGAAGAAGTTAGAATCGGAGGCAGCACAGGTGGCACAACACCTGGAGACGACCCAGCGCGAGCGGCACCTGCTAGAAGACGAGATCGCAGCCGAGAAAAACGACCAGACCACAGTGCACAAGGCGGCGCACAATCTTACCAAGGAGACTCAGCGACTCGTGTCACGCGTACATGAGAAAGAAGTCGAGCTGGCTAATTTGCAAAACGAGATGGCTCGTGTGGGAGTGGATGCACTAAATGTGCAGAACCACACAGCACAGCTCATGGAGGCCCAGCGAGCACTAGTGGAGGAGCTTAAGCGCGACGATCAGCAAGTGGAGCGTGCAGAGTTAGAGATTCGTCAGCGCAACGATGAAATTGAGAAGAAAATGCTGCGTCTCGATCGGCTCAACAAGAAATATGAGCAGCTTGTAAGCAAAATGGAGGATGCGGACACAGGACCGCTGGAGGCGACAGTCAAGAATTTGGTGCGCGAGACCAAGGTAGGAAGAGAGGAAAACACTGCCAGACAAAAGCAATGGCTCAATACGCAAACAGCACTCGTACACACAGCCAGTGAAACTCAAGAGTTGAGCGAGCGCACTCAGGAACGCAAGAGTAAAACGAGCGTGCTGGAACAAAAACAATTGCGACTGCAACATGAGCTACATGAGATGCAACGCGAGCTTCGAGAGTTGTCGAACGGCATTGCGTCGCTGCACGCAGATACTGGTCGCCTGAATGAGCTCATTTCACGCCAAGGATCAAAGCACGATGACCTGCTGAACAACAACCACGCGCTCGAGCTTGAGTTCACTCGGGAACTGCGTGAACTGGAAGCGACTTCAGTTGCAATGGAGGCTCGCGCTGGGACCTTGCGGCACGAAAAACAGGAACTGCTCGATCGCGTCATTGAGGTGGAGCGCCAACTCATGCTATGGGAGAAGAAAATTCAATTGGAAAAGGAGACCAAGCTGCTTTAGATCCTGAGGTTGGTCAAGCAGAGGCGCGGAGCATGGAAAAAGAAATTCATCGCATGCGTCTGCGCCTCGAGGCTTTGCAGCGTAGCCAAGAGCAAATGTTGCAAGACATGGAACAAGCTGTTCACAAACGCGACGTTATTGCTCTACGCGGTCGTAGCAAAAAGGAACAGGAGGCCGATCTCACGTTTGCTGCTCTTACTGCAAAGGTTTCAACGCTACAGAACCAGTTGCGCAAAAGCGAGCGTGATGCTACACGGTTGGATAAGAGCATTCGTTCACAACTTGTGACAGGTGAGGATGTTTCCTTCCAACTTGAAAAGGTTTCAGCCGAGCTTAAGGTTGGCGAGGAGGGCTCATTATCTCTGCAGCGTGCGATTAATGCCGCACTCTACGACAAGCAGCGGTATATTAACGCTGCAGCACGTAAGTTGCGAATGACCAAACGATTCGACTCATTATGTCGAGGTGAGCAATGGACCATCTAATGAAGCAAAAGCAGCTGAGGCGCTGGAGAAAGCTGCGGGGGCATTGAAAAATTCGTGCCATTGTTGGTATACTGCAGAAACAAAACCCGCATCTGACTGAGGTTCTACCTCGCGTGCTTCTACTCGCTGAAGACCCGCCCCCAATTGACAAGTAGCATCAGATAAGCATTCGTGGAGAAGCCTAGCTATCTTGAATAATAAGTTGCATCTGCCATTATCTCCGTTAGCACTTTGGGTTGTCTTGAAGTGCCTCCAGGAACCTGTTCAACTTCAGCGCAACGTCTTCAAGATGAGGAACGCCACTCGTGTTTAACGCCTCCAAGAAACGTGGCGCTCTCAAGTATATACTATCAAGTTGACAGAGTGTTGAGTTAGTTCATGTCATCATTACCCCCGAGACAAGCTTGCGCTTACTCGATATAATCCTTTCGCGTCCGCAGTAGCAGTGAGAGCACTTGATTGTCCCTCGTAGCGATGTCACTGTGTACAAGCAACTCCAGGACAGCCACGCCACGCCAGAGCGCAAGCGTTTGGTCCGAGTCAATGCTGTCAGACCCTTCTTCACTCTCTCCATCACCAATGTCTTCGAATGTCTCGATGGTGATAGCCACGCGCGATAAAGCGATGCAAATCCGTTTGAAGAATTTGGGTAACCATTGTGTCAATGTTGGTGCTCGCAGCATCAGCTGTGCCACAGATGTGGACTCCTCGCATAGTGAGCCTTCCAGCCGTTGCTGTTGATACAGTTTGTAGTCTTCATGCTGTTGCATCGCATCTAGCGCAAGTAGTAATGCAGTTTGAGCATCCAGGAAGTCCTCTCGTAATACGCGCGCATGCAGGTACACTGATTCACCGCTGCTTTTCTCGCGAATAGCGTAGCTCTCGATGCCACGAGCAAGTAGATGGCCCACAAGCTTATTCAGAGCTAGCATGCCAACTGCACTTGATCGCAATTGCACGTCGAAGCACATGACACTCAGCACGCGCACAGCACTGAGATTAAAGCCGAGTCGTGCTTCGCTGCCATCACCGAGGCGTAGTGGGAAAGTGAGTTGGTTCACGAGGAACGCAGCCAAACCAGTGTAGCCTTGAAACTGTGTTCGATCCTCGAAAAAGGTATTTCAACTCATCACAGGAAGTACCCGCGGCGGTGAGTTCGTCAAGCAAGTGAGAGCGCTGGACGTCGTTATGTGTACGCGCTAAATCCATTGCAAGCGCTTCCAATAGTCCAGCCAGCTCAAGGCGCTGTTCTGCCCGTACCGGTGAACTCCTTACGGTCGACATTTGCGGAAGCAATTGTGTCTACAAACATCCCAGGCACAGAATTCTTTAGTTTTGAACTCAGCACAAATAGTAAACTTTCCTTTCTACGATATACCTGAAAATTGACGTGCAATGCCCGCGAAAGCTGGATGAGCAACTGCGTCTGCGGCTCGAATGTCGAGAAGAACAGCTCGGAGGCTGTCTCCTTTGCTTTGCGGTTCCGGAGTTGCAACCGAAAAGTTGGCTCGTCGGAAGCAGCAGCAAACCACGCTGTGTCTTAGTAGAAGGTACTACGCGCGCCACCGTGACGATATCGCGCAACGATAAGCACATATCAGGAGAAGCTTCACCTCGACTAGCAAGTGGCACGATGAACAATGTATCACTACTCAACGCAAGCAACTGGAATTTCATCGGCGCAGTGCTCACTACTGCAGCTTCATGATAGCGTAATGTTGCCAATTTATCAGCGCCGAGCCTTGCACGCAGACGCTCGCGATCCAAATGCCGCGGCCGGCATAACGTAGGTGTCAACTGCATCGAGATGAAGTTACTTCGCCAGAAAGATACTGCTGGTCAATGGCCGTGACAAGCATGAAAAAGGTCTTGGGTTCTAGTCCGTCCATGGTCTATTTCAGCAGAAGACGACGCATTTTGACCTCGATTCTTACCGAATGTTGGCCCTTGCCGTTGACTCACTCAAGACGTACAATAGTCAGGTTAGCGCGCAGGACGGAAGGCACTTCGTGAGATGGTCGAGGACGATAGTGTCCAGCGTGTCAATCCTCAAGCAAATGGCATTGCTCGTATTCATCTCGAATAGTATTTGGCAAAGAATCGCCGATTACTTCGCTTGTTTCGTTAAATCGATGCCCTTGGATGCAAGTGAGGGCTACAACAATGCGAGGCCATGATGCGAAAAACTTTGTCAAACAGGACAATTTCTAAGGCAATCTCGTAGTATTATATACACGCACGCTTATTCGTCCTCTGTCTCCGCGTCCTCGTCCTCGTCTTCATCATCCTCTTCCTGGTCGTCATCGGGGCTGCTACTGTCGTCGCCATCCGTGCCACGTACTTCCTCCTCACCCTCATGGTATACAATAGCGGCGCGGGTCTCACCATCCTCTTGGTCGTCGTTATCGTTATCGTGGATCTGGCCTAGCACCAAACTCAATCGGCCAGCAAGCTTCTGGAGCTGCTCGTGCACCTGCAATCGCGTCTCGAGGAGCTGATACAGAGCGGACAAGCTGGACACAAGGTCAGGCTGTGCCACCAAGTAGGCCGTGTGATGCAACAGCACTGCACGCAGCCACGGGCACAAACGAGCACAACGAGCCGGGGCGCGCTCAAGCTTGCGAACAATCACCTCCAACAGTGTCAGTACACGAGAGGCCGGGACACGAGCCACAGTGCGAGCCACGACCTTGGCGTCACGGGTGCGCAGGCAATACTCAAGCAGAGCATTGTCACGCGCCTGAAGGGCCTGTTCTAGTACACTAGCGAGCGACGAAGCATCTGGCTTGTCACCACGAGCCTTATCCTCAGGGGACTCGGCTTCACGCTCTGCACGACTGAGAGCAGCAGTCACGTCACTCTCTACACGCTCACGCAGAGCCTCGACGCGCTCAGCTAGCGTTAACTCACTCTCCTCCACATCCTCTGCGCTGTCCAGGTCCTCGAAGTTGGTCGTCTCATCAACGACAGCCATAGAGTTCGTCAGTGCCCGACGGTCACTGAGCGTCGGCACGTGCGTCTTCTCGTCCTCGGCGGTAGCCTCCACCTTCTGTCGCTTGCTGCCGTTCTTGCTGGCAGCGTCGGCGCGCTCAGCCGTAAGGAGCAATGCGTCACTGATTTCTGCGAACTCCAGCTCCTTCTTCCACTGACTCGGAGCGTTCTCCTCCACAGGAGACACTGTCTCGAACACAGGCTTGACGAGCGACCCACGTGCAACCAGCACCTCTGACGTCTCCTCCTGCTTACTGAGCTCTGCCAACAGAACGCCAGCTGATTCAGCCGCCGACAAAGTAGGCGGTAGCGGCTTTGAAGCCAGAGCCAACTCCGACACATCGTTCACCGGCTGGTACTTGTGTGCCCACAAAAACAGCGCGCCAGCGGGGCTGTGGCACCCACCAGGAGCTCCACAGTCGGCTTGGCCGTTTCAGCATCCTCCTTTTTGCTCTTCTTGCCCTTCTTGCTCTTCTTCGCAACCGCAGTCTTACCCACCGAAGCACGTGCAAAATCCCTCAGCACTGCTAGGCAGACTGAACGTGAGCGCTGGCGCATCGTGCTCCGTCAGCTCCAGATCGTACAAGTTGACAAACCGCGCACCGGCTGTAGCCGCCAACAAGAACCTCGAGGACTCAAGTCCGTCCTCCACCGCTGCAAACCGCAGCTGCGTCACTGCCGACGACACGCCAGACACCAATTTGCGGCTCTTCTTGCCCGAGGATAAGTCGAAGGTGCGGAGCGCCGAGCCTCCAACAGCTAGCACTTGGCCATCTGCAGACACCGCGAGCGCCGAGGCGCCGCCAGAGCCGCACCGGAACTTACGCTCCACTTGTCCGCTGCTCACACTCCACTCCAGCACGTGCTTGTCACTGGAGCTGCTGTACAGCAGACTGCCCTGTGGGTTAAAGGCCAGCGCTTGACGGCGCCGCCGTGACTGGCGTCCTTGAGTGTGCTTCACCTCTCCAGTGGTGAGGTCCCATACAATCACCGAGCCATTGCTGGTGCCCAGTGCTAATAGACCGAGACTGCTGTTGCCGCTGCGCTTCTTGCTCTTGGCCTTGACACTCTGCGTCCAGCAAAGACTCGTGTACTGGTAGCTCAGATGGTCCCGCTCCTTAAGTTCCTGCTGGAGAGAACCGGACGCCACGTCCCAGATCTTAAGGCGACCGTCCTCGGACACGGCCGCGAAGTGCGTCTGCGAGTCGGCGAAGAGCTGCATGAGCGAGTCGGAGGGTTAGCGGCAATGACAATGGCACACTGCCAATGGCTGGTGCTAAAGGCCAACGGTCTACTGGAGCAGAGCGTTCAACCTGTTTAAATGAATATCAATTATTAAAAGTTTAAACGACCTTCGCGTTACATAACGAATGCGTTTCTAAAAGGAATGGAAATAGAAATGTGTGACGTGTGAAGATATATGAGACGTGTGAAAATGTCTTATCGCGAGTTGAGGCGTTGCGGGACCGCGTACGGAGACTTGATGCGCTTCTGCACCGGAGACGGAGGCCGGACATCATGATTGTCGTCTGGCTTTATTGCTGCAGTGGGCTCGGGCGTGACGACGTTTGGTGGAGAGGCGAGTGCGGGGGGCGTTGTCGTTTTGGAAAGCTTGGAGAGCATCTCGGGCCACGGAGGAAGTCATCGCTGACACCCGTTGTCATAGGAGAAGGTTCTGGTAATGTCTTGCCTTGAGAGGTGTTTTCTGTTACACAGATAGCAACACAGCTTGAGTCTTCGCTTGGTTGTGCGGTGTGTGGTAGTAACCTTGTGCGGTAGCCTCCTCCCACACGCTTGACAGACATCGGTCTATTCGGCCTGTGCGCAGCAACATCTTTAGTCGGAGGAGGCTGAGAAAATATCCCATTGGTGTCTGTGTTCTCCGAAACGAGTGTACTTGATGAAGACACAGTGTCATCAGTATCTCGAACACTGTCGGCGTCTTCATCGTCCGAGAAGAGAAGATCGAGACTGATTCCTCTGCTCAGGGCCTCAGCCATAACTTTCTCGTCTGCCGAAAGTTCTGCCGTTGGGGATGTCTGCTTGACTTGCTCTGAAATAGTCTCTTCGTTTTCGTCGCATCGGTTCTCTTCGTTCTCTTCGTCCTCTTCGTCCTCTTCGTCCTCTTCGTTCTCTTCACTCTTTTCACCCTCTTCACCCTCTTCATCTTCCGCCATCGAGGCGAGTGAAGCTCGAGCGCGGGATTCATGAACTACTTGGAGCCGCTTCCGTGCTTGCCGCTGCAAAACGGAGGCGGCAGAGTGCAGCTCGAGCTCACGACGCTCCTCCTCTTTCCTGGCTCGGCGTTCACGCTCTCGCCAGGTTTGTCGACACAGATACGTTTTCATGGCGTGCTGCAACATCGAAGCGGCTAGATTAGCCTTTCGTACTTGCCTCAAAATCCGAGCTGTCCGCCTGGCGAGCTCCTCGCACCACCCGCTGTACGGCTATAGCAGCAGCATCCTCTCGGGCTCGCTCATCTTCTCGCTTGGTAGCCTGATGTGTCTGCCAACTCCGACGTTGGCGAGCTGCTTCACGTTGGACTCGTCTCAGCTTGCGTTTTCCTCGTCCTCCATGAGGTAGTGCTCTCGAGCTCGTAATTTGTCTAGCTTATCTTCCAGGATGCGTGCTCGCTGGGCGGTGCGCTCCACCACGCGCGAGTAGTTCTCTAACGAGCCGTTTTCGTACATTACGCCGTGGAAGTGTGAGGTGAACTGGATGCTTCGAGGGTGCGAAACCAAGCTCATTGAGCGATGTGAATCGATCTGCACGCCCACATTTCCAGGCCGTGCGGTCAGTAAGACTGGCAGCTTCCATCCATCCGCTCCGGGCGCGGTAGCTGATAGATGAGGCCCCGAAGCTTGAAGCCCGCACTCTAATGTCTTGGTCTGCCATGAGCACGGATCAAACGTGGGTGCGGAGTCCACCGTGACAGAGCAAAACTGTTTTTGTATTTGCATCGCCTCCTAATTATACATGGGCTTGTCGTCGAGTGCTTATGCGCACGAATACTTGCTCTATTCTCCCTCCGATTTCACTTCTGCTGGTTTCAGAGCTTCCTCTTGTTCCTCATCACTACTCTCTTCCTCACTTGACGAACTCTCTTCCTCACTGGAAGACTCCTCCGAGGAAGACGAGTCCGACGATGCGGCATCATGCTTACTCTCGGATGCCTCAAGTAAACTACGCTCGAGCTCCTCCAAAGCCCAACCAGTATTGTCTTTCTTGAAAGCAGCAATGTGAGCTTCGAGTTCCTTGCTCACACGTTGAAGACGCTCGTCACTAACAGACTGGATCCACACGCAATAATCCTGGATATAGAGTGCGTTGAGCAGGTATTGCGTCTCAGACTTTTCGACGATCCGGTAAAGCGTCAATAGTGCCCGCAGCACCACACGCTTGCCACGTTTCAGGATCTCGCTAGCTTCGCGTACACAACGCAGGGCTAAAGCATACTGCCGCAGGAATGGGAAGGTAATCATACGACGCACAGTTGAGCGCACGACAGAGCGTAGGTCCGCATTTGAATCTAGCCACGATAACGTTGGGCTCACGATGCTCACAGTCCAAGTGGACTCTACGCCACTGTCACCCTGTGTAGTAAGCTGTTCGTACGCGAAGCCGATGAGGATATCAACCAGACCTCCGATCACAACCTTCTCCTCGGGGCTATCCTCCGGAAGCAGAAACTCTTTTCGCGGGAGTCGGAGCAGCAATTGCTGTTCCGCGTCCGTGAATGAGACTGTTGGTTCTGAGGAGGTCGAAGGCGAAGGCGGCGACTGAGTGGAATCCCAGCCTAGAGACATGGAACTTAGATTGTCTCCAACGCGATCGATGTTCGAATCAACCTCGACAATCAATGGTTTCTTCGCCACCACTTCAGTAATTTTCTTTGGAGCCACGGCTGTAGATGCGAGAACGGGAAATTTCTTCCAGAATGGCTCGAAGTTCATCGCCAACTCGAGATACATATCATCCTCAGAGTTAGCAAAATCCATGAGGTAGCGCTCAACGTCGAATTGCTGCTCCTCCGCGGCTTCTCGCAGTACGCAACGCTGTTCTGGCTGCATGTGTTCCGGGTCAGGAAGAGACAAAATCTCGCTAATCTGGCCGTGCCACACGCGGAAAAAATCAGTGTACGCGTTGTTGAAGCCGTAAGACGGCGCGAGATCCGTGACACGCACACCAATAGATGGCTCGGCCTCCCCATTCGCTTCGAGCTTAAGCGAACCTACACTCTGCGTCATCGATCCCGATTCAAGGCCAAGCAACGACGAATCCGTTTTCACTGATTCAATCTCTGCATCACCACTGCCATTACTGTGAGTTGCTGCCCCGTTAATCAAAGCGTCCAGTCGCTCCGTCTCCTCCTGGAAGTTCCCAATTGGTGCAGGAACTGATGAATCCAAGACTTCAATCAATGGCGCTTTGCTGCTAACAACAGAAACAATTCTCGTTAAAGAAAACAATTGCAATACGCTTCTCTTTGAAAAGTGATGATGCAACTCACCGTTGAGTGTCTGCCTTGATGTCTACTGGCGGTTGCTGCGGCTGCAACAACTTTGTGAGCATGTCGAGGTCTGGGAAGTCCTGTCCAGGTTCTTTCTTGGGTAAATGCACCACAATTGTGCCATTTTCCTATTGCAAAATAAGTATGTTATCAGTTTTATTATTGCATCAGTTGCCAGGTTTGTTGCTGTTACCTTGTTGGGGTCATACACTGCTTTGGCCAGTTCATCGTCCACTACTTCGTGGGGGAAGTGCAGTTTGAGCAGATAGGGTTTGCAGTAGAAGGTAAAGTCGAGTCTGTCTACGTAGAACTCCATCTCTGATACACGTACGAAAGGCACGTGTACATGGACGAACACCCACGCTGCGTCCTGCGTCACGTGGAACCTCGGCGTCGCTACCATTAGTGTCAATAGCACTGGAATGTATGGTCAGTGCTGTTTTACCACTCAAAAATACAGTACAAATTCAAAAAGTATTTTTCGTGTGGCAAACCGAAATTTCAATTTATTGTACCATATTAATGGTACAACACCTTTGTCTTTAGATCGCAAAAGGGGAGAACTCAAAGGGAGAAGCTGCTTGTATCGGATCCTGACCTGAACAGCTTATTATGACGGCGGACGTGGCGATGGCGACGGAAGACAGCAGCGCTGGACTCACCAACTACTACGAACAGAAGATCGAACACTTGGAGCTCACAGTCCGCGACGAGACGCAGAATTTGCGTCGTCTCCAAGCCCAACGCAATGAACTTAACTCGAAAGGTAAATAAATTGTTCCCAAAACACGATAGTAAAATACTAACTATGAGTATCGCTTTTTACTATAGTCCGTCTCCTCCGTGAGGAGCTTCAACTACTGCAGGAACCAGGCTCGTATGTTGGTGAAGTGGTGAAGCAAATGGGAAATCCAAAGTGTTGGTGAAGGTGAACCCAGAGGGTAAATACGTCGTGGACGTGGATAAAACCATTGACATTACCAAGTGCACGCCCAACACTCGTGTGGCTCTACGCAACGACAGCTACGTGCTCCACAAGATCCTCCCCACTAAAGTGGACCCTCTGGTGAGTCTCATGAAGGTGGAGAAGGTCCCTGACTCGACGTACGACATGATCGGAGGTCTGGACAAGCAAATCCGCGAGATCAAGGAGGTCATTGAACTTCCTATCAAGCACCCGGAGCTCTTTGACGCTCTCGGTGTGGCTCAGCCCAAGGGCGTGCTGCTCTACGGCCCTCCAGGTACCGGCAAGACGCTGCTGGCTCGTGCTGTTGCCCACCATACGGACTGCACGTTCATCCGAGTGTCGGGAGCTGAACTGGTGCAAAAGTACATTGGTGAAGGCTCACGAATGGTCCGTGAACTGTTCGTCATGGCGCGTGAGGCGTCGCCCTCGATCATCTTTATGGATGAAATTGACTCCATCGGTAGCTCCCGTATGGAAGGTGGCGGCGGAGATTCGGAAGTGCAGCGTACGATGCTGGAGCTGCTGAACCAGCTGGATGGTTTCGAACCGGCGCAGAATATCAAGGTCATCATGGCGACCAACCGTATTGATATCTTGGATGCAGCTCTGTTGCGTCCTGGACGCATTGACAGAAAGATTGAGTTCCCGAACCCGACGGAAGGGGTGAGTGCTTTGATTTTTGCTTGTTTGTTTTGTGTTATCTGGGTCGAATATTAACCTTTTATGTTTGTGTTCGGTGTAGTCCCGTATTGATATCATGCGCATTCACTCGAGAAAGATGAACTTGTTGCGTGGCATCAACCTGAAGGTTATCGCTGAGAAGATGCCGACGTCCTCTGGCGCCGAGTGTAAGGCTGTTTGCACGGAAGCCGGCATGTTTGCGTTACGTGAACGACGGATTCACGTTACCCAAGAAGACTTTGAGATGGCTGTGTCCAAGGTCATGAAGAAGGACTCGAGCAGAACATGTCCATCAACAAGCTCTGGAAGTAAGGCGTAATTTGACTGACGGACTGACTGACTAGCGATTTAGCGAGTGAGCGGTAAAGCAGCCAGAAGGGTGACTCCGGAGGCTATAGGTTTCTCGTTTCAAAATCGAATGAGCTTTGACTACATGCTGGGGGTGTCTTCGGCAACTTTGTTTCTGTCCTATTTGATGGATTTAGGGGTTCCCAGTTATAGTTGTCGAAGAGCTGGTAATCCATCGGAATCTTCTCCGGGAACTTCACCATGCTATCGATACCGCGGAGCGACATGGACGTAAACTCCGAGTCGAAATTGGCAAAGGCACCGGAGCGAGGACGAAGCGGCGGGGTACACAGCGTGCGGTTCAGCAACCGAGTCCAATCGATATTATGCTTTCCGAAGAATGGATGCTGCTTCACAGCCATAGCACCTCCGCCTCCAGCTTTACGTGCACCAAGTCGCTCTTGCGGGTCCGTGCACAACAAACTAGCGATCAAGTCGCGTGCCTCGTTGCCCATTTGGGGCGGGTAGTACACGTTACCTTCCATGATCATCGAGTAGAGCTGCGTGCGATTCTGGGCGATATAGAATGGCGGTCGCCCGGTTAACATTTCGTAGAGCATGCACCCAAGAGCCCAGAAATCGACGGCCTTCCGTAGCCTTGGCTCGATGGCACATCTGTTGATGAATACTGCACATCGCCCAACACAAAAACTTCTGGGGCGATGTAGTCTTTGGAGCCGCAGAAGGTCATCGCGAGCGTCCAGTCATCAATGCCTGGCTTGGAGAGTCCGAAGTCTGCGAGGCGAACGTGACCTTGCTGATCAAGCAATATGTTCTCTGGTTTGAGGTCGCGGTAAATGATGTCGTGCTTGTGCAAGTGCTCGAGAGCGAGGAGGACTTCTGCCAAATAAAAGGCAGCCACAGGCTCTGCGAAGTGCCCACGCTGTGACAGATGAAAGAAGAGTTCCCCTCCCGGGCAATAGTCGAGCACGAGGTGCAGATGATCGATTGTCTGGAAACACGCGTGCATCTTTACGATGAACGGGTGGTCACCGCAGCTCGTAAGCACGGTTTTCTCTGCTCGCGAATGGCGGACCTGGTTCTGTGTCGCAATAACACGCTTGCTGAGCGTCTTGATGGCTACCAGTGAACCCGAGGGCAAGTGGCGAGCTACCATGACATGTCCAAATCCACCACGCCCGACAACCTTAAGTGGTTCGTACTGACGCAGCATGTATCCACCGCTATAGCTTTCAGCGATACTCACGGCCTGCACCATTTTGATGTCCGTGATGACTGGGGCGAACGCCGGAGGTGCTGGGTTTTTAATGGTGAAGGTGGGTCTGCTAATTTACCCCCGGTTGGTGCTGCAGCAGGTTGTTTCACTGGTGACGCAGCCCGATGTGCAATAACCTTCGCCTTGGACATCAATGATGTTAGTGAACGACCACCATTTTTAGTGGGAGAACCTGTGGAAGAAACTTTTAAAGGGCTGGAACTTTTGGAAGGCGTAGAAGTCGATGTCAATAGGACCAACTTGAGCGAGGCGTTACTGGTTGCTTCACCCTTAGGTGGCGTTGACGCTACTGGCGCGACCGCCGCTGGAGCTATAGCCACCAGGCTCTGCATCTCGTCATTTGAAACGCTGGATTGCGGAAACTTCAAAGAAGAGATTCGATCGCTGCTAATCGCAGAAATGCCGGTCTCCAACGGGTGGACAGCAATCACCTCAGGGATTGAAGGTGCTACAACTTGCACTTCAGGCGCACATATGGCAAGCCTCTGCTGTTGCTGTGGTGATGCCCACTGCATCATCATCACCATGGTTGCGGAATCAAACTTCCTCGATGGCTCGAAAGCTGATGCAAAGCGAATTCGCGGGCCTTGCGCACCTTGTGATCTGTTTTCGCTCTGTGTAAGCACAGATAAGCGAAATGCTGCGTCACTTTGTCGACGGTTAGGACGGAGCTGTTGAAGACCATCCCACGGCCAGATAAAGTGGAAGAGCCGACGTCCCGCGTTCTCCACGAATCCGTTCACGCACAATTCATGACAATTTTCTGGTTCTATCTCCTGCTCCGCGATGAGTTCTTCTTTGCGCATCCAAACTGAAATGATGTCGCGGTTGCCCGCGTTGCGTGGTAAACGACGCTCTCACGTTCTGACGGAGTTGAAGGAATTGTTGACTTCCTGCTCGCTCAATAACTTTGCTGATACTGTTCGTATCAGTGGAATTGTTGGCGTTTCGCAGCTGCACCTTTAGCAGACTCGTCCTCGAGCCTTTCGTGACTCGGCAGACAATCGTGTTATTCTCCGTGTCAGCATTGAAATCGGCCTGACTCTCCATCATTAACACACTGTCGGCTTCATCGTCGTGGTCACCGTTGCTAATGTGCCTGCCCTCGTTCCGTCGTGCCCAATGTGGTAACAGGCTCGAGAAGTTTGAGAGTGTGATCAAACGCGAAGGCCTTCTTGTCGTGGGACCTCGACGACTGTTTTCGATTTCCACGCCGTTCTTGTCAAATTGACAGCGTCGCGGGTGTGCTCCTGCGGCGTTCATCATTTGCTTGATGCCGTGGATAGCCGTGGGCGTATAGCTGTGAAAGTGGAGAATGAGAGTGCCTGATAATCCGATGATGTTAGCTACGAAAAAGAAGGCGCTGGAAATTAATTTGGCTTACCCCAGGCTCGTAGTGGTGAGCGCAATTCGATACAGAAATTGCCCAGTAGTGCAGATGACGCGTATGAATGGACGAAGTACTCAGCATTCTTTAGAGCGAGAACTCCACAGGGTTCAGTTGCTGCAGGATGCTGAAAGTAAAAGAGATACCCTGAGATTCAAGGAAGCACGGTTATCTAAGTATGGCATGATCTGTTGTAGTTCCATACAAAGCAATACTGTACCATCAAGGATGACGAAGACCCGCGACACGATTTTCCCGTTTCCTCCCCCGTTTTGTGAGCACAGGCTGCGTGCTGAGGTTCACACCGTGAAAGATGCTCGTTTTTTTGGGAGGCTCCTCGAAAGTCTCAGAGGCATCGTTTGCTGCAATCGTTGGTTCATCAAGCGCTTCTGGGTCGAGATTTTCTGTCATTTTGAAGAGTTTTCTTCAGGGAATTGAGGTGGTGCTTGTCCAGGAATGCAACAGTAAAGGAGGGGGCTACGGGCATTCAATGCCCTCAGAAGATGTCGAGGCTGGTTGAACACCATAATTATAGTTGTCACCTAATACTCCAGGATTAGAGCAAATTTTCAGCAGCGTGAAGTCTCGCCTAAGATTAGTCCTGCGTGTAAGTCTCGAGTAGATGTATCCATCTGCTCACTTCAATATCTCCACCAATCAACGCGCGTTTTTGAAAGCACTTCAACTTAGGAGAAATGCTAACGTTTGTGTAGGATATCACCGTATCCTACACGTTGAATTGAGCCGTTGGCAGAGCACCACTTTCCATTCTACTCTCACATATGTACTCTAGTCTGGACAAGAGCTCAGTGCGCAACTACGATGCGCCCGCGCCCTGGAATCGAGAAAGGATTGCTTCAGTAACAATGCGTACGAGCATCTTCATAAGGAGACCATGATCTTTGTGGACTTTATCAATCCTATAAGAGAGGAGCTGGCCGTTAGAGTACGTGTTATGGCAGAGATGAAGGAGATCGTTGCTTGTTTTTGGCCTGACACAAGGTTAGAAGCCTTCGGTTCGTCCTACAGGCAGATGCTCCTACCACAGTGATATTGACACTGTAATATTCGGTGTGCCCAATAGCAAGATGCTGCTCTATATACATGCGGGGAAGCTCAGAAACCTTGCCGTGGTTAGCAAACTGGAGGTGGTCGGCAAAGCAAGCATTCCGATTGTGAAGTTCATATAAAGGGAAGGCAATATTCGCGTGGATCTGTCGTTCAATGTTGATGGTGGATTGGCGGCGGGTGACATTGTAGAGCGGAGCATCCGTCGTTCCGACTATTGACTCTTGTGCTTAAATACTTCATGGCCCAGCACGGACAGAATGAGACGTATACTGGTGGCATTGGGTCATTTCTGCTGCAGCTGATGGTGATCAATTTTTTGCAGCATCACGGTCGCAACTCAAGCACTTCGGGAAATAGCAATCTGGGCCAATTACTGATAGACTTCTTCGCGCTGTACAGTCGTGACTTCGAGTGCAAAGTGCTTGGTATCTGTGCGCAATGGTGGGTCGTATTTTCGTAAGGTCGACCGACGCTGGTATGACTGCTTACGGCCTTTTCTGTTCTCCGTGGAGAACCCGAACAAATCCAGCCACGACATTTGGAAGAGCTCATATGAAATACGTGCAATCAAATGCTCATTTGACAACGCCTGCCAGCTCTTACAGAATAAAATCAACCGGCATGGGCAGTGGAATACTCTGCAGGGTCTCATTTTGGGCACAATTATCCAGGCCGATAGTCTCTTGGCTGGTCGCCGTTAGTGATCTCTTTGGACTTGAGTTTACTGAGAAGAAACGGCAAGACAGCAGTGCTGTACCTCTTCACCTACCACCAGAAAAAAATAGCAAGCACGAAAAGCGTGGTTGTCATATTGCGTGTTAACGCCTCGCAGTGAAAAGCGGTGGCAGTTTTAAGTCGTTGGGGTTCTGCGAACATGGATACCAGTCTTTGCTTTGAAGCACTTAAAAGCGCTGCAGTATAACCGTGCAATCATATCGACGTTGATCCGTGGAAGTTTGCTGCTCCATTCATCATTCGAGTCCATCGATGTGTTAAGCTGATACTGGTATCGGAGCAACGCGAGAAGATTGGCTTTGCACGCGAAGACAGAGCGTTAAAAGACAGGGACTCCGGGGTGATTGCATCCACGGCAACGCAAAAGCTATCGCTTTCATATCCATTCTTCACTTCTTCATCGCCAGATTCTTCAAATGAAAGACTACTACAGTGGGAGAATGGACTGCGGCTGTAGGACCACGCTTTCTCCCAATATTCGTAGGGTTCGTCGGCGTCGACGTCGTCACCAGCGTCACTACCCGAGTCAGAAGAACTTGGATCAATATAGTCGCGGAAATCGCCTGCATGTCCACGTGATGGTTTATCAATTGCAGCTACGACCGCAATCTCCGCCTCGACTGCGATTCCGGTATCGTTATCTTCATGTATGTGACCACTTTCGAACAAGTGATCATTCCACAATTCGTCAGGCTTGGCCAGGGTATTGGTAGCATTCACTGCGTGACCGGCTTTCCAATCCCAATCATCAATTTGATCGAGCGTTGCTTGCGTTGGCGCACTAACGCACGTGCTTGTCTAGAGAGCTTCGAGGGTGTTGACGACTAACGAAGCTCTGAGGACCACGAGCGGACTTTAAATTGAGGCGGCTCATAATGCGATTCTCGTTGCGCAACGAAGCTACCGATACCGTGAATGGATAAAGCGAAGACACTTTTCTTATTTTGCGCAAGAAAGTTCCTGCATATGAGGTATTTGACCACTTCAAGGTTCGTAGAACTACGCTACTACACGCTGCTACGCTAACTAGTCTAGGCACTGAGGTGTGGGAGCTTCAGAAATCCTTCCAAGGCATTAATGTGCACAGAGATCGCCAGTGGATGCTGATGGCGGACTGATGCGCCGCTGCCACACCTGACTATCGTAACACTTCAGGCCTGCTGCGTCTGGTAGTTCGATGTGTTCTACATTAGAATCCTCACCTTTGCCATGGCCAGTTGAAGAGCCAAATAGCCGCAGGTCCTGAGCAATTTGCAGCCAAGCTGCCATCGCTGCATTGAAAATACAATGTAAGCCTCATCTTCGTCGCGGCTCTTTCGCCGACCACTAGCTTTCAAAGCGGGAACCATCGTCTGAATATCCGAGTGAGTTCCTCAAGCTTACGCTCAGCAGTCCACTCTTTCATCAACGTTTGCCGTGCTTGGTGAATATCACCGTCGTGTTCCGCTAACATTGACAACGCTACACGTATTCCATCGCGAGAGACTACCACTCGGAATCGATCCGCTACTGCCATTGCGATGCGTACGAGGCCCCAAAAGCGGCGTCGGAGGTCCGGACATCATACAACACCCGAACAAGAGCCGCTGCCTCTTGTTGACCTTCAAACATCCACAACGGCCAAATACGTCGAAGAGACCGCATCAACCGATGCACCTTCGGCTCATCGCGATAGCTCGATCCAAACACCTCCTGTACGTCATACACTGTTGCGAGTAAAAGCTGTAGCGAACAATTGTTGCCGGTAACATCCCTTGGCAATTCTCCCTTAAAGTTGGGCGTATTTGTGGGCAGTGGTGCCCACGCGACCTGATGAACAGCATGGCTCGTGCTTGTAGTAGCAGCCGCACCCGGCACTTTCGGTGGGTTCTCATGGTCTGTGAGAAGTAGGAAGTCCACCACCTCTGTATGTGCGAGCCGCACAGCAATGTGCAGTAGTGTATCCCCCAGTGCGAGTTTGCCCTGCTCCACTGCCGAAAAACTCCATTTTCTCGTCCTGAAGTGCATTTTGTAGCTCCTCTCGCTCTAGAGAATCCGTGAGCGCCTCCAATTGATTTTTCTCCTGCGTGCAAATGTCCAAATAAGTGGCACGGGAGATCTGAAGACCACGAAGATCTGGATAGAAAATTGGCCGAAGAGCGTCGACATCTCCAGAATACGTTGCCACCACCTGCATCAAAGGATAAGCCTTAAAAATAGTATCTTGAGAAGAATCAGGTGATGCACTTCAAGCTACTAACCATCCGGCGGAAATGCATAGCTTCCTCCGGTGGAGCACTGTGCGTTTGACCCATTTACACTACAAAGTCGACGAGCTCACTTCAATGGCATTGTGAGCATGAAGAGACGCGAAGGTATCGGGATGCATCGATTGGTCGAAATTTGTTTCTGACCAATCATAGCAGATCGATATTGGATCTGAATCTCAAAATGAAGCGCGGAATCAAACGACGGCCAAAATAAAGTAGTCTGAAAAACTCACATAGCAGGTTGTTCAGGCATGTATAGCAGTACCGTTGGTGCAGTGCTTGATGCAAATTAAGGTACTAAGAAAGTGGGTCCAGTTCTGTCTTAGTTAGTGTGAAACGGCTTTTCTATAGATGTTAGTCCCAATTTTGTTTTTAACCAATCCCATTCAACCTACAATGCATTTTCCACCAATCCTATTCAATCTACACTCTTCTATATTTTCCATTCGTCATCATTCCAACCACCTCCCACATGCCGTTTCCCGACGACGAGAACGCGGCTCTCGAGCTGGATATGGAGGCTCTGCCTCTCCCCAACATCGTCCACCTCGTCCACCTCCTCTTTCGACGCTCTTCTCGCTGAAGACGGAGTCCTCCGCCTCAGATCTCCGCCCATCGCGTCATGTTCGGCCGAGACGTGATCCAAGTTCCTTTAAAGGAAGCAAACAGCAATGAATACGTGAATCTCGTGCTATCACAGCGAGAATTCGACGCTATGGCTGTGCACGTGCCTCAGTATGAAGATCTTCCTCCTGAGGAGCTCCTGGAGCGGATTACGCAGCTGTTGAAAGACGCAGAAAGCAAGAAACGCAGTCGCCAAGGCTCCATCTCCATGGAGCAGTCGGACTCCCTTGCAGCCTTCCAGGGCGGCTATTGGAGCTTGAGTACGAGAGGAAGAGACTCACTACTAAGTTGAAGGCTGCCAAGGCGCTGCAGACCAGCCTCACTGAGGAAAACACGACGTTAAGAGTGCAGGCGCAAGATGCAGAGCAAGATGCAGTGGATGTGGAGCAATTGATCCAGGAGAACGAGCTATTGAGGGAACAGACGCTGAATTTTGGAGGAGATGTGGCTAAGTGGAAACACTTGGCTGTGACGGCACAAATTCAGTTAAGAAACTTGGCAGATGAGTTGAAGATGCTGAAGGAACAGGTGGCAGAAGAGAGAGATGAAGTCTTATTGACAACTCAGGACGCCTTGGCGATGGTCGTGGAAGATGTGGATCGCAGAGAACAGGTATTGCAGCAACAATATCTGGCGGAGAAGAGAGAACGAGAGAATATGGCCGAGAAATACTACGAGTTGTCCGGAAGGATCCGTGTGTTCTGTAGATTGAGACCTGGAATTGATGCTGATGACGAAACGAAGACATCAGCGCTGATCATGCCCCGACCGAACAGCTTGCTGGTGCCAAATTCAGGGAAGGAGTTTGCATTTGATCAGGTTTTCGGCCCGCAGATCACTCAGGCGGAAGTGTATGCGCAGCTGGAGCCGTTGATTGTGTCATTTACTGATGGCTACAATGCCTGCATTATGGCGTATGGACAGACAGGATCGGGTAAGACACACGATGGTGGGCAATAACGAAGGTGAGCTGGAGCACCGTGCAAACGGCCTTACGGTATATGCCAACGCTGGTATGATTCCGCGTGCGCTACAACAGGTGTTTGCCATCGCGAACAAGCGGCAAATGGCGTATACGGACACGCTGCGTGTGAGTATGGTGGAGATTTACAACGACCAGATCATGGACTTGCTGCATGAAGACAGCAGCGGCAGCGGGAAGAACGCGGTAGCAAAGAATGAGACGGATATCACAGCGCGTGATGTATCTGCTTATGCCCAAGTGGATGCGGTCATGCGTGATGGCAATGCCAATCGCAATATTGCAGCAACTAAGATGAATTTGGAGAGTAGTCGGTCACATGCGCTGGTATTTCTGCATCTTGAGAGTCAGCACCGGGAGACTCGCGAGGTGCGTACCAGTACTCTGTGTCTGGTGGACCTTGCTGGTTCAGAGCGTATTTCACGCAGTCAAGTCGAAGGTGATCGTCTTCGTGAGACACAGCATATTAACAAATCATTGGCGGCGCTCGGAGATGTGGTCTACGCGTTGCAACACAAGGCCAAGCACACACCCTACCGTAATTCAAAACTCACGTATATGCTGCGCGAGATGCTTTCTGGGCAGGCTAAGACGCTACTTATGCTGCAGTTAAGTCCCGACTCAGCTGATGTGGAAGAGACGACGTGCTCGCTTCAGTTTGGGGCTCGCGTGAGTCAGGTGCAGATGGGTGCAGTCCGTCCGAGTGTGGAGAGCGGGGCTCTCTTCAAGCTACAGGAAGACAATCGTGCCCTTGAATCTAAGACTTTCGTCATGGAAGAGCAGCTTGAGATTTGCAACGACAGTGCCAGCAGCAAGAAGATGATCTACGCGATGCAAGAAACGGTAAGGAGGCGCTGGAACGACAGTTGTGGCTACTTGGTGGGAAACGACCCGGTGGTGAGGATGAACGACATTATTTACCACAGGAGGATCGACCTCCTTCGCCATCACGACCGCCAAGCCCTACGTCGTCAGCCAAATCGACTCGAAGCGTGTCGTCCACAACCTCAGCGCGTTCAGCGCGCTCAGTCCGATCGGCTCAGTCACCTGCATCGTCGTCTCAGCGACCATCCTCGTCCCAGCGACCAAACACTCGAAGGTCGCAATTGTCAGCCCCGTCACGGTTGGCGGGACTAGCATCGTCTGCTAGAAGCACCGCCGCATCAGCTCCCAGCCCTTCTGCTGCAACGTCTCGATTGCGACGGCCGGGAGCAATTCTTGATCGCGATGCACGTCGCAAGTCGCTCTCTGCAGCTCCTATGGAGGAGTATGTTGATCCCGACCTTCGGCGCAAATCGCTTTCGGCGGCTGGACTCGATAAGGCTGTATCGCCTGACAACCGACGGAGGTCGCTATCCACACTCCAAGCACGTTCTCTGTCAGCATCATCAGGACCTCGGTTAGTGCGAAGCTCAAAAGAAACATCAGAGGGACGAGTACCGCTGCATCCCACGTCTTCGCAGGCACGGCGGACCGGATCACCACCACAAGCTCTTAGTGGGACAACGAGACAGGCTGTGTCGGCCAGCCGTTTATCAAATTTATCGAGGCCACGAAACGCCAAGGCTCCAGCGTCGTCTCCTCCGCGCACCCCTTCTACCTCTTCAACGTCATCGACGAGAAGCAACTCGGCACGTATACTGCAACGCACAACTTCGACCCGGTAAGATCAACTTCAAGTGCTCCAAAGAGCGCTGGGGATACGCGCCGACCCTCGCTCAGCAGCAATCGAAGCCCACCAACGTCCGATTCACCTGCTTCTGCGCGGCGGACGATGGCAAGCTCACACTCAGGTTTCGGCTGGAAATAAGTCATGTATCTATAGCGGCGGTGATACGAGCTAGAATTCCTGTTGCTACGACTTTCTCCTGATCGTAGGGATGAAAGCATGCATCATGTTTTGATAAACATAATTTAGTCGTTCCTCTATTCTCTTGCATCTACTTTCTTCGGAGCTCACGTACGAGAGAGGTAGGCACATCGTCACCACAATTACTTTTCTTGCCACCCGCGCGGAGAGAAGTCTTGTGTGTTTGAAGCTCTTGCTCGTAGCCCCTGTTCAAGCACATCAGATTAGTACATGTATCCGTGCAGGAGAACCAATTACCAGCCATTTACGCACTGGAGAGCTAGTCGCACGCGATCCTCGGTGGTTGGTAGTAGGCGGTTGAGTGCCGGCGACCGTGTGGTGTAAGTGCTCTTCATGGAAATGCGGGGGCTCAACGCGTTATGGGACCGAACAACCGTGGCCACGGCGGAAGCATGTGGTCCCGCGGATATTTCAGCGTCGAGAGTGTCCAGATCTAGCGTATGGCGTGGGCTCATGACAGCCTCTAGGTGCCGACGACGGTCTTCACTGCGCTGGGTTCGGATGCGATCGCGAAGAGCTTGAGAGATCTCCATATTCCGCGACGCACGATCCTTTGTGGCTTGCAGCTCGGCCACGATGCGCCGTGCCGGCACTGATGGGGCAAAGTGGGAAATGCGGGACTTGGGCAGCTCGAACACGGAAGGATCAACTGTCGTTTTCAAACGATCTGGCGAATCCTTCGTAGTTGCAGCTGGTGGGCTTTGAATCTTCTTGCTTCCAACACCACCGGAGCTGCAAAGGATTCCACTGCTGCTGGTGTTGTTGTTCACACCTCCATTTCCACGTGAAAGTGGTCTGATGCTGGCATAGGGCGACGAGGATGATGAATCCTCAGGCTCAGCAGCGGAAGTTGCACTTTGACCATCCTGATAAGCTGTGGCAGTATGCAGCTTGATGTTGGCGCTGAATTGTGCCCCACGAAAGAAGAAGCCCAGTTCCTCCTCCAGTAGGCGCCAATAGTCAGGTACCACGCCAAGCTTCACCACGGAGCACACGAAGAAATAGACACACTCGAAGAATCGTTCGTCCTCCTTGTGATTCTCAAAATTACTGCAGTGTAGCACCAGACGCGCGTAACAAGCTGACATGGTGTGCGTGCAGCTCCGTTGGGCCTCCATCGCCCGTTTTATTCGGTCTTTCTGTTCGGCAACCATACACGCTTGCTGCTGCCGTTGCTGGTCATCCTCATCCCTTTCTTTCGATTCGCTACAACGTTTCTTGTCCTGCAGCATCTGTAGGAGTTCCTTCTCCAGTGTTTTCACCTTCACGAAGGCCAACGAATAGCCGATTGCCGCGCGCACAAAAAGAACATAACATCTACGAGACACGAGCAATATCTCGTCTTAAGCATAGACCACAATATTACTAGAGTATCACAAATCTCCCCGCAATGACCCACCTGTCTTGTGAAAGTCCACGAACTTGAGCGGTAGATGAAATTGACCATTACGCCAACTGAGCTGTATCTCGGCATAAATGTCGTCTGGAAGGGACATCAGCACAACCTACGTCAACTCGTTGCCTTTCACGCCACATCCCAAACGGGATGCCCCATGAATTTTACTCACCCATTCGTTTCCGCACATTGTCTGAAGAACCTCGAGGCGGCGACGTCGGTTGTCTGGGACGCATCAAAGCGAGCATGCGTGAGTGCCACTCCAAAATGATGTTCACACATGTTGACCTACGTCGAATCCTTGTCGGGTTGAGTCCCAGCACGGCTTGAACGCATTGTGGAACCTGCTGATCGTGATCTACTTGTTAGCCACACATACACAGCAATAGCCAACTACCTCAGCCAACGTTGCTGATAAAAATAGGGGTACACTTGCGCGGAATCCTGGTAAAAGATTAACACATATTTCCTTCTCATTTGGAATGTCTGCAGCTGTACCTTGTAGACCTCTGCTCTGTTTGTTAACTCCATCACCGATACAAACTTCTCACTGGTATGCTCCACATGACAATCTTGCCCAATACCACATCGCATCTCCCCTGGATACCAACTTTAGCTTAGATGGCCCACTCGCGGCCTTCATCTTCCTCGTCCTCCGACGCGATGAAAGGTGTGTGAATTGATTTGATCATGACCTCGCCGCAGAAAATGCACTCCGACGCGATAATCTCGTCCAGTTTCTGCTGCACCATCTCGCGCTCCTGCGCAATAGATTGCTCCTTCGCGGCGTTCTTGGCCTTCGCAGTCGCCGCAGCGCTGTTTCCGTCTGCCCCGGAGTCATAGCCTCCTTCTCGCTGGACGACAAGTTCAGGAACGTGAACGCAGCGAGCGGACGCTGGAAAAAGTTCGTGCTTGCAGGCATCTCTGTGGACAGCTCGTTGAGCTTTTGGATAAGCTGCTTAACTGTCTGCCGCTGGAAACTGTTGAGGTGCTTCTGCATCTCCTGCCGCAGTGCACCCGCGTGGAAGGCATGCGAGCACGGGAAGAGATAAAATTCCTTGCCGAGGATGTTCTGGCCAGTGAGCTCACAGCGCTGGTTACCTGACACGACGGCACAGCGCTTGCGCAGCTTCTGCATGTCAGCACGGATCAACTCCGCAGATTGCGTGTAGTCCTGCATCTCTTCCTTCAGCTGCTCAATACGGTCGTTATACACCTCCAGCGATTCACAAATCTCCTTCTTGAAGTCGTTGATGAGCACAAAGTCCGGGAAGAACGGCAGAATGTCTTCAATCTTCAATAAACCGCTTTCCTTGAGAATGTTCATGGCGTCCTTGATCTCACCACCAGCATCGATCGTGTGCTTGGCAATTAATGTCCACAGTTTCTTACGAGTCTCATCGTCTTCGGGCATGCTAGCCATCTCCTTGGCGATCTTTACATCCACTTGAAGTGCCTTCTCCACGGCATCTTGATACAGTCCCATGGCTGAATAGATGTAAATACATGCGCGATTCTTCTCATTTTGTGTACACAGACGCAGAGCAAAGGCGATATCAAACAGGTGTTTGCCGTTGTGCTTTTTGCGCAAAAGCTGATAAGCAAACGCTCGTCGGGGTGCTTTGCTAGCAAGAACAGCAGGTAATTGTGGATCGTTGGGTCGCGGTTACCCTGCTTGATAGCGAATTTCAGGAATCGGATAGCCATATCCAACACGGAGCGGCTTTTTGTTGTATTACTAGCCGGGTCTCCAGCCACGCCTCCGCTCTTCTGGTGGACGTGACGCACGATCGATGGGATGAGTCGCGTTGGATTCAACGTGGCGGCCTCAAGCCATGCCTCATACACTTCCTTGGGCTTATGAATGATAAGCTCTGGCGAATATTTGTACCACAGCTCCTCCACCTTGATGTCTCAACACTGCGCAGCAACTCGATTGCCGCACCGTACTCACCGCGGTCCACATGATACGTGATCACCTTCTCGTAATCTTCAATTAGAGTTGCGTAAAACACAAGCTCATCCGGTCGGCCGTGACTTGAGATCAGATTGAACGTCGTGGCTGGGTCTAGATGACTCTTTGATCCTGTAGGAACTGCTTGAACTCGAACAGCAAGTTTGCATGTGCGTCCACATCTTGCGCACTTCCTTCAACACGTTGAACTTGTCCAAGAACAACTCAACAATCCACGAGCAGAGAACAGTCTTCTGCGTCTTCTCCTCGTTCCCTAAGCTTTTTAGTTTCTGTAGTAGAAACAGTAGCAGAGAATCTCGCGTTTCCTTCTCTAGGAACTTAAGTGCCACCTCTTCGAAGGAGCGCGTGGTTTTAGCGTAGATTACTGCGGCACGATCAAAGTCACCTTTATCGAAGAGTTTATCGGCCTGCGCTGTCAGTACACGCTGGCGCTCCCAGCCATTACGGCATACTCCCAGTGCCTGCTCAAAGTCACGGTCGTCGCCGTTGCCTAGCACAGCTTTGCTCAGAAACAGCTTCCACACGTTACGGTCCTCGTCGGTGATGGTCACCTCTAAGATACGGCGATTCGAGTGAATCCAAACTGTGTTGAATGTCTCGTCCACACTCATACCGCGGACGTTACCCACACGTGGCTCGAATGATTCTTCCATAACGACCACACCACTCAATTTCGAGACTACTTGAACTTGGCGGGCAAACAACAAAATCACGTGGTACTGCGTTACAGCCATAGAAATCGGCGGCGTCCACGATCGGCTGCCGGATGATTTTTCGGGCTTACCGGGGTACCCAAGCAGCCCTGTACTGGTCGTCACATTCTCCATGGTGCTCGACAAGCCAAAGACGAATTCACCGTGGTACACACCCTCTCCTGTTAGAACACCAAAGCCCTTCGCTCGTTCCCGCTCCTGTTTTGCGTAAAGTGTAACTCCGCCGTTGAAATATCACCGGGTAGTTCTTGAAAACGCAGACGGTCTGGACTCGTGTACTCATTAAACATCGTCTCAAATCCACCCGGACCGCCACCAATAAACTGAAACATGCGGGTAGGTCGCTTCCCCGACGCCGATGTCGTCAACATCACATAGTAACGCAAATCTCCTGACGGTAGCTTCCAGTGCTCAAATGCGACACCAGCAATAGGTCCTTGGTTCGAGATCTGGTAAACTTTCTTGAACGACCGCTCCTTTCCTCCTTCAAACTCAGCTTCAAAGACTGCCCCAGAGTCAGTACCGATGAGCACAGGCTCCGAGTTCTCTGAGATCCTGACTGGCGATCCCACGCCACACTAGTAAACTGCAGTGCTTGGGCCTTCATAATCTTCTTCGGGCGTGTAGATCCCGTGTGCAGATAGAAGTTGGAACCGTTCTCCATCGACACCAGCACGTGAGCGCCCGTGGGGTCAATAAACACGTTGGACATGGCCACGCGAGGCTCAATCATGATTTCCTCCACTGTTCCTGAACTGTCTGTAGCATCGGTAGTGCAGCGTAGCAGCATTCCTTCCTGGGATCCCATAGCCAGCACTCCATTGCCGACCCCCATGCAGCATAGAGTGAAGCCTTTGCGACGCGAAACCTTGAGTCCGTGCTCACGTAGCTCGAACATAGGGCGCTCCTCCTCTTTATCCTTGGCCTGGGCGTCATCTCCCACCGTCTCAAAGTCAAAATCGTCGTTACTGCTTTGATCTCCGAAGGTATCAGTCACGGCGCCTCCATGTAAGGGGAGTCGTACATACCGCCACCTCCTGAAGCCCCCGCGGCGCTGTCGAAGCCACCACCGCGGGAGCTCTCGGTGAAGGTCTCCTCCTCCTTCTTCCAGTCTGCGAACAGATCCGCCGACATATTCCCTTCGCTGTACAGACGTCCGCGCAGAGCACTTCTCGCCTTCTCCCGAGCCTCGTCGTGCAGATGATGATCAGATACACTTTGGGGACGGTATTATACCGATAAATACTGGAAGATCTCTGTCCCGTAAAAACCAGTTTTAGATCTTGAGTTTACTATTAACCCATTTATTATAAACAAAAAATATACTGATTTGGCGCCGGTTAATATCGCGATTGTCAATCTAGCAGAGATGGAAGGGGACCAAAGTCGGTTGCGCGAGTACGTGACGGCTAGTCGGACGCTGCTGAATGCGGCACAGGATAAAGGCGAGGTGCCCGACGAGATCCAACGCGTGCAGGATCTTGTGGAGTGCCTGGACAACAACGCGCTGAAGATCGCGACGGCGCTGGCTGCGAATCGTCGGCGAGGCGCAGACACTGGCGCAGACACCACCGCGCAGCTGCTGATGGAACAGAAGCAGTATATCACCAAGGTAGGATCTTGCATCCACGCGGTATTTTAGAGGAGCATCTCCCTATGGAAGAAGCAATAGCCCTAATGACTCTTTCTTGTGTATACTTGCTTGTACTGAACTGGTCAAGCATAGATTATGAAATTATTCGAGCAGCTAAGTAATAAGCCGTCCGTGGCCTCGCAAGCGGCGCAATCGTAACCCACTAGTATACAATATAATCCACGGCTGTTGCTACAATTTGCTATTGAGATTCTCGAAGCGAGCTATGGCAGCGATCCATACGTGATCAATCCCTTCAGCACGTGTCGACGGCAATGCAATACGTTGGAAATTATCGGTTGCATTGCCCGGGCATAGGAACGCTGACAAACGAAGTGAGGTCATTGCATTCCTTCACTCAGACGCTGCGTTCAGGCATTCAGGCGTTCAGGTGATGCATTGCCAAACAATCAGTAGCGTCCTTGAGCACAGGTGATTGATGGCGCATGCCAAGCACGTAGTCGACACCGAGACATAGGCATCGATACTTACCGCTGCTGCAGTCTGCCTACTTCGGGCGTGCATTCCAAGAGGCCACGCACAGGCGTTGTCGGCCAAGCCCCTCCATCCAGACGCATGGGCGCCGTGCGCAAACAGCAGCATTGGATGCAGGACCTCGTGTACGCTCGCACCGGCCCGTTTTCCCACCTTGTGCCGGATCGTCCGTTAAGCGACTGCCACCCGCTTCTTCGCCACGTACGCTCGCAGCACCACCGGCGATTTGATTGGCGCTCGAATTCAATGACGCGCTTGAACCCGACACCTGTCTGTATTCATGTACATCTCAAAACTCAGGCGATATAAAATAATCATACTGTATTGCGTGAATTTCCACATTGAAGGTCACTAAACCTAGTAGTAGACGATATACAAAACCGGGTCTATTTTTCGGCGTACGCTCTCAGGTGTGACGCATTTACCTTTTGACAAGTGTAAAAGCGGTATTTACGGCTTATTTCCTTTTTACAGGAGTTCAACGTCGCGGATCCTTCCGCAATGCGCATTGGCCGCACTCGTCATCTTCCTCTACAGCGCGCACTGCTCCGCACCCACCTCTTGTGAAAACCCCAAGACACTCCACGCACCATGGGCAAGCAACACCTCGCCAAGGGCATCGGACGCATGTCCGAGATGATCATGACCAAGGCCAAGGGCAGCTGGGTCTGGACCAGCGACAACCGCAAGCTGCTGGACTTCACCAGCGGCATCGCCGTTACCAGTGTGGGCCACTCACACCCCAAGGTCGTAGCTGCTGTGCAGAAGCAGGCCGCCACGCTCGTGCATGCGCAGGTGAACATCGGATACCACCAGCCCATGCTCGATCTCACGGACAAGCTGCTGCCAGTACTGCCCAAGAGCCTCAACTCGCTCTTCTTCGCCTGCTCGTACGTTGTCCTTTAAATCTTGTATGTGTTGATCTTACCATTGCTAATGAGGATTTCATTTTGTTTTTGTTATGTAGTGGTTCGGAGGCTATTGAGAACGCGGTGAAGCTGGCTCGCCATGCTACAGGCAAGAGCAAGATCATTGCGTTTCAGGGAGGCTACCATGGCCGTACGATCGGTACCATGAGTCTGACTTCAAGCAAAACCGTCTACAGCGCTGGTTTTGGTCCTCTGATGCCTGGCGTCACGTTTGTGCCGTACCCATACGCCACACATGGCCCCATCCAGGATGAGGGTGAGTTGACGCTGCGATTTGTTTATTTGATGCTGTTGAGGACGTTGCTGACGGTTTGTGTGCATTTTGTGTGCTGTAATCTTCAGAGAAAAACGGCAAGTGGTGTCTGGAGCAGTTGGAGTTGGCATTGAAGCAGCAATCGGCACCCGAGGACACAGCTGCTATTGTTATTGAACCGATTCTTGGTGAGGGTGGCTACGTTGTCCCGCCCAAGGGTTTCATGAAGGGTCTGCGTGAGATCGCTTCGAAGAACAACATTTTGCTGATTGCTGACGAGGTGCAGTCAGGTTTTGCCCGTACGGGCGACTACTTTGCTATTGACAGCCATTTTGACGTTCAGCCGGACATCCTAGCGTTTGCTAAGGGCATTGCTGATGGTTACCCAATCAGTGGTATTGCTAGTCGTAAGGAGCTGACGGACACCCAGCCTGCTGGATCGATGGGCGGCACATACGCCGGTAACGCCGTTGCTTGTGCTGCTGCCATTGCAACCCAAGAGGTCATTGCGGAGGAGAACGTTCTCGAGAACACTCGTACTCGCAGCGCGCAACTGTACGCTGGCTTGAACAAGCTGAAGGCATCTGGCAAATATCCGATTCTTGATGTGCGTGGCCTGGGCCTGATGATAGGCATTGAGTTTGACCCCGCTCACGCCCCGAAGGGCACGGCTAACAAGATCTCTGCGGCATGTCTGGACCACGGCATGATGCTGCTGACCACGAGCATCTACGAAACCCTGCGTTTTATGCCCGCTCTCACGGTCACGGAGGATGAGTGCGCGCTTGCATTAGAGATTTTCGAGAAGGCTCTGGACGACGTTTTCGTGAAGTAAGCGTGACAGTGGGTTGAATTACTGCCCTAGTTAATGTCTGTAATACAGTTTTATTGCAAAGAGAATCAATAGACTCCATGCGTCAAAGGAAGGGCTCGTTGTGTATTCAAGCAGATTGCTCAAAGTGTTATCTCTACGAGGAGCAAATGAACTTATAGCTGGCAAAAGGTTTCGACTTTGTCTACATTTGTCTGTAGTGGTGCTCATTTGAACAGAATCCAAAGCCTGAATGACCCGGTCAGTGCTTCGTTTTCCCACCAAACCGATTCAAAAACGCTTTTTGTGCTGGAGATCTCTTTCCAGGAGAATTAATCGTAGAAAGAATAGTGTCTTCTTGTCCAACCTGCTCCAGCATGGAAGGCAAACATCGTTGGCTGGATGAGTCAATCGCTAGAACCTCCTTTTCCGCCGTTGATGAAATCATTTGATAGACACTAGCATGCGCAATTGCCAATCGATCATTCAACTCTTGCATTCGCTCAATCAGCGCTTGGCATCGCCCTTGCAACCGCACGATACCTGCAGGTCTGTCTGCCGCCTTAGGTTTGCGTTGGTATTTCTTCTCGAATTGAGCCTGCCACACGCGGATTTGTTGCAGATACTCTCGCTTCATTGACTGACATTTGGTCAGCTCTTGTTTTGTAAGAACCCCAATAACATGGTGTTGCTCTTGTGCAGCTTGTGAGGAGGAATTAAGACTGGTCGTCGTCGCAGGATTCAACGACCAGAAATAAGGGTGCGCTAACTGTTCTTCGAGTGGTGTTGACGCTAGCAGGCTGCATAGGAACTGATGCTCAGATGAGTTCGCTTGGACGTTGGCCAGAAGGTTGTGTTTTTCCATGAGAGCTCCACGAGCCCGCAGACCAGTGAGCATTTCCAGCATAACATACGCCACACTTCGTACGTCTAGAGCCTCTAGGTCAGTTGACAACGGTAGCCCAAAGATGATCGACGAAATTGAGCGCCGACTAGAATGCTGAGCATACACATGTCCAAAACCAACACACCCGATGAATCTAATCAGCACAGCAATACCTCCTTGCAATATTTTGCCTAACGTACTTGAGCGATTGAATCTTCTTCACCGTCGCTACCGGCGGAAACCACGCAGCAATTTTGACTATATTACCACCACATAAGAGGAGCGATGACAATGAAAGCTGAAGCACCGTTATGTGGCCGACAGTAAAAATGCTCTCATCAGCGTCTCAAAGTCAAGCAAAGTAGTATGATCCATTTAAGGATCTGGCAATAACAAACACGTACACCACCACAAACGAATCCATTCTATACCAGTCAGAAAAATGAATTGAGGTAGTTAGTCAGCACAAATCTACAAGGTAGGCAGTATGCTTACTATACCTTGTGCAGCGTGCTGAGTCCGCGTACAACCTGGTAGATATACTGCTTCACTGCTAAAGGGTGAAGTTGTCCAAAATCCTGTTGAACACTGTGGCAATCTGTTTGTACCACACTGACCATTGGGAAGCCCGCCAATAGACTGCAAAATGCAGGTCCTTACGCTGCGAGAGTGGATAACCGATGATGGGGAGCGCAAATATATTCGACTGTGGCTGCAGTGAACTGAGTCGTAAGATAACACATGGCGTCCTAAATCACCTCTGCCAATAGCAATAATCTCGTCCTCCAGTATCCGCCGCACGACTTCCGAAGGAGCGCAGCTTCCCTCCGATTTGTCTACAGCATCCGCCAGATCGATGCACTCGACTGCTAGCATCCGACCACTATCCCAACACAGTACCACGGTTAACTAACTTTTTTCTTCTTCTTCTTCAAGAGTTCGTAGGTCTCCAAACACGTCCCTTACAGCTTCCTGTCCAAGGCCTTGTAGATGTGGCCCAGGCGCCCTATCGCAACATTCTCTGCTGACACTAGCACCCGGAACGGCTCTTTTTCCTCGTTGCTTTCACCATCGCATTGTTGCATTGTGTTGGCAGCCAAGCCGTTAGACTTGACCTATCTCCACGAAACGTCGCTAAGTTCTGATCGATATGATCATAGCCTCCTTTGGCAGTTCTGGTGTCGTGATATATGTATCCAGATTTTAGATTTCCCACACGGATAGCCTCATGTTTCTTTACCACACGCTTCAACTTCAGACTTCAGACTTCGGTCTCGACAACGTGAAGTCTGAAGGTTGGCAGAGCCACAAGATTCGTCAGATGGCGAGGGTCTATCCCAATCGAGCAAACGAAACCTCTCAAAAATGATAAAATATCGTTTTTCACGGCATTATTAACATCACCTTGAACCCAACGTGCATCAAGCAATACGCAACGCCAAACGTGACCACAACAGAAAAGAGAACCAAGAAGCCAAGCCGACGCGATCCGCTACTAACTACAACAGAATGCTGAACAAACCTGTGCGAGTGCTGAGCGAGAGGGTTATGAGCCGCGGCTTCGAGCCAACCGTCGCTCGGCTGATGGAAAGAGTAAGTGACCAATAAAAGGCTTCGTGATCTGGTCCAGCAACTAACAGCAGACATAGGTGAACCAAGTGGTGCGATCCCAGCCTGGTCTCATCTCCGTGGAGGCGCTGAGCGACGTGAACGACCACCACAAATACGTCGTGCTATCAGAGGTATGACTGCTGCTCTGCTAGTATAATAGTGCAGGAAAGGAGACTGACGGTGTGGGTGATTGCGCAATGACAGTGGAAGTCGATCAAAGATTATAAGGCCTGGACAGCAAGTGAGGCACACAAGAACTGCACGCAACAGATCGACGAAGTACTGGACGTGCCTGGTAAACGCACTACCATCTTCAAGAAGCCTCAAGAAGATATTTTCCTGCTGTAAGCACTGTGAAAAACGGGCAGTTGACTACTTGAGAGAATCACTCCCCCTTTGTGTGCATGATGGGATAATAAGTTCATAGCTGAGGAGTTTTAACCGATTGCTTGACAACAACAATATATGTATCTTACCAATGATCGCTTCTTTCCCTGCAGCGACGTTATAATCCGTTGCGACCTGCTGGATGCAGACGAATGAACGGACTGCATGATTTGCAGGAACAATCCTAATGCGTGTTTGTGTAACGATTCCAAGGCCTGTGGTCCATGTTTTGATCATCAAACCCGTTCGGCGCCACAGAAGCCAACATTTACAACAACATTATTTTAACGTCCACTTTAGGGATTCTTCTAGCAACTGAATTTAGACGTACGACCCATATACTGCTATTTTAAAAATACTACATATAGTTGCAATACCACCAACCGCACATGAATTCTCGAGGGAACACAAACTTGCTACGTAAACCTTATTACTAGAAAGCGCTGCAGCAAAACTTCACTGCCGTTGTAGATCTAGCCACGCTCACAACTCGCAGTAGAAAACCGAAGTTAGTGAAACTCACCTATATTTCAAGTGTAGGAGTTTCTTCATGGATCCCTTCAACTATTTGTAGGTGCTTTCTAAACACTGCAATGAATCGAGCACTTCGAGATCACCACCAAAGAGTCTTGGACCGCCTTAGCAACCAGATACGCTAAAGGATTTTCACCATGGAGGCCAAGGAGAGAGCATGCAGGAACGTATTTTAGTAAATTGTAAACTTTTTCTTTTTTACAACACGGACTGATCAATTAAGTACGATGTCCTAAACAAACTTAACATCTGAGATGAAGTTCTCCTTAGGTTCGCAATTATACCGGCGATTTTTTCTTAAGAAAGTAAAATGCTTTAAATACTACATGTGGACCCCTAATGCAGCAAGAGAAGTTCCTAACGCAACATAGTTCAAAATATCACGTTAATGTTGCAACATAGATTTCTTTAACGTGATATTCCTTGCCGTCTGTCTGAAGACCCCCACAAAAATGACAATATTGACCCTCGAAACTAGATTAAAGATTAAAAACAGTCGTTTCTAAGTGGTGCTTTATACCTTTCATGATGATGATGCTTCGTTGCTAAGTCGTTTCTAAATCCACCCTTCCCTTTTGCGTGACGACAACAAACGAGGAAGAGGCGAAAATCGCCAGTCAGAAGCGAGGCGACGACGGCGTTTTGCTGTTGCTCGCTGTCCAACCACCTTCTCTTTCCCTACAGAAGCATCGTCCACCGATGGATGTCCCCACCAGTTCCGAGTCTTAGAAGAGGTCCCAGACGATCTCAAGTCCTGTACGAACAGAACCAACAGTAGCGACTATGAAGCCCTGGCCTCCAGCCCTAGAGACGTCGATTCAGACGCCTTCTCCAAGCCTCTAGCACGCACCACAACAGCCACAATCAGCAGCAGCTACTTTGACTCTGGCGACGGCATGAAATACAGGCAATTGATGGAGGAACAAAAGACTCCAGGGGCTTGTGTCGATGACATAGATCCCCCTCGAGTTCACTCCGCCTCGAATGTTCTGGCCTTGGCGTCCCGTACACTTGGCAATGAGAAGTTGTCGTCATCAGCGCCTTTACGACGCTATAACAGTTCTCAGAGCTTGATGCAGGCAGCGATGGAACGCAAACGGAGTGTTGGGGGCCCAGCTCTGCAGCAAAGATGCGTGCTGCGAACGCTACGTCCGAGGAACGCACAGGATTCGCGCGTATTTATTTTGAAAATAAGAGCTTTACGTCGTCCACAGTGTTTAAACTACTAGGGAACACGACGGTGTTAGAGGTGCGCAAGAGTATGGCTGCCAAGATCAAGATCCCTCTGGTTGATTTCAGTAATTACGCCATTGTGGTCGTGTTCCCGACGGATAATGCGGGATCGTTGTCGGCAAGGACGTTGAGGGATGAAGAGCTCATTCTACCTCTTGTGGAGAGATTGAATCGGGCTAGACCCGTGCAAGTTGTGGAGGCGGATGATACCATTGGGACGACACGGACTAAACCAAAGCATCGCTCACGTCCGGCAGTGAAGTTTGTTTTAAAGGTGGGAAGATGTTGGGCTATAGGTCGAGCATACATGATGTTGAACATGCCATTTGTATACATGTACAGGATGTTCGAGGCTCCCACTTGGATATTAACGAGAGTGTGGCGACATCACGGCGCCAGACTTCGGATGGCCAAACGATCAACTTCCCGGTTTTGTTAGGAAAAGTAAGTGCTCAATCATGACTTTATCTAGGCGTGCTTTCGGCTGTGAAGCTGACGTGTGATTAATGTTGCAGGAGTCTACTCAGGGTATCTTCAGAAGGCTAGTTCTCGGGATCCCAATATCTGGAGAAAACGCTGGTTTATCGTTAAAGGAGACCAGCTATTATACTGCAAATCAAACGTCAACCAACAGGATGTGACGGCGATTAGTTTACTGGGAGCAGTTCTTGCCAAGGCTAAACCTGAAGTGGTGCGTTCTTTCATACAGTAGCTATGGTCTCCATGCTGATGCTGACCAAGCTATGCTGTGTTGTGTGAATGACCCTGGGTTCAAAACATCAGCGTGTGCCATTTTCGTTCCAGCTCAAAACCCCTCGGCGAGATTACGAAGTAAGTGAAGGCCTCAAGCTTTTCCTCACTATTGCCGTTCCAAATGCTGACGGTAGTTATTGTTGTTTTGTACTTCAGCTTTGTGCTAGCAGCAAAGATGAGATGGTAGCTTGATTCACGCGCCCACATCCAGATCGGTCTTTGCTCGGAAAATCACCGGCTTTACGAAGCTGAGATTTGGATTACTGAAGATGTGCGTCATGTGCTCTGCAACACTATTGTAACTAACTATTCTGTTTGGGATTGTGATCATTGACGCATGATTTTAATTGCGGTGTAGGCTGTGACACGAAGCGAAGAGGAAGCGTACGTGCCATCTGTAGCAGAACCTTCTCTACTGGAGCGTGTGCTCTCTCGGGAAGACACGTTAAAGCTCTTCCGCGACTTCGTGTACACGACTCAGTATCAGAGTTTGTTAGACACCTGGATTGAGTGTGAACTGTTCCGCCGTAGCTGCATCGCACGAGAAAACGGGCTTGTCAGCAGTGCAGGTCTGACGAATCGACGGACAGCGCAATTCGAGTGGAATCATCTCAAGGAAATCATCCGAGCAATCCAGTTGCTAAACATTGTACACGCCGACGACTTGAACCAACTTCGACAATCGTATCAAACGGAACAGAGCAATCGGCGCCTCAGCATGGCGTTGAACAACGAAGGCTACGAGGAGTATCCACGGACAGATGTGATCGTTCCAGTGCAGCGAAAACTCTTCAAAGCCATTGAGGTAGGGCCGTTCCAGCAGTTCCTTCTCCAAAACGGATATCGTCTCTTGCTGGAGCGGATAATCGGTTGTATTGCGTGAGTGGAAGAACTCGTGGAATCTGTAGTGAACAAATGTGACAAATGTATCTCATTGAGACGAAATAAGGAAGGGAATTCGGCGACTGTCGATATCGTTGGCTCTACGTGAATTTTTGCCGTGTGCTTGGAAGTGTAAAATAGAGACAACGATTCAACTCAAAAGCTTGTTCTTGTTGAAGCTTTTCTGCTTCGTATTTTATTTTCAAGCCATTCTCTGCCTTACTACTTCAAGTTTTACGACGAGTCATGTGGTCATAGATGACCACCTGCAGATACTCCTTCGTCTTGATCTCGGTCCTTGTCGAGTTGTCACCAGGGTTAGCCTACAAAAAATAAGTTAAGCGCTTGCTGTTTTGAAAGCATAACATAAACCGACAGATAACAAACCTTTGGGTCGACATTGACAACTTTCCGGTCTCGCTTGTTCTTGAATAGCAGCCCTGTTTCACTATCCGCGATCACTTGGAAGTTTTGGGTTGAATTTGACGTGGAGGTTTGTGTCTCCCAGTTGTAGTAACTTAAATCCGAAGACTTTGGCAGCAACTTTTTCTTGCGTTCGAAGTACGTTTCGAACGGTTCGTTCTTTAAACGAAGTGCGTAGTCGATGTATCCACTAATTTCTTGTCCCTTGGCATTCTTGTCCCGAATGAAGATGATACACTAAATAACAAGCAAGCACAAATAAACTGTTAGTATACACCTAAAGCGTTGTAAGGGAAGAAAAAAAGTAGCTTAAAAACGGCTCACCGTCAACTTTCCATTGCGCACTAAATCTTCTCGACTTGCCAATGCTGCAAGAAAAGGAAACTGCGACAAATCTTTGCCAGCACTCGCCAGTGGTTTAGGTGCACTGGTCTTTTGTGCATTACGCTCTCTCTCAGCTCTCTTTCTCGCTTCAAAGTCGTCTCTTCGCAACGTTTCCCCACTACCACGATAGCCCAGTTCCACCAACTGGCGAGCCAGTTCTTCATCTTCCAGATAGAACAAATCCGTTTCACTTAACTGTGAATCCAAGTAATCTTCGTATGTGGCAAACTGGTCCAGTGACTCGCTCGCATACTGGTAGTCTTGTGGCTCACGCTCCGCCGCCATTTTTGCACCTGAAGAGACACCAAAAGTGTGCTAAAAGCACTTCAACATGAAATAAAACCTGTCTAAATCGATATCTAGTTAGAAAGGTTTATGCATACTAGAGCTGTCGACATTTGGAATTTAGACCGCAATGAGCTTAAACTGTCTAAGCGCCCGGACGCGTGTGGAGACCGAGTCGGAGCTGGAGGCGGCTTCAAGCTGGTGGAACGAGCGTTCAACCGCCTGCAAAGTCGGACACGAAGAAAGACCGTGTGGGACGCGCCATTAAAGACTCCCGAGAGGAAAACGCAAGAGATGGAGACGCATTTGCAGTGGCTAAAGGCACAAAAGACACGACTGGAACAAGAACTTGGCAATGTGGACAAGCAACTGGAGGAGAAAGGATGCGACTGCAAGAGAGAGTAGCTTCAGCTTAAAGTAGTTACAAGCTACTTATCTACTTAAAAGCTTCGTGTTGTCTTAACGTTGAGCTTTACTCTTCTCGCCACGTGGCGATGCTTTTCATATGCCTCCTGCCTAACGGTGGCTCTAAACAAGTTAAATGATAAATGTAAAAGAACGTCGAGTGTAGACAAAACTGGTTGCTATTTGATGGCAAACAGGCGTAAACCCGCGCAATAAAGCAGGAGACTCTTGTTCTCGCGGGAGTATCTAACCGCAGTTAAGAGATATGACGCGGTGGTTAGATGACGGATGCTATTCATCACGACGAAAACTTGGCACTAAAAACTTGACACTTGGACGGAAAAAGCACGCTTCGCCGCTTTTACAACTTGGCAAAGTCCGACTTGGCAATCTCGCTGTCGTCCGAGACACACGAGTCCGGGCGAAAATCTCGCTAAAGTTCACTTTACTCATAGCAATCGATGAATTGCCATATGACTCGGCATAGCTTGAGATGGAGTGACTGAAATCGCCCTCACTCTCCACCATCGAGTGACTAACTGACGATGCGTATTCGGAAATTGTATACTGCGCGCTGGGGTGATCCATGACTGCAGTGGACGATCGTTGACTCGAACTTTGACTCATTGAACTCCTTATATCATCATCATGACGTGCCACTTCCGAACCGGAGGCTGAAATTGAAGAGGTCCTTGAATTTTGACTGTCCCGAGCCACTGCAACCAGTTCCGGGATAGGAGAATTGGAAACACGTTCTTCTGGGAGTGGGGACAATGCCGACATATCGGAGACCGCCCGGGCTGCACCACCGGCATTTGAGAAATAGCTGGCATTCGGGTCATAAGATTTTTCAAAGTGAGCTCTGGTGTCGAGGATTTTCTTGCGACGGATAATCACGAGCGCCACGATACCGCAAAATCCGAGGGATCCTAAGATGATCCCGACGGTTGTTGAAGCGCTACCGCCACTTCCAGATGAGGTGGAAATGGATTGAGCTGATCCTGCAGAGGAACCGCTGGTAGTCGTTTGGGACGCCGTGTCTGTGGAGGGGGACATGTCACTGGCTTGAACTTTGCCAACAACATCCGCTTCGTTAGCGGCACTCCCGTCTTGAATTTGAATTTGAGCTTGAGTTTGGTTGGTGGAACCTGAAGCTGATGAAGAAGAGTTGCTGCAGCAGTTGCCCTGCAGACAGAAGGTGCCAATGAGTCCGGCGTGGTCCGACGAGTAGCAGCCGCCGTAGTCAACGCGCGAAACCTCCGATTTTAAATGACACGCATCGTCGCTTTGAGCACGAAACAGTGTGAAGTCATACTTGACCGAACACGTCGCGGAGAGCATATCACCGCAGAAAGTAGCTTCATCAGACGGGTCTTCCATGTCGTTCGCGAAGAGAATCTGCATAGCCGAGTAGCTCTTGAGCGCGTTAAAGTCTCCTGTGAGCACGATAAGTTTATCTCCAGCGTCACAGCTGGTCTTGATCTTCTCGAGAATAATATTCGAGCCGTTCTCCTGCGCTTCGTCGTTGCCGGGCGTCTCGTAGTGGGTGTTCAACACACAAATCGTCGCTCCTGTCTTGTGCTGGAAGCGACCCCACACACACGTGCGGTAGTAGGACATCCCCCACCCGGCAGTCATGGTATTAGGGTCCGTCCCCAGCCAGAACATACCGTTCGTGAGCAGCGTCCAAGTGTCCGAGCGATAGTAGAGCGCGTCCCATTCGTTGGCGTTGCCATTGAGCGAACCTGTGCTCTCCCCGATGACAGAGTAGGTACCTGCCAATTGGGCGTCCAGATACGCCTTCTGGGCGTCCGAAGTCTCCTGCGTGCCAACGAAATCGGCGGCCACCGTGTTGATATTACTGAGGACATTGTCCTTACGGATTCCGTCCCAATTGCTACATGTGGAGGCGGAATCTGTCGACGCTTGGGATGTGCGAATGTTGAACGACATGATATGCACCTCCACATCGTCCTCCCCAGCAGCTATGCCTGCCAGTAGTGAGACGAGTGCAAGAAGCAGCGGTCTGATCATTGTGTATTGATAATATTCGTTTCTCTCTGATACGCTGTAGCGAGAGGAACGAATAAAAATGGGAAGAATGGCGGACTGACGGGCAAATGCCGCCGCAAATGGACAGTCGGCTGGTTCCTTGATACAAAAACGGACTTGCATAGGGAGAGGCGAGGCAAGCTGTCAGCCGTTTTCATGGTTTATGCCTTTCATACGCACTATTTTTGCGAATCAGACAAAAGGTACGGAACATCAAGATAGAAAGGATCTTCTGATATCGATACTATCATATGATAGCGCATGCCACTTGAATAAAGTAAGAACTTGATGATTATTAGCATTATTCGCAGGATTAACAGATTAAAAAGGCTTACCGAAATCGCTTTGTGAAATGAGGCGAAATCGCTGTGCCAGCTGGTCCATTGTCGCTCCTCTTCGCCTGGTTTCAAGGAAACTCGAGCCATCTACGTTGGTCCAACCGTCGGGCTCAGCAGACTCAGCGATTCATTCAGCACCGACATGAGTTCCCCAAAGTGTCCGTTCGAGTTTGTCCGATAACGTTTTAGTACATGTACTGTATGTGCCAAAACTCTACAGTACATGCGATGAGATTGTCTCCTGGCAGCTATGCTTGCATTCTTCGGAATTCTGGTCTTGCATTACACTAGTTGCTGTCTAGAGAGGGAACAGTATCACCCACCTAAAACCATGCGCGACTAACGCAACTACTTCTTACGCTCCATGCGGTGTGTCGCTGCTGACGAGTATATCGTGGCGAGCAGATGCCACCCGCACGTATCAAAATAGCAGGGTTTTTCTTTCGCCAGCGCTCTTTCAAGCCATGGTGGCCAAGTGTTTTCACGAGCAAGCGTTCGTGTGCGCGGCTGTACCACTTGTCCATTTTGCATGAATTAAACACTTGGCGTCCTATCGTCAAATACACGAAGGGGCAATGGGATGAGCTGAGGTGCCTGCGAACACCGGAGGTATATACGTTTCTAAATGTCGAGTCTCAAGTGGAGGCGTCGTCAACCTTCGCATTGGCGTCGTCCAGAACGTCCGAAATAAACAGCTCGACGTCTATCCCAGCACAGGGGAGGTTATTGCACGCAGTGATGGGATACGATCACCGAAATAGTGTTCATTTCGCAGTCTATGGTACTTGAAGTGGAACATGACGATTGGCAAAATGAAGTTGATGTGGCAATTGCTCTTGCGATAAATTGATAACAGGGCATAGTCGCATCGTCCCTCTTGTACTTTAATGACGATGGCAAGCCTTCCCGAGCGAGTTAAGGTGGTGAACGTGGCGGCAGTACCAGCTTGTCAACAAGACTTGCAAGACTGGGTCCATGGTCATTTTCCTCTGTTGATGACCCCAGTGAGCCATCAGCACGTAACAGCCTTGATCGACCACTTCCAATACGACCGATCCCTCTTTGTGCGGCAACACCGTCGCTTGATGGAGGCAGTGCCGGTCCAAACAGCGGTAATTGGCTCGCAAACAATGAGCTATCACCAAACCCGTCCTCGGGATTGGTAGGTATATTTCCGATGGCAATAGGATGAGAGTCACTGTTGTTACCAGTTCGAAAGCGATCAAAGGCTGCACGCGCCTCCAAAGGTTTGGCATCTGCAGCCGTAAATCCTGGTGGAGCCTTCTTGGTGGTGGGTGTTACTGCTCTGGTTGTCAACGATTCCAAAGGTAATCCATTCAGATAGCTCGTCCTCCCTTCCAAGCTTCCAGATTCAAGCTGAGGGGCATTGAACCCGCCAGATGAACCACCACCGTCCCCGCGTTGGTTCGCGCTCGCTGTACCGCTCACGCTGGACCTAAACGACAGGGTGCCATCCCATTCTTCGCCATCAGAAAAGTTTCCAAATGTCGATGGTGGCCGACCAATAAATGATTCATTCCAATCCTGCTCGCGCCATCGCGCCGACAACGATTTAAACACGTCAAACGGCTCCTCCGATTTTAATGGCAATGCAGCCTTCAGTTGAGCAGATGCTGTAAGGTTAGGCACCAGAAGAGGGTTGAAGTGATCCCGATGCAAACTAGACGGTGCTATAGCGGAAACCACATCACGACTGATCTTCTCAGCATCAATGGTCGAGTTGAGCGATGCAGCAGAAAAGCTCTGAAACGACTCTGGTTCATCGTCTGATGATTCATTGCTGTGCTGACTATTGTCGTCATGAACGGGGTTATCCCCAGCATCGACGGAGGCCGAGCCTGGTTGGGGCACTTCACCAGTATCCGCGCCGACATCCTTGTCAACAGCTCCTTCACGAGTTGTAGACACACTCTGCCCAATCTCTCCCGTTGTGAGTACCACACCGTCCTGTAGTATTTCTTCCTTGTTTGAAAATGAGGTTAGTCTGCTATCGCGTGTTGTTGCGATAGGTGACATGATCTCTTGGACATTTCCGTCAAATTCTTGTCTGTCTTCGTCCACCAGATCATCGTCAGGCGGTATTTGAGTGCAAACAGTTGAGCACAATCCTTTGTGTCGCTGCTCCAAAAGTTTTGCGACAGCGGGTGTCACCACGTGAGATGGTGGCGTGAAAGTAGTTCGTTCCATGTCCTCCAAGAGACGATAAATTGATGAAATAGTATGTGGTGCTATCTCGTTGCGATCCTCGACTTCAGTGTTGAGTGGTGTCAATGACCGAGACTTGTCGCGCACGGCCTCTTCATTTTCAGAGTTTGCGGAAATGCACAGATATTGGGTTTTACTGATAGAGTAAAAATTCCATGCATCACGCACTAAAGACCACGTCGCGTACAACATGGAAATCACGGCAACTCCGACCGTCAATACCCATGTCAGATATAATGTATATCGTAAAGGAGGTGCCATTCGTGCGCGCAGGCATGAGAAAGCTGCATCTGGGCTAATCGTACCTTCGAGCCGCAAACGCTTGATATTATCGTTAGTATCAATCTTGAGCCAGCTTGCCGCCGTCACTGAATAGCAGCTAGCGACGAAAGTAACATGAAGACGCGCAGTTTTGCCAGGGGAGTAGAACTGGATCAAACCAATCACTTTTGCGTTCACTGTCGCTTACTTCCACATTGAGGAATTTCGATTTCACAAAAAATCGCTAGTAGCCGAAGTTGAATTTGACATCCATGACAACGAAGTACACGGCTCTTGTGTGTCAGGTTCCAAGGTTACACCATGAATTGTCAATCCAAACTGGCCCGGATTTGAGAGCAAGATTTCCACACCTCGGCTGTAGTCCTCCGAGGTACTGTCCTGCGAGAGTGCAAAACTCAGCGTGCCATCATATTCGAGCATTTCACCACCACCTATGTTGCCGTCCATCTTATTCGAAGCAAATTCTTGAAGGTCGAACTTAGCAACAGACGTGGGGCTTCCACCAGTGGACACGTCAACTTCAAGCTCAAGGTTCCTTTGCCACTGCGAGCGAGTAAAGGAACAGGCTCAATGTGAGAGAGATCGTTACGCACGAAGATCGTGGTGTTTACTTCTTCAACTTTTGACGGTAGGTAGAAGATAGGCCCAAGTTTCGCCTCTTCTCCTGCTAGAACCCGAACGACTCGCCTATCAAAATAAAATGGCGGAACATCGATATCATCTGGTTGTGCCTGGAGGTTAGCCACACTATTGGCAGCTACTGACTTCCACTTAGCCAGACACATTGCCGAAATGCCCTCGTCTACCTTTGTAGCCACATCGTTGTTATCTCTATCTCCCCAAGAGTTCTTCGCATTCACTTCTTGTTCACAGGAATAAAACAGATCTCGGTCAGCCTCTGCAATCGTGAGCTCCATCTGGACCGATATGTTACTGGGATTGCGCACATCCACGAAAACATGGTTTAAACCGAGAACCTCAGTCAACGCAAATTCCCTGCGCTCAAAGGGCTTAAAGGAGTCGTTTATCGAAGGCGTTGGTATATTTGCTATTGCAGTCACCATAGGGCGCTCAAGGAGAGCCATGATCGTGACCCCAGCTACGTCATCCACAATATCCGTCTGCAAATGAACTTGAGCCTCGACTCGTGATTTATGGTCAGTTCCAAGCCCCCATTCCAAAATGCATCGCGGCGATTAAGAGCAACCAAGTCGTACTCACCCACAAGTTCCCCATAGTTCGAAAGCTGTTCGCAGGTCTCTTCAGTGTCAGTAGCCATTGGCGGAAGTGGGAGCAAGCAGTCCGCAAGGAACAACGCATTGGAGCACTTCGAATCAGCCATTGGCGAAAAAGAAGATGCAAAACGCTTTCCACACGTTGCGGCTCCATCGCGTCGCTCATAGACAAAAGCTTCAGCTTCGAGCTGCTGAGAGTGGCCATCACTGGGGTCACCGCGTGCGCAAATGTGTTGCGATACTGCAAATGAATCACCTCGATACGACCAGGGAACATCGATGGCAGAACAACCGCTGGTGTAACAGGCTCGATTGTGCCCTGAACACTCCGAAGACGCGCATAAAGGTGCACCACTTCGGTAGGTGTTTCCAATGACAACACTGGCACCGTAAACCTCCCTATTATCCCCGTCGCCATCACCTCCACGTGGAAAACTACTTTGTAACCGGGTGGGAGTACAAATTTGTCGCCAATAGAGGTAGTATTCCTGCCCGATTTCACTTCCGGCGTGGTGCTCCCATTACCCGAGCCGCCAGAGAATGCAAAATGCGCAGTTTCCTGAACCAACGACACTGTAATTGATATGTCCAGACCATCGCTTTCCGCGATACTTGTTATTCCCAGCGTAACCGGTACTGGGTTCACGTTTGTCACTTCCACCACCTCAATACGAGCCCTGTGCAATGCCACTTTTTCTAAGTCAAACAACAGCGACCGACACAGCCGAACACCTCGTGTATCACTTGACGGTTCTTCGCCATCTATCTGTGGCTTAACTGCAGACACGAGATCATCACTAGATACCGCCAAGCAAGTTCGTGATGACTCCTTCTGCTTTTGTGGGTTCGTGCGTGACTCAGTATTATAGCCAGAAACAGAGTAACTATGAAGGCCTCTGCTCGATTCAAGGGTCAGAAAACCATGGTACACGTACATTTGAATACGGTGGAGCGTTGCATTTGTCTCGACCATAAGCGAGTAGGATCGTGCAGCAAAGATGTCTTCATAATCTTGTAAAATCGGTGAGATCTGAAGCGATATCTTCGGCCAGGCAGCACCAGCCTGTGCAACTGTCTGCTTATACTTGTACACCGTAATCTCTTGGTTTTTATCTTGTTTAGATCCAGCATTTGGGATCCACACACGCTGAAGTTCCACGGGGCAGTCGAATCGATTCCAGAGACGAAGCTCCCGAAATTCACTTGTACCAGACACTATACCGTTTGATGCGTTTCCATGAACGATTGATACCAAACGATTCATAGCCACGCTTTTATTCTCCACATTTTCCGGTTCACTATTCTCTGCTGCACCATCGTGAACGCTCGCGCGGTCAAATACGGTTGCAAGTGGTACGGTAACCCCCACCATCGTTTCATTAAGGTGAAATGCCAGATGACCCTTTAGTATCTTCCCATACAATCGCAGCTTCCGCTGCCCCAGCTCGAGCTGGAAGCATTTGTCTTTAACAACAGTGATGCAAAACACTCGCTGCTCTGGTCTTCACTGTCCACACGAAGCTGGACAGTAAGTGCATGACGAGATCGAGATTGTGGGGCAATTACAGTCGACCCTCGTAGCTGCGCGGAGACAAGCAGGTTACTCTCTAAAACCTTTAGCTCCAGAATTTCAATCGGGTTCACCCCAGTGTTGAACAATGAAAAACTGCTTCTAGTGATTTTTCCTCATTCAGATCAGTCAGTACGCCCAGGTCCAGCTCCTTTGGTTCGACATGGATTCCAGGCTTCAACACGGTTATTCGCACGGGAACCAACAGTAATCGTTGAGTGCCCGCAGCAATGTGAATATAAGTGAGATACACGCCAGGCGTGTGAGATTCTAGCGCAACTTTCATAAATGGACTGGTCGTCCCTGCGGGCATATCCCATGCATTACGGTTAGCTCGCCTGATGTAATCAAAATCCTGGTCATATTCTCCATGAACTTCCTTCGCAACTTTATCGTCAGATTCTCTCGGCCAGCGAGGTCCAATCCATTTACTCCCATTCCTCATTTCAAGATCAATAAAACTGTCCAGCGCATAGATTTCCGTCAACCGGATAGTCGAATCAAATGGGTTCACAAACTGTAATGACTGTTCAAAGCGCACACCAACTGGAATCGATGCACGGACAGCGTTCACCCCATGCTTATTCAACACCACCTCAATGCCGCGTATCGGCAATATAAAAGTCCCGACGTCGAGAGAACTCTCATATGTGCATCCACCCCATTGGGCGACACAACACTTGGCAGGAATACAAACTGGATGTTGAAGCGGTCGCCAGGGTCAATCGAATGCCGCGTACATCGTTTGCCAGCGAGAACCCGTCCTGTGTGAAGTCTGCCCCGTCCAGTCTCACAGATACACGTCCTCGGTTCTCAATCCCCACGTTATAGACCTGTGGAGAACAGGTTTCTATCCGTCCGAAGTCCACGCGCGCAGGTGTAAAGCGGATGGCTTGGTCGTCTATAACAGCGTCAGAATCGATACTATTCTCCATAGGAGTGCTGCGGGTTATGGACAGCCCGTCGCTATGCGCGCGACTGGCTCCGCGTGTTCTGGCGATGCCGTCGGTGCCTACAACCACATGACTCTCGAGAAGAAGTTGCGGGTTCCATCCCTGACGTTGATGAGCGGAGGAAGATTGTGCTGTGGTGTGGGGGCATAGGATAAGGAAGATAATTAAGAGGAAAGTTAGTGTGTAGATATTCACTCTGGTGGCGTTGCGGAGATGCCTGTGGGAGACACCCGCGCCGCGCGGAGTGCGCATTATCTGCAGGGTTTGGATCCAAGACTAAAGAATTGAGCCAGAATGCGGAATTGAATTTGGCAGGTGCTTTAAGCAGAGATTGTGTCCAAACACTTCTGTGTGACACATAAATATTAAATGTCCAAGGTGGAAACATCAGTAACTTTTCGATTCCAAATGGAGGACACTTTGATGCTCATCAGAAGACGCTGTTTGTTGTGACGCAAGTGCAAAGGTGACAAAAGCACTCGCCATCGACTCTCAGTCGTGAGACTAATAATGCAGTACCATTCCACGCAATACTGGAGTGGTAGGCTTGGCTGGCAAAGGTCACACACAGATTGCACCACAAGAGCTGAAGCTAGAGAGCTTCAACCTCCAGCTAACCAGACGTTAAACTCTTCTGCTGCGTGATTAACGCTGCAATCAAATCTGAAATGGTAACGCCATAGTGTCCCTGCGTTCCCATGGTGTGAAGACATCCTACGTAGTGACCTGATTCAAAAGACCATCAGACGACCGCCGGAATCACCGACGGTTGCAACATGACACGATCTCTGCTTGGGGAGGGATATTTTTGCAATTCAGCTTCATTCGATTACCCGTAGGAGGAAGAGTCACCACAACGCCAGGCGCCGATGCGTTTCTCCCTCCTCCAGCTCATCAGGATGAACTAAATGACGTGTCCTTCGGCGTATCTAACAGCCTCTGATCCATTCGCGCGCGCAATCGCAGGCTTCAGCGTCAGCGAGCGCGACTGTTGGCGCGCGCGTATCCCCCGTCGTCTAACGAGCGGTTCGTCGACCAATAACATATTTACCGGTACTGTAGAGCACAAATCCACACACAGAAATTCATTAGCCTATGCCCCAGTCGACCCCGCCTGCCTGTAAGCTGTCCTCTGAATTTACCTTGACGAAGCCAATGTCGTTGGCGCGCTCACGGAAGCAGCGACGGCACATGTTCAGGTGGTACTTGCGGATCAGACCACGGGTGGTCTTGCACGCGGCAGTGACGCGAGTCCTTGCCGTAGGTGCGGGGGTGGGAGTACGTGAGGTTAGCCATGGTTGAACTGCAGGCAAAAACACAGCAGCGTCCACGTCAGTTGCCGCGCTATAGCGATCTTCGTTCAATCGAGCTGAGGAGGACGGAGGGAGGGGCGGGGGGCTGAGACGACCGTCGCGTGTTATGTCATGAGATCCCGTCGTCGAACTGTGGCTGTTTTTCACGTCGTTCTGTTGTAGTTACGCCTGGTTCGTACGCCCGCCCCTGTCCTTCCTGCTTAGCGCATATAGTGGTTCATATAGAGAGGGAGGCGCAAGTTGCTTACCTTCTCTTGGATAGCTTTGGACAGTAGCAAATGAATAGCCCCTCAGTGCTGGGCGCAACGAAAGCTGCCAACCCACCGCACACCAACCATTGCTTCGGGCATCTTTTAGCCAATCGAACAACGCGCTTGTTATTATCGGTTTTTCATTCACTGAAACCAATCAAATTATGTGATTGGACAAATATTATTTATCACAAACCAGATCATTTACGGTGCTATTCAATTCGTAAAATCTTATTCGTAAAAACCCTCGTAATTACACTTCTGCTTGAAATGCAGTGCAGATCTTGCATCGAGCTGCTGATTGCCACGTGCAACGTGCCGAGCGCTCGAAAAGGGGAAAGTTTCGCTCACAGTCAGAGAGACTGCTGCAGTAACTCAGCGTCTGTGTCTCCTCTAGCGATCTACTTGACAAGCGAGAGAGTGCACGCAACGCTAAGGCAAGTAGTTAGCTATGGCGCCCAAGAACAAGTCGAAGAAGGCAACGGAAGAGCCCGTCGAGGCTTCAGAGCCAGAGCACGTGACTCCTGAGAAGACACAAGTCAATAACGACCGTGTAGTCTTCGGTGTGGACCTGGACGACCCGCAGGATGCGGATGATGACGCACACGTGCTTGCGCCCGTCGCCAAGTACGCGATTTTGGCCATGATCTGCCTCATGTCCTTTTCCATTCGTCTGTTCGCTGTCGTGCGCTACGAATCGGTACGTTTCCCTCACTGTATAGTGTTAATTAATAGTATAAAATGCATTAGGATTGACTGTTAATTGTATTTTGTGCTGCAGGTTATCCACGAGTTCGACCCATACTTCAACTTCCGTACAACCAAGTACCTGGCATCCGAAGGTTTCCTGGAGTTCCTGGACTGGTTTGATGACCGCGCGTGGTACCCTTTGGGCCGTATCATTGGTGGCACTATCTACCCTGGACTCATGTACACGGCGGCGCTCGTGTACTGGGTGCTGAACCTGCTGAACATCTCCATCAACGTCCGAAACACGTGTGTTTCTGGCCCCGCTGTTCGCTGCCAACACGGCTATTGCCAGCTACCTGCTCACCAAGGAGGTGACCAAGCGCTCTAGTGCTGGTCTGCTGGCCGCTGCCTTTGCGGGTATTGTACCGTCGTACATCTCCCGTTCGGTCGGTGGTTCGTACGATAACGAAGGTGTGGCTATCTTTGCCTTGATCTTTGTGTTCTACCTCTGGATCAAGGCTGTGCACACAGGCTCCATGTTCTGGTCGGCTGGCTGTGCCCTCGCGTACTTCTACATGGTGGCCGCCTGGGGCGGATACGTCTTCATCATCAACATGATCCCGATCTATGTGCTGGTGATGATCTTTGCTGGCCGCTACACGCCGCGTATCTACATTGCGTACTCGACATTTTACGCGTTGGGCAGTCTCATGGCCATGCAGGTGCCTTTTGTGGGCTTCAACGTGATCAAGCAGGCTGAGTGCGCTGGGTCGCACGGTGTCTTTGTGCTATTGCAGGTGTACTGCTTTGTGAACTGGCTGCGTAACTACATCTCCGCTTCGTCCTTCCGCCGTCTTGTTCTGGTGGGAGCTGGCTTGCTTGTCGCTGGATTCGCGGCGGCTCTGTTGGTGTTGCAACTCATGGGCAAGGTTCAGTGGACTGGTCGCAGTCTGACGCTGCTGGACCCGACCTACGCGTCCAAGTACATCCCTATCATTGCGTCCGTGAGTGAGCACCAGCCTACGACGTGGACGTCCTACTTTTTGACCTGCACATTTTGGTGCCATTTGCGCCTGTGGGTCTATACTTCCTCTTCCAGAACCTGACGGACGGCGGCATTTTTGTCATTCTGTACGGCACGGTGGCCTGGTACTTCGCTGGTGTCATGGTGCGTCTTATGCTTACGCTGGCACCCATTGCTTGCATTCTCGGTGCCGTGGGTATCTCGTCGACGCTGCGTGTTCTTTGGTGTGTTGACCCGACCGTCAACGTTTGTCGCCCAGAAGGATGGCGTGCAGCAGGTCCCTAAGGTGCTGGCTCTGGGCGTTGTGGCTGGTCTGTTGATGATGCTGCTGAGCTATTCTCTCCACGCAACGTATGTGTCCTCCATGGCGTACTCGTCGCCGAGTATCGTGATTGAAGCTGGTCGCACGCAATCTGGCGAGCGAGTGAACTTTGATGACTACCGTGAGGCATACTTCTGGTTGCGTCAGAACACGGATGCCAATTCCAAGATCATGTCGTGGTGGGACTACGGCTACCAGATGTCTGCCATGGCTAACCGCACGGTCATTGTTGACAACAACACGTGGAACAACACTCACATTGCTACGGTGGGTCGTGCGCTGGCCTCTACGGAGGAAGAGGCGTACCCGATCCTCAAGAGCTTGGATGTTGATTATGTCCTGGTAATCTTTGGTGGTGTGACTGGCTACAGCCCGATGATATCAACAAGTTCTTGTGGCCTGTGCGTATCGGCTCTGGTGTGTACCCGGACGATATGCCTGCCGAGCGTGACTACTACTCGTCCGCTGGCAGCTTTGACGTTGGTCCGGGAGGCTCGAAGGTGTTGCACAACTGTCTGGCTTACAAGCTGTGCTATTATCGCTTCGGCGAGGTGATGACGGACTACCAACGTCCGGCGGGCTTTGACCGCGCTCGTAACACGGAGGTGGGAGTGAAGAACGTCAAGCTCACGCACCTGGAGGAGGCATTTACGTCTGAACATTGGATCGTGCGTATCTACAAGGTAAAGAAGCAGCCTAACGTGGAGGCTACTACCGCCATTAAGAAGGCTCGTCTGTCTGAAGCCTCGGCAGAAGAGAAGGATGTGTCCAAGGAGGTCACGCGCTTCTTGGGATGCTCTACGGGTGAGGACATGCTGGGCAACGACCGCGTCTACGCTGGTGGCCCCAGTGGTGCCAACTACAACCTTGCACTGCACCATGCGAAGGAGAAGAACAAGCGCTACTTCGCAGTCGCCCGTGTTGCCGGCGAGGGCCATGCCTTCGCATTCAACAAGCTGCCCGTGAACGAAGCGGATCTGGACGGCAACGACGATGGTTGCACGCGTGTCTGCAAGGACTCGCACTCGCATGCGTGTGGTTGTGCGGATGGCGGTTGCGCGGATGTGAATGTGGCCCCTGGTAAGGGCCAGGAGCACAACCGCCGCTGGGCCATCTACGAGCGTGAGATGAACTAAGGCATGAGGTATACCTTAGCATCTTGAGATGCTATCTACACTGCTTTTTGTTTTGTCCATTGACTGGTTGGATAGATGCTGTGATGTTTGTCGGTAGTTTGCAGCTGGGAGCCTAGACAAGGAAAAAGTGTAGATGAGAGACATAGCGAGGCGAATAAGCCGCAGGCAACTGGCAAGCAGCCCTGATAAACACACCGAACTTTGAAATCGTCTGCCTTGTTAATCAAATCTCTGTGAGTGAGAAACCATCAAGAAAACAGAGAAATCCAAAAGCAAGTCGACGTTGTTGTTACTTCACCAAATCCTTCGATAAGACCATACTACTAGTAGTATTGTAGTATAGCTGAGGCAGCTCGAAAAGTTGCTAACTCGTCGACGTTCAACTTCTTCCGCGCCACAAAGTTGCATTTCATTCTCCTTTGTGCGCTGATTTCCCTTCAGTTACTCCATCTAAGCCGCAGATTTGCTCTCGCTGGCCTGACGCGCCGCCTCCTTCTCAGCCTCGATCTGATCGCAGAGCTCGTTCACCTTCTCATCCGCGAGTGGCTGTCCAATTCAAAAGGGATCGAATCAATCAATACATCGTGAGAACACAAGCTCTATCAGCACTAACAGTCTGCAATCATAGCCTAAAAGTAGACACGTACCAAAACCTTGCCCCCGTTCGCACGACAACAATTTCGATGTTCTTGCTGCCAGATTCAACAACCTCCAGCAGAGCCTTGATGGCCAAAGCAATCGCCTCATCATCCGAGGCGTCCTCCACGTAGTTCTTCTCCAGGAACTCACGGATGTTGGTCGAGTTACGGCCTGTGGCGTTGGCCTTCCAGGCCGAGAAGGTACCTGACGGATCTGTCTGGTACAGCTGAGGCACACCCTCATCATTGCAGCCGGCAATGAGCATTGAGATACCAAACGGTCGCACACCTCCACGCTGCGTGTACTTTTGCTGGACACGTGCGACGTAACGCGCGACGTACTCCACCGACGGCGCGTCCTCCACCGTCAGACGGTAGCTCTGGCACTCGAGACGCGCCTTGTTCACCAGCACACGTGCATCGGCCGTTAAACCTGCAAATGCGATGGAGATGTGGTCGTCCACCTTGCAGATCTTGCGGACAGTGCGCGGGTCCTGCAGCTTGGCTGTTTCCTTGCGTTCCACCGCCAGCACCACAGAGTTTTTGCCGCGAACACCTACTACCACAGCCCCCTGGACGCAGCCACATATGCAATTAATACTCCACGTCATAGTATGTTACAAAGGAAGATATGGTATCTATTAACCCACCTTCTTAACGGCCTCCATGGCGTATTCCACCTGGAACAAGTGTCCATCGGGCGAGAAAACGGTGATAGCGCGGTCGTATCTTAGCGACATCGAGAGCAAGTTGACAAGAGATGGAAGATAACACAGTACAGCTTAGCTATCAGCACATATATGTGGTGTTTATTGTAGGGTGGCAGTGTGGGAAAGCAGTACAAGGACCCTCACCTGGACATGGTGACGACGTTCTCTTTTGATGCAAGCTCTTCTGCGATGACCGAAGATCCAAAAGGGAGGATCTCGGATGACTACCAGAGGTAGTCATTTCAATTTATTTTGACTTTAAAGTAGTCAGTTGACTTTGTTAATTTCGAGCCCAATCTCTTATTTTCGGATGCGCACTTGAAGCGCATTTGCCGCCATGCATCACGAGCTGTTCTTGGCTCTACTGGGGCACACTGGCGACGTCATTGAGCGTCGCTCCGACGGGTTCTTCGTGCGTGCAGATGCAGATTTCCTATCACAAGCGCAGAAGAGCGTTCTGAATCGCCTGCTGCGTCTGGGCTTCGCCTTCTCGTGTTTGGATCAGTTCGCGCGACAGGCAGCCAGTCTCCCCAGTGTTTATCTCCATGCGTTAGCACAAGCAGTAGAGCGTCAACTACAGCGCTATTCGGACGCTGTGGTGGGTTTGGAGGCTAAGATTCTGCGATCCAGCGTTGTGTTCCCGCTGTCTAACCTTATGTTCGAGCTGGAGGAGTTCATGGAAGTGCTTCCGGAGGTCTGCGCGTTGGTTAGCAAGCTTCAAGCCCCTACAGAGCCACAGTCGGTGTCGTGTATACGTGGAGCCAAGTTATTAAGTGTAGTGCATCGAAGCACTAGCTCAGGATTCCCACGCGTGCGGAAGTGCATGCAAGAACTGCTATACGCTTGCCATCGGTAGGTAAAAGGCTGTTTCGAGGCTTTAGAGGACTGGGTGGTGGCTAACTGATGCTGTCTATGACGTGGGGTGTGGATTAATTAGGGTGTTGTTTAAGCAGATACTGTCGTGGATGATTTATGGAGAAATTGTGGATCCGTACGGCGAATTTTTCATCAAGAAACAAACAGCGGTGGATTCTGATGGATCTGCGGTGTCGACAGAAGCGGCATCAGTGTATGGAAATAGCGCGTCGGCATTGCTGTGGCATCAGCAATTTAGTATGGACTTGGGAGCTGTGCCGCTGGATTATTTTCCAACTGCTGTGGCGGAAAGTGTGTTTGTGATTGGCAAGGCAGTGCACATTCTAACCCGAGCAAATGAATTTACGCCTCGTGAGGAGCAAGAAGTCATCAAGGTCATCTCAGAGCTAGCACAACGCCCCGAATTTGATGTGATAACAGTGGAACACGCAGTGGAAAAAGTGCGGCGTCATGTGGCGAGTCGGCTTCACGAAGATGTGGTGGTGAAGTCCGACTTTGTTGGGTACCTGCGTGTGTTGAAGGGTTTCTTTTTGCTGTCACGCGGGGAAGTATTCCAGGCATTTATTGAACGAAGTTTCGGTATGATGCTCATAAAGCCTACAACCAAGTCCGAGGAAGACGTGAACCATGGAATCTGGCGGGAAATCCTGCGAGATTTAACTTCAGAAGACGAAATGTGGAGCCGAGATTTTGATATGCAGGTGGGTTGGTGTCGTAGCTGGTTGGAAAGTGCTATGAGTCCATGTCCTGACTATCTCATTGTTGTGTTCGTATACGTTGCGTTTATTTCCACGTGTAGTTGCCACTGCAAACATTCACACTGAAAGGCTTCTCTTCGAATGATGCCTTGGCTCTTTCAAACATTTCAAGGGGCCCTAATGGCAAATTTCTAGCAGTCAGTCCCGCCAGGGGTCGGACCCCTCAAGTTCATGAGACTGTAAAGGAAGAAAGCGGTACGATATGGTGGCGTCACGCACAGCAGGATGGTAGCTCGCTTTCGTCGGAGTTTTTACTGAACTATGAGCAAATGCACGAAAACCATCGTGCGGCTCTTTTCTCAAGAATAAGGGCACGTTTGGACCTGCCACATTAGTCGACGGATCGTTTGAGCTCAATGATCCTCATGCACTCTCTGTATGTGTCGAGTTAGAGGCAGAACGTATCGCGAGTGGAACGCGTGTGATGGTTCGAGTAAAGCCCTCGAATATCGATGAGGGTAGTGTGCGGCCATCGCTGTTTTCTGAAGTTCCAGCCCTAGATAGTAGTAATTCAGCTCTGCGCGTTCGTGTCCAGTATGCTCGGCAAGAAGTTTCAACGACGTCGTCCAAGCACATCACGTTCAAGAAAATGATGGCCGTGTTTGTCAATAATGTGTTGGTGCTGGAGACGCGGTTTGATCTTCAGCAAGCACTGGATCTACACTCATCAATCGATGAGTACTGGATTGACTTGCATTTTCGTCACATGCGCAGCTCACGGAATGGAGCTTGGACAAGTTCTCGGCCAAGACAAGCTGGCTTGAAAGCAGTGGAAACAACCTGAAAGACCACAACGCTTTAATGACACCACGCAAGCTTTGGCATGCACTAACTTTGCGTTGTGCTGTACGTTGGCCACTGCAGCTACTTGTCACGCCCGATCTATTGCGCTCGTACGCACACTTGTTCCAGTTTTGTTTCCGCTTGAAGCGTGTGGCCCACGCGCTGGAGCTTGCATGGAAAAGTAATATATTGCGCTCGAAGAGTGTCGTCAGGAAGGGTGCATCGTTTGCTGCTAGCGCTCTACGTATTCGTATGAGCTTCGTAGTACGCACACTGGAGCTTCACTTCCAGGTGTTTGTCATTGAGAACAAATTCAAGAAGTGCGTGGCTCAGATCGAATCGGCTGGCGACTTTGACCGTGCAAAGCGTTTACATGAGACTTTCGTGGCGAGTGTCGTCAAGAGCTGCTACGTGCACACCAAGACTGTAGCATCAGCCCTTGACGAGCTGCTGGCTTGCTGCTGGCAGTTCGCCGAATATGTGTTGCAGCAGGATGCTGCCTCCGATGACGAGTGTGCGCTCTCTGCGGACCGTGTGGCCTTGCTGGATCAGGACTTTCATAGGCGGTTCGAATTCCTCTACAGCGTGTTGCAGATTTCTGAAGCACGCGATCTGCTTTCTTGCTTGACAGCAACGGTTTCTTCGCGGCCGAGCGTGAACGTAGGAAGCGGCAGCTGCAGTAGCGACAGACGCGCGATGCCCCTGCACTGACTGGGACGAATATAGTGTATTGCACCGGAGGGTGGCTAGTATAATAGCCGCGGCATGAGGTACCTCTTGCAGGCAGCTGGTATATCCATCCGCTGGTGGATTTTCTTGGGATTATGCCGACTCGCTGCACCAATCTGATCGATGATCAAAACCCTGCAAAAGATGTACCTTCCAGGCTGGAATCCAGCGTTACCCAGGAAGCATGACGAAACTATCACAGGTGATGTCAAGACTTGATGGAGCGTGGCACAAAAAGCATGGTTGACAAAATGAATGGTGGGTGTCGCTGCTGTATCTAAATAGGGGAACTCAACGATGCTGATGGTAAAGATGAATGCCATCGCCATCTTAATGGCCAACTCGAAAGTCACACACCGTACGATATCGGGCACCGAAACGGATGGATTTTGTGGTGGTAGTCATGCCAGATGGCGTTCTGACTCGTCTGTCGTGCGCAGTGCGGGTGGATGCATTTTGAAACGTCTCGCTTGGCCGCACTCCATCGGCGACCAGCAGGGCGGACGGGAGACAATAACTGCCTGCCGACAGTAACGGAGGATAACCACGTGCAGCAGCGAATCTGCAACGACTTTCGACACTTTGGCAGCGCTGTGAAGCTCTGCTACGTAACCCTGTGTTCCTCACACTATCGATTGCGCTCTCTCCTTCCAGCGCAAGCGCAATAGTGTGACGAGAAGGCATTGCGGTCTTCGTGCAGCTGCAAGACGACCTAGCCGCGGTGCCGGACGCTTGCTCCCACGCCTACGCGCTCATGGAGGATGCCACGCGGCTCCCAGCGCACACAGCCGCTGGTCGGAGCTCCAAATCGGAACTCTTGGCTGCACATGGAGACTACTCACAAGAACCTGCAGATTTATCACATAGTGACGGCAATGTGAGGAAAGAATTCAGGTGGTGGGCTTGGTGCTGCTGTCGCAGGCGGCATCACTCGCTTATGGATAAGGCGCCAGCGGTGGATGCCAGTCAATTCACTGGAGAGCGACATAGTGTCAGTGCCAGCACTCGCCCGAAGACCCATGACCAACTCGTGGCAGCACGCCAGCTCAAGCAACAGATTGCCCACTATTCGACAATGCGTGTTCACATGAAGCGCGTTCAGTTGTGCTTGGAACAAGAAAAGCGCAACAAGTTTTACAAGGAACTTGTGGTGTATCTGTGCTTCCTAGGCGTTGTTATGGCGACGTTGCTGTCGTTGCCTGTCCATTTCCCCTTTGAGCAGAACTCAGCATTGGATAACACATATTTTGACGAGGAATTTCCAGATCTTCCATACCGCAAGACCTTCTACGATGTTGGGAACGAAGGAGAGATGTGGCAATGGGCAAGTGGCCCTATGTTATACCAGTTTTACGACCCTCCTATTCGGAATAATCGACCCATCGGCAGTATACAGATGCGTACAGGTCGAGTGAAAGGCACTCTTTGTAGCGAGATGTCAGGCCGTGACGACTTTATCATGTTCACTGATGAAATATGCTATCCTGAATACTCATCTCATTATGAAATGAAGGATTCTTATGGAAACAACAGCGGCGTGCTGGGCGAAAAGTATCAGTGGACTGATGGACTGGGCAAGTTGCTGCGCTCGGAGACTTTCAAACCAGGACTAGTGAGTCACGAGATGGACTATGGCCACGGTGGATACGTGGTATACCTCCCACGCGACAACTACACCGCTAGCACCGCGCTGGTGACGCAAATGCAGAACGATTTCATTCGAGATGGCACGCGATACATGGCGTCAACATTCGCGTTCTACAATTCACGCAGTAACATTTTCTCCCATGTACAGGCGCTTTTCGAGATGAGTAACACGGACTACATGACAGTCACAGGGCGCATTAAGAGTTTCCGTATTCTGTCGAGCTACAAGAGAACTGGCGAGTTCGTGGAAGCCAACGCACTTGTGATTGTGTTGGTTTTGGCCACGGTTGCACTCGTGTATCGTGAGCTCTCAGACTTGCGTAGTTATGGACTGCGCAAGTACATGCAGTCTCTATGGAACCTGCTCGATGTACTTCAGCTCGTACTACTTGTAATCTTCATTGCGCACTGGGTGATTTTTATCGTGACATCTGAAAACATTCGCGATAATCTGTATCGTGTCGGGGGTATGGACTGTTCGGGTCCAGCTCGCAACCAGAATATGGCGCGGGAGTGCTTCGTGGATATAGAACCATTGGCATGGTTGTCTCGTTCAGTCACAAACTACGCAGCAGCACTTGGACTTGTGTCCGTGGCAATCGTGTTCAAATACCTCCGTCTAAATTCGCGACTGAACCTGCTGTGGCGCACGCTTCGCTTCGCTGCGAAGGACCTACTCGCCTTCGTTATCATCTTCTTCACCATTTTCTTCGGCTTCGCAGTTATGGGGTTTCTAACGTTTGGAACTGCTGTGCAGCAGTATCATTCGCTGTCCGTGTCGCTGACAAGCTGCTTCCAGATGTTGCTGGGTGCGTTCGACTACGAAGAGATTTATACCGCGAATCCTACCATGGCGGCTATTTTCTTCTTCAGCTTCATGATCTCCATCTACCTCATCTGCGTGAACATGTTCATCGCTATTATGAGCGAATACTATTCGTTGGCTCAAATTGAAAGAAGACTGTTGAAGAGAACAAGCGCACTCTTACTGTAGAAAATGTCAAGGATGGTGAAGACGAGGATTTCCGTGACTCGCTCCAATTTATGGATGTCGAGTACGATGTGGCTAAGCAAATTAAAAGCTACTTGAACGGTCTGCGCGTGCGTGTAAAAATGCCACCGATAAAGGGTGGCAAATCAGTATACGACACGGAGCAGTTGGTACTCTGCGGTTTCCAGCGCGTACTACTTGTGGACTACAACTACCTCATGGCCGAGCGGAAGCGCCTCCGCCGAAAATTCCGTGCATGTGTACACCTCGTCATGGCCTGCGCTGATCTCATGCGGCAAAACGACCCTGATTTCACAATGCAAGTGGAGCTGGAAGTAGTGGGCGACAACGCGCGTCCACGAGCGTCTTCAACAGACTCTTTTGCTGATCTGGTGGAGTTCCCGGTCACGTACGTGCCCATATCGTCGTCACAAGCCAATACTGTGGAAATTCTCAAACGTGTGAAACGTGGCGCGTTTATTGAAATCGATGATGGCTCTCTTACGAAGGATCAAATTACGCTCGAGGTACTCGGGGTCAGGACGAGTACATCCCGTCACGCTTCAAACGCCAGCGTCACCATTTGGAACCGAACGATGCATATGGCGGCAATAATGGTGATGACGGATTTCATGTCCGCATCAGCGAAGGAACGAGCGCCACAGACATGCACACCGGCAGTAGGGCCGATGAGCACATTTTCGGGCTCCACCACACTCATCCGGGTATCGGAGGCTCAAGCCATATCCGTGCTTGCCGTGTATTGTACAATGGCAACGCTTTGCTGGACGGCAACGAGATGTGTGTTATGCCCCGATCGACGTGGCTACGTTACTTTACTGGTTTCGTCGGCTGGGGCTATGTGCGCCGGCTTTTGTTGTGCAAGCGAAAGAAAAAGAAAACGCAGCGTTTCGTCACTGACGCCGATGTGGATCGGCTTATCAAAGAAAGTTTTGCTGCGCCAGGTCGCGGCATCTCGTGTAGATTCGACGAGCTTGTGCGGAATTTTCGCATGTTCATCGCCAAGAAGGCCCACAAACGGCGCCTTCGTATCCCCGATCTGGAGGACCGCATCTTTGCGGAAGTCATCACGTTCCTGGAGCGCTTCCCGTCTGCACTATCACCGTTGGACAAGCGCGAGCTTGAGGGCTACAAGTACACACCACAACCAGTAGATACCCGGCGCATTCGGCTACCGCACTCGATCAACTTGCTGGCAGAGCTGCTGTCGCAAAATGCCCACGAGGTTTGGGCGGTAGGACGCATTGACCAGGGCTGGCGATGGGGTACCGAGCGCGACAACGACAAAAAGCTTCACCCGGATCTTATACCATACGAAGCTCTCACGGAACAAGACAAACAATACGATCGCGACACATCCATGTCTGCGCTCAAGGTTATTACCGCGTTGGGCTATGTACTGGAGCCGCCAGAAACAGCTGAGGAGTTTGACGAGTTTTCGTTTGGCGTGGCTGCAGAACCAGAAAGCACGTACGTACCTAGGCCAATTCCGACAGATGATGTTAAGGTACCCCACATCTCCGCTCTGTGATTGAACTGCTGTCAGAAAACACGCACGAAGTATGGGCCCAGATGCGCATGGAGCAGGGTTGGAAATACGGTCCTCGTCGAGATGACGCTAAGAAAGAGCATAATGGGCTCGTCCCGTATATCTACCTCACTCAAGACGAGAAGCAAATGGATCGCAATACGGCCATGCAGACAGTCAAGCTCATTTTGCGCTTCGGTTTCAGGTTTGTGCACAGGGACCAGCACGCGCGCGGCGGTACCAAGAAGAAGCACTCTGGTATCAAGGCATTTGGCCGAAACGAGAACCCCGAGGCACATAACGTGGGTGAGGCAGTAGCTCTGGCTCGTGGCACTACTCGCGCTAAGCGTGCTTTCATGCGCAACGGCCACCCGTTTTCGAGCTTCCGTTCGTCTTCTGCTGCTAGTCTATTTTCCATGAATTCTTCTGGCTCGGATACTTCGTCGCGCGTTTCAACGCAGGAATCCCAGCGCAGAGCTGCTGCGGCCCATGCCCGCCTAATAGCAGCTACTTCGTCGTCTGCAGCGACGGTCGAGTCATCAGTTGATGTTGCGATGCCGCTTGCAGGGTTCCAGTCCATGGACTCCATTGAACTTACGTCGTTTGAGTCACCAAAAGCAGAGGGTAACCCCAGTAGCACCGCAAAGTAGTAAGCACTTAAGATCCATGGCACTCAATTGTTCGAAACTATCAATGAGGATACGTACAATAGGAATACGTACATTACACTTTGACCTGCTATATTTGCTTGAGCAACATCTCAAAGCTACTTATCTCATCAGAATAGGAAGAATCGCTGTGCCAGGGGCAACACCGATGCTGGTCCGCAGGTCAACAGCTTATCGTCCGCGTGCACCTTGTACGTCTCCGGGTCGACTTTGATCTTCGGAAGCGCGTCGTTCAGCTTCATGTCCTTCTTCGTGACCCCACGGCAGTGGCGGACCGACTCGACACGCTTTTTCAGTCCGTATGACTGAGCAATTTTCTTGTCCACACAACTCTTGCTGACGAAGGCAATGGAGCCCATGCCGACGGCAGAGCCCAAAGCACCAAACATTGGACGCATTTTCACCGGCTGTGGTGTCGGAATCGAGGCGTTCGGGTCACCCATTTGAGCGTAAGCGATGGCACCGCCCTTAATCACCATCTCTGGCTTGCTACCGAAGAAGCAAGACTTCCACAGACATAGGTCAGCTAGCTTGTTTACTTCCACAGACCCAATGAGGTGTGACATTCCATGTGCAATTGCAGGGTTGATCGTGTACTTGGCCATGTAGCGCCGGACACGGAAATTGTCACACTTGTGCTCTGACGATGCATCTTCAGGAAGGGGACCGAGTTCCTTTTTCATTTTGTCAGCGGTCTGCCACGTGCGCGTGATCACTTCGCCAATACGTCCCATCGCCTGTGAGTCCGAGGAAATGATACTGATGGCGCCCATGTCGTGCAGTAAGTCTTCGGCAGCTATCGTCTCGCCACGGATACGGGACTCTGCAAAAGCAACATCCTCTGCAATATTTTTGTCCAAGTGGTGGCACACCATCAGCATATCGACATGCTCGTCAATTGTGTTGCGTGTGTATGGACGAGTTGGGTTTGTCGACGATGGGAGGACATTGGCCTCACCACACACTGTCACAATGTCCGGAGCGTGGCCTCCACCAGCACCTTCACTATGGTATGTGTGAATCGTACGTCCCTTGAAGGCCTTGATCGTGTGCTCGACACAGCATGACTCATTCAGCGTATCCGTGTGGATTGTCACCTGAATATCGTTATCTTCTGCGACACGAAGGCAGTTATCAATAGCAGCAGGCGTAGTTCCCCAATCTTCGTGTAGTTTCATTCCCACAGCTCCAGCATCGATCGTATCCTGAAGACCTTCGGGAAGCGATGTGTTACCCTTGCTCGTCAGACCAATATTCATCGGTACTGTGTCCGTCGCCTGGAGCATCAACTTCATGTGGTTTGGACCGGGCGTACACGTTGTCGCGTTCGTTCCAGTAGCTGGACCCGTGCCTCCACCAACAAGTGTGGTCAGACCGCTCGCAAGTGCTTCTGTGCACAATTGTGGGCAAATGAAATGAACGTGAGCGTCAAAGCCACCAGCAGTCAGAATCAAACCTTCACCCGCGATGACTTCCGTGTTCACACCGACAATCAGATTGGGCATCACGCCTTCCATAACGTCTGGGTTGCCACCCTTACCGATCCCGGCAATCAAGCCATCCTTGATGCCCACATCAGCCTTATAGATACCCGTGTAGTCCACAATCAGCGCATTGGTGATGATTGTGTCCACTACCTGGGCAGAAGTCTTTCCAGAAGCCTGACCCATTCCTCCCGAAGGACTTTGCCGCCGCCAAACTTGCACTCATCACCATACACCGTCATATCCTTCTCCACCGTCACATACAGCTGCATATCACCAAGGCGCACAATATCGCCCGTAGTGGGGCCATAGGTCTGTGCATACACTCTTCTTGGCATTTTGCAAATTCCAAAGTCAGGCTGCGTCACACTGCTCGGCAGCTTGCTCAGATCCAACGGTTTGTGGTGGAATCCCTCGGCAACAGCCTTGGCCACAATAGCGTCTGCCTTAGATTCGTCCACTACACCAGTCGCTAGATTATTCCCGCCAGTGATAATTTTATTCCCTGCAATAGGGACAATAGCAACCGTTTTTGATCACCAGGTTCAAACCTCACAGCAGTTCCCGACGCAATGTTCAGACGATGACCATAGGCCAGCTTCCTATCCATCTCCAAGTACGGATTGGCCTCAATGAGATGGTAGTGGCTACCCACTTGAATAGGACGATCCGACAGGTTTGTAATCTGCAATGCTTGTGCTTTCCGTCCAACATTCAGCACAATGTCCGAGTCCTGAGTAATGAGAGCTCCAGGAGCTTCTGCAGTAGTGGCAGCAGCAGGTCCAAAGACCTCCAGCTTGGGCACAGGCAGGAAAGACCCATAGAGTGCCAGGGACAGATCTCCATCCAAGTTGGCGATGGGGTTGTGGATCGTCACGAGCTTCGTGCCGTCTGGAAACGTTCCTTCCACCTGCACTTCATCCAGAATGGCTGCAACCCTCCAGCACTTGGCGTCGGCCCAGCATTTGAGCCCCAAGGGTCATTAGTTCTGCCACTGTCTTCCCGTCGCGAATAAACTCCAGAACCTAGCAGTAATATCACCATGGAGAAGGTTAAACTGTGAAGAGACGTACCAGTAGATGAGATTGTTGCTGTTTCACCTGCGTGGCCAAGAGGGCGACGCTCTCCGTGTAGTTGAGACGCAGACCACGGGCTAGACGCTTCTGAGCCAGAGCGCCAGCTGTGTGCAGCATCAAATGGTCTTCTTCACGCGGACTGAGCCGCATATTGGCTGGGTCTACTTTGGTGTTGACTTGTTCCCTACAGGGCAAATTCTGAAATGGGTCCTGGCTCATCTCGACCCATGGCTACCTCTATGAATAAATGAAAGCGATGATGGATAAGTACTTATATTTGTAAGAAGTGAAGATCTGAAAACAAATACCCTTGTGAGAACGCTTGGATACATCAAAGTTGAAGCCAAACGCCCCTGTTATGTCCCTCGCATGACGCGCACCGACGGAACGAGCTCTGATTGCTCGATTGGAGACTGTTGGATGAGCATGAGCAGCAGATTCGCAATAATGCACTGTTACACGTTGAAGTGCTGCATTAACTCTATCTATTGGACCGTGGCGAAGCCTTCTGGTCTCTGTCTGACAACAACTTCAACACTTCTGTCAATTTGCTGGTCACGTCTTTTTGAGCCTGAACGTTCCCTTTCTGTGCCGTCTCCACTAACTCTCGGACATCCTGCAACTCGCTTGTCACCTGCATACGCAGTGCCTCTACCTCGTCATGAACCAGTTTCGTCACTTGTGTCGTGATGGCCTCTGTGATACTGGTCACCTCCACACTGTCGACGTTCGCTTTGCCCATCAACGACAGATACACAGCATCAATCTTCGAGCCCTGGGCGTTATACCTCGCTGGCTGCATCGGCATCGATCCTGCAAATGACGAAGACATAGACGACGTCAACTCGCGACGATAGAAAGCACGCCGTTGTTGCGTCGACCCGGGCATGTGCAACACGCAATCCTCAATCAGTTTCTGGGCCTTCGGCGTCTTGTACAAACCATGAACAACGCTGCTTCCGATCCATTGTTCGTAACGATGCAGCGCACCCGCGAGTTCCAGTAATGATAACTCCTTCGCTTGAGCACGAACCTTCTCGTATTCGGAAGTCATGAGTGCGATTAAAAGGTTCATGGCCACAAGGATTACCACCAACACATACGTCGTCAGTAATAGGAATGCCAGGTAGTTTCGGGCACGAAGACTGTCATCGAAACTGTAGTTATCGCCATAGTTAATCTCGCCGAAGGTTGTGAGAAACACAATTCGCATCGAACTGAAAAAATCTTCGTAAGGCCCCGTTCCGTGATAGAGCAGAAAGAGCCCACCGAGAAACCCAGTAACAACAACATATACTGAAACAGGAACCGTCCCACAACACCAAACATTCGAGCAAACGTGAAGATCAGCACGCTGAAGTATGACGATACCAGCAATGCTTGCATCAAATTTACGCAGAGTAGGATGCTCAGCAGACTCAGCATGCACTCGCGTTGTGTGTCGTGACCATTGTACACTTCGAAAGGAATCGTACCCAGCATCAGCACGTACGTGAGCACATCCAGTAAGTTCCACACAGACCGCCAGTACTGTTTTGGGTTTGAACGCCATTCCTTGAAGAACTCAACGTACAAGAGGTGGTACACTGCTAAAGACCAGCAGCAGATCTTGGTGACAGCCACAAAATAGTCAAGAGCCGAGTCAAATTCGATCCACTTGTGTGTCGACTCCTTTTTCTTGCCGTTGGCATCCGTGGTAATCTCAATATCCGGCAACACGAGATTCGAGAGATAGAAGAACGCGACCATCAGCACATACAAAAACAACTGGTTGCGATGTGCGCTCGACCCGAACAACTCCCATTTAAGGTGAATTGCATTTCGAATCACTGGATGCGTCACTGCGGAGTTCTTGATAGCTTTTTCGACGAAAGGCTAGGAGTCAATGTGCCTGTGGGGTTCACGATCTGCTCCAGATGCTCACAGATTTCAAGTACCTTCCTCAAGACAAAACATCAAGACAAAAATGAGTTTTAATCTCACTATCAGATAAAATCGGATGAGAGGCTCCCGTACCTCGACGAAGCGATACACTTTCTCGCCGTTGATGCGATTCACTTCGATCGCATAATGGTCCAGTAAAAGCGGCAGGGATGACGGGTGTACCTTCAGCAACTGGTCGAGAATGGTACCATTCCATTTGGCCTCTGGGCCTTCTCCAGGATCGTATCGCACTGATCGATGCAACTTGGGGTTCCGTGGTTTGACAATTGATTGAGGCGTGCTCAACAGGACTTCGATGATTTCATACTTTGGGGTCGTTGACCACAGAGCACTGTACAATGGCGTATGCCACACTTCTTTGGATGGTGTGTCGAGATTCTGGCACGAAGCTGTCACGTCCGCTCCATGCGCGATCAAAAGACGCAAACGTCCGGCATGTTGTGCTCTACCGCAACATGAAGTGCCGTCTTCAGTTGTTTATTCTGTGGGACGTCAAACGCAGCGTTAGTGCACCCATGCAACAGCATGACAATTGTGAATATGGGTCCTTTACCGTTTTGTTGATGTCCAGGTTTGCGTCTCCAACCAAAAACTTGATCATCGCAGGGAAGTCGCGATGTCCGTGGACTGCAAGCAGGTGCAGCAGAGTATCACCGGTGGATTCGATCACGCACTGCGGTACGACAACTTTCTTTAGGGTTTTGATGCCACGCCGAATTGTGTTGAGGAAAATGTTGTGCACAGAGACACCGCTCGGGTCATTTTCATACGCGGTTGATTCCTGAAAATTTGGGTAGCACTCATCCAAGAACTGGTAAACACACCAACGAAGATATTGCAGCGATCAGTACTGCCGTGATCGAGGGGTTCAGAAGACGCATTCCGAGCCACATTGCGTACCTTATAATATAGCTCCTCAGCTTCTGCGTAATCTTCTTTTAACTTTGTTTCATCTTCGACGCGGATAAATAGAGGAGCAGTAGCGGGAAGTGCATCTGAATCTTCTCTCGGCAGTCGTAAAGCGCATTCTCTTCGTCAGGGAGTGGGTTGGTCTCCTTCAACAGGTGCTCGACTAGTGTACTGCTCTCTTCAAAGGGGGCGTGGACCTCATTCAAGGACGATTTAACTTTAGCGGCAAAGTTGATGGGTTTCCAGAACTGAGGATTTTCTGTCGGCTGGTCAAGGAGACGATTATCTGGTGCCTGGCATTCTTCACTTGCTGATGCTCCTTTTTCAATAAGAACTTCACAAAATCCCAAGGCGCCAAATTCTGCTGCGATATGCAGCGGCGTTTTACCTTCCCAGTTCTGCAGCCAATTTATGAGGAACGAAAATCGTTAGCAAGTGCATCGTTAGCACTAACAGCGTTCGTGTTCACGTACCGGCCTGCTGATTAGTATACGTAGAAAGCGCGGAGCCTCTGTAGTTCCAAGCCATTTGCTTGAGCTGAGAATTTCGTGTTGTTCTACTACTGACGGAAATGCAGCGCGTTGCAAAAATCTTTGAAGAAAATAATGCAGAACTGTGTCACCCCGGTCGGTATCGAATTTTGTGATCGTATCATCTGTGCATGCACAAACGCCGTCTTGAATGTCTCTGCATAACTGAGCAAGGTGGTTACGTGAGCATGAAGTGAAATCTCGAGATGAATCCACCACTGTACGGAACAGGGGCCCTCTTCGTGGTGGCGCCAATTGTATCACACTAGGAATAATCTCGCTATCGCTGGATATTTGGACTGCACCAAGAGACTGGAGAGCAGAGGATGCCATCGAACACTGACGGTCTGCAGCAACGTCCAACGGCGTCTCGCAAAAACAGTTCTTTCAACACAAAACGTAGGGAGAAAGAACAAGTCAGTTTCTAGCCATTGGGGCACTGATAAAGAGGTCGTAGGGATCACAGCGTATGATCTACCTGAGTGTTAATTGCAATATTGCCGACGAAGTGAAGACATCGTATGATATAATAGCAATGCTTGTCACCTGCACTCGAAGCCGCAACATGAAGCAGAGTGTTCATACTGCAGTCACGTATCCCCAGCGTCCCGTACTTTTGCAGTGTTGCTTCCACCCCGGAGGACCTGTATGCAAACAAATAAGCACATTTAGCACCAAACATTCAAAACGCCCCGACTGAGAGGTAATATCGTTGCCCACTCTTACATCAGTTTGGCGTAAATCCGCATCAAACATGTATCCGTCACGGATATCCAACTTCCAATAGAAGTCGTCGGTTGGCACAGCACCATTTGCTGGTCGTCTAGCTCCATGCTTGGTACATTGGCATAGCCCTGGAGAAACCGACACACCTCCTTATGCCCGTGGCTAGCGGCCAAATGGAGAGCAGTCCACGAAGACATGTCCTGCAACAGCGTAAAGGAAAGGATCACAACTCACTTCCAATGTTAACGAGGCAACACGTAAATACGACGCACCTTGTGGCTTGCGTTGGCATGATACCGAAGTAAAAGTTCGCAGCCAAGCACATTCCCTCGCTCTGCATGATAAAGAGTGGAGTCCTCCCTTTATTGTCGATGGCGTCCACCGACGCTCCAAGCAGAATGAAGCGGGCGATCGTGCTTTCTCGTTCGTGACAGCAAGCATGATACATGGGCGTTCGCCCATCATTGTCCTAACGAGATAATTGCATGAATTCATGCAAAGTCAATGAGAGCAATACAACAGCAGCAGTGTTAGACAACGACCAGTGTCCTTACCTTTGAGTTAAGTGATGCTCCTTGGCCCAGAAGAATCTCACACGCCGTCAAGTCCCCAACCGCAGCAGCAAACGAAAGGGCTGTAGCTCCTGTTTTATTCTGCCATTCGGCAGTGAAATGAGGTCACGTTAACATTTAACATCGTGCTGTTTGCATCACTCTCAGACATCATCACCTACCTTCGCGTTCACAGGTGCTCCAAAGCGCAGTAATTCTCTGAGGATTGTAGGATGCGGAATGGCCTCTCGCAATGGATTCCGTTCTTCTCCCCAGCCATTCGCTGTCCACGACATTTTTATTTTGTGAGTATAAAGTCAAGTTACTGGACACGGCAAGAAATGAATGGTCTCTTTTCGTAGCAAAAGTGTCTGGTGCATATTCTCTTACCGTAATGTCAAGTGTCACACCAGCTTTCACAAGAAGCACCACTTCATCCCGCTTCTCTGTGTTAATCGCTTGCAAAAGTTGCTTCAACGCATCAAACCAATAAACACCACCACACTTTAAAAACAACACTCATTACCCTCCAAGAAATAAAGGCACTTACATGCACCGCCTGTTCTGGGTCTGCAGCCACCAAAACTTGACACACAAGCAGCCGGTCACTACGCAGTGCAATCGTCAGTGCGGTGTTCCCATCCCGAGCCTATTCCAACTCATTCCACCAAGCACCAGTCAGTACGTAAATCCACCACCCAATTCAGCAAGCCTTCACGAACTCACCACTGCAGAAGTCGACACCCCGTTGGCCAATAATTCTTCACAAATGAGACTGTAGCCTCTCTCTGCTGCCACCATCAACGGTGTCCGCCCATTCTTGTCCTACAGCAACAGAGGCTTTTATTGTCAATTGACTGCAGATAGAACCCTAAAAACACATTCTTAATTCCTTACGCGTGCATCTACAATTGCAGATGATATTTCTCCATCCACTGCATCAAATAAGCCGTGCTCGATGGCGAGGTGCAGTAAAGTACGTCCTTCTTCATCCTAATTCCACTCAAAATGACACAATTTAGTTTAAAACTGCATCGAGACCATCTTTTACAGCGAATTGGAGGGGTCAATTAAGCTACGCACTCGGTACTGCGGATGCAGCTCGTATAGACGCTTGAAAGCGTCCACGTCTCCGTCGCTTAGCGCTCGCTCCAGCTCACGCTGCGCCGTCACGTCCATCTCTCTGGTAGAGAAAATCTGATTTCCATTAGGAGCAAAATCAAGTGATTTCAGATCTAAATTAGATGATTTCTAAAAGAACTCCTCTAAGATGGCTACATTTTCCCACTGATACTGTGCTGGATGACGGCCAAGTTACTCACCAAATGGCGACGCTCGACAAGAAAGGCTTTAGAAGCCTAAGGCAGCACTCAGTGCAGTAGACTTCTGACTTTTTTTATTCGAGTGGGAGGCTGAGTTGAGCCTTATGGAGCAGAGAAGTCCAGTAGACTTGACCAACAACAGGGATGCCCCTTTTAGTGTGAGACTACAGCACTACAGGACCTAAAGAGCACTAATGCCGTCGCTACTGGCTCGTGGCTGGCAGCGTAAACTACGATCCAAATAGTTGAGCGCTGCTATTACAGGTTGGAGGTTATCGCGTGCAATCGGAGCCGGCTGACGGCCAGGAAAGAGCAGAACTTAGAGGCAAATTTGACTGGAGACGAAGCGGCTACTTTGTCATCTACTACGTACGTAGTCGTCTCATGGCCTCGATCAAGTTGTCAGAGTTGTTAGAGGGATAAGTTACAGTGTGAGAGGATTGACCCCCTGCTTTCTGGTGCGCAGCTTTCACACTTCTTCGTTTGCTCGCCCAAGCGGCACGCAGCTTTCGTATCAGAACTCCCAAACCGCTTTGTTCGGTACAGTTGGTCAAGTATGGCCTTACACCTATACGGCGTATTACGGTTGCTTAGACTTGTGGCTGTTGGCACCACTGTGGCGGTGGCGCTTACAGAGAATGGCTCTGGAGCTGCAGCTCAGGACAGTGGAAGACCTGGCGGCGACTCTGGTTTCGGTGCCCGCACGAGTCTTCGAACAGGTACAAGCTCCTCTTTGTCGACGAGCGACAGTGGAGATAGCAACAATAGCTACGATGAGATTGCAGCGTATATCGCTCGAGGGTATGCGTCCACGATGGAAAACAACGAACGTCGGTTGACCACAATGAGCGACTCTCTCCTCACCGAGAGTGTTTGTGGCGGCGAGCCTATGATAATACTCAAATCTACGACCGTCCCAGCTAACGGCGCGTGTCTGCCTGAGCAGAGCAATTATAACCTCTCGTGCTCTTGTATCTCGGGCTTAGCGAACTCAACAATATGGAATGTCCGTATTCGAGCGCCCAAAACAGAGCCAGTGTCACCATTTCCCACGACAATCCACGAAGGCGATGTGATCGAAGTCGACTCTTTGATGCTCCTCGATATCCCCTCGGACTTGCTTATTTTGTGCGTTTGCTCTCATCTGTCACTGTCAACATATTGGATTGACTTCAAACAAGGCTAACGCAGGGTATTGGTGTTATATGCACGCTCTGCAGCAGAATCCAGGGCGTTAAAAGCAATCTTGTTCCCGTAGCTATTGAGGCAACGCTGACCGGAGAGGGCAGCCTGTCACTCATTCGCTTGCAGGAGGTATCGTCTCTAACGAGAATGTACGTGATATCCATGATTTTATTTAATGGATTGGTAAGGCTGACTGTCTTGTTTTACCCGCGATAGTGATATCTCCAACTTGGACCTCTTCGGTATTCCCATTGGGCCAGACTTCTTGCCCGCAACCCTGGCAGATCTGTAAGTAAGCTTGCACTTATGAGAAGGAAAAATGTTGGCGATGCCCCCTTTCGCTAACGTATTGCATATACTCATAGGACCATACGCCACTGCAACATTAGCAGTCTCGACCAATCATTTCTTGAAAATTTTACCCGCTTGCAAACCTTGTAAGCACATGATCTCAAGGGCCTTTGTCTATGTTGTTTGTCGCACTAACATCCATTTTTTTACTTGATCTTGCAGAAACCTGGAGGCAAATAGAATATCCAGCATTTACACCACTCTACCAGGCTCAGATGACGCCTTGAATGCCATGACTGAGATGTAAGTGGCCCTGTTTGATGATTCGTTAGTGCTTATAGGGTACTAATTTCATTCGTTGCGCTTGTCTTGATTCTGAAGCAATTTAGCGAACAACAGTTTTACCGAGTTTCCCATCCAGCTACTGCAATTCCCCAACCTTCAGAAGCTGTATGTACCGGTCAACCTTTTTATTGTGTGAATATTTGATTGTTTAACTCACGTTGTGTCCTTGTTGTGTATTGCGCTATCCAGTGACCTTAGCGGCAACGACATCGTAAACTTAACTCTCACCAGCGACGAATTTGTAGCGATTTCGCTGCTGTCCTTTTTCAATATTGACATTCCTGGGAACGCTGAAAGCAACTGCGACACTGGTGAATGGCAAGAGGCGCACAACACGCATTTTTGCGTCGTAAATACCACAACCAGTACCCCCGCAACAGAAAGCGGCGGTGCGAACAGTACCAATTGGGCGATCTTGGTAATAGTAGCGGCTTTGGGCGGATGTCTCGTAGGATTTCTCCTGTTTTTCCTGGCTATGAAACTCCTGCGGCACCAAAGGATCGCCGGGCGAGCAAACCTGAAGCAGAATCGCCTGTTGTCGAAGAAATTCAAACCTCGCGTGCGGGCACACCTTGTCGCAGGCGTTCTACGAATCACTTCACCCAACGCTAAATGCCGACCTGTTGAACGACCCACTGATCATGTCATATCGACTGAAATATAAAGACTTACACGTGGGCCGCTGTATTAGCAAGGGGGCTTCGGTCTTGTATACTCAGGTGTATACAAACACCGTCGTGTAGCTGTCAAGAAGATCATGCGCGAAAAATGTGAAAAGCTGGCACAGATCCGCATGTTTGTGCGCGAAATCACGCTCATGGGATCACTCAAGCACGAACGGATTGTAGAGTTCATTGGAGTCGCTTGGGATTCACTTCGCAACTTGAGTGCTGTGACAGAGTACATGGAGCGTGGTGACCTGCGTGATGTCCTGCGTGCACTCAAGAATCAGGGAAACAGCGTTGACCACAGTTTTACGTGGCAAGGTCGCAAGCTTACCATTGCGCTGCACATCGCCGAAGGGCTCGCATACATGCACTCTTTGAACCCTAAGCTGATCCATCGCGATCTCAAGTCTAAGAACGTGCTACTAAACAGTGAGTATGCAGCCAAGTTAAGCGACTTTGGCGTATCACGTGAACGACTTGTAGCAGAAGATGATGTCGAACCCGGTCCCTTCATGACACCAGGCGTGGGCACATCTTTTGGATTGCGCCGGAGGTGCTGCTCGGCAAAGACTACGATGAACGCGCAGATATATTTTCCTTCGGTGTTGTACTCTCCGAGATTGATACCGACGATTATCCGTATTGGAACTCTGGCAGCGCTCAAGCGCAAGATAATCTAAATGAGCGACGCTCACATGAGCAAAAATCCTCGAGAAGGTGGCGCTGGGCTCATTGCGTCCGACCTTCTACAATGACTGTCCATCAGGAGTACTAGCGCTAGCAGCGAGCTGCCTCGAAGGCAGGCCAGAAAACCGCCCCAGCGCTTCCGAGGTGGTTCTCACGATCAGTGAACTCATCCGCGAGATCCAGTTGAATAGCAGGGAATTTCCGGAGCCGGAGCCAGATGAAATCGCCACAGATGGGTTTCTCTCAAACACCTCAAGTAGATAACATGCCTGCTATTTGCTGATGACATCACTTTATGAGTATACCATCGTATATAGCACTTACCGAGTCGCGAGTGAATTGCTTGCTCGTGGGAAAGTGAACTAGGTATAATCTAGGTAAAATCTATCAAGCTAACCCTCTTGTAAAACAACACGACGGAGGTCAGGTCATGAGCATTTTGGTTAGCATACTTAGTCTCCCTTCATGGAGTAACCTCGTTTGGCTCAGTTTGAGACCTTCTGTTTCTTCGATGCTGCCTCCCCAGTCACTTCGGGCTTTGCTGCAGAATTTGCCGATCCACTTTTCTTCGCTTCACTGGCACTTGTTGAACTAACCACCGGCTTCATTTTGTATGTTGGCGCCGTGCCCGACCCTCCTTCAACACATTCAAATGAGTGGTTGTCTTCCTGCAAATAAGCCCTGCTCAACAACAACAATAACACATACACATATCTAATCAGGCTTCACTACCACTACTTTTTAAGGTGAGAGAAAGCACTAAACGTACGTGATGAACGTGCGCAAGTGCTCCTTGCCACCTAGTTCATGCTCGCTCTTGGGGTAGCTCTCCAAGATCTGATCACAGACTTGATCTGCCGTCATGCTAGTCAAGCCCTTGTGATACTTGGCCTTCTCAAAAGCCTATCATATTACAAAGCAAATAACAGCAATAAACATTAAAACTTTAGCAAAAAAACATCTCAGGTCAACTAAATTCCGACCTTCTGGATGATTTTGTAGCCGCTCATCGTGCTGATTGTGGACCGAATAGCACACAGGAAGTAAACTCGAGCATTTCCGATCTTCAGGGGCACCTTGGAACTGAGTTTAACCGTCTGGTTCTTGGTCACAAACTTGCCATTCGCGAACATTCCGTTCTTCCCGAGACATTGTAGCTCGAAGCAGCTGTCCGTTTGGCTCCATTGGATGCGTGCATGGAGTCTAGAGATGGCCTTCTGTTCTCCAAGCGCAATACGATGGTCAGGTGTCGCTACCATGCAGAACAGCAAACGTTAGAGGTGATTGCTCTTAAATCGTATGGTTACTGTACTATCCCTTGATGGAACTTACTAGTGATGGGACCGCGGCCGAGCTCCGCGGGCAGGTGAGTTACGAGCTTCTCGAAGGGCGTATCATCCAGGATACGTCCACTGAGCTTCGCGTAGGCCAGCGGCGGCCGCTTCTCCACGAACTTCTTCTCCAACGCCTTCTTCCGTTCCTCCAGTCCTGGCGCTTGCATACTGGCCAATGTAAAAAATGGCAGATAAAGCCATTGTTCAAAAATCAGGTGAGTTCACTGGCTTTAGCAACATTCGGCTTTAGCAACATGGTATTTGCACTAAGTACGATCAGATATTCCGAATTGAGAAGTCGAGCAGCATATCGAACCGTGGAACCATGAACGCGACGTACGTCTGCAACTTGACGAGCGAGCAGGTCTTTTTAGTCGGCACTCCATGTACTGCTTCGGTAACCGCTGACTCTGCTGTGTCGTACCAGTGCCGAATCGTCTTGTTACTTTGCGTGTAACTAGTGTCGTGATAGAACTCTTTGGATGAGTAGTGAATAGTGGTGCCGTCGGAGCAGGTTAGGTAGCAACAGAGTCTCTTAAGTCACTACCGGAAACCGCTGCCAAACACTGCTGGAAGAAAGATATGTCCAGAGGGAGGAAACTCGAATCCTGGGTTGCACGAGTGGATTGCGTGCAGGTTGGCAAGAGTGTAGGCCCCAGCAACCATCTTGTTCATATCCTTGAGGACGTCCTCCCACGACAGTGTCATCCCCGCGTCCGTGCAAGACGTTTCCAGCTTCATTTTCACCAAAGCGTACCCATTCTTGGTGCTGCTCTCGGTTTTGCTTGTAGTCACTGGCCCCTTAAATGTTTAGCGCTCACTGCGCGGTCTACCATGTCTACCAGCTCATTGCAGGTCTCAACGAAACTAACGCAACTCAAAAGGTTGTTCTGGTACCGTCCTAGACGGTTGTCAGATCATCGCTGGACGTCCTCGCACGAGTGAGGGTTACCAGTATTGTCATCGTAGATGATAGTCATCATAAATGATAGCATTGATAAGCGGTAAGCCTGTCCATCTACGCCCTTCTTTCCATCGATAACTCCACAAAAGTGTATCTGTTAAATCTGCTCTCTGATATGCCATGAGCTCTAGAGCATAAGTAACGACAGCGCCATGTATTAGTTCATGGTTGGCTTCAACTCTGCTTGCAACGGGTAGTGCTGCCCTCATTCCAGAATCTATTTTTCCGTTTTTCACGAAGCGCCAACAAATTTCAATAGACTTTAAACAACATTACACGAAAGTTACTAGCGATAATTCAGCTGGCAGTCAGGAAGTCGGCTTACTGTCCGTCTTCAAGTGTCATATATTCCCCAGCAATATGAGCCCGTCCACTCTACAGGTTGATACCTCGACCTAATAATAATTAGATGAAACGTGTAGCCATGTTTAGCCGGACACAGTCAAGTAGCCGGCGATTAGCTGGACACAATCGCTACCAGTCGAAAATGCTCATCCACCTCAAGTCGAACGCGGCAGTCACGCCTGTGAGTTGCCTCAAAAGCCACCGAGAGTACAGTGGAGTGTTGCAGTAATTGACATTACTACACGTCCGAGACGCCTTCGCCACTAAAATGCACCGCCCTTAACAGGCACAGAATCTTCATGTGCGGTCTCTCTTTGGACAACCGCGTCTTAAGTGATAGCTTGACAACCACAGGCGCTAGAGCTGTCGCCTTCCGGCCTTTCCTTCCTGACAGACGCAGCTGAATGAGGTGTCTTTGAGTTGTGACCGCCCCGAGTGCAGCGTAGCATGGCGGAGGCTTCACACAAGTGCATTTCACGTCTAACGGCGTAGTCAACCATCTCGGGTCTTAAGTAACACGTCACCAAATGGCGTCACTACGGGGGTTGCAATCCATTCCAACAGATATGGATACTGAGGCGGATGTCAACGCCGCTCTCACATCCGCGACGGAGGGTACGATAGGGGCGACAGCATTGGCAACGACCACTACGCCATCATCGAACTTTACAACGGTCACAACCAAGAAGATAACGACTTCTACAGGTGAAGTGTTCACGACGGTCACAACCAGTACCACTACAACAAGTACGTCGAGCACAAAATCCGCCTCGAATACGGCGAATAGCAGCCATGTCACTAGCACAAACAGCGCAACCAACAGTGTTACACAAGGAGCCACAGGAAATATTACGACGACGACGATCATCACGAGGACAGGGTCATCGCCTGTCACAACGGTCATCACGGACAATGGTGTTAATTCTACGAGCACGTCCACAGCCATGAATGCGATCACGGGTATCACAACAGTAACGACCACCACGGCTGAAAAATTGAACATGAGCGATTCTTCTAGCTCTAGTTCTACCGCGTTGATTGATACCACAAACGGAGATTCTAGAACGACTACAACAAGTACATCTCAAGAAATGTCGAGTGCTGCAGGCACGACGTCCACGACGAAATCGTTGGCAACAGGAGCTGCGATCGAAGGAGCTTCTACTTTGACCACCACCGCCGACAGCAGTACTAGCACTTCCACTACGGAGGGGAGTTCGGCCACTTCCACTATAACGACATCGAGTACAACCGGGTCAATGACCAGTGCTTATACGGCGGCTGCGATCTCATCGCCTGGTGCCAGTACTAGCTCAATCGCCACGTCTACAACATCTTCAGGAGTGAATTCAACCACCACCGGCATTTCGTCCACGGGTTCTGGGGATCTATGACCTCTGAAAGGATTGTCACGAACACGAACAGCATCAGTGGAAGCGAAGCAAGCAGCGGCATCACCGAAAACTCTGCCATCTATATGACGACATCGTCAGAGGACTCAGTAAATTCAGCTGCGAATGCGATAGCTTCATCCAGCGAATCAAACTCGGCATCGGTCACCAACTCGTCGTCATCGTCGATGGCTCTAGCCAGCTCGCTCATCAGTAGCTTTAGTAATGAGGAGACACAGCTTGTGGTGGGAACCATGAGCTCGACCACGTCAACTGATGCGTCTTACGAGGTTTGCAATGGGATGCCGGCGCTAGTCACGCTCTCCAACACTGAAACGCAGAACGGTGGTTGCCCGGACGAGCTAACAGCGCTTAATGCCTCCTGCACGTGTCTTTCGGGGTACAGCAAAACTGCATCGTCGTGGTTTTTCGTGTTGCTGCCGAAAGTAGCACGACTACAACGTCAAACACAACTGAGCGTCCATTGACCCAGTCATCTTCTGACGAACTGGTGATTAATACCATTCGTCCGATCTGGGTGTCCTCAAGCCTGAAGACACTGACGATTGAGGGTGCTGGTGATTCTCCGGTTGAGATCATGTTCATTAACGAAAATCGAGCGGCATCGAATTCTTCATTGACACTCATCCAGTCGGTAAACAATTCAAGTAACATCACAACGCTCTCACTGTACAATCTGGATTTGCACACGGTGGCTAAAACCAACTCGGGTTTTATTCCTGCTACGACGACCAATTTGACGTTGCGAGATTGCAACATATCTACGCTTGGAGGCAGCTTTACACGCGACTGGAACTCGCTGCGATATATCGACTTATCTTCCAACAGACTTAAAGAAGCTTACGTGGGTGGTGAACAACTTAAGGAGCTGAATATGTCTTACAACTCACTTACTGGTTTCCCATGGGCTAGTATGAACGCGAGTACTTTGAACGCGCTACACATCCAAGGAAATGATATCGTGGATTTCAACGTAAGCCAGGATGAGTTTCAGAAGATCAAAAGTCTCACGGATTTCACGGCAGATCAACCAGCTTCTTCATCTTCCTGTCAGGGTGGTGCATGGCAAGCAGCGCATGGCATGACGTTTTGTGTACTTGGTGCATCTACAGCAGCAGCCTCTGACGCATCCAGATCGACGGGATCGAATGGCGACGATGACAGCAATGGCCTTGGTATCATTTCCTACTGGCTGATCGGCGGCGCGATCGTCGTATTTTTCCTGCTGCTTCTCCTGTTGTGGCAGCGTCGCCGCCATGATCGTGAACGTGAAAGCAGCCCAATCGTGTCACCCGAGGCAACCGGGCCAAACACACCTCAATGCACTGGCAATATCGCGCTCGAAGACGCGGCACACCGTGACATTTCTCCTGCTCCCAGGGAGCGTGACTTTCGAAATGTGGCGCATACACGTAGCGGGTACGGTCGCTCCCACGGCAACAGCGTTGAAAGCGAGAATTCCGCATTGGCCGTGAGTCTGGCAAACAACTCGGTTTTAAGTGCGTGCAGACTGGACTACGATAAAGTAACTCTCGGGCGCTGCATCAGTCGCGGGGGCTTTGGACTTGTTTTTGTGGGCAGCTACCGCGGACGGCAAGTGGCAGTGAAGAAAATCCGCAATGAGCGTGGCGTCGAACGCGACCAAGTCGAGCAATTTGTGGCCGAAATCTCACTCATTTCCGGTTTGAGACATCCTCGCATCGTAGATTTTATTGGAGCGTGCTGGACCTCGCCCGCCGAACTATCAGCAGTGACGGAGTTAATGGAGCGCGGAGATTTGCGCGACGTCACTCGACGTTTCAAACGCCGTGGCTACCGCCTCACATGGGAGACTCACAAGGCGGTCATCGCGTTGCACATTGCAGAAGCTCTAGTGTACTTGCACGAACTGAGCCCGACGGTAATCCACCGCGACCTGAAAGCCAAGAATGTGTTGCTGAACGCTGATATGGAGGCGAAATTGAGTGATTTCGGCATTGCGCGCGAGCGCAGGTTTTATGACGGCAGCGATCTCATGACGGTCGGCATCGGAACGTCTTTCTGGATCGCCCCGGAAGTTTTACTTGGCCGCGATTACGACGAGCGAGCGGACATCTATTCATTCGGCGTCGTGCTTTCTGAAATCGACACGGACGATTATCCGTACTGGAACGCTCAGCATCCGCCGCAAGGGAAGGCGCAGGAGAATGAGATCCTTCGCCTTGTAGCCCGTGGTGCTAAGCGCCCAACATTTTCAGATGATTGCCCGCCAGCAATTTTGGAGCTTGCTGCACGCTGCCTCCGTGCAGACCCTGATGAGCGTCCAAGTGCGTCCGAAATTGTGTTGTACCTGCAAAACGTCGTACAGGATCGCAGCTCCATCATGTCCGCGTCGTCACTTCCGCGGCCTGGAAACTCGTTTGACCTTAACTCTCGTAACAGCAACAACAGTGCGCCCACGCAAGCAGCGCCAGCCAACACCATTGTCGATTTGAGCTTCGCTGGCAAGCAAATCCAGCAGCAGCAGACTGCGATGGCCACAGAGGCTCATGCAGCGGGCAAACACTCGAAGAAGTCGACGATCACAACGAAAATTACGCCTTCGAGAATTGACACAGTTGCTACCCCCAGTTCGCGTCCTACGGCGACGGAAGCACTCACCCCGGCTCATGAAATTGTGGTGTCTCCGCCGGGGGTATTTCGCGGAAGATAGTGCGCACCAGGCTACCTCTCAAGGGCAAACGGAGTAAAACGACGACGACAACAACAACGAGTCGTCCCAACCAGAGCAGTGGCAGTGTTATTGATGGCGGGGACTACACCATTGAGCAAAGTTCTGAAGACGACAGCTTTCGCAGTTTTGGCGCAGAAAATGTTCAGGGATTGCCCAGTAGGTCACCAGCCAGCCCTCGATCGAGCCACCTGGCATCGTTGGATCATTTCAGCCAGCAGCGACAGTTGGGAGCTTCGAGGGGTGAAGAGGGAAAAAGAGTGGGGAATTATCTATCAATGCCAACCACCAAGGGCAGAAGTGGGTTGTCTATGACAAGGAAAATGCTTCTGAGTTGTAGATTTATTTGATAATTGATTGTGCAGTCTAAAGCACTTCGTTTTGTCGTGTGAAGTGCACTGTGTTTCAATCTGCCCCATGTCAAATCTACATCACTCATTATCACAACACAAATTCGGATGTGACCAGCGATACGATGCCGGCACCATTGGTATCAAGCGACTGAAACGTGAATTACACACGGCTCATTTGCTGATAGCTAGCACGATACCCTTACCTTTCAGACGGGCAAACTCAGCAGCACAAAACCGGTGACCCAGTAGCCCACTTATCCATGGCAGAAAGTATCGCTGACCTCGAATCCTCGACAGATATAGTTGAGGGGATGCTACGTAGAAGATTGTTATCCATCGCTTCAACCCCACACAAAGGTTTTGTTCGAGGATTACAACACCTTGATGATCGACGTCCAGCACAGTTGATCTGTCCAGCTGGAACTCTACGCAAAAGTGGACTCGAACCACGACTACAATTGCAACCAAGTGTCTCCACACATTTTTCTTTATTCAGTTACTTGGTCGAGTCGATCTGCTCTCACTCTGGATTTGTGACAGAGGCGTAGAAGACATCACTGACTCCACTTACACGTCGACGCCATTTCATTATTTAAGGAGTGAACTACTTTCTCGCACGCTCAATGAGTGCGACGTCAGACTCAGGGCTGCCGGATGCGGATATTGAAGCTGCACAAAGTTGGTTCGTCGACAATTTCCTCGATGGTGAGACGCAGCTCGTAGGTGGGCTGCCTACCGTACTCACGGCATTGGACGCTTCTTTTCATGTCTGTGGCGGGCTGCCATTGCTGATGACTCGGTCATCGACTGTGAAACCCAACGGTGCATGCCCTGACCTGTTTACAAATGTGAACGCTTCGTGTACCTGCTTAAGCGGAATTGACAACAGCGACGAAGCGTGGGAATTTCATGTGCAGTTGAAGGGCAATGACAGCGGTACGACCACCTACCCGCTGACATTGGCAGTGACGGACACTTTGCAGATCGATGTCATCCAAACGCTGTATGTGCCAGATACGCTACAAAAGCTGTACGACACGACCGACACTTGCGGTTTCCCAGCTGCTGGAAGTGGGCTAATTGTTTCGTTCTGGATGGTCGCAGGAGCATTATTGGCGTTGGTGACTTGCCTCAATTATTTGAATTTATACCAGAGTACAGGAACCAGCCCAGTCGCCAGCTTCCTATCGGGCGTGTAATCGATGGGACACCGAGCATAAAATCCGTGTGCGTTGTGATTGCTATACCTCCCTCACTTATATTGTCGCTAATATCGCTTGATATTGTTGGCACTGGAAATCGTAGTGAGTTGGTGAACATCGACATGTTCTCGATGGTCACAACCATTTCTGGTTTTGTACCATCATCGACGACCAGTCTGTAAGTGACGACCAGCGATCGTGTTGGTCTCGTCAATTTTTATTATCATTTTTGTTGTTCTTGCGCTGATCGCTGCCTGGGCATTCATTCTACTGTGAATGAAGAACTCTGCGCAATTGCAACATTACCTCGTTCGGCTTTGAGTTTACTGAAGGCATGAACAATCTCACACAGTTGTAAGTTGGACGTACTTATCGTGGATGGCGGATTTTGACGATGACATTTTTCCTCTCGATGATCTTGGCACAGGGATTTATCGTCCAATAACATGGGTTCAGCTTACGCAGGAACCGAAATCCAGCTTTTTGCAGATCAGTGCTCATTGTCTCTCTGCGGACTGGAGGAATAGTATGGACCTACTTCGAGATCTGCCTCTTTATCTGTTAAACTTTGCTAATGCTGTGCTTGCGTGTAGTAACCTGTCTTTCAACAATCTCACTGTGTTCCCGACAACGCCATTCAACGTTGAGACACTGCAAAAATTGTAAGAAACAATTGTTTGCAACTAACAAGGACGGCCTAAAATCTAAGAGTTCTCCGTCATACACGTGAACTGGATCTCTGTCAGTTATATTCAGGGAAATGACATCAGCAACTTCACCGTGAACGCCAGCATTTTTGAACGGATCACAAAATTGGTGAACTTCAAGGCAAGTTTGGCCAGCGGCGCAGTGGAGTGCAATACAGGCGATTGGAAGAGTGTGCACGGGGTTAACTTCTGTGTGTTTGATAGTTCATCACCATCAGGTTTGTGATAGTCTCCACAGCAATTCGACTTATGGATTTTTGTTTACCAACACCGTTGCTTTTATTGCCTTACTTCAGCAGATAAAGCTTCAAGTGATACACTCATGCTCGTATTGCTTGCAGCCGCCATCGTCGGGGTGCTGTTGGTGTTTATACTGACTTGTCAGTGGATTTCCTACAGGAAATATCGACCATCAGAGGATTATTCGCAGACATCCAACCCCGGCCACTTGTACTCAATCTTCAACACTGACTTTAGAGGACACGAGACGATAGTTGCTCGTCTTGCTACTGATCCGATAATTGTCACGAATAGGCTCGACTATGACGAAGTCAAACTCGGGCGATGTATCAGTCGGGGTGGCTTTGGTTTGGTGTTCACAGGCACATACCGTAGCCGGCAGGTCGCTATCAAGAAGATTCGATTGAACTCTGACGCCGAGGCATCCCAGATTGAGCACTTCATCGGGGAGATCACAATCATGGCCACGCTACGGCACCCACGAATCGTTGAGTTTATCGGAGTGGCTTGGGATGAAGTGGTGGATCTGTCTGCGGTCACTGAGCTTATGGAGTGTGGCGATTTAATCACTGTGCTGCATCATTGCTGTGAGGGCAGATATCGCCTAACGTGGGGAGATCACAAGGCTACGATCGCGCTCCACATCGCTGAAGCGCTGGTGTACTTGCACTCGTTGAGCCCCGTAGTGATCCACCGGGATCTGAAGTCCAAGAACGTGCTGCTAAACACGGAGATGGAGGCAAAGCTGAGCGACTTTGGTATTTCGTGCGAACGTCGTACAGCCGAGGCACCTATGGCAGCAGGAATGGGCACTTCCTTCTGGATCGCACCCGAGGTGTTGAGAGGCGACGACTATGACGAAAAGGCCGACATGTATTCATTCGGCGTGGTGCTCTCTGAGCTGGATACGGACGATTTCCCGTACACAAATACAACCAACCAACCTGGTGGCGTGCTGCAAGAAGGGGAGATTTTGCAGCTCGTGGCGAACGGTGAGATGCGCCCAACATTCACACCAGAATGCCCTTCGTCAATCTTGCAGTTGGCACATTGGTGTTTGCAATGGAAGCCCGAAAACCGCCCCAGTGCTGCTGAAGTGGTGCAGCTTTTCAAGGGATAAGATATCCTCGAATCGTCTACCACCTGGAGCTGTAGAGTACGCAGGCGCCATTGGCGATGTGGCACAATTAAGTTGAAGTAATCTCGGATCGAGATAGGCTGACTCAACGAGCCTTTCGAACACAGCCTACACCAGCGCTTGCGTGCTTCCCGACTTCCTGTGAGTCATGGTTACAAAGCTGCAGACACGATGAAATTCAGAATGACCATGAATGGCCATGTCGGTCCGTGTGCACACCGATAGTATCACCTCTAGCCAGCTGGTGCTGCGACGACCGCCACAGTCTCCGCCTTAGCCACATGCAAGGCTTTGAAGACGGTTTTGGCTCCAAGGCGTTCAGCGCGTTGCTGGCTCCGCTTGGTTTCAAGGTGATACATGTACTATCGACACCTCCCTCGACCATAGAGAGCAACGCAGTGGGACCGGTTGCGGCGCTCAAAGCTTCAAGGAGTCGTGACCCGAGCAGAGACAGCGCCTCGCATTGGCGTCCACAGCTTCGTCATGGTAAGTCGATTCTTCGACTAAGATTTGCAGCAGCAAAGGCTGGCCTCAAGTCAAGACGACGTATCCAAGGCGTCAACGACATGGAGCGCTGTCAAGTTCCTCCTGACCAGCGTCGCTGTTGCTCGAAATAATGCTTCATGGCTCTTCTCCCAAAGCTGACCGCAGAGCAACTTCAAGTCAAGTCGCTGTGAACGAATGGTGCTTCTTATCCATGTTGATCTCTACGACTGAGTCGACTCTGTCTTGATGTTCGTCTAAATATGTCGGCCGACACTACCGAAGCGCGGCATTGCTTTGTTCTAGCCTTAACTCGATTTGGCACAACAGGTACACGAGTGCTTAGCTAGCACGATCCACGACTGTATCAGGTGGTTGAAAGAGACCGTGAGTACAGCTCTCTCTGAACTTACGCAATAATATACAGCTTGCATAGACCATCGCTCGACCATCCGGCAGTCGAACCTATCATACCTTCTCTCTACATATTTCAACCACTCGCACTTCCACCTCCTCACACACACAATGCCAAGCGCGACTTGGCGGACCTCCACAATGGGTCGGATATCCAGGAACGTCGTGGTCATATCGTTGCTTGTGGCATTCGTAAACGCCCAATCCTCAACCAGCAGCAGTGGCGAAACGATCGACAATCAGGTTAAGGCATGGCTGGAAAACTACATGGAAGACGGTGAGACGCGGCTGTTCCCGAACGATATCAAGAGCGTCTGGGGCAGCACCATCGGCAGCAGCCTCACCGCCAATTGGAAAGCGCTGCCCGTGGTCTGCGACGGTCAACCGTCGGTGCAAACCAAGTCCAGTACATTGACACCCAACGGCGGATGTCCCGACGTCTACACCAATGCCAGTGTGAGCTGCACGTGTCTCGAAGGTTACGACAATTCGACCGACTGGGAGTTCTACATTGAACCCCGACAGGAGCTCACGGACCAGCCTTTGACGCTGGAATTCGGTGCTACTATAGGCGTCACGTCGATAGTGACTATTGTGACCCCGGACGATGTCACGTCCATTAAAATTGTTGGTGTAGGGCAGGACGCTGTTACGCTCAATGTCACAGCTGAAGCCACCGGGTGGGATAACTACGATACGTCCAATCCATCGCTTATTGAGGTGGCCACGACGACCGTACTGGAGAAAATCACACTTGAGAATGTGGACCTGTTCACGGCGCTGGATGCTACGACGGACTATATTCCGTTGGCGATACAGAACTTAACACTGCGATATTGCAACATCAGCACCGTAACGTCGACCTTCTTGCAGGGCTTTGCTAGTCTCGAATATTTGGACTTATCGCACAACAAACTACACGGAACTTACGCACGGATTTCATCCCAAATGTGCACAGCCAACCCGTGTCCGATGAAGTCGATTAATGTGAGCAACAACGGGCTGACGCAGATCCCGTACCGCATGTTCTACTTGAACCAGCTCAACAGTTTGTACCTGATCAACAATGCCATCGAGAACTGGACTGTTTCAAGTGATTTGTACGATAACATTGCTGGGCTCACCAACTTTGACATGGACGCTCCTAATGACTCATACACTTGTGATAATGGGACGTGGAAGACTGCACATGGTGTCGATTTTTGCGTGCTGGATAGCACCACGGCTTCGGCGTCATCGGAATCATCATCTAGCAGTAACACCTACCTCATCTACGTGATCGTGGCGGCGTGTGTGGTGGTGGGTGTTCTGATTTTCGTGTTCATTCGCAACCGCCGCGCTCGCAACCGCCGCAAAGAGCGAGATGAGGCGGTGTTTGACCACACGCTCTCGTTCGACTCGCACTTCACAGCCAACACCAACATCATTAACGACCCGCTTATCATTGCGCACCGCATCCCGTTCAAGGACGTTAAGGTTGCCAACTGTATCAACAAGGGAGGATTCGGTCTTGTTTACAGCGGTGTATACAACCGCCGTCGTGTGGCGATCAAGCGTATTCGATCGGACCTATGCCAGGACATGAAGCACGTCGAGGCATTTATGAAGGAAATTTGTCTTATTTCAACGCTGGACCACCCGCGTATTGTCGAATTTATTGGTGTGGCTTGGGATACACTTCGCAACTTGAGTGCTGTGACGGAGTATATGGAGCGTGGAGACTTGCGTGAAGTACTTCAAAGTTTCCACCTGCGCAATACCCCACTTACATGGAACGAACACAAGCTTCTCATCGCCCAACACATCGCCGAGGCTCTCACATACCTGCATTCGCTGGATCCGAAGCTGATCCACCGTGACCTCAAGTCGAAAAATGTGTTGTTGAACACAGAGATGGAGGCCAAGTTGAGCGACTTTGGTGTGTCGCGTGAACGCCACGCCATGGAGACCCACATGACGGCAGGCATTGGGACGTCTTTCTGGATTGCCCCGGAGGTTCTGCTAGGCAAGGACTACGACGAGCGAGCTGATATTTTCTCGCTGGGAATTGTGATTTCGGAGATCGACACAGAGGACTACCCGTACTGGAACGCGAAGAACCCACCACAGGGCGGCAAGGTGGAAGAAACAGCTATTCTCCGGATGGTAGCAACGGGCGAGTTGATCCCAGACTTCACAGAAGGCTGCCCGAAACGCATACTGGAGTTGGCCAAGGCTTGTCTGGCTTTGAACCCGGATGATCGTCCGTCGGCCACAGAGGTAGTCTACACGATCCAGCAGATTATGGGCCGTTCCTCGGTGAGCTACGGTTCCCCAAGCTTAGCCTCATCGAACTCGTCACGGCCGCCAATGTCATTGTAAGGATGTGGGCAGGCATAGCAGTAGATTTTTGGAGAAGTTTTGACGAGTGTTTTTCAAGGTAACTAGTATAATGTGATAGCGCGTTTAGAAAATCATGTATGAATCTCATATGCACGCTTGGTCTCTAGCTGCCAGACAAATAATTTTCAGAGTGAAGCATTGCCGCAGTTTTGTAGTCATTCTTCTACCCGAACTTGCCGTCGAAGCCGACGAAGCCCGTGATCTTGAAAATGGGGAAGAATGGTTTCTTGTGTAAATTCGAACACCAGTTCCAGGCACTCGTGAGGCGTCCATCGATGCACGACCCAGCCTCGAAAAAGTTGTCGGCACCGCTACCGTCGAAAGCTTCACGGAAAAAGTCCGCTAGGATAGTGCGTTGCAACTTGCGAGCACCACCGAAAGTGCTTTCAACGTATCCTTGAATCGCCTTCGAAGACGAGCACATTGACTCAATGCTGTCAATTGCCTTGACGATTGGGCGCAGGATGTGTCCCACTTGCGTGTACTTGTCGATAAACATGAGCGCGTTGGGCACGTTCTTGTCGCCCAAGTGAATGACGCTTGATCCCACCCAAGAGTCCAGGTTGCGCTGGGTTGAGTGCAGGATCACATGCATGGCGCGCGACACACGCGGCGCGGGCTGGATACGGTGCAGACCCTGGCCGGTGTCCGACAACTCATAGCGCGTGCCGTCAGCAAGCAGGTCCTCGTCCGTCAGACACCACAGCCGGAACATATCGTGCGCGATTTCACGCCAGAGCGTCAGTGACTGCAGCACGTAATTATACTGTCGACTGTGCGAGTGGGAGAGCCGAGCTCCGTCATTGCCGCTAATAATTGCCAGCGAGCTTTCTTCCTGTTCTTCGTCCGGATTGAAGTGCGTGTTCAGCAGCTGGATCATCCGATCGATGGGGTCGCGTTCGAAGTACAAGTGGTAGTTATTATCCGCGATCGAGTAAAGACACTGCTGCAGAGAGTCTCGTGAGAGTCGTCGACTTTCGTACTTATCACTCAGCGCACGAATAGCCTGCTCCTTCATCTTGATCTGGCGCTGGATCTGAATACGTGACTTGCCCTCAGGCGCGACCACCATTGTAGCTGTCTCGATACGGGAATCGCGCAACATGTCGAGAGCACCACCGGCTTCCAGAACGTCGTATACCGTGCGGATCTTGCGCAAGCATGTGAAACCCAGCAGCTCCTGGAGCTCGGGGCTTACTGCGTCCTGCATCAAGTACATAAGCTTACCATATTCACCACGCATCTTCTCCGGATTCATGATCTTGTATCGCCTGCCTAACTCAAAGATCTCCTGGAAAAACTCGGCGCTTTCGGCAAAGTTCTTGTCATCCAGCACCTCTTGTCCAGTACGGTAGTCCGACGCCACAGCCAGCGCCGACAAGAATCCACATACATCCTGCAGCTGAGCGCGCACACGTTTGGCCGGCGGTAGAAACTTGGGCGTGTCCAGCTTATCTGTATAACTGCTCACACACAACGCTGCCTCCAGCGCACGTAACAGCTTGCGCTCCTCGTAGGTCAGTCGAACTGGAATGTACTTGGCTCTCTCCAGCATCTTGGTCGCAGCTTCCACACTTGCAGCTGTGGCATTGGCATTGCCATTCATCAGTCTTGCCGGACCCAGAGACGACGGATAACCTAACAGATAATGACCCATCAAGTTACAAATGTTACGGCGTGGCGGTTCATCAGAGTCGTCATCATCATCGGACCCGTGGGCAGCAGGCATACCGCCATCAAGGTCTTCCTCACTATCACTGCTGCTAGTGTCTCCGTCCAGTTCGTCCTCCTCACTCTATAAAAATGACAAAAAACAATAATAACAAACAAAACAAAATAAAAACACCAAAACAACTCCATCTTAGTGTTGCTACACTAAACAAAAAATCATTCCGCCACGACACTTGAAGAGCACTCAGCCTACATCATAGTCCACTGCATCTCTCGCCTCCATCTCCACATCAGCAGTATATACTGTAATACCGGTACCAACAGTTGTAGAACTCATTTGAGACTGCGGGAAGCGTGGCTGGAACGTGTGTTTCCTCCTGTTTCCTTTGCGGTGCTGTCCGCCACAGCACAACTCGCAGAAATAGTCGTGGCACTGCTCGCAGAAGAGTTCCGCCTCGTGGGCGCGGCACTCCACACACAGGAACTCGTTGCGTCGTGTCTGTTCCAATTCGGCAGTGTCTTCGTCACTAATAGACTCAGTGGTTTCCTTGTTGGCGGCAGCGGCTGTGACGTGTGCGAATAGTGCCCGACACTCCTCCGGCAGCTGTTCATCGTCCTCCAGGTCGTCATCTAGCAGGGCCGAGCGTGCGCATGCGACTGACGCGAGCCAAGCGCTCGCCAGCCTTAGCCTCAGGGGACGCCATGCTCTTAAGGTCAATTGCAGATTTGAGAGAGTGATGTTGGTCGATTAAGCATAATTTTAGCCAATAGAATAGAAAAAATCGATTTGATTGGTGGAAAATAGAGGATTGCTTCACGTCGTTTCGAGACAACTCGGATCATGATGAGCACGAGTGACGGAGGCCAAGCGACGCTGTCGGATCTGAAGGAAGGTGGGGAGACTATATGGTTGCTATGCTGTGGAATACTTAGAGATTTAAATGCGGCTGTTGCTGTTTTGTAGTGCTGAAAGACACGTTGGCGGCGAGAGGGTCTCTGGATCAGATCAAAGCTCGGATCCGAGCCGAGATCTTCTCAGCGTTGGATGATCAGGTTTGGCGGATTGAGGCCATAGTGATGTTGAAAAATAGTATATGGGTTGGTACTGACTGTATAGATACTTATACGGATGTGTAGGATGTACCCAAGCCCAAATTGTCCAACGAGAACTTGGTCATTAACGAATTGATTCGCGAGTATTTAGAGTACAATGGATATCGTCATGCGCTGTCGGTCTTTCTTCCAGGTAAAGTGCTCATTTAATTAACGAGTTGTCTACTGAAGATAGTTATATTGATGAGTTTTACTTTGTACATCGTGACCGCATTTTAGAGTCCGGACAGCCAGCTGAAAAACCATTCGACCGCGAATTCCTGTCGAGCGAACTGAACGGTGGGTGACCATTTAATGTTTGGAACTGGTGGACGTTGTATAACAAGATTTTTTGCGCGTTATTTCAGTGATAGAGGACCCACGATTTAAACACGTTCCTCTGTTGTACAGCATTATAGCAAGCTTGCAACAACGTCGAGGTAGGGATCAGTGCATTCCTAAATTGACGCAATCATTATCACTACGATTTACGTCGAGGTTAACTTTCGTTTATACATGAACTCTTACGAATAGACCATGAACAACAACATGAAAGGGATCATGATGTCGAGAACCAGTTCAACCAATTTGCTGCGGGAACTTCAGCGAGTATGCATGAAGTAAGTGTGATAGAACTGTGCAATGTATGTGAAATGCACACTGTAATCATTGGTGTTGGCGGATGTTGTTTCTAGGATACACGTTTTGAGTCAGGCCCGACACGCCCAACTATAATCGGTAAGTAAATGCAAACCAACATGATGGAATTGTACACCGGCATTGACGAGCTCTCTTCTCGGCTATTGCCGTTGCAGATAGGGCCAAGGAGCCCTCGCCACTGATGTTTAGTAAATAGCAGTCCTGTGAACTAGGAAAGGTCTGAATGCTGCACGTGTCAAGGGTCGATACCTACACTGCAAAGACCATCATTGTCGAATCTAATTGATTGATAAGCGTTGCGGTTCTCTTTTTGTTCTTTTATGCCTTCCACAACCTGACATATCTGTCGCTGCCGAAAGTGGCAACAATGTTGCGGTGCGGGTGGTGAGCGATACCAAACGCATCACTGTTGCAGATCTGCATTGACGTTTCCAGTGTAGCAGTGGCCGCAGAAAAACTCACGATGTATCCTTTATCGGTCACACCGTAGAGCCATTTACCACGCATTGACAGCGTGCAGGCAACAAAGTTTCCGATTTTTTGTCGTTCAAAGTATCGCCCTTGTAGGTGAGCTGTACCTCCCGTCCATTGATATCCGGTACATATCACTCGTCCTCGTGCACATGATGATGTCGTCTCCAGTTCCAGATGCATTTGCCACTAGCAGCGCACTTACGATGTCCACTTCTACACTGTAAGACTCGCTGGGTGGCTGCACAGTCTGCAGGCACTCAGTCGTTTTGGCGTTCCAAATCTTCAATGTGCCATCGCTCGACGTCGAGATGACCTTGCTGCCATTAGAAGAAAAAAAGCTGTGTTGACATAGCTCTGATGTCCACGGAATTCTTTGAGAGTTTGGCCTGACTTGAGACCGTGGATACGGACAAGGTGATCGAACGAAGCCGTCAATAGCTGTGTTCCATCCCGGGAAAACGCGATACTCTGGATGCCTTGACTGTGGGCGTTATCAAAGCGTCGGAGACAGAGCCCCGTTGACACCTTCCACACCTTAATCTTGCCATCTTCACTACCCGTTGCTAGCAATTCCCCATCCCGACTGAACGCCTCAGCTGTTACGCTGTCGTCATGCATCATGAATTCGTCCTGCAATGAACACCCACATGAAAAATTAATTCAGACTTCACGTACGTTTACACACCAACACTGCAATCCTCACCTTTGCCTGATAATCCAAGTCTTTCCGTAGTTTACACTTTTCAAAGTCCCAGACCTCCACGAATCCATCCTTCGCTCCCGTCACGAGGATCCGTCCATCGCGACTGAACTGCGCACACTGCGGCATCGACGTCTTACTGAACTTGATTTTACCCGCCGATTTGCGCACCAATTTCTCCGTACGATCCACAACTTTCTCCTTTGCAGCACCTCGGAACAGATCAAAATCTTCTCCTGGGGCCACAAGACCCTGTAGCTGCTGCCACTTGAGCGCTTGACCCAGCAGAACCAGCAATCTGGACGGCTCTACAGTGGACACTTCATTTCTAAAGAGCACTGCAACATCATCGCGTCGTTTCTGCTTGGTAGAGCCTACATAGGCCTCTGTAGCGTCGAAAATATTACGCTGAGAGAGCTTCTCGAGCCGCAAGTAGCGCTCCGGCTGCGTGTGCTTCATAGTCGCCATCGCTGGGGTATTGCGCAACAGCTGCAGTGCCACGTCGCTCTCTTGGGCCTCCATCATCTCCAGCACTATCAGCTCGTACAGGTCCATCATAGCGGTAGCGCTGCACTCCAGAGCCTTCGTCTGTTGCAGTACTCGGTCCCATCGGCCGTGAGAGATGTCGCTGGTCAGACTGTCAGTGGAGTCCACGGCGTTCAGACTCACTTGCGACTCCTCCTGCAACGCACGCATCGCACCGAAGAGACGGTTCTCACGTAAGAACTGCAGGATCAAGCGGATCGCGTCCCCAGAGTCCACCTCCAGCTCACGCTTCGGTGCCGTGTCCTCATTACCAGCAGCCTCCATGATCATTTTAGAAATGATCGAATTATTTCTAAATGGAAATGAATGCCACTTTTAAAAAGATGGACATCATTTCTAAATAGAAATGGGTACATTTTATTCATTTCTAAAATATGGGAATGAGTATTGTTTCTAATTGCATTATTGTCGAAAATGGAGTCGCCACTCGATACGTTGACCAGGTTAGTATCCCTCTCTCTTGCTGTTGTTTCTAAATGACCTAACGCCTTCTTTCTCTCTATAGGAAGCTGGAGGAGACTCATGCTGAGATTGGTCAAGTGCGAGGTGACGTGGTGGGTGCTCTACGCTCCTTCTACGCGTCTTCCTCCTCTATCTCCGCCGATGAAGCGGTTAAAATTGCTGCCAAGTGGGGACGTCGCACTCTTTTCCTATGGACGGGGACGACATGGACGGATCGAACCTTCAGGAGAAAATGCACCTTCTGAACGTGGCGCTGTTGGATACTGTGGGGCGTCTACAGCTCGATGAGAGTGGGGAACTGGCGCCTGAAGCTCAGCTGCTGCTATCTTTCACCCAACGGGAGAAGTTGAAGCAGCAGGTTGAGCAATCCAAGATCATGTTGGCTCTGATTGAGCAGCTTACAGAGATGGACAGACTCCTGGGAGATGTGGACGATGCTATTGACAGCCAACGCTTCGTTTCGGCGGCTGAAGGAGTTGCTGAAATGGAAAGATTGGTGCTGGAGCTGATTGAGTCCGAGAAGGAAAACGGTAGTAATGCTGAAGATACAAGTATTGTCAGAGTGGTGAAGATGCAACTGCTGTACAAGAAGAATCGACTGCTGAACCAGCTCACGAGGTACTTTGCCTGCACCGTTGTGTGGCAAGAAGGCACGCTGAAAGTGATGGAGAAAGCATTTACCGACAATACGTTTGAGTCGGTGAAATTGTCGCCGGAAGCACAGAGACAGGACTTCTGGACAGCATGTGAAGTGCTGTGTATTCTAACCCCGAAATTGAAGGAGATGGCTAAGGCCATTTCGCAGTACCTCATCAAGCCGATGCTACAGCAGCCACATACCACAGTGGAGCAAATTCATGGAGACGGTGTTATAACGCTGAAACTTGCCGTGCAGGGTGAAAACGGCGGGGGATCTACTGTGAGTGAAGCAGACCAGGTTCGTGAAAAGTGCTCCAACGTAGTGAGCATGCTAGAATTCGTTTCGACGGAGGTGTTTGCGGGCAAGCCCGAGCTCATGGCGCAGCTAGGAGAGTTTATGTGGAAGATCCCAGGTAACCTCGAGGCACAACTCTCGAATCTGTTCCAGGACAAGATTCCGCAGGATGCTGCCATGCTTGACGCGTACCGCAACGTACTTGCGACTGCTGTAAGTTTGCTATATGGCGTGGTCGCACAGGTAGTGGATGGTTTGGTGCACACAATGCTGACCAATGTGCTGTGGATAGGTGACCAATCTGGAAAGTACGTTGGTGTCAATCGGTTTCACTGCCTGCAGCAACAGCCAACTAAGGGGTCTTGTCGACCAGCTCAACCAGTATGCTGTTTGCTCCAAATCCATTTACTTTTCCTCGCCATGTATAAGTTATTTACACGACGTTGTTTTGGTCACAGGCTGCGCTCGAAGAAACGCCGACAAAATATATTAAGCAATGGACGTGATCTGATGCGTCGAGGATATCATGACTCGGTGAAAATCACGGGTGCTAACGAAAAATGCAATCTCAATGCGTCTATGGGCTCCGGAAAGAAGGGAAAAGGTGCTGGCGTTGGATCGGACGCTGCCACTACCAATTCAAATGTGGACGACGTCGAGAGTAGCTGTTTCCGAATCCCGGACTACCGCGTGACAGTATGCGCTCATGAAGTGGTGGAGATGGTACACCAGACACTACTTGAGGCCTGCACTGCCGATGTTGCGAGCGCAAAGCTGCTTTTCCAAACAGGCCGTGATCTATTATTCCTGTTCCGCACCATAGTGCCTACCCTCTACGAAGATGACATTGCAAACGACCCTCGAACCTGCATGCTCTACCACAACGATTGCCTCTACATCACATACCACATGCTGGTCATTGGTCACCTCTACAAGCATCGGTACGTACGATGAACGTATCGATTATTGGTGATTATCGTAGGCCCCACTTACACAAGCTCGTATGTGTAGACTTCCTCCTCCGCTTAATCAGACTGCTACAATGGTCGACATGGTTCCTGCACTCCGGGATAACGGTGAACGAGCCTTGACATCGTATGCTGCTGGGCAGACTGATGAAATTGCCTCCGGTATAAAATCTTTGCCGGTATGTTTACTGAATGTTCTCCCAACCCATAGTAAGGCTGCTAACGAGAACTCATTGACTTACCCATTGTTCTCTGTGTATGAATCACTTAATAGTCTCTTGGGGCACTGGATTCAGAGCAAGAAATGGATCGGATCGAAACGTTCCTAAAGAGTACACTTTACAAGCTAAACGGGATGCGTGTTTCGTGGCAAGAAGGGCTCCCGTTGGCAGTCTACAACAAAATCATGCCGCGGATGGTCGAGCCACTCGTGAAGAATTTTGTGGACAGTGTTTTAGCTGAATCGGTACGAAATCTTGATGTGCCGAATCGCAAATGCTTTAGATGTGCTTATGACGCCACAACTTTGCATGGTTAATCTAACTCGTGGTTGTTCTCGCGCAGAAAATATCGGAAAACGCTGGCGCTCACCTCCACCATTTGCTGTCGTTGCTCTTAGAGGTAAGAGCTGAGTTTAAACGAGGATGAGTTACATTTCAGTGGTGGCAATATGCTCATGGCCGAAGTGTTGTTGTATGCAGTGCGAGGGGTTATTCACTTCACCGACCCAAGCAGCCAAGCATGTCCCGAGTATCGAGAGGTTATCAAGACTTACGGCGATGTTGGTACGTGTATCTAGTCTTGCTTAATGGTAGTGCATCATTGCGTTGCTGGTGCGTGACTCATGATTCTCCGACAGATGGATCCGCTGTCGACGGTGCACGACAAGTTTAACACTGGCAGTCTGGACGCTTTCACACCCAAGGAGCTTGCTGTCCTCGTAAAGTATGCGAAAAGTACACGATTCTCTCTTGAGATTCTGTGTTTCCTAAACGCCTCGCTCACTATCACATTATTTGCAATACTGCTGCTAACTGTTCAGGTCACTGTTTCGAGAGTCCCCAGAGAAGAAGACATTTTTGCAGGAGCTGCTTGCAGCTTAAGACCAACCCAGGCGACGTGAAGATATACCAAAAGTGAGTGAACACGTTGAGAAGTGATCTTCATTTGAGGGAGCCGGCGTTCTACTGCTATTTGCATCCGTCTACACTTCTTACATTTTTTCACCATAGACAGAGAAGTCAGATCCACTGTTTGTAGCGAAAGTACAGCTGTAGCGCTGCGGCGATGGCAATAGCAAGGACCCAAAAAGAGCGTAGCCATAACGCTCGTGCAGCTCGGGCATGTCATCGAAGTTCATGCCGTAGACACCTGTGAGAAACTGACCTGGAAGGAAGACGGTTGTGACCACAGTGAGCGTGTAGATGACATAGTTCATCTGGTTGGCCTTGGCATCTCGGTATTCTTCCGTGAGCTGACGGCACATCTGCAGTTGCTGTTCAATATCATCCAGCACCTGCACCACATGGTCATGGACATCTCGAACGTAATCAGTAACTGTGGCATCAAAGTCCTTGCTCTCAATGATATTCTTCAGCACCTCCCGCGCCGGTTTAAGCAGCCGAGGGAGGCGGAACAGCTCATTCTTGATCGATCGCAAAGAGTCCAAATCAAAACGGTGGCGCTCTAGATCCAACTTCTTTCTAGCTCGATGAGGCAGTCTGTAATCGAATCAACGACACTTGTCACTTGATCCACTATCACGTCAAGCACTGCGTACACGAGGAATTTGGCACCGTTGTGTCGCAGCTTAGAGTACGGCACGGCCAGCCGACGATTTAACTCGCTCCAAATGTCATTGTCACCACCGTCCTTGACTGTAATAACTGTGTCGTTGTCCACGACAAAGATAAATACATGCTCAATCCAGAGCTTCACAGACCCTTCGTTGTCCGCCTCCGTGCTCTCGGTTCCAACACTCACATTACGGTGAAACGACCCCCGTCTTTCACTCACAAAAATCGGCAACGCAGCTGCTCCTTTCAAACCTCCGTTACGCGTGCTTACCCGGTTGTGCTTACGCAATGGAAGTCCTTTACCTTTATCCAGGAACACTTGCATCCTCAGCATAGGGAATACAAGGAAAAGATGTCCGTCGTACCGGTCGAATTTCGGGCGTTCGTGGCCGTCAATTGTGTCTTCAATCGCCAAAGGATGTAGACGATACTTGATAGCCAGTCTTTTGAGGTTCAAACTATCTCGTCCGTCCAAGTTGATCCAACGTACATTAACCCAATCCGGTCGATGTGCAGTGAAGAATTCTGGCAAGTTTCGCGGTCTCAACACGAAACTCTGCAACTTCGTACTGGAAAAATCCGATACCGACAGCGCGGCCTGTTGATACCCCACCGTCTTCATTTCTTGTACCGTTCTTTCCTCAAACATATGCATTAATTTCAGTCGATGCACCGCTACATCAAATTGTTTTAGTGTGATAAGTCCACATTTCTGTCGATCAATGTTCTCCACGAGTTTTAGAAATACGGAATTGTCTATGCATCGAACGCCCAGCGTGTTCAAAGCCGCTCGGAATCCTTCATAAGACAATCCTCCATCTCCTGTGGGCCCTGCCCTTCAAATGCCACACGCAGTCGCGAGGGCGTTACGTCAAAGTATGGGTCCAGCATGGCCAGCGCATCATCTTCCTGGAGCGTCCCGTTGAGCGGCACATCACTGAAACTCTTGTATTTATCATGACTGCCATAGCCGGATGTGGCACTTGGACTGAAGAGGAATGAAATCTTGTCCACGCTTAGTTCTAACTCGGTGGTTTGGAGATTGTGATTTGTACTACTAGTAGTCTGATTGACTGAGGACCCCACGCTGACAACTTCAGGGTATGTGCCGCCTTCGGAGTCGCTGCGTGGGGACGCATCAGGTGCTGTGAGGGACTCACGTAGCAACGGGGTCTCCTCGTCCAGTGGGTAGAAGTTCATCGGAGCCATCGTTCTTTAGGTCTCTACCACGAATAATGCTAAGAACAGCACATTGTCGTCAACGCCTTCTCAACTTGAGCTCATGATGGGAAACTCTTGAATCTGATTCGTGGAAAAGAAATTTAAAAGGATTTCGACCAATGATATGGGGATACTAAATAATAAAAGATTCAGTTTTCATTCGTGGCCCACTTCAACTGTGTACTATACGGATGACCATACGGTTATAACGATACTTGTACATTTCGATCAATTCACTCTGTCCGCTTGATTATCTGCAGTTCCTCCCTGCGATTTATCCTGCGGGTGGCGCCACGAAGCCATGTGACATACCCTCTAACCATGTCCTTTGCAGTTTGAGCACTGTGACTTGAAGACAGCTGTGGTTGCAGCCGTGCAAACCGAGAGCTATCAATCTTCAATTTCTGGGTGACGTCTTGATTGGGAACATCCTTCGTCGAGCTATTGACCACCTCGCTATTGTCGACCTGCAATCGTGCCATGTCCTTCTTTGTCTGGACCACTTGCTTGAATGAATTAAGAGCTGCTTCGTACTCACTCTCGACTGAATTCTGTCGAGAGTGATCCGCTTCATCTTCACTATCGGGAGACGCTGGGTCGATGAAGTCTACGAAGCTGCCAGTCAACGGGTTATGCTGTCCGTCAGCTCTATACTTCCCTCAACGTTATACCGGAAGTCAGCTACCTTAGTCTCGTTGAATCCAACCAGATCATCGTCATAGTCGCTAAAGCCGAATTCTTCTGAGGCATAGCCATCATCTGCCGATAAACCTGGGGACGGTCCTTGTCCTGGCCATACCGGGAATGTCGGTCGCTCCGTTGCAGCTTTCTCCACTGCCACCTCGAGAATCATCTCCCAGTTATCGTACGTTATCAGATCTGGAGCACGGAATCGAACGCGCTTACGTTTGGGTCCGTAGACAAGGCCGAAGCGTAAATTTCGCACATCTTTGCCCGACACCGGGAGCATCCGAACCGGGTGAACACTCCCCCAAGTTCTATCTCAACGTCACCACCTAACAGAGCAGGTCTAGTGACGCGTAATATAGGGATCTCTCGACAGGGAGAACAATCAGCCAACTCACGCTTGAGAATGATGCTGAGTGTGGATTTGTGCCTGATTGAGTAAGGACACACACAGTTACTAAGGCTGTACATGTGCTGTCCAGTTGACACAGTATAAACTTACCAGAACAAGCGGCACGACTGCATCTGCATGGGGCTTTCTAGGGTCGTACACTGCAGTATTGTGGAGGTCATAGCTCGTATTGCCTTTACTGACAAAGTCGAGAAATGAAACTATCCGACGATTCGCGAAGAGCCTGGTGTCGTCGTTCCTGGAACTTCCAGTGGCCATACTCTGTCGGTGGTGGTTTGTGCGGTTCTTCCTTATATCAGCCGTTGAACCTCCTTGTCGAAGCATTACAGTAGTTCAGAGCCATCCAGAACCCGTCTCTCGAATTGAGGCGTCGTTACTTATGCAGTTTAAAACTTCGATCCCTTCAAGGGTTGATGGAGTCTTGACTCTCCATCAAGCCACCAAGCCACGAGGAACGGTCTTCCACTTCAAAGTCATCAGCGAGAGAGATTACGAACGCCATGGATGGAATAGAACATGCAAGCTATAACTGTAGGTATAATAGCAGTCATCACATTTATTAGATGGTCAGTCCAATTGCTGGCATACCTAATCGAAGGATCGCGAATGTAGCCATGTTGTTTTTGTTTACTCAATCCAAGATAAAATTCCTTGAGCCTATCAGAGGAAAGTTGTCATTCAATCCCCTCAAAATCCAAGAGCACTACCAAGCATCAACCAACCCATGCAGGTGACGGTGACATCGGCGGACGGAGGCAACGTAGCGCAAATCAGCGCTGAGCCTCAGCAGCAACTCGGCTCTGTGGCCTCCCAACTGCAACAGCAGGTAATTTAACCTCTCTTAACAGGCTCGGAAATCTCCGTTTTCAAACGCTTTTGTGTCCTTTTCACTGTAGTTTGGTATTCCAGTGGCGTCACAAGTGCTTATGCTGGACGGCAACCCGCTCCGACTCGACCAGACGGTACTGCAAGGAATGAAGGGATGACTGGTGTACTTTTAAAAACTGATTGGAGTGGAACGTTGTGTCCATTGGTAGTTCGAACAAGCAGGTGTGAAGAACGACGATCTGCTGGTGATTATGAGCAATCCCTCGGCTACACCAGCAGCTGCGGTTTCTGCTGGGCCAAATGCAACTGCAGGAAGATTCACCGCACGTCCAGGCATGAAGTTACATGAAATTCCGGTAATTTACAGTGCTGACTAGGTCAAGAAATTGTCAATTTGTGGTCTAAAATGTGCTATGATTTTGTTAATTTGTTAGAGGAATGCCTCGCCTGAAGTGTTACTAGATATTATGGATAAAAACCCGCAACTATTGACTGAGGTACTGAAGCGTGGCGATATTTTGTGTGCAGTGTAATAGAACTAATGTTGGGGTTGATACTGTAGCTTAAAGAAGCGAAACCCAAGTTGGCGATGGCGTTGCAGTCCAAGAGCGTGACAGTACGTTGAACTAGACATGAGCAGGGCTTCTTCGACGTGTTTACAATCGGTGATTGCTGTTGTAGGAAGTGCGTATGGCGTTGATGCAAATGCACATGGAAGCGGCGTCTCAGAGATTCCAAGAGCAGGAGGAGATGAATGCTCTCGAGCAGAATCCTTTTGATGCAGACGCGCAGGCTAAAATTGAGGAGCGCATTCGCCTGTCAAATGTTCAGAAAAATATGGAGATCGCTATCGAAGAAATGCCTGAGGCATTTGCACGCGTCACCATGCTCTACATCCCCTGTGAGGTCAACGGGACGCAAGTTAAGGCTTTCGTTGACTCCGGCGCGCAGTCGACCATCATGTCGTCGGTATGCTATGCCTCTTTTTCATTTATGCCTGATCATTCTTTTTTACATGAATTATGTTATCTCTGATCGAGTTTAGAGTTGTGCTGAGCGATGCGGGATCATGCGGCTGGTAGACAAGCGTTTTGCAGGCCAGGTATCATGGTTGCATTCTCGTATGGACATTTGTTTGGCATGCGTGCTAACACCAACCTGGTTTCGTGAATAGGCAGTAGGCGTGGGTACAGCGACAATTATTGGTCGGTGCACATGGCCCATCTAAAGATTGGCAACGAGTTCTACAACTGCAGCTTCACGATTCTGGATCAACAGGTACGATGGGATTGCATAACTGATATGAGAGCTGGGATTGTACGCTGAGAGATATGGCTGTCTTGCAATTTTGTGCACTTGCAGGGTGTGGACTTCCTTTTCGGTCTGGACATGCTCAAGCGACACCAGGTACGACGTCTCCACGATCGCAACTTGGATTAAAAGGACTAATTCAATTGTGTCTGATCTACTCGTTCAACTGCAGTGCTGCATTGACCTGGGCAAGAATGTTCTGCGCCTTCACGAGGGAGACCAATTCCACGAGGTTTCTTTCTTGCCGGAGCATGTACGTTTACTGCTACATGGTTGTTCATCGGTGCAAATACCACGTTTCAGCATTAGACAACTTACTGACAAATGTTTCTTTGTTGATGAACTCGTTTCGATCCACAGGAAATCCCTTCGTCTGAGAATCGCGCGGATTCTGCGCCACCGCCAGCCACAATCAACGGTGTTCCTGTTCCTCCCCAAGCTCCGCGGTAGTTATGCCGACTCCAGTTTCAGCGTCGTCTGCTCCAGCAGCAGGCATCGAAGGTGTTCAGGAGAAGATTGCTCGTCTAGTGGCGCTGGGCTTCCCTGAAGAGCAGGTGCGTATTATAACTTGCATGGTCCTTATCGATACATAGTGCTGAGTGAGAATCTGTGGCGTGCAGGCTGCTCAAGCGCTGCAGTCGACCAATGGGAACGTCGAAATGGCTGCTGGGCTTCTCTTCGATAGTATGAACTAGCCTTTCTCTGGTATAGGACTCATATAATAGAGCAAACGTAGGTAAGTGCTGGTAGCACAGACCAACAAGGATTAATGGCGTGAGCATGGATAGCGATCGTTTTGAGCCACAATATTTGTCGTGGCTAGTGCGTAGACGCCATCCCTCCGTCGACATCGCTGACATGGAACATATCTTCAATTGGTTCCCACGAGTACACTACGCGTTGACAGAGTCAGGAGTCGCATCTAGGAGAAGTTCTCCTCGCTGTCATCTTCACGAATCGTATCTTCACGAATTGCCCGACGTTGCTCATTGCCGATCCCCAAGTCTTTGAAAGGGAGTGTTGCGTCGGGCCATCTGACAAGCGCGAACTTCACGTTGAATCAGTGAATTCATAGGTCTTACACACCACCACTGCGTCGGATGAAAACAATAGATAGCCGAGATGCCAATGCGAAGTAGCTTTCTCATCAGTATCAAGATTAACCAGCGAGAGTAGCAGTCTTTTTCATCCTTGCTGAACTGATCGATGCGCTTTATAGGGATCGACTGGTATAACCAGCTGGCGCATGATATATACTCCTCCAGGAGCCTTGTGTTCTTCGTCATCCAGCTTTCTAATCGTCTGCCACTTGTACGCTTTCTCCAATTCCGGCGTGACCGCAAATGCGTATTCAAACATGTACTGACGTGCTTTGATCCAGGTCAAAACCTTTGTCATGCCTGCCGCTTTAATGCCGTGGTTCTTGTTGACTGTCATCTGCAGCCTCTAATACTTTACTACGATACCTTTGCCAGACGTAGGAGCATGAATAATAAACGCGTCCAGCGCAAAAATGTTTGGAAGTGGTCGGTAGTACATCCATCCAGCGCTCGGATTCACAAGAACGTCATCTAGAGTCTTAAACCATTTCGCCTCCAGATCTTCTGGAATATTCCAGTCGTAGTATACCGGTTCACTCGGGTTTACGTCTTCCTGTTTGGCCATCCGTTTTCCCTTTGATATATTTTCCTTTGGCGTCTTTGACAGGGGGTGGTTGAAACAACCTCATTTTCAGCGTTCTAACATTCACATACGTCTCCGACTTTTCTTCTTCATCAGGCTTCTTCTCTCTCAAAACCACCGATGGACCATCATTACATACACTTGTCTGTAGAATGCGGCAGCGACACCACTTGATTCGTTGGCAATCGCAAAGTGGGCAAGCGTTATTAAGGTCTGTTCGCTGGCTTTCTTGGCAACTCATTCCGTGACTCCTTCTAGACAAACTCCAGATCATACCAGTTCTGGAAGTTTGCGTGTCTGGGCACCATAGCAAGGATGAAATGACTAAAGTTGTCCTCCCTCACAGGCTCCGCATCTTTCACGTTTTCGATAATAGTGACGGCGTCAAACGCGTTCATCGCCTTGGTGATATCTTTCTCCAGTCCATCTTGCCAATCACTGAAGATATGTCTTGGGATTCTTCCGAGCCTGGCATATCAGGACTCCTCAATATCGTTCGGCAATTTTAGATGCAGTCTATTGCACGCTTTGACCTTATTCAGCGTCCAAACAGGTGAGATAAGTGAAAAGTGGAGACCTTCTTAAAAGTATGAAGCTCTGCAAGCGTTGGTGAGGTGAACAGGATCGACACACCCTTCCAGCCAGCTGTTTCCGTTGACTTTGCCTCAATGACGCTCGTATCCCGCATCACTTTGCCAATTCAACGTGCTCCATCTCGCAGATCATCCGGTCTTTGGGGAAGTATCTGAGATAACTTTTGCCGAAGTTCAATACCAGTGCATACTTGGGCAACGCCACATCAACAAGGCCACGAATGAGTCGAAATGCGCAGTAGAGATAGAAGTGTCTTTTGCCGACACCCAGATTCCCCTTGGCGATTAAGATGGCATTGGCCTTCCGAGATATTCCTTCGTTTTATTTATGCGTTCAGTAAGCATCACCCGATAGCAAGCACGCTCCATAATTCCCGACCGGTCTTGCTCTATATGAGCAAGTGGAGGGAAATCCACCATCTTGACATAGTGCACCTCACAAGAGGTGGCTCCGTCTTCTTCATCGGTGCAATCCACGATCGTTTTCTTGATTGTGTCAGGAAACCACATATTGGCGGGGAAAGTTTCAAATTTCATCAGCTTCAGTTTCTCCTGGACCAATTCAGAATCTGGCGCGCACTTCATCTCCGAAAAAGCACCCGGAGGGCCACCAACACGCGAACTTCCCCTTCGTTCCGTTTAAAACTCTCTCCAAAGTATATTTCGTTCTTAATCGACAACGTTGGATCCATCTTCTCAAAGTCTTGTGGATGTTTCACACTGTCCGCGCCAGCCCCATTCAGCCACCCGTTGCCGTTCTTGGCCAGGAAGAGTTGCAGCTTGCTTGCAGCACACTTGATCCGGTTCGGGTTCCTCGCCTTAATCTCTTCCTTCAGGTGACCCACAAGCTTATTCTCGTCGATGTCCACAGGAAAGCGCCCCCCTTCACGCGCATACTAGGGATTTCATCTTTCCTCTGTAGAATCTGGAATGAGACAAATTTTCTGTTATTATTAAATTAGAATCTGAATGAGACAAACTTTTTGTTACTATTAAATTAGAATCTGGAATGAGACAAACTTTCTGTTATTATTAAATTAGATAGTAGAGACTCGTTTTTGGGAGCTGTGGCTGTATTGGTCAAAACTCACTGGGCACACATAAAGTTTACATAACATTCAGCTTTATTAGACGATGGCAGGCGACGAGTTCCGCGAGGACCTGTACGAGATCCTGGGGCTGGAGCCCGCAGCCGATGAGCGGCAGGTGGCTCGTGCATACAAGAAGAAATCTATTCTCCATCATCCAGACCGCGGTGGAGACGGTAAGTGCTCTTGCGGGCTGTATTCTGAGCTATTAAAGCTCGTTTCTAACTGTCGTAACATATGATACAATGCAAACTTGCAGTAAAGAAGTTCCTAGAGCTAACACATGCACGCGATATCTTATTGGATCCTAAGAAGAAAGAGGCCTATGACAAGAAGTTATCACGGGAATTATTGGCCAAGAAGAAGCAGCGCGAACGCGAGGCGGAGCTCGATGACAAGCGGCGGAAGATGCGTGACGGTATGCTACTCTTATCTGCTCTATAGTGGACTCTTGTGGGTGTGAATGCTTATGTGTGTTGTGCATTATGTTATATAATGTTGCAGAGCTGCTGAAGAAGGAACAGAACTTTGAACGTGGTAGGAAAACGAGTGCTCAGCAGCAGAAGGCGGAGTTGTCTAAGCTTCGTGAGAAGGCCTTGCAACGACAGCAGGAATTACAGGACCGCCTTGCCAAAGAGGCTAAGCGACGTGCTGATGTGAAGAAGTCCCAGGAATTGGATAAAGCCCCAAAGTCACAGCGGACAGTAACGTTCAAGTGGGATAAACGGCAGTACTCACACTCGGACGATACATTGAACCGAGAGCTGCGGACTTATGGGGGATCGAGGCTATCAAGATGAAAACGTCGTCTGCTAAAGTGGTGTTTGTTGAAGCGACAGCTGCCGCGAAGGCAGTCCGTGTTGAGGCTCACAAGGCTTGCTGGCGAGAAGCCTCAATCCAGGGTCATATCGTGGAAACAGAGGGGTTCTCGTCACCAAGAGGCAAGTCAACTTCATCAATATCTAGTCGAAACGCTCCAATGCTGCCTGGTGGACCTATTTCACTGAAGGAGCACTTGACATTCGAGAAGTCAGTGCTCGCAGCATTGCGTGAGAAGGCAAAACTACAGCAAGAGCAGCAGACTTCCGTCCGATCGCACTGATAGATGATGAGTTCGACCGACCCTTATTCTTATCGCTAACTAAGCTTGATTGGAGACTGACTGCCTACTTTACGTAGAAGCAGATGAGCAAACAAATACCAATACCAATACCAATGCAGTTTAGCGCGTCTTCTCGCTTGATGCCGTCACTTGACGAAGAAACTCCACCCAAACGGACGAAATGCTAACAACTTCTTGCCCCTACAAGCACATAGTTCACATTCAGTTAAACCTTGATGCATTGCAGGTTGCAACAACAGGGAGTGGAGTGACGCACCACATCATTGAGGTGCTCCATGTTCTGATTCAGAATATGTACATTTGACACTGCCTCTTGCATTTCCTACAGAAGACCAACAAACAGCAATAAAGTAAGGATACTGCAGTCAGAAGGAAGGGCTGTCAGTCATAGTCACTCCAGCAAACCTCGCGGATTTCGTCTTCTATGCGCTGCTTCTCCTTCTGGAACCATTCCTGCTCCACAATAAACACCACAAGCATTGTATGTATAGAAGTTAACACCTTGCAACATGATAATCACCCTCTGATCACCTTACACGCACCCGATCGGGGCCGCCGCGCGAGTCTCTTCCAGGCATGTCTGGCATTGTCTTGTGAAGTGACGATGTATAGCAAAATAAAGTAACGGCATTAAGTAGTGTTTAATTGACTACTTGATAGTCGTAATTACAAAAACATATTTGGCTACCTGATTCAAGCTACAATCCCACACAAAGCTACACAATCCTATCGGGGGGACGTGACACTAGGAAGCTACGTACGCAATCATGGCAGCTACACGCTCACTGCTCGCTCTGCTCCTCCTCGCCCTCAGTACAATCTCCCTCGACGCTGTGCAGTTCGAAGTGAAACGTAAAGGTGAAAAGTGTCTGAGCGATGAAGTGGCCCAAGGCAGCCTCGTGGTCGTCCACTACAACGTCATCGGCGGCGTGCGCGGCCAGTCGAACGTGGCGCTGTCTATCACCGACCCGCTGCGCAAGTTCCTCAAACAGGACGCCAACATCGACACGTCGTCCGACGATATCCACAAGTTCTCGTTCACAGCGGACGCGGGGGCAACTACGCCGTGTGTTTGCCAACAGCAACGACAAGCCTGTGCGTGTCATGATGGACTTTAAGCACGGTGTGGAGGCCAAAGACTACACAGAAGTGGCCAAGAGAGAGCACCTGATGCCCGTGGAGAAGGAGCTCCGGAAGATGGAAGACACAGTGGACGAGATCCACCGAGAGATGCTCTACATGCGCGAGAGAGAAGCCATGATGCGCAACACGAACGAGTCCACCAACTCGCGTGTCTTGTGGTTCAGTTTCTTCTCCATTGTGGTGCTGCTCGGCATGGGAGTCTGGCAGGTTATGTACCTCAAGAAGTTCTTCAAGAGCAAAAAGCTCATCTAAAGCAGCAGGTGGACAAGGTAGGAGACTAACAGCGACTTGGCTTGATACCAGGGTTTGCTGTTTGGGGGACTAAAGTTAGCAGGTAAATGCATCCAGAATACAGCATTTTGTCTTCCTTAGGAGTTTTCTCGAACCGACACACTCACTTCGTAAGTACGCCGCCTCGTCAACTCGTAGGCCTATAACGCTAGTCAAGTCAGGTCTCCTCGACGAAGGATACGCCGATAGGTACATGTCTCGCTACCCGAGTATGCACATGTTCTTGTGGAAAATATTTTTTGCTGCGTTGACATCTTGATCCAGCACCACGTTGCATGACGGACACTGAAATACGTGCTTCCCACCGAGCTTGTGGTTGATCGCACCACATCACGAGCATGTCTTAGAGGTGTACTCCTCCTCACAGTCGGTCATGACCCGTGTGGTCTTCCTCGAAGTAAACCAAATCCATCGTCGTAGCCGGTAGCGCAGCCGCCCTTCGAGCTGGTTCGTCCTCGCTTGTTCTTGGTCCTCTTCCAATCTTGATGTTTTGACTTGGAGGCATTGTCCATGCATTTTAGGAGCGATTTCATCTAATCGATAACCTTGAACTTATTCATCATGATAAACTTACTGTCTGTCACACTGAATGTGCGACCGTCCGGGTCGTACACTGTGGCAAAGTTACGCACACCCGGATCGATCGCACAAACGCGTTCATTGGATGGCTTGGCGAATTGACGGAGTCTAGGTACAATCAAGAAGTATGTGCCTTCTCGTAGACGTTGAAGGCGTACCGACATGGTTACTTCTGGTAGATCCTCGTGGATAAAAATCCCATCGCCCTTGTTGAAACCAAAGAACTTCGGATGAAATCGAACACACTCGTTGCCACCTCGCTGGACGCGACTAATAGAGCGCTTCGTGATTTCAATGGTGTTGGAAGGTGCAAATTTGCTCTTGAATCGCATTTCAGGAAACGTCATCTTCTCGTTTCTCGACTTTGCAGCAAAGAAGCCAGCGATTGAAGCCTTTGTCGCCTTAATAAAGTCCCGAAATACCGAGTCTCGCACTTCATCATTCACTGCCTTGTGATGCTGGAGCGCCTTCTTATTTCTGAGGTACGTCGAAATGTGTCGTAGCCTTGCAATAGGTCGGTACTTGTGTTCGAATTCAGCCCAGGACATTTTGTCCACTTTCGCTGTGACTCGAGTCTTCCGATCTTCGGCAGAGCGCGCAACCAGTTTATTGTACACTGCACGATTAGCGGCGAACATTTGGTCGAGTTTTTCTTTTGCACCGACGTCGGATACAGTCGTAATTTTATGACACTGTTCACAGGTCCGTCGTCGTCTTCAATTAGCGCTCCGAGCTCTCTTAGCTCTTCCACTGCTGCCTTCGTGGTTGGTCAATGAAATTAGACACTTCAAACCACGAGGTCAGCAGTGGCTCCAGCATCCACAGGTCGTCGGCGATACTCTGGTTGAACCAGACGCTCGAATGGACGAGATCCTCCCTTGACCGCTGTTTTCCTTTTGGTTTGCATTTCTTCTTAGGCTTGTCCTCGACGTCTGACTCAGGGACTATCTCGTCTATTGGAACCCGCCGTTTTCGCTTTCGCACTGAGGACTGTTTGGCCTTGGACCGAGTTGACGACTTCATGTCGTGTTGCATATTACGTTGATACCACAGACTATCTGACGAAATACAGAACTAGTTAAAAGAGCGTCACGCTCTTGATGAACGAAGGCAACTACACCAGAACTTCTCACACAAAGCTCATTTGTTATTCACTGGGTAAATTCGAGACTGAGGTTCAGTCTCGGAACTCAAAGCTACCCTACTTATATATTTCACTGGTGACAATCTTTTGAGACTTTCCATAGCTACACAGTCTCAATACTCTGAGAACACGACTCGTGTGTCTTAATTGCCCCAAGTCTATTGACGTGGAGTCCAAATATGCTGATTGGGTGTTGGTATGGATATGTTGGTAGGCTCGTCAAATCCCAAGCCGCGGAGAACTAGTGTTAGTTCAGCGCCATCCACATGAAATTTTTCTGAGTGCTGGTAAATAAACTGGCAATAAGGGTTCTCACTTTTGGCAGCAAGACCAGACGTGCCAACAATTTAGGCAATCAAATTGATTCAAAACTGAGAACCCCATCAAACGTCGGCAGCAGCAACATCGCCACACAGAATCAAAACAACGCTGTCGAGCAGATAGCACCATGCCACGGCAATCACGGCGAGCAAAACGCATAGCTCATTACAGTCCCTTGCTTCATCAACGCCTCTCTTTGCACTATATCCGCCTCCTTTTCGACCTACACGACTGTGACGAGGACGAGATCGACTGTGGCATCCTATCACGGTTCCTTTCAGCTAATCACGACACACTATTCACCGCCACGCCACCTCGCATAATGGCCCTCCATAGTAAACCAGTCCAATAGAGTGCTTAGCGAGCTGACCGAGTCGTCTGGCTCATCATTATGCCACATCGTACGCCACATCCGCTTAGTTTTGCTTTGTTTGCTCGTCGGAGTGTGGGTATTTCTGGCTGTGATGATACGAGGAGGAGTTGTACTCTCTTCCTCTTCAGCAGCGCTGGCAAGCAAAGTAGGTCACGCTTGATGTCTGCAATTTTTGACACGCATCATATAACGGGCTCGACGGTAGTTCAATACTCGGCCGAGATCCATCACTCGCCATCGCAGCCCGCATTCTTGCTCGCGCTGGCCCCTCTTCTTGTTTCTGCCTGATCTGTTATTCTCACTGGGAGTCCAACTTGCTGCCAAAGAGTCGTAAACTGCTTTGATTTCGCGGCAGGATAGAGGGGTTGGCAGCAAGATGGTCGGCACAATTTCCACCAAGTACAGCTCGAGAAGCTTCGTAAATCGGCCTCATCGAAGTTGCTGCTGCCAAAGTGAGAACCCCTATTAACGTATTTTAATAGGAGACAGGCAACAGGCAGGCAATCGGGCGTTCATTCCTCATTCTACGGTTCCACACCCGCTTGCTTCTTGAGACAAGACGCAGTGATGGACTGCGCTGTCGGCGACACGAACACTTTCCTTTGCACGCGTGTTTCGATGGATGCCATTCGTGCTATGGGCAGGTTGATGAAGGCCTTTGAGGAGGTCATCCTCGAGGAAGATACAGCTGTCCCCATGGCGGAGGAGATACCGCTCGAGGCCTGGAACCTCTTTGCGGAGCTGAAGGAGCTACCCCATAACCTCCATCTCCGTCAGTTGGTGTGGGCTAATAACAGAGTCCTGATCGTTGAATATCCGACAAGGCCACCTCATGAACACGCTGTGGATTGCTGCACTCTCGCGTTTGGGGCACTTGCTCGATATGGTGGCGGATGCGGCCAGATGACCCTTGTACACCCAAACGACCCATCCAACCAAGCTGACTACACCTTCCGCCCTCGTCGATCTCTTCAGGGGACCCAACGGCCTGCAAATATCCGATATGAGGACTGGGTGACGGTGATCGTGGAGATCCTGCATAGCCAAGAATGGGCGGAAGTTCATGCAAAGGTGCAGGTGTACAGACAGCGCCCAGGCGTCGAGTACATTCTGTGCGTGAAGATGTCCAGAGAGCTTCTCCATTGGTCGTACGAGTTCTACGACGTGCGGAACAATCAACCCCAACCTCCTGGCGTCTTTGACGAAACAACCCGTCCAGCATTCGACTTTCGGACAGCTCGTGGTCTCCACCGCGTAGTGTTTGACACCAGGCGCGTGTTGGGGCTCCCACAGGGCGCCCAGCTGCTACCAGGTTGCCCAGTCACCATCGGAATTAATGTGCTTGACATAGCGAGAAGCGTTCGTGATATGGTGTAGGAAGTGTCGTTCACGATTTCACCGGATTGCATCAGCCTCCAAACGTACGTGGTAAGCTTACTAGAATCATATATCGACGAACGATACCATCCCCGCCCCCCAAAAAAAAAAAAATAAATAAACTTGAGCTGAGCCAAAAATACAGTGAGACGTTTCGTACTGTCCGTCCTGCTTGTATTTCGGTTGTGCCTTGAGTGTTGGGGAATTATTTGCAACTTGACCTTGATTTAAAATTGCTTTGACGCGCGTGTGGTGTGGTGCGTAGCGTGTCATGTCGGACCTCCAGGGTACGACCAGCTCACCTTCGAGTGACGGTGAACGCTACGCTTTTGATGACGACTACGAGGGTGGCCCCGATTGGGAAACTGCACCGGATAATGACGACGAAGATGGGGGTGAGAGTGACGACAACGATGCCTTCTCAGATCCATCCAGAGACCACGATCCGGAAGATCGCAAGGACGACGGCAAGCCTCACCGTGAGGGTGATGGCAGCGACGAAGACGAGGCTGACGGCGACTTCGAGGACGCCTGGCTGGATGACTATCTGTCAGGTGAATCTGCAGAGGCGTCAGATGATTGGAGAGCGTCGCTGCACCATATTGAGGAGATCGAGAGCCAGGAAGAAAGCGACACCCGTACGGCGTCTGGAAGGTCAAGTTTGGCCCTCGAAGTAGACACATCGCCATCTCTTGTCATTGTGGATGCAGCTGGTGGAGCGGTAGTGAGTGTGTCATCCCCACGGCTTGCAGGACTTACCGCGTTAGAAGGGAATAATTCATTTGCTGATAGCGGGCGGAAGGTCACTGCACCGTCAAGCTCTGCGCTGTCGTCATCAGCGCTAGTACATCCAATTCCGGTGTTTGTTCCAGTGGAGAAAAGCAGTCGACGAGATTTGGCCCAGATGACGCCGCTATCACCGTCGACATCACCATACAAGCGTGCCAACAGCGTCTATGTGGCACCTTCGTCGACCACGACGAAAATATTGCAGGTACAGCAGTCCACTTCTGACAGCTCTCTTCCAGGATTGCCTCGTCCGCGATCGTACTCGCAGTTCTGGGACTCCACTGACACCACGAAGAAGACTTCGTCACGTCTACTGGATGAGTGGAAGCGCAAGGAGTTATGGCAAGACTTGAAGCGCGCGGAAGAGAACGTTGTAGCGCCGATCAGTGACAGCACGCGCCAAGATATTTCACCCTCGCGAATTCACAAGCGTGCATCCTCGGATGCCCGCCTTGACACCTTGCTACAAACTCTTCAGGCAGAAGTCGCAGCAAAGCCTACTCAAAAAAGGAGGCACGACGACACTTCATTAGGCGACCGGACTCGGCAAAGGTTAGATCTCCACCAGTAGACGAGACTGAGAGCGATTCTGGGTCCTCGTCGGGGCAAACTCAGGCGTCACTAACAGCATCCACCCAGCGCACCTTCTCGTCTCCAACTTTGACGCTAGCATCAGATCCAGTAGTCTTGCCACTGACTTCAGTACAGGCCGTGCCTTCAGTACCCTTATCGGATTTTGAGCAATTGCAACGAGAGAAAGAGGCACAACGAACAGAGTGCCTGTTACTACGAGCAGGGATGAAAAAGGCTCAAGATGCCTCCACCACGGACCAAGAAAGGCTTCGGAATTTGAACGAGAAGCTGCAGCAGATGAATGAGAAGATGGCGCAGCTTAATGAAAAGCAACTGCAGCTTGATGCCGTCGAACGCGAGAACCGCTCCCTTAGAGAGGAAACGCAAAATCACGAGATGCAGGCGCTAAGCTCTAACGAGCTGATCAAGACGCTGCGGGACCAGCTCGCACTCACCAGTAAGAGTGAGGAGCAGCTTAAACTCCAGACCAAACAGCTCATGGAGCAGAACCAATCTCTGCAGTCTGACCTTCTCGAGAAGATCGCCGCTGAGACAACAAAATTTCAGAAGATGGCGCGATTATCTGCAGAGAACGAGTCTCTTGTGGAGGAACTCGAGCGCAAGGAGAATGCCGTCAGTGACAGAGAGCTTGAGCAGCGACAGCGTATGCGAGGGTTAATTATACGTCGACTGCTGCGATCGAAAATCCGAGATGTCCTGCAGTCTGCTGTGTTCCAGTGGTCGGGGGCTGCTCGCAAAGAGATTGCCGTTCACACCCAAGCATTGACGTTACTATCAAGTGTTGGCCATCGCCTTGTTCTGAAGTTGAAGGCCGCGGCCTTCAATAAGCTAAAGCATTTTGGTATCGCGAACGTCCATATTGATACGGCACGAAAGTTCCTGGCGAGTTTGAATGCTGCTAAACAGGAGACGAAGACGTGTCGTGTTTCACTCGGCCTGATGCACTTAGATCACCTCACGGACCATTGGGAACGTCGTCAAGCAGCAAAAACTTTCAGCAAATTAAAGCATGTCCAGCAGCAGCACTCAATGCTAACCCAATCGCTGGAGTTGGGGGTTCAAAGTTGCAGCTTGTGATATTAGCTCACAACAAAATGATCACCCGAAGGGCCATGAGCAAGTGGCAGTTTGCAACAAAGCGCGATAGCAACCACGAGAATATTGGGCGTGCGCACCAACTGGAAGCCAACTTAGCAGAGGCAAAGGAGTGTGTGTTCTCACTCTCTCGCGCAAAAACAAATTGGAAGAGAAGCTCCAAGCCTCTCGGGACGAAGCTCAGCGTCTTACTGGCGAGCTGACAGAAAGCGGGTCAGAACTGCAGCTTGTCAAGCACGGATTCGTTACAACCGTGATTCGTGATGCCGAACGAGCGTGGATACGCACGATGCTCACGCAGTGGCGCATTCAAACACACGTGTCTACCGTAACGAAAGAACTTCGGTTGCAGGTCGAAATGGCCGAGCTGAAGGCAACCGAACGTGATAAGTACTCAAAATCACTGGACGATTACAGTCGCGTGCTGCGTAGCGACTTGGAGCGATTCCAGTTCTTTTCGTTGGACAAACGGATCACTGTGGACGTTTTGTCCAAGAAGTTGCTGCGCGAGGAAGAGCGCTATCGCCACATGGAGGAACGCCACGTTGCTCTTGAGGAGAAAGCCCATGCTCTCAAGAGTCAATTGGCCTCTTTCGTTGAGTGGGACGGATTGGCACTGCCGTTTTCCGTTCTCGCGTTGTGCAAGGATGCAGCAGTGACCAACCTACGCGAGATCTTCTTGCTACATGCTGCGGGGAATACTGGTGTTGTCGAAGAGGGAGGCATCACAAAGGGATGAACAGTGAAACCCCGTCGCCCAGACTTGCAATGCCGTCGCTTGTCCGTCTACTCGAATATTCGACATTGCTCGAGGAGAAGGTTATCGAGAGAGAAGTAATTGCAGAACGTTTGACCCGCCATCTTCCGCCGTACGCAGTGGAAGGGGTCTTCTCTTCGCAGACTTCATTACGGGTTTGAATCAGTTCTTGACCGAGGTGCTGGCATCCAGCAATACCAAACATGAACAGCTTAAGCGGTTCTGGTCAAGCCTTCTCTCACTTCTTGGAGCTTCGCACGTTCCCAGTGGTATTGCTGCTGGAGAGATCGTGTCTACTGGCAGCAGAAGTGTCCATAGTGCTGAGAAATCTGACGCTGGTAGCTCGTGGGCAGGACGTCTCAGTGACGATATTCTTCAAAATCAAGAGAAGTTGCTCGCCATGCTTGAGCACGAGACAGCGGTGGTGGAGCGCGCTGTTATGGAGAAAGTATCTCTGAAACACACGTATCCGACTAGCGAGAACTCTTCAACCGGTAGTGTTAGCCGTGTTGGGAGTTGTGGCGCTACAACGTTCCTTGAGTACCAGTGCGACCCGCTTCTACCACCAGAACCAGGCAGAGCATCCATGCCTCCTGTGGCTGGCATTACACCGGCGAGTAACTCAATAAACCAAGTGTCTGGCGGCACTGCACAATACACAACATCGTCAGGACCAACGGCAGAGCCATACGAAAATTGGCACCTCGCTCCGCAGGTGCGAGACCTTTTCCTGGCGTTCCACTCACCGCTGCTAAAACTTCTCGTCCACTATTCAGCCGGTCAGCGCACTCCTGCGTGCAACAACCAATACTGCCTCTCGTCGGCAGCAGTCCTCCGCATGTTCACAGATCTAAAGCTGCACCCAACGTTCTTGTCGCAAGACGTAGTGCAAACGCTCTTCAACCGGTTCCATGAGGCCGGCGACACTGGAGCAAGTTTACTAGCGCCGCAGGGTTCACACTTTGCTTGGCTCCTGTGCACTGGACTTGTACGCACGATCGATCGCGGACAGTCAACGGAAGTCCGATTTTCTACTGTCAGCGCGCGAGGTGTTGCTGTCTTTCTTCAATGACTTGGGTCTTGTAGCCGAGAGTCAGGTGCCACCAGCAACAGAGCTGTGCTTTGTAGGCTTGGACATTGAAGCTATGCTCTGGCCGCTCTTCGAGTACTACGCAAATTCGGCGGAGGGGCTAGTAATACTTCGTCGCCGCATACGACAGTAGACGATTCTCGGGTCGGGATGACAGCAAGCACGTTCGAGCGCTTTATGTCGGACATCGCGGGCAAAAGCGCTAACGATTCGCAAACCATTTTCCGCCGAGTAATGCAGTCCAGCTCCTCAAAGAAAAGTAGCACGGGGGCGAATCAGGACGATCAATGCTGGCGAATGCATCTGGACGAGTTTTACATCGCCATCTCGTACGTTCAGGCCGAACGCAGTCCGGGGACAACATATGCGACGCCTGGAGAAGCTGTACGCCAATGGCTACAGCAAACACAATAGGGAATGTCACGCAGACCGACGAGCACAAACTTATTAACAAACCAAGTTCATAACAAATGAGGAAGATAGCTACCCCATGAGTTGGATCGCCTTCACTGTCCTTCGCTGAGGATATGTTGTTTATTTTTCGCCTTCGTCTTGCACTACCTCCGTAGAATTTCCTCGTATCACGGTTTTGTCAACTTTTCATCAAGGGAGGCTAACTGCACTACCATCACTCGGTTGTTCGTCTGAATGGGCGCACCACTTGCCGGTTCAACCTGATATTTAAGGCTGCGGAACGAGTTTTGCTTCGCTCGACAACAGAACCGAAGCTCGTTTTGCTTAAGTACAGGACTGCTCGTAACCAACTCCTGCAGTGCTGCCACATCACGTTGCTGGTCCTCGACGCTGAAAGAAGTGATCAACACAGGTTTACGTGAAGCAAGTACAGTCTCTATAGTGGGTCGCCAGCTTTCACGTAAGTGCGGGTGGCCCACTCCAGGGTTGTACATCACAAACGCATCCGGGGTTCCAACTTTACCGGGCTTAAGCTCGTGGTACAGACCATTGATCGTCTCCAACTGGATGGCGCTCTGGGCATCTGAATTTCCCGACGCCTGCATTCGTTTCGGCATGAACGGTACATGGTCTCCAATGAGCTTGATGGCGAATTGGTGATCAGGATGGAAAAATGACAACTCGTCCCACAAATAACGAGGCATCATAGCTTCTGCACGAGCTCCAATCACGTGTAGTTCCAGCTTTGCTTGTTGTCAGTCGCCAGGAGCTCCGGGAGGAACCTGCTGAGCGTCAGGACGTAAGAATAGGCCGAAGACAGAAGTCTTAAGGCTCTCACATCTTCCACCCAGCGACCTTCAGGTTTGTATAGCTGCAAATACTCCATCCACGATGTCATATGACGATTACTTTCCCAATTGCTGCTATCTCTTCGACTTGGCTGCAACACTGTATCAACAAACAACAACAAAAAGTAATTAATTGCAATACAATAAAAAAATGCCGTACTTTAAATCGGCACCTAACCTTCTGCAAAGAGTTGAGAAGCTTCTGGAGTCGCTGCAAACTCCAGATCTTCCAACATACTCCCGTACTCGTCCATCAACTGCTGCTCGTTCTTCTCCAACTTCTCAGCGCATTCCTACAGCAAGCAATACAAACTATTTAACTCCACCACCTAAATCTATGTTAAAGAATAATATAATGTATCTAGAAAAACAACCTTGGAGCATGCTAATGGCAGCTGTGCACTGCCACAGTCCACGCGAGTCTCCAGCACTTGAGAAATGTCCGCAGAGTGCGGGAGGTTGCACGAATGGCCGCACTGCAGACACGGTGCACGTGCCACAGTCCCCACGAGCGTCTGAGCGCCAGGTACGCGCAGCTGTTGGGCTGAAATCGAGCGTACAGCGCCAAGAGAACCTCGCGCGAGAAGCTGCCGGTGACGCACGAGCTGCTTGAACATGGGGATCTTCAAAACTGTTCAGTCGATTTGATGTACCATAAAAATGGTACCCATACGTTTCATTTTGTGAAATGGCTACATTTCTGACGTCAGCGTCATGCTGTGACCCTCATGGTATTATTTGCTTCCACTACTTCGCTACATGAACATTTGCAATACGTTAAAGTATGGTACGCACATGTCATTTTCTTTTGCTTAGTGAGCTAACGCTACGTGGCCAGCTGGTCGTCCTTCCCCTATAATACTTGTTCACTTGCTAGATTGGGAATGAAAATTCTCGGCGCTCCTGTTCGCGCTCGCGCCGCACAAAATTGCTAAGCTTCACTTGGCTTGGTCCCTCGATAGGTTTTGGTTGTTTTTACATGTCGGCAATGTACTTGAGTGCGACCTCGAACATGGTCAGGAAGTAGCCCACCTCGCCAAGCATCAACGATGGGTGGATCATCGCGCCTAGCAACTCCTTCGTTGCCAATGGACGCTTAAGTCCGCTATTTACCACCACGTAGATGTGGATAGGCAGGTAGTCGTCGGCAGTTAGCGCCGAGTTGTCGTGCCACTCCAGGTTCTTTTCGCCGCAATTCTTAAAAATCTCCAGAGCAGAGCGCAATAGTTCGTGGATCTTGTCAACGGGCAACGCTCGCTCGTCAATCATGCTCAAATGATGGCACGATAACCCCCAGTTATCATCTGACTGCAGGTGTTCTGGAATGCCACTTTCTGCTTGCGAGCGACACCGCAGGCGCTCGATGTTACGCACCAGTCGTTGCTCGGCTTCCTTGTCCACCGACGTGCCCACGAGGAACGCTACCTGTTTCTCCAGTGGGACCACAACTGTGTCTTCTACGGCGTGAAATATGCAGTCTTCTAGAATAGACGGCACATTTACACTCTGGTCCAATAGCGATAGCGTGTCCGCGTACTGCGGGTCTAAATGATCACCGATGTACTTCTCGATGCTCGATACTGTGTTGCGCAGATCTCCAACAGCCGCAGCGGCAAGCGTGGCGCCTTCGAACTTGTTGCATTGTGTACACAAGGTGGATTCGATCGTAGCTACGCGGTTACGGAACACCTGCAGGAATTTGTAGCACGTGCTCCCTCTACGGCTCCTTCGCAGTTCAATCGTCGAAACAAATCGTACGTCAACCACTTTGGTTCAGGAATTTCCGCTGTCGTATCAATCTTTTCCAATGACGATACAAATTCATCCGAACACATTTCCAGCTGCAGCTCTTTCAACAAACTACGCTGCAGCTTCGAATCTGGCTCCAATGCTGCCAAGTTGCGCAAAAACACCTCAATCTCCCCCATTCCACGGCTGATCGCCGTCGCACTCGCAGGACGGAATCGTCGTCTAGGGAACGGCAGGTCCAGAAGAAACCGCAGATAGTCTTTTTCCTCATTGTCTGCTTCAGGTGCGTGTCGGATAATTCCTCGAACTTTACGTCGCAGGAAGTAAAAATCGCTGAATCGCTTCTTCGTGATCCAGAACACGCGTGTGTGCAGGTCCACGACGTGTACCACATACTCCGTCACTGCAGGCATGGCACTCACTGTCTCACACCTCACCACTCGCACTGAAAGACCTGGTCGCAGTCCCGGGTATCCCCAATTAATATACTGCTTAAGCGTCATCCCACGCGCTCGCTTCTGTGTCCGACCTTTCGTAGGTGAAAACACTAGCGGCGGGAATGGTGGCAAAATCCCAACAGAAGACGACGAGGTCGGGGCGCTAGACGCAGCACCAGAGGCAGTAGAAGAGACAGGTCTCCCTGTCTCCGGAAACGCCGCAGCGTCCGGATTCATCGATCCGTTTTTCTGAGAAGCAGACCCGTCTTCTATCCTTCGAAGCCCTGGGATAGCACACCTGCTAGTCCGTTTAGGCTTGGTTTGTTGTGTAATTGAGTCATTCTCCCCGTCACTTTCATCTTTGAGTAGCCCCTGGAAGCTTGGCTTCCTGTCAGGATACTACATCAATCAAAAACGTGAGTGATTTCCACCTCAAACTAACAGACAAAACCAAAATCAACCTCACCTTTTGTCCATTTCGACTCAGAATGGAACGAGAAATGTGTTGTAAGAGACGATTCTCATAGTGATTGGACATTTTCATGGCCAATTTCCACATGACGTGGCCTGCCAGCGTCGATGGAGGGTGATCCTCCTCAGAGGCTGACACTTTCCTTGCTCTGCGCCAGGTCCTGCAGCGATAGCGTGGGGGAACAGGCGCGCGTGGGGCGCCCTGGTTTCAGCAGCCGCCTCCATCCGGGCTCGATCTCCGCCTCTGTGGGCTGCAGCTCCTCGCACTCGATCTCCGTGGCGCTGCCCGCGCGCTCGTCGCGCCGCCCGGCGACGCCGCTCATACTGTGAAGTGTGCCCTCCGCGGCTTCGGTTTTGTATGGTGGCCACGTTGTTCAGGAAGCCTGTCCGGGCAGATTACGGCGGCCGGGGATTGTAATTAACCGCCTGAAAATGCGTTATGACAGGAAGCAGATACACAGAGAATGTATCGGGATAGGTGTGCGAGTTCTGGCAGAGAACACGTCAATATGCTGTTTGATAGGTCACGATGTCCAACTGGAAATGAACGTCGCAGAAACGAGGGAACGACGGGTAGAGCAGCTCCATGGGACCAGAAAGCGTCCAACCGGCTGAGGATAGGAAGAAAGGGCGGACCAACTGGCCAGGAGAACTGAAATCTCAGGGGCACTTTGACTTCCTGCCCTATGGAACTGGAAACCACTACAAACTGCAGTGCTATAATCTACAGCAATACATAAAGTAATGAAAAACTACAAAGGGCGGAAGATAAGCAGCAGTTTCCTTTCACACTTTAGTGTGGGATACAAACGTCTAGTGAAGACGATCCCAACAATAACAAAACTACCGGTAGCTAATTGATCAAGCGTCAAGCTTATGCATACAAACGTCAAGTGAAAACGCGGTAGGTGGGACTCGAAATCCACTTGCTTCAGTAAAATAGCCGGTCTCATGCTCAAATGACCAAATCAGACTCGGAAGCATGAACGCTGGAAGAACGGCAAGCGAACACTTTGGTCGGGGAAAGCGAGACGAAGATAGCAGACCTCGATCTTGGTTGCATTCGCAATGCAAGGCTGAGGTTGATGGGACTTTTGGTTGGTTGGCGGATTCCCTCAGGGACTTTGAGTCAAAGTTGTCCCTGGCGCACTGATTTTTGTTCGGCGCTGGTTGTGAAACGTACGCACGCATGGTGGCAGCGACAAACTGGTGCCCCGATCGATGCCCCCATGCAACAACACGGTGAGATCTATCCACGAATCATGGATAGAACGTGGTTAGAATGCGGTCTTGCAATGGTTCACAAGGTCCGGCTAACTCAGGAACAACAACGCAGCTGTGGTCGCTGGTAACGGCACGTGAACAGGACCACAACAACAGGGTCACAACACAACATGATCAGCGTTCCGGTGAGCTGACATTGATTACTTTGTATTGTCTTGAACGAGGCTGATGTATTTACACTAGCTGGCTTCTACTTGCTCTTGCGCTCTATGCCTGTTCGACACAATGCACAATAGTTCGCAACAGTCCAGTGCGAGAATCGCCATACGACATCGTACACAACACCACTTATCGCGGTTTCAGTGTGCATAAATGTATCTCCTCACGGGGCCCGTTGAAGAATTTCGGGCTCAAGGTATCTATCTATCGGCGGCAAAACACTCAATGAGACATCAGCGTATCGGCTATTCAGTGCATCTGAACTATTTCCTTGCACGCCTACAGGGTCCGAAATGTGCCTGCTACAAGCATCTTCACATTTTAATTACAGATGAAAGCACAAGTTGGAGCTAGCATCCTCACCGCCCACAGTCTACTATGGCTAAAAGGCCAGCTAATAAGTTTTACACAACGGCGTCAATTTGAAAACCGCATCTTGCTTCAACTCCAATTCGAGCACCTAGAGGTGTACTGAATCACAAGGAGAGGCTGCCCGCATGCGTATAAGCCGCTGTTGTCATCTGGTGGTGCTCGGCAACATCTACCGCACTCGTGCTGCAATCCTTACGCACGTAGCTCCCCACTAGGAAGCCATCAAGGCATGAACGGATCTGCTGGGGGAGTCTGGACCGAGCTCAAGCCAATCGGCGTCGAAGCGCTGTAAGGAAATATCACCATCTTCCACAGGCAGTCTCTTCTCGTGCTCATCGAGTCGTTGCAGCCAACTTTTTAACTGCCGGAACGCTGCTGCAGCGTCAGAACTGCAGTGATTTCCCTCTCGGACGGACTCACTAGCTGCCAATCCACTGGTAGCTTCAAAATTGAAGGCACTGTTCGTATACTGTTTGGTCACCAACGAAGCCGAAGTCGCTGGGAGCGCGAAATCAGCGACCATCGACGTGAATTGATATTTTGTAAGCCATCGCTGTCCATTGACGCCGCTGCGGTACCGAGCACACATTTTCTCGTGGAAGCGTATAAGCTCTATTGGCGAAACCTGACTATCATCTGGTAGCGGCATCGCGTGATTTTTGCATCGCCATCTAGTCTAAAGTTGTCCGCCACGTTAACTGTCTCACGCTGCTGCGGATGGAATCGCTGCGTGCTCAGGCGCCAAGTACTTTCAAGTGGTGCCATGAATGCACGGTAACCCAAGACGCCAAGCGCCACCTGCGTTAGTTCCGGTGCTTCCTTTGCGTATTCCAGCCAGAACAACCGCGGTGCCAACGTCGTGTTAGTCATACTCACCCAAGCTTCGTCATCGTCAAATGGTTGTTCTCGGTTGAGGTACTGTAGTAATTGCTCCACGAGACGCGCCCGATCCAGAAACGGAATTCGTGGAGTGACTTCGGCAGATTCTCTTGAATGATGTGACCACCCGATGAGCCTCTCTCCGAGGTCACCTATGATGAGACGCGTACGACGTCTTCCTGGCGCGCTGAGACCAAGCCCGTGCACACGCGGGTCCAATATGAGGCAAGCAATCACGTGGTCCTCACTGAAAACACGGATCCGGTCCACCACTCTCATGTGGAAGTTCTCTTTTTCTGTGTCCAGCACTCGTGGCTCAAGGCTCACGACGGCAAGCAGTAGCAACCAGCACAATAGCAATTGAGCAGAACTCGTGGCATGGTCACACTCACTGATCCACGAGGCGTATGAGAACGGTTGCAGTACTTTCGAGGCGAGGTTCAGGTCCATCCAGAATTCGTCGTCCCCACAGCGTCAGCAAATACACGGGCAGCACGATTACTAGCGATCGCTGCTGTCGCCGTTTCGGGCTTTAAATGGGCCTTCAACTCCAGTTCACCCCCGCTTTCAGCGTTCTCTTCTAGTGTTGATTGCAACAGACCTTTTAGCATCAGTATATGATGAACGCATTCGGTGAATGAATGCAAATCGTCTGCACGTGGCGATGACAATGGGAGTAGTAATTCTTTAGCTCCTGTGTTTAGTCGTTCCAGCTCATTCTGCAACGCGACCGACTTCGTCACGAAAGCAGCGACATCCATACATTTGTCCAAAGCTTCAGCGACACTTGGGAGCGTATCAAGCACGTCCTGGAAGAGAAATAGCGTTTGCTGCGCCATACACCCACCTGTTAACGCAAATTTCTCTCCCTTTGCCTCAGTATCTGCTGCAAAATTTATGCGGTCATCAGCTTGGTGTCGCTTCTTGAGTAGTCCGCGCGCTAAATGTGAGGCGCCAAAGCTGTCATTGCACAAATGTACGAGGCATCCCGATTGCCGCGGCAATCGTAAGCTATGTAGAAAATCCACCACTCGCGCTGCGATCTCCTTAGGGTATTCAACTGGAGCCTGGGGCACCACAGCAAGCAGCTCCGTCCGGCCTCGCTCATCCACAGCAGTCCACGTGATCCTTCTCCGATGGCCCGCAGTCGCTTGTGTATTGCAGACGACAGTCAGTACCATCGCAGATTGTAAGAAAGTATCTACTTCATGTTTTGTTTGTTCAAATAGCTTGGGTAAGATCTGCTGCTGCGCTTCCATCTCAGTGGGTGGCTCAAAGCCTGGCTGGAGTCTTTGCAGCGCCTGTCTCATATGCTCGTTCTCCAGTAGCTTCCAGGACGGTGGTGAAGTCGTAGTCGTCGTCACAAGAGCCAAAACCAGCTCATCCCGCACCAATTGCGCCTCATTCGGGCCAAATCTGGGCACCACCTGATTATGCGACTGTATCTGAGCTGCTGCAGTTTTCAGAGCTCCAATTCCTCTCGGAGTTGCTCCATTCGAACCGTAAGATGCGTGGTCAGCTATGTGGAGAGACGAGCTAGCGTTATTAGCCACAGAAGTGGAGTTACGCTGGCGTCGACGTGCCGGAACTGTCTGCGTCTCGTACTCCAAGCAGATCTGCTTGTGCTGCTCGTCCACACTTGGGCAGTTTCTGACGATATGACGCACCATCCGCTCGGGATTGGCCACTGTGTCATGCTGACAGAAGCGGCATAACACGCGCCGCTTACTTGCTGCCTCTGGGTGGTCTTCAAAGCACGCCCACACCACGGAGCGGCGTCGTCCTACCTTCGTCATGGTGAAGTATGAAATTAGAAATGGATACGTTCCCAAATCGTTCCATACCTATTTCTAATAATTATTCGCCAATCAGAATGGAGCATAGTCATCCATCTCTCCTCGACGAAATTGTATGGCAGAAGAAGGCAGCGACGTCACAAGGGACAGTGGTGATGACACATGGGTAAATGTTATACCTAAGTAACTTATTGGCGCAATTGAGACCTTACAAACACAAGTATATATCAACTCTGTACCTTTAAGCAAAAATGGGAAAAAGATCGAAAAGGGAACCAAGCGTAACCAAACGTAACTTAACGTTTGATATTTGACATTTCTGGTACCAAACGTCTAGAAAGTTAAATAAATTACGGTCCAGAATTTTGAAACTTTCACAGCGATTCGTAGAGATTTCTCACTCGAGGCTGAACAAAATCAGGTGCCACAAAGCAAACGTCGTTCGAATGTACGTACAATCGACTTGTCGTATTTGAGTGCGGGATGCTGGACGACCACCACCTCAACGGGCCCTGTACAGAGAGGAATACACCAGGATGAAGTGTCAATCGATACGTTCAGACGTCTATTTTGTTAGATCAGTGGTGTCTGCTGAGGTCTTCGCTAGGTATCTGAATCGGAGGTATCCTAGAGGCGTTTTTGATGGCTCTAGCATTGGTGTCCCAAACACAAACGACTTGAAGCAGCCGTGTGAGCAGTCCATAGTTGCTTATATCTTCCTGCCAGGGTTTCAACTACCTCTGTATCTCCAACGCTGCAACTTCATCCTTAAAGACCGACAATACCTTCGCCCCTATCATTTTGTAGTACTGATTATTTTGCATTGGTTCGTAAATGAACAGCTTTCACATGACCAAAAACATCATCCACCATAAAACTAAACAATTTGTACCGTGATGAGTTAGTGTTGTGCGTGGAGTCGAGCAACACAACCTGTGGGAAAGCTTGAAAGAACTTCTTCATCTGCTCCGATTGTAATACGATCGTCTGAACGGTCCGTCGCTCATCAATACAGACAGACGCCGTGTTTTTCCCGACGAGCAAAAATTACGCAGTAACCGGTCTTCCGCGCTGGTTTTACCACGACGCTCACGCTTCAACTTCTGCACTAAGTTGTGAATGTCCCTTAAAGTAATACGTTTGTCTGATACTAAACATACCAAAAGCGCATATAGATCAATTAGCGTTAGGACAAATACGAACACTTTAGAATCAATACCTGTGGTTTGCATGAGATACTTCAAAATCAGCTTCGGCTTTGATCCTGCTTTTTGAAACTCATCAACGACCTCGACAACACTCTCGTCGGACAGCTTTCTGTTCGAAGCGTTGTGATGAAATATTCACTTTCCAACTCGATGGTTGTGAGTACTGTCCTGTTTCGTGATCTTGACTTGGAATGCTTCGACAGCTGCGTTGAACACGACTCCAGCGGTTATGCTAGCCCTGCATTCCGTACTCCTAACAGTGTGACCCGTTCTTTTCCCTTTCTCGCTCGACCGTCTAGTGCATGTGTGCGCTCCATCTTCTTGTACTATGTGCCGAACGTCTCTGGGGTCATTTCGTTTTCACTCCATTCCAACTTTTGGTTGATTTTCTTGTTTCGCTTGTTGTAGTCCGAACTCGAAAAAGTTGAGACGTGCAGATTTGGTACTCCTTTATATATAGGCATGGAATGCTTTCCAGTCTGTGTGCACCGGGCGAGTCGTCGGAGCTTGCTTGCATGCCGGGGGTATTTGGTTGTTGTGGTACATACCAGCCGGAGGTGTTGGCCATCTAGGCAAAGCAAAAGCAAAAAACAAAAAGACTGACGTGCGTTGGAAATTCGAGCCTGTGAGGAATTCGAGCACTTGTGTCTTCGAACTACAATTAATTTCGACCACGAACGTAACGATGAATTGTTTGAAATCGAATGAAGTTCTTTAGAAATGGATACGTATCTAAATCTTTCCTTTCTCATTTCTAATAGTTATTTACCAATCAGAATCGAATGTAGCCATTCATCCGAATCCTGAGAGGTCGCAGTCGACAAGTCTCGTCATGGCGGAGGAAGAGCGGCCGGTGCTCGACCGCGTGGAACAGAGACGTCGCTATGGAGTGGACTGTGGGGATTCTATCCGCTTCGAGGCCGGGTCCTGGTCCCCTGGGGGCGAACACTTGCGTCAACTCACAGTGCGCAATGTGTCACAACGCACTGTCAAGTTCAAATACGAGCTGCCACGTACCAAGTATTTTAGTATGAATTTCCCCACCGTTATGACTCTCAGCCCTGGGATGTTGACGACTCTGGACGTGGCTTTCCGACCCGTGAAGCTCGAGGAGTACGACGACTTTGTAGGCTTCAGTGTACACGTGATCGAAGGCGGCGTGGCTGCTGTGACCGGACGCTTCCGAGTGCCTGTGATGGCTCGCATTGCTGCGCTGAAAGTGGAGATCCCATTCGGTGTGGACTTTGGCTTCTGTCCTACGAAAGAGACGACGCTGCAGAGGTTTATGCTGCATAATTGTGGGCAGATCGACGCGCTATTCGATTGGACTGTGCCAGGTAGAGATTGTAGAGTGGTGAGTGCCACGGAGATGCGTTTACTGATGAACTGTTGTGATTATTAGCGGCTGGGGAGCATGGAACTCCATTTGCAGTGCAACCAAGGTCTGGCGCGCTTAAAGCTGGTGCTAGTGTGGAGCTCGCTGCGAGCTTCTTTCCCACCAGCGCCTCGGTTTATGTCACGACCGCCGCGTGTACAGTCAGGGTAAGGGACAAGTTGTATGTGGCACGCTATATGTCAGCTAATGTGTTGCTCGTGGAATTATCATGTTGCTGTAGCCCAATACCGAAGAGCAATTTGCGCAGGCGCTTGTAGAGACCATGAAGATCAGCGGCATTAGCAAGCTTACGCACCTGTCGGTGTCGGAGGCAGAGCTGAACTTCGGAGAGGTGCTGGTGGGTGCGCCTAACACGAGTCGTGCTCCAACTGAGAAGGAGTTTGTGTTGCGCAACCGGTCACTTGTGCGTGCTAGCTTCAGTATTGAAAACGTGGAGAATGATCATGATCCACGCTTCTTTTCTCGCCGCTAAACGGTGTCGTGGAAGCCGAATCTACCGTTACTATCAAAGTGCGCTATTCTCCGCTCAGCGCAGGCACTTTTACATGCGACCATTTCGACATATTTACACCTGGTGGGAATTGTGTGCGTATGACATGCAAAGGGAGAGCTATTGGACCCATGCTTGGTATCTGGAGGAAGAATCTTGAGTCGAATTTCGTACCCACGCGATCTGTGAATTTTCAAGATGTGCCCATAGGTGGGAAGGTTGTCTCGCGAGTCATTTCACTACGAAACGAGTCACCATTGGAAGTTTTCTTCCACTTCGATGCACAGCACGATGGCGTGTTTCACTTCGACCGGACCAACGGGAAGATTGCCCTTATCTAGACCTGAACGTCACAATCTCGTTTTCTCCGCCCCACGCTGGGAACTTCTACCGTCGGTTCTTCCTGCTTGTCCACAACCAGAGTACACGCTACATAGACGTACTTGGGACCGGTTTTGACGAGAAGACACGACCATCACCGTTTCAGCAAGCGCATATTGATGCTTATCGTCTTCGTGCTGCAACTGGTCTAGGCCGATTTTCGCCAGATCAATTGGAAGCGTACCATGAAGAACACGGCGATGCGCTATTTCTGCAAGGTGCATTGCGGCAAACGGAGAGTGAAGACGCTCCATCGTCGAAAGCTAGTGATAGTGAGTCGATATCCCAGCTCCCTCCGCCTAGCCAAATCCTCACACGAAGTGGGAAGCTTCGTTGGCTGACGTTGAGGTCTGCACCGAATACTTCGTCAGCATTGAAGAGAAGGCAAACCCCATTGTCGCTCATGGAGCGTTATTGGACTTTGGGAGCTCTAGTATTGTGCAATTCCTTCGAAAAAGCTGCTGCTAGTGACCAACAACACGCACAGCAAGGTGACATGTTCATGGCAAGTGGCCATGGCAGTTAACCATTCGGGGACAGGCGAAACCAATCGGTCTTTCAGGTTTTCCCATCCAGTAGTGACATTGCAGCGGGTGCCACCATAGAATTCCGAGTTGCGTTCCAGCCAACTCGTGTGAACTCATACTTCTTTGCCGAATTGGAGGCGTTTGTGGCATTCAAATCCAATCGCACGTTCCGCCTTGTGAATGTGGAAACCTTCACGCCACCATGGTGCGTGGTGACTAAAGTATGCGGCAATACCTTCTCTTCTCCTACGGAACAGTTTCTCCCGAAGGTCAGCTTCAGGCTGATGAAAAACAAAGTGCACTTTCCGCCATGTTATCTCGGCGACACTGTCTTCCAAACGATCATGATCGAGAATACAAGCGATACTCAGCTGTCTTTGGGTTTGTTGAGGACCCTGCAGAAGTGTTTTTGTGCAAACCAATATGTGGCTACATCGAGGCAAAATCTTTCCACCTTGTGGCTATCCGATTTACGCCACGCTGCGTACGGAAGTACTCGCATTTTCTTCAGTGTGTGATCAACAACGCGCTAGAAAAACCTGAAGTTTTGGAGCTTACAGCAATTTGTGCTTTACCGCAGCTGAGTTTTCAGGACATCGTAGCTGGTCAGATGCTGCCTTCCGAGGCTAAAGTGTACGTGAAACCCACCGCCGTTGGCCTCCAATCCACGAGGCAAATCGAGCTGATCAACACCTCGCGCGTTCCACTTGTTTATCGGTGGGAGCTTCCTTCAAAGTATAGTAATGTGTTTCAAGTCAAGCCCAAACTCGGACGACTTAATGGTAGGAGTCTACGTCAATTGAGTGTTCTTTCACGCCCAATGAGATTCGAGAGTATGCGAGCCGCTTTCGAGTGGCCGTTAAGTCCATTAGTATTCCACTGGATCAGCGCAAAACTCAATGTCGAAGATTCCAGTACTCCAAGAACTCACTGTTCGGCTGCAGACCAAAGGCACCATCGGTGCAATTTTATTCCAACCAGAGACCCTGAAATTCGAGACGATTCTTGTCAATTCCAACGCCAAACAAACTTTCTTTATCAACAATACTGCTGACTGCGACCTTGTGTACTCGCTGCGGCAGTCGATGAGAGCTAAAACTCGCCAAAACAACGTTGGCCAAATTGCAGGAAATGATAGCAGCAACGAAGAGGATGATGACACGTCCATTCCTGCTGGCAAGCTAGTATTTTCACAAGCTGGAGGATGTATCCCGGCGCAGTCACGAAAGAAAATCACGGCAACATTTTTCCCTACTTCAGCGGGGATATTTACATTCGAGGTCACTTGCATTATTGGCAATGGAACCGAGTCGTCTCCCTACGATACATGGGGTTCCCATGAACGCAGGCAAGCGACGTGCTTCATCCAAGCCGAGGCAGCTTTCCCGACCATCGAAATTCAGGACTTGCGTGTATCTGGTGTATCCACGCAACTCGCTTGGCACCAATTTCAGTGCAACGAAATCAATGAATATCTTGCAGCACCTCTCTCGAAAGAGGAAGAGAAGTTGGGCCACAGGGCAGCACCCTTGGGGGATCCAGATGCTCCCGAGTCCAGTGATCCCGGCGATGATTTTTCCCTCAAGCATTTTACGCTCCCGTTCTCCCCGGCCCCTTTGGCAGTCGAACTGAGAAGGTGTTTATGAAGTTGCGCAACCCCGGAAATCTTGTTGTGCAGTACCATCTACGCTATCCAAAAGAGGGCAACGTTGAGATTGAGCACTGGGCCGAGACCGGGAGCCATCGGCTGAAGAATTGCGTTTAAACGCGATCATCGACAGCAAGGTGTTTGACGTCTCACCACGCCAAGCAACATTGTTGCCCCATCAAAGTATTCTCTTGACGTTGTCATACTCGTACTCGTCAGATATCTATGAAGGGGAGCACCACCTTCCTTTGTTTCTAGAAGTTGACAAGGGCAGGAAAGCGGTGCTGGACCTGAGAGGCACAACACTGACCCACAAAACCCCCAAATTGTTCTTGCCAACAAGCGAAATTCATCTGTCTCCCGTGATGATCGGCGAGTTTCGGCAAGAATTCTTGCCACCAGCCTTGTGTAGACCTAGTACAATGGAGAACGATAACAGCGACCAAAACGGATCGACACCAGTGCAAATGGGTGGGCCTCCAGTACAACAGCTTGAAGTATTCAATCGTGGCGAGAGCGCACTACGGTTGGAAGTTGAATGTGCCTCATTCGAACAAGTTAACGCTACCAATTATGACTACTCCGTGTTGGCTTGCCGAAACTCCTCCGAGATTATCCCTCTAAGAGCTCGATCTTCCTCGATATCGAGTTCAACCCTATCCAGGTAGGCACCATAGAGGCCTGTTTGTTGCTTACAGCGCACGGTCTCATGGCAAAGGATATCATGAAAAATGGAGGTCTCCATTGTGGCCACAGGATATCACCCCAAGCAACAGACATTGCAACAAGTGAAGGAGGAGTTATGGGCATCCGCAGCACCACCGAAGAAGCAGCTTTTAACTATTCCGGATCTCCCAATATGCTTCGTCTCCGACTGCATTGATTTTGGTCATGTGTCAATGCACTCGCGAGCAAATCAACTTCTTGTCTTGCAAAATGAGATCAATCCTATAGCGTTGGGGACACCAGTATTGCGCCAAGCACCTTCGTCTTTGATTGGGACACTGCTCACCCTCTTGTCGCGAATGGGACGATTACATTCTCACCGAAGCGTGGCGAGCTCATGCCAGGAGAGCAAGCTCTCATTCGTGTCAGCATTCGCGCAGGAGGCGATGCAGTTGTAGTTAGTCACGACGTGGCTTGCTTGATTACCTATCGTGACGATAACAAGGACGCTAACAACAACAACAATACCGTTGCTAGTAGTTCGACAAGGCCTAAGTCTCAACTTCCAAGTGCAAATTCTGCGTATACTGTTCGAATGTCGGTCATCAATCGATCGATTGCCACACAAGAAGCTGTGATTGAAAAGGGTAACAACTCCGTGGGGAGGTCACCAGTGCTAACAAGCAGTAGTTATCAACCTGGCACCCAACCACCATCATTAATGGCTCAACGTAGCAGTTCGCGGAAATCACTAACTCGTAAAAGTCCAGACGACAGTAGCGTGATGATGAACAGTGATAGTCGCCATTTGGAAGCGCTAATTCTTGAGCAGCCTGCGACACCTCTTTTCGTGCGGATATGCGCGCATGTGCTTCCACAAGTTGTGATGGAGAGGGTATATCCTCATTCAGAAGTGAAGAAGCTACCGCTATTGACCACGAAAGAAATTCCACGCGCCATTCCTGTATCCATCCCAGCAACCAAAGACGTAAAGACTCTTTCGATCCCTACCACTAGAGATACGAGCACACTGTCGGCTACGAAAACAAGGACGGGAAGAGGAGCAATGATGCAGTCAAATAGTAGAGGAATTCGTGCTGGCAGCGGCAAGCTGTCAAATGGGACACCAGATACCCCTGCTAAAGTCCGCAACACTGTTATTGGAGATGATATTGCTGCTGTAAAATGCCGAGATGTTCTCTATGACGTGATGGAAGTACTGGTGATGGACGTTTTGAACTCCAGCACGATTCAGGAAACCCTGCAGGACCAGCTAATGCCGCTTCCACGATCCGATCACGCTCTTGAATATGCCACGACGGAAGTAGCTGGAACCAGCCATTTCCCGAATCCTTGCACCATAAAGCAAGGCAAAATGACGACTGTCAGGCGATCATTGGGGACGTCTTGGAGAATACGATGTTCAACGTCCTCCAAGAGCTTTTTACGGCGATCTAGAGCAAGAACTGCTTTACGTGCCCCGGAAAGAGGTATTCCCCAACACCGCCAACGGATCTGCATCTCAACGACCTGCGGTTGGCACAAATGCCACCAACTTCACCGACACACGGGCAACCATTGCTTAAATGGCATAATCGAGTTCATGACAAGAGGGTCAGAAGAGTATGCTTTGTGAACAAACAAGGAATCTATTCAAGCCAAGTTGTTCTGGTAGATAAAGAGTACAACGTGGGTGGTGCGCGAGGCGCCCTTACACTATCAGGTCAGCTCGAGCTAGCTCAGCAAAGCTCAGCTCACTTCCCTCCTGTTTTTACGAGCTCTTGGCAGCGGCAGCAGCCTCTTCTTGCTTTTTCTCCTCGTGGAAGTCCTTGGCGAAGGTCTCTGCTATGATAAGCGGGAAGACTAACGTGGCGTCTGCGTAGAGTTTCACAGGCTTGGAGTCGAGACGCAACTTGCCCCACGAGACGGCCTCATCGGGGCGAGCACCAGCGTCACTACCGTCGAACTCTTGGCCCGTGTTCACGAATACAGCGTAGTCAGCGCCGTTGCGCATGAGGTTGGCATTTAAGATGTGGTGCTTGACCATACCACCGCCCAAAATGATGACTCCCGTCTTGCCGGGGGCACGGATCGTGTGGTCGTTCATACGACGGATATCGCTAGCAATGTCGAGCACAAACCCTCCATTGCGGTACGAGTGGAAGTAGATCATGTCGCCGATCGATCCGTCCGTGAGGGATGGACAGAACACCGGGATATTGTTCTTGTAAGCCCAGTAGTAAACAGAGTCCGGGTGGTTGATCTCCTTGCCCAGACGGTGGATCATCGTGGATGGCGACCAGACCGTGCCCTGTGTCTTCTGTTCCTCTAGCATGGTGTCCAAAATGGGGTCCATCCAGTCCTCGAACTTGCAGTAGTTGTCGTTGGGCACCAGTAAATTGCCGATACGGTTAATGCCTCGACGGCGCAAATTCTCGCCCTTGAGGGCGAAGTCGCCAATGTACGTAGGCGCCAGACACTTGATAAAGTCTTCTTCAATACCGCCGGCAGAGCTCACGATCACATCTACCATTTTGTGCTGCGCCAGGAAGCGCAGCGACTCTCGATCCGCTGGAAATGAGGTTGGACGTGTAGCCCAAGAAGATCTTGGTCTTAACCTGAGCACGGTACGCCGGGTCCTTCTTGTCCTCGTCATGCTCATCCGGAGAGATAGGGTCATCACTCAGACGCCATTTGCGCTGTAGTTAATTAGCATAAAGAGATACAAGTTAGACAGCATTTTTAATGGATATGCAGCAGCATTCTGCTTCAGTTTTAGGGTTTAGAAGCTCACCATGCGCTTGATTTCTTCAATAGCTTCTCCTAGATTCGTGCCTTGATATCCCATGGTCACATAGGACTTCATAATAGCTTCATAGTCCACGCCTTCGTTGAAATCATAACTGAACAGCATGAATACAACGTAAGAGAGGGAATTGTGACACAAGTGATTTATTGGGCTTGTAGAGCTCAAAAAGACAGGAAAATGCTCGGATAATAGCGCAACTTACCCACGCACATGTGCGCTTTTGCCTTCTAGGTCTTCGGAGCGCACCAGGACGGCGTCCTGCGCCACCTGCGGCACTGCTGAGTCTTGACTCGCGCTCATCTTTGACAATTGAAGAATGATGGACCACTGGTGCAGAGCATGTGGGCCACATGGACGATGTGGTCCACCTAAACTTACCCATTAATCTCTCCAGCATAATGAAATCAAGTCATTGTTAAAACGACCTTCCCGTAACATGCATGTCAAAATCAGCTAACCTTCGCGTCACTTCCTCTTCAAACTCACACAAAGAGATCGCAATGGCGCACGACGGCAGTAACCTGTTCCAGATCCGGCGCATCTTCGGCTTCCCAGCGTCTCCATCAGCTCCCAATGGACCCACGAAGCCTCTCCCGCTCTCAAGATCGCGTCCATGGCCGTCCACACATTGGACAAGAAACAGCTTCTGGCTCTGGCCATCTGCGAGGGGCTCCCAAGTCAAGCCCCAAGCCTGGAGGAGGCTTCCACTTCTACGTCTACTCCCATTAATGTAGGCCCCGCAGACGCCAAAACTAATTTTCTACTATTAAGAACAATCGAAGAAGACCAACGTACCCGCTTTTGGCGGTTCCCAGTGTGCTCCACACCGAAACAGCAACAAGCAGGACGTGCAGAGCGACTCTCAGCGTTGGAATTTAGTCCTGAAGGAGATTGGCTGGCAGCTTTATCCACACGCAAGAACCGGCTGCATCTGGTGCCGGTGCTCAGATTAGTGGCCGTCAACGACGTGCCATGCTGGACGCGTCATACCAGCCCACATCCCACCACAGAGAGCTCATGAACGTCAACCAAGCAGCTATGACGACACAAATGGCGTCGTATCTTCGTGCTACCAATGAGTATGGAGGACTCAATGGAGCCAGATACCACTCACAAGTAGCTGGAGACGATGAGCAGATGAGCACGTTGGAGTTTGCCCCTGGGATTGGCACGATCACGTGTGTACGCTGGTGGAGGTCGATGAATGGCAAAAATTATTGTCTTGTCGGAGGCACGGAGAGTCTAATTTCTATTGTCAATGTGGAGGAAAATGCAGAGGAATGTCGATGTGAACTCGTGGATGCAGGGACTATTGAGAGTATTGACTTGTTGGAAGAGAATTTCCGGAAAGAAAAGAGGACATCCATGTTGGTGAAGACTAAGACAGACGATATTGATGAGAAGGAGAAGGAAGCTGGAGGCAATGGAGTACGGTATTATCGTGTTGTGCTTGAGAAGAAATTCCAACCGAGGCCGAAAGTGTCGCCGCGTCGAGGTAAAGCGAAGCAGGCAGAGAAAGAGCCGCCAGCTGCCCCTTCGACGCTTAAAATCGAGACAGCTTCGGGCGAGTCGTTGTCTTCGAGTGAGACAAATTTTACAACAACTACGAGTGGTTCGACGAGCCCATTTAGCTTTGCTAAAGCGCCAAAATTCGTTGTCAAAACCTTCCCAGAACATTTCTTGGAAGATATGGATTTCCGACCGCAGCGTATCAAGAAAAACTCGCCGCATGTGTGCTTGTATGCCATTAACGGCGTGTTAAGCTCCGAGTCTTCGTTGGCATTGTATGACTCCAAGAAACAGAAAACCAACCTCTACTCGAATTTCCACTGGAGACTCAAAGGTGAGTATGAGATCCCTGACCTTATGCCTACATCTCCTGGCGGTGCAGACCACGGTAAAAATGAGGAAGCAAGCAACAGGCAGCAGCAAGAAGAAAGAAAAATGAAGAAGATGGGGATGAGAATGAGGAGGTGGCAAGTGATCCCGAACAGGAGAAGGATGAAGTCGTGGATGTTGACTTGACCTATTGCTCCACGGATCTGATGTTGCTGCAGGGCCGCACATCCACATCTAACGAGACAATATCAACGTGGGTGTCACTCCCGTCGAACCAAGGAATGGACGACGATGTTGCCACCGCACACATCGTACACTATCTCTCACTGCATGGGAACGAAAAGATTGAGCGTGTGGTACAAAGCACAGTTCGAAGTCAGACAAGCTCGAACGGGAGTGGTGCAGGCGGCAATGTTCGTGGTAATCAGTCAAGTGAGGCAGAGATCATCTATATCTTACAAACGGAGCACCATGTATATGAATGTCGTCCGCAGTGGTCCCGCTTAGCACTCTTTAAGGCGCTGTGTGCGCATTCGATCGCGCTCCGAGATGCCTTATCCATCGGCTACGCACTTGGCATCGACATGGCGTCGCTCTGCCAGGTAGTGGCAAATACTTTGTACAACAGCGTGATTGATGGAAGCACTACAGTTGATGAGCAGCTTGTGCAATGGATGCGCGATCTTTTGAAGTTTCACGAGTCATTCCATCAAGCGCAGTGGAACAGCTGACAGCTATAGGAGGCGTGCAGAGTGCGATCGACTATGCCCAGCATGTGCTCGTTAAGCCTGTTCGGGACTCCGTGTACGATGTCCCAGAGAGAAGGCGCGTTGCGCTGTTGCTGGTAGACTTAGTGCTTCAACAGCAACTACAAAAGATCCGTCACTGGGTTTGCAGGCTGATGAGGCTTTGTCTGAGCAACAACAACGAGAGGATAAACGAGAGGCGTGGCTTGTGGAGTTCTTGGAGACTAATCAAGATTACATGACAGCAGATATCGTGGATTTATGTCTCTCTCAGCAACACGTGGAGAAAGCCATCCTTGTGGCTACCCGCCGGAACGAGGTACCGCAAGTGTTAGAGAAGATCGTCCACAAGGGTTTAGCATCTTCGGTGTCTGAGGAAATCATGCGCTCGTTACTTGAATCGGGTCACGCCGCTGCACTGACGTCTCCTTCCAGCCGTTTAATCCTACGGTCATTTCCGATTGAAACTCAAACTGAGATTTTGCTGGCCTATCCTCCGGCTATTTTGCAGCATCGGGACTGGCTTGAGCGCAACGTAGCGTCAATTGCACCTGCCTTGTGTCACCAGCTCGCTGCCAAAATTGACCCCACAGAGCCATTAAATAACGATCTTGCGGTCGCCGCCACCGTGGAGAAACCGTTAGCAAAGTCTGGGGCTCATGCTGATGTTGCTGCATCTGAATTCGTGAAGGTGAATACAGAAGAACAGGTGGAGCTTTTCTTTACACTGCTTCTGCGACTAAACTGCGGTGCATACTGTTCGCCTGACGAATCAAGAACCGTTGAAGCATCAGTATATTCGCAGTCGAAACTGGAGGCTTTCATAAAGGAATTGGTGGCTCAATATCGTCCTCCCATAATGGTGGCTCGTTGCGTGGATTATGATAACTGGACAGCAGCAGCGTGCATCTACGAAGCTCATGGCGAGCTGGTGGAGGCGCTTGAGTGTCGATTGCATTCGCACGCTCATCCGTCGCTGCCCCGACCTCTTTGGAAGTGACTGGGGCGTCTAATGATTCGGTTACTCGCCAACGCCAACACTCGGATGACTCAGTTGGAAGCGCTACGTCAGAGGACTCTGACTTCCAAGAACAAATGCGCGAGGAATTACTGGAGCTGCTGAACTCGTTAGTTGTGCAAAGTCATATTTCGGAAGTTATCTCAGAGCAAGTTCGCGCAGCTATCCTCGCACGGCTACTGGTCAAATGGTTCGACTACGGACTGAAGCGCACCGTACTGGAGGTGTTTCTCATCGACCCCAACGTGTTCACGCACGTATCACCTTTGCTGGCCCAGATATTTTTCTCCGAGGTTGTGGCTTCGATCCTCGGCGTCGAGCTGTCCATGGGTTCCACGACTGCCAGCGCAAATGGTGGTTTTGATGACCGCGACAAGGAATGGGTGCTAAAGTGCCAGCAACTTCCCTTCTCTGGGCAATTCCTCTTTCGAGTGTGTACATCTTTCCTGGAGAAAGACCACGTGAACCCGGAAGTGTCGGATCAAGTTAGTTCGCCGACCCTAAAGCTTCTGGAGTTAATCAAGAAAAACGTCGTGGAGAACGATCTATCACATGACGTGGTTCCAATCGCGCCCCATTCTGCGCAGGCTCTCGGAAAACCGATCCGCTAGAGACTCATGTGAAGGCATTCACCTGCGGACACCTGTTTCCAAAGCGAGTATTTGAAGAGGAAGTGGTGCTAGAGTTCGAGAAGCGCATGAATGCTCTGCCAATCCCTCTGTTTGCTACCAAACAGGCTTTCGCGCGCGAGTTCAAACGTGGCGCTAGTGAGACACCGTGTCCAGTTTGCAGCTTCAACAAGATCAGTCAGCTCGTCCACCAACAGCACAAGCGAAGGCAGTTTGTCCAGCACAAGCAACGAGTGAATGGCAAAGCTCGCATCGCAGGCGAACCACTTTTGCAGCACCAGCCCATTACAATACATCCCCCGAAGAAGGCACCATACTACTTCCTGCATCGCGAGGCCAGCGAGCGTTCGGGGTATTCTGCGAACGTGCAAAACAGCAAGCCACAGAGGCATGAGGAATGGGAGTGGCGAGAACAGCGCGCTTCTTAAGATTAACTGAAAACACAATGCCCAAGTTTGTTTCATGATACAAGTCAAGTGCTTTATTCTGACGTCGACGATAAGTTAAAAGGCTTCTATGTAGGCAGAGCGAGACTGCAAAAGACGACGAGAGAAGCTAGACTCGCTTATCTTTTCCGCTTCTTTCCACGCTTGGCGCGTTTGTCGGAGTTGTACTTGTCGCTCTTCATACGCGGGTCGACAAGTTTTACCTTGCCCTTCTTCGCACCCTTCTTTCCATCAACAGTCTTCGAGCCGCCACGCGTCGAAACAACGTACACCTTGCTCTCCTTGCTGAGGCGAGCACCATTCATGGCACGGTCAATGGCCTTGAGCTTTTCGCGAGTAGACATGTCCGGAAGATTGGCAATGTCTGTCGCCTTCTTCTTCGCAGCCTTCATCTTCTTCATTTGCAAGCGCTGCTTACGGCCACGAGCTTCAGCCACCTTCTTCACAGGCTTTGTTGCCATCTCCATGAAGCGCTCACGCATCTGGTTAATAACATTCTTCGGGATCGGGATCTGGGGCCGATAATGCTTTTCCTCGTCATCAAGAAACCAGTCAGGAAGTGCTTCAGAGTCGTTCCACGTGTAACGATTGTAGCTGGCGTCGATCATGTCCTTAGCCTTCGATTTCTGCACCATCATGCTCGCAAGAGCAAGCGTTTTGGCGCGGTCCTCAGCATCATACTCTTCATGGTCCGAATCGTACTTGCGCTCATCCATAACAGGGAGAGAACCTTCTTCGGGCTCAGCACCAGCAGCAACAACTTCAATCTTGTCAGACGACCCATGGTCATCACTCAAAGCAGCACCCATACCAGACCGGATCAGTGCCTTCTTCTCAGCGGACTCCTCGTTTTCACTCTCGTCAGCAGACGCAGCAGCAGCCATCTCGTCATCAGAGTTGATCGGCGCAGCAATATCAAATTCAGTTCCGAACTCCAACTCGTACTCCTTCTCCTCCTTTTTCAGTTTCTTCTGAGCACGACGTTCCTTGCGTTCCAATGCAGCCTTACGCTTTTCATGACGGATTTCTTTGTCAGTCTTCGGCATCTCCGGAAGCGTCGACACAACATCCCTCTCGTTCACACTGTCGAAGAGCTTGTTGTCAGAAAACCAGCGAGATACTGCCGCGCTCCCCTTCTCAGGGACCTTGAGAGAGACGTTTAAGTCGCCATCACTGTCACTATCGTCAGAGCTCTGTAAATACAAAAAACTCGCGTTAGCAATTGATACCCTTAATCTTTCAAATAATCCACAAATACAAATGGCAGAATTTCGGATGCACAAAGGACTGTATCTCCTAAGACCGTAAGGTCTAGAGACACAGTCAGACATGATGGCAATCCAAGTTACTCTCCCCATGTTTGACAACTGAGCAAAAGTACTGATCGAACCCGGAACAGATAACACGGATGGGGGAATTCACACGCAAACACACACTCAACATGCAGAAGCAACATACCTCGTCGGGGTTGATCATCTGTTGGTACTGCTTCATGTCACCGTCGAACATCTCGCTGTCCTGCACAAGAGCCTCGCCGGCAAGAGCGCGCTTAGCGATCTTTGTCCGCTTCACAGCCTTCCGTGTCTTCACATCGTCTCCACGGCGAGTCAAGAACTGGTCGTAAGCCTTCTCCATGGAAGCCTCTAGTAACTCGTCATACTCTTCATCGCTGTCCTCAAGACCGGCATCCTCGTCCTCAACCACGTCTTCGACCTCTTCCTCAGACGAAGAAGCATCAGCATTCTCAAGGTCATCCACTTTCGCCTTGGACAATTTGAGTTCAGACAGACTGAAAGCAGATTCTGCTTCCGTGACGTCAATGCCATCTTGGTTCATACCCAATGCAGCCCGGATACGAAGTTTTTGCTTGCGTTCACGCTCCTGAAAGGAATAAAATTAAACGTTAGTAATTGTGATCATAAAATGAATATTTCGAACATACATAATACAATTCGCACTCAGAATGTATGAGCACAAGAACGGTTGAAGACTTTATGGTTCAGAAAGCCTTAACAGCTGAAGGCTGCAAGTTCATCTTGGCGGCTTCAATAGCCGGTCTGTTCAAGGACCAATCCGACCAAATGGAATTGGAAGGGGCTTTGGATTGCCGCCAATACACAAGCACACAACATACAAGCACACCATACATACATGCAAGAACTAAGATGTCCAGCCCAAATCGACCGTCTCTCACATAGGAAAGCGAGGATAGGATAGGGGTTGGGAGTCGGTATGGGCGCGTTACGGGAGTCGGGAGGGTTAATCCGCAACATGTCAAACGAGAAGATATGACAAGGACTACTGGGATGCGCCCATATACAATCACTCCATACAAATGTACACACAAGCAATTCGCACACTGACTCACCTTCTTTTTTCACGCTTCTTCTTTGCCAACACGTTAGCACGCAGCTGAGACAGCTCCTCACGAACAAGGTTATTCTTCTCATTCTCCGTGAGCTCACGTTCAGGCTCCTTGACCTCCTCAACTTTGGTTTTTCATCCTCTTCTTCTGGATGTTCTGCCTTAAGCAGTTCAGCCTTGTATTTAGCCATGCGAGTACGCCATTTCAGCAAATGCTTAAAATCAGCTTTTCCCAAAACCTACAACATATCAAAACAGTTAGATCATTGGGTTCGAGAAATAAACAACACAGGGTTTGGATACACCAAGTTGGACATGTGTCAGACGGAGAAGGATCAGACAGCACAAGGGCAGTTGTCAGCAAAGCCACACACTGGCTTCCGGTGGGTTTTCCCGAAATTAATCGGGCGCCGGAACAACAGTGGGGCTCAGACATATTCAGCTTTGAATCTTCATTTCCTTCTCAATCATCGGATGCCGTCCAGCTTGTACATCCAACACAATAAAACAAAGGGTACACACCTTGAGGTCCGACAAACAGGTAGCAATCTCGTCTGAAGTGTCCGGGTGCTCCCGGTAGACGTCATCTTCGGGTCGGAAGACGATGCGCGTAGTATCCGTGAGCAGACGAATCGGATCGTGCTCGTCAATGAACTGCGAGACACTGCACTCGTTCGTCAAAGACATACCCAATGCCTCATCATAACCTGAAATATCAAACAATCACACAGTTAGCATTTCGCCTTTCAAGTCCACGAGAATCCAATGTACAAATTAGAAATGTCATAGATCATCGCCCCAAACTAGCTGCAAAGAGCAACGTTTTCTTCCCGAAAGAAGATTAGCAGCATGTGCAGTCATTGGGAACGCTTGATATCGCTCTTGGCTACAAATAGCGCTAGAGACGAATGGGAACTCGTCTCTAGAGACTCTAGAGAATGCAGCCGATACACAAATGCAAACACATAAATAAGCACTCCAACATACCTTCACGGTGTCGTTTCCGGTCACCAAACTTGGGGTGGAAGATCGTAATACTCTTCTCCTGAGAATCGACTTGATCGAATACATGCTTGGGATCAAACAGCTTTGGGTCAATCGACTGTGGCGCCAAGAACTGCTCACACACCACGAAGATCTCGGCCGACTCGTTACGGGACGACAAAGGCTTGGTAGCGCTTACTTTCTTGAACAATTGTTTGAATACCCACAATAGAGCATTGTAATCCTGAGACCGGAAGACTTTAGAGACAAAAGTACCTCCGCGTCCCATCACATCCACTGCCAGCTTCAGAGCGATCAACGCCAGCTCGTTCTGCACGTAGGCATCTTTGGAGTACTCCGCACCGACGTTAGGAGCTCCATCACAGAGCACTACGTCTGCCTGCCAACTCTGCATCTCCTGCTTGATAATCTGTCGACATTTCACTGTGGTGATGTCACATTGGAAGGTCTTGACGCCTCGGATGGGGCGGATGGGCAGCAGGTCGATACCCAGGATGATGCTGGAGGCCGGCATGTACTTAGCTGCCACTTGGCACCAACCGCCGGGGGCTGCACACAGATCGATGCAGACCTTGGCAGTGGTTAGGAAATCATACTTCTTGTTTAACTGGATAAGCTTGAAGGCAGACCGAGCGCGGTATCCTTGTTGTCGTGCCAGATTGTAGTATTTATCCTTGTCATGTTTCTTGCGTTTGACCATGGCGGACGGATGAGGACGAAGACGAACTGACCTGCTGGGAGTGAGACGTCGATACGGAATGACTGGCGATGGAGACTAGGAGACAAGCACAACCAATCGTTGGAGAAGGCATAGTGAGATCAAGAGGTTTTGAAGAGAATTTAACCTTATCTGGGTTTTTAGAAACAGGGTTTGATATGTAACGGTTATGTTAAAATGTTACAATGTTGAAGGCAGCTTCAATAACATTACTTTTTGAATGTCATTTACTATCTATCCACTGTATTGTTAATACCAAACCGAAGGATAGACTCTGGCTGGATATTGACGACAATTGAAAAAGTAGTCATTGCTTCGAAGCTGACCAAGTTAATTCACTGCTGACTTGCTGGGGAGGGCGCTTCTGCGAATGGGCTTCCGGGTCAAACACACGGACGATGTGCTTCAGTGAAGCGGTCCAGTGTTAACTTTGGTGTACGATCTCGAAAGCAGCATATTTTATTCTGATACCAAGAAATATGTGTTCGATCACCATCATCAAGAGTACACCTTCCTAGGCCTGCCCAAGCGTGGTTAGATGCAACAACAAAAACGCCCACGTGGGCTTCCAAAACCCAACAACTTGGTTGTATTGTTGCGGCGTCCAGGTGAATGTTTAGTACTATCTAGCTTGGTCGAGTACCTACATAGACCTAGCAGCAAGTTGCTGGTTCTCATGACCAGCACACTTTATGCATGCGTACGAGCACTGCGCCACGATTTCTCCGACCTTTTTCCATATTGCCGATCGGTATACGGTAAACCGTTTACCGCAACTTCATACGACGAAAATGGTAGCACGGGACACAACGGTTCGAAGGATTCAATAACGCAATTAAGCGTCTGGATTGTGCTGTGGTCTGAGCTTCACTGCTTGGATATGACGACGACACCGGAGCGGCTACCTCCATTGAAGTATATCGGGCATCGCTCGACGATTGGAATCGATATGTTGCGTCCGAACGCCAAGCACTGAAGTCGACTAGGATGTCATAGCAGGACGGCAAAATCTGGATCGTTGAGTATCCGGGGTGGACACACGATACAGCCGCTGGTTATATAACCGCGGCAGTCGATCGCTAGACTGGGGCTCCGCTGAGGGGTTAGAATGCCATTTGACAACGTACGTTGAAGACCTGCCAACCGCCGTCGCAGATAAGGGGAGACTAGAGCCCGATTGCAGTTTTGGACCAACTTTCGGCATGGGAGCAAACCTTCCCGTCGGTTTGACACGTTGGAGTGGGTATCACACGCTGAAAGTGGAAATCAGCGTATCGAGAGGATGGCCTGGTTTGGAACGCAGGGCGGATATTTGGCGTCAATACCCCGGCGTCGAATATATTCTCTCCATTCACTTGTCACCGAAACTTCGAGTTCGCGAATATCAACTGGATGATCTGGAAAACAGAGACTTCCCGGATCCTCGCGCGGACATATTACCTATTGAACAGCAGGACACCTTCGTAAACTTTGAAGGCCATCGCCTTATGGGCTTCCAGCGGAGGCCATCCTACCGTATGGTTCAACAACATCGTGGTGATCGATCTATCCTACATCGTAGAACTCATCTGGCAGAGGCCAGAATTCCTAGCAGTTTCCCAGTCTGCTCCGCCAAGACGACGCCCCTGCCCAGCTCAACCCAACCAACCTTGTACGAGACAATGCAGATACTAATTACTAGCAAGTGTACTTGTTGCCATTTAAGGTGACGGGCAGGCTTTGGGACATCAGGGACTTGATGGTAGCAACTTTACTTTCGACTAACAATCAATTAACATGCATATGAGGCATGAACGGAATTGCGATGAAACTGGTATTCAGAGACCTCATCACTTATTGTTGGTCTGAATAGTCGGTTGCTGACGGTGAGGTCATTCGGGTAGACATATTCTTTTTGTTCTCATTACCAGGATGCATCAGCATTTGTTCCCCATGGCTGCAACGATGTGTCTGTATCGCGTTTCGGACACGGACACTATCAAACCGTATCGAAGGAGGATGGATAGATAACAAAATACGTCGTATATTTTCATGTTGCCTGGGTTACTAAGATGAAATGAAGCATTCGAAACGCGATGAAATGGGATGGAAAGCAGCACAGCACCATAGTCTTTCAAGTATCCTAGGGTTGTTTGCTCCGATTGGACGGCGATGGCGTCGTAATGCGATCGTCCAGGTGCAGGTGGCGATCTTCGCTGTAATAGCTGCAGAATCCGCTTGTCCTTGTACAAACTAACAAACTGGCACTGCGGTGGAGCGGTCTGTGAGTGTGTGCATACCCACTCTACTTTAAAAACAATACGAATATCTCTGAACAGTTCGCTAAGCTAGTTGTCGACGCCCACAGCGCCTGAAAGTGTGAATCGTACACGGCGTGGGACTCACGCCTTTGCCAAACGAAAGTTGAAGGCAATTTCAATAGCATTCTTTTTGGTCATTGCTGTCCACTGCGTGGTTAATAGGGGCTATTCTGATTGTTATTAGCGACAATCGAAGAAGTATGGGAGTTGAGAACACATGTTGACCAAGTTAATTCGCTGCTGACTTGCTGCTGGGGACGCTACAACGCATGGGCTTGCGGATCAACACACGGTCGATGAGCTGCACGTTGGAGCGGTCCGATGTGTTGAACTTGATGTCCAGTGACGGGTTCTCGAAATCTAATCGCAGCATATTGTCCACTTTGGTCACCAGTGGCTTCCAGTAGCTGGGTCTTGTCCACTGGTAGGACGGCAACTTTCTCTCCAACGCTGCTCGGGGGCCAGTGCTTCCACTCCACTTCGGGTCCCTATGGATACATTGGGCCCATCAACAGCACAAGTAAATACTTAAGCATTCACAAGAGAGGCTGGAGTGAAATGTAGCAGACAAACAAGTTACCTGCACCAACGGCGAGGCATCTTGTCAACTCCAAAGGCGAACACTTCAAGACGACCCTCCTTGTCGAAGTGCAGGCGCAAGAAGTTCTTGTAGCTAGCAATGCGCAGAGATGAAAACGCCTCGTTGTAGTGGCACCCGAAGATGTTGAGCGACAGGTAAAGATACGTGCCAAAGACGAAGCTAACAACAGGGGTGGCCAGCACCCAAAAGTACGGAAACACACTCGCATAGTACGCCCACAACTCCATGCGGCTCAAGCTCTCAAATCCTGATGCGCAAATTTTGTTGCGATGCAACGCCACCACCTCCGGTACTGATAAGCCAATTAAGCACTTCGTTAGGCTCTACAACAGTCAATTGCATAGACACAAGCAAGTGCTGCTTACCATCGTAAAGTCATGCAAAGCTTCATAAAGTCCCCGTACAGCGAAGCAAGTCCGAGGATATCGTACTGCCGAATCGCTGAAAAGTCTGGTAGCGTGCTGCTGAAGAACAAGTACAGCGTATGCTCTCCCTCAAGTCCGAGAGCCGCGCACCGTTGACACTTCAAGTAAGCACTCATAAATGAGCAATATGGTGAAGGCTGCCACAAAATGACAACACGATACAGTCAAGCCCATAACGCATCTCTTCGGTAACGTCGTACAGTCCGCAAAGCAATTGTCCCCACCAGCATGCCAAGGGAACACAGCAACGACACGTAGGAAGTCATCACCATGTCGCACAATAATTGAACAAGCTCCTGGAAAAACTGCGCTGCCATCTCCCACCAGGTCACTGCGGCGTAAATTGATCCAACGGAGCAGCGAGGAAACATTGAGAACACTAGCGTAAAATACTGCTCCATCAACCACAAGCCACGTCACATCATCGGTTAGCATCAAGCAAATTTAATCACCAAGCCACCAGGAACAACATACCCCCACGCCACCGATAGCATCGAAGCGCCAGTTAAGTCGACGAAAGCCAAACACGTTTAGCAGAGTGTAGCGTCTACAGTAAAGCAAAGGCAAAGAAGCACATCAGCAGTGGATACGACGGATCGATCCCAGATGCGCAATACGGCATCATTTACACGCTTCAAAATGAATCAAACCATAGCATACCTGGAGACATGGGCAGGTGGGTAGGCCTTCTTTTGCTCGTAGGTTCCACCATGTGAAGTTAGTGTCGCGCTTGGTACATGTGTAGGGTGCAGAAAAGCACCTCCGCCTCCGGAGATGATTAAATGCTCAGCAGAACGTTCGTGCTCTGCGGGGGATCAGATCGTAATTTGGCGTCCGAGACGTGACGCTCTTCGCTGGTGCCATCGTCGTTGTGTTTCATATGAGGAAAGTGTTTGTGAACGGGGGACGAGAACGAGTGTCTGCGGGGCAGATTTGTAGTTGAAGCTTCCCGGCGTGAGGTGCTAAATTGCATGGACGCCGGGCGCTTCAGTACGTGTGTCTCCTCCACCAGCGAGTGCCGCATGTAGTTATGAATATCTCCTGCAAGCCGTACCGCAACTCGGCCCTTGAGTACGCTGTCCAGGAGATGTGCAAGCTTCGCATCGACATTTGAGCGGTCTTCGTACAAGTCCAAAAGCCATCGGGGCTCGTGGGTGAGCACGATCACCGCATCCTCTGGCCCCATCTGCGTCTGTACCACCCGTTCAAAAAACCAAATTGCTCTGTGTCCACATCGTTTTCCAGTGCCAAATCCACACCAAATAACCACCACCCATGAGGAAGTTTAAGGCTGAAGTAGCTCGTTTTCTGTGGGAGCAGCCAGCCACCTAGCCAATCGCGTTGACAAATGTAACGCGTAAAGGTGTTGAGGCCGTCAAACCAGTCATGATTTCCGGGGATCGCGAATACGGTGGGTCCACCGTATTCGCGTAGTGAGGGCATCCTTTTGGGGTATTTTTTTGCGTCGAGATGGCCAACGGGTGATAAGAAGGTGGTGGCTTCATAGCGTACTCGAAGGGTCGAAACAATCGCGTCTCGTATGTTGTGCTATCTGGGTGTGGGTAAGCAAGATCACCACCGATCACTAGGGCGTCGCCCCTTGGGAACACGTTTGATCGTTTTTGTCTTCGTCTTCTTCAAGTTTTCCTGGTTGGTTGGATCCTCATCTCCAGAGCCTTCACCTACTTCGTTCACTGCGCAGTCCACCTCCAGTTCCGGTTGAGCAAGTAAGCGCGCGATCTGGTAGCTGCTATTGAACCCGTCACCACAATCGGCCATGAAATCGAGCCAAACTTCATCCTTCTCAGCGAGGTGATCAAAACAGTAGTCGTCGTCGTTTGGATGCAAGGCACGTTGCATCGTTCTCATATCAAATCGGCCGAGGAATACCTTGAGCGAGATGAGCAGATCGAACACCGTGTCGAACAGGAGCATCGAGTACCAAGGCACCATGGAGAGGTTTTGCTCAGGCGGTAGCCGCTCATGACCATTTTCTCCCTCTTCGATCTCATCATCGTCTTCTCCCACATATCCGGAGAACCAGTTAAAGGACGAGATCATACGGATCCCACTCAACGCTCCAAGACAAAGTTCGTGATTGCCAGGAACATGCCCATGCACCAGATCAAAATCGCGCCACCATAGCTGAACATCCATACAACAACAGCTTCAGTCAATCTATCACAGTCTCCATAAGCAATAGCAAAAACTGGTTACCTGGCAGGCACAAAGGTCTCAACGTCCTCAGACCGGACGAACGAGAAGATCTGCTCACAGGCATGGCCATTGTACGTCCTCGGCTCATCAGGTGACGCCGCACAGTCGTACGTCGCATCACAATGCACAATAATCGCCACACAGGCGATGCTAATTGCAGCGCTATTACGTAGTACATTCATGAACGACCGTGCCAAGCTGCAGATAAAGATACAAACAGCATTAGCCCCCAAACAGACACTAATTGCACACAAACCAGCAGCTCCAAATTCAGTTTCCTCACGAAACATGAGCCACAGCCCAGGACAAGCCCAGACGCTTGGTAATGAGCGACAGAAAGAGCACCATCATCACTTCCAGGCAGATCAGGAACACGAAACTGGCCGAGAAGAAGGGAACAAGAGCGAGATTGGCTGTTTAATGGTGGCGTCCAGTAGACCGAGTGCGTGCACAGGAGTGTGCAATGCTGCGGCTGAGAAGAGCCACGCGTAGAGCACCATGGAGACGTAGACGTAGGGTGTCCATGAGTTGAGCAGTTCCCGGTTCCCCACAAACGGACTCGTGAAGAAGTAGAACGCGAGGTAGAGTACCAAGTAAAGCGCGAACCAGACCTATACGCATATGTAATACCCTGTCAGTACTTGCTCCATGCGTTATAATGTACAGTATGCGCACCAATTGGTCCTCGGCCTTGGTAGACTCCATGGTCACAGCGCTTCCGTCGTGTGGCTACAAAATATGCAATAGATATTGATGCTTCAAGGTGAGAATTGAATTACAATTAATTGTTACTTAGAATACCCCTCATTATTAGCCAATGAAAACATGTCATTTCGGACTGATAGCAGCACAGCTTGAAGAAGTGATCAGAATGGCAGAGTTCCCAGCAGAGTTCCTGTCGCTGGAGGCGGATTTCGTGGACAGCAAGATGGCGATTAACAACAGCATCAGCGATATCTTACGAGGTGGAGGTGGGTAGACGGAAGGATGCACTAGAGGAGCAGAAATGAGGCTGTGTATATCGTGAAGGAATGCGACGCTTTGACCTTCTCTGGATTTTTGCTTCTCTGTTTATTGCAGCTAATACAAGCACAAACGCCTCTCAGTTGGCCCAGGCGCGTGTGGTGGAAGCTCAGCGCTGTGTGAGTGGCTAAGAGATGAATCTGCTGCAAGAATCGGAGCTGTGTAATGATAGTACTAACAATTGCTGTGGATTTGGATTCTTTTATACTACGCTGTGTGTATGTTCCTATTGTGAACAGATGAAGCTTATGTCGGTGGAAGTGCGGGGCAGACAGCCGAGCTTGAGGAAGGCGATGCAAGCGAAGGTCTTTTGCCTTTCTACTTTTGAGTCTATGCTGCTGTTGCTGCTGTTAGCTCTCTAAAAGGAGATGATCAAGGAAGTGATTGACGGGGTGATTCGTTATTTTCCTTAGATCAACATGTACCGAGACGAACTACAGGGGCTAATACGCGACTTGGAGCGAGCACAGCTGATGTCGCGTGAGAACACGACCAAGTCTACAACAGCCAACCCGGTTAGTCAATGTTGATCTTCCTGCCTACAGTATATGCAGGTTCTAAGATGTACTCATGCTCTGGCGGCTTTGATACATGCACACGCAGGCGTCGCAATACGAGCGTCTGGCCAAAAACACGGACCGCCTGAACAAGTGAGCAACACAAGTGTCGATGCGACGATTTGTCAGTCATATCTCAAACTGATAACCGATCTCTGTGTCTGTCATTGCTGTCGAAACAAAGATCTTCCAAGACACTTGAAGACACCCATCGGCTGGTTGCAGACACGGAAGAGGTCGGCATAACGGTGCTGGACTCATTGGCGCAGCAGCGAGAGTCTCCTTGGAGCGCATAATAAGGTGACCTACATCTCTGAATTACATCAGCACCTTCATTCCTCGTCACTAACCCGTCTGTTCACCAGGTCCGTGAGACGGGTGCGATGACAATCGAGGCACGGCGGATCTTGCAACGCATGACTCGTCGGATCATCACGAACACGATCGTGCTGTACACGACAATCTTCTTGCTCATCGTAGCCATTTGCTACGTGCTCTACGCCGACTTTATCAAAGTGTCCAATTCCGTCGGCTTGATCTAAATCAAACGTCCACCTCGATCGTAAGTAAGTGCATTTTTTCTACCAGACCTTTATTTTGGACCATAAAACAATCTTGAAAGTTTTACTCGCGCCCCTTCCAATGCGTCGCACGTAGCGGCAGACACGATGGCGGAAGAGTATTTGCCGCGGATAACACAGTCCACGCCACGGTCTTCACGTTCCTCTGTCTACGGCGGACAGGTATCTCTAGTAGACTTGGCTTTCCAGGGAGACGTTGGTGCTGCTCGCAGTCCAAGGGACATGCCGTCGTCCAGGTCCCGTTCAAGACACGAAGATGACTATGTCTCCCCCAGTACAAGTCGTGTTTCAAGCAATTCTAGTGTTGAGATGACGCTGGCACCAATACTCCCGCGTACAGCTGCGTCTTGGCATGCTGGGAACGGCAGCGCGGCGGTTCACGAGCATGTACCGCAGTCAGGAGTCACAGATGAGTCAGCGATCATGGAAGCCTCAGATCCTGCGCTCTTTCAAGCTGCAGTGGAGGAACACGCCCGTCGATTGGGTATCGACCCTGTTGTAGATGCAGGCTTCTTGTGGATTTCAAGAGAATCGCTCGTGGCGCCACTACCTGATGGCTGGTACCATGTTACAGCCACGGAGACAGGTCAGCCATACTACTACAATGAAATCTCCGGGGAGAGTCGATGGGACCATCCAAGTGATGATCACTTCAGACAAGTATTTCGTGAACTTAAACACAAGCAAGTGCTGCAGGGGAAGAGTCATGGGTATCGAGATCCACACCCTGCAGGGTACTACGAGACAGGAGGGTATCAGAGCATAGCGTGGCAGGAGAACGAACAGGACCACCAGCTGCAGTATGCAGGACAGCCACAGGGATGGGATCGAAGACAAGCAGATACCTATTATCAAGGTTATGAGGCCAACACATACAAAGCTCCGCAGGCGCAAGTGTATTCACCTCGAGGAGATGAAGTAAATGGGAATTATGCGGTTGCAGCTGCCGAGAGTACGCCAGTGTCGTCAGGTTGGCGTCAAGATGGCACTCAAGAAACGACAGCCGGTTAGCTAAGCAGATCGAGGTTATGGAAGAGCAGAAGGCAAAGGATGACGATATCATATCAGGACTGAAAGCGGAGGTTAATGATCTCAAACGGAAGGTTGCAAGCCGTGATGAGGACTTGGAAGGTGTGAAGAGTGAGGTGAGTCAGCTTCAAAATAAGTTAAGGGACTTCAAACAGCGGCTGGACGAGAGCACGAAGGAACAGGAGGATCTGGAGGACGCAAACCAAGCACTCAAGAAAGAACTGTCGCGGACACGAGTCACAATGGAAGGGAACACCAAGGAACTTGAAGAATTGCTGGAAATGCATCAGATGGTCACAAAAGAGTTAGCTCTTGCAAAGACAAAGCTAAAGGAGGTGGAGTTGAAACAGCGCGGAGAAGCGGAGGATGTCGATAGCCTACGAAGTCAACTCGAGGACGAACGGGATGCAAATGCTCAGCTTGTGAGCGAACGGAATACAAACGTTGAGCTGGAGCAACATCTCGTGAGCGAACGTGGCACTAAGATTCAGCTGGAGCAACAACTTGCGAGTGAACAAGATACAAGGGTCCAGCTAGAGCAACAACTGGATCAAGTAATGAAGCAGCAAGCAGGAACAGCTAAGAAATTGGAGGCTGCACAGGCTGCAGTTCGGAAATTACAGGAAGAACTTGCGAGCAAGCACACGTCGGATCAAAAGGAGAATGAGCAAACTGTATCAGCAGCGGCCGATGCGGCCGCGACGGCAGCAGCCACTATCAAAGCTATTGGCGAAAAACTCGCTAGCAAGGAACAAGAGTTAGAAGCAGAAAGAGACCGTGGTCTTTCCTTACAGCAAGAAATTACTCAGCTTCAGATCAGTCACGCGACCACGACAGAGACAGCTTGAGCACGGTCTCCAGATGAAGCTAAGAGCCTCTACAACTGAAGCAGCGGCTCGTGAGCAAGAAGTTGTGAGTGTGAAGTCAAGTTTAACGATAACTATGGCAGAAAAAGTGGCGCTGGAAAAGCAGTATGAGGAGTACAAGTTGACTAGTACTGCGCAGATAAGCGAGGCGGAAGACCAACAGCGCACGTTGAAACGGGAGCTACGTGCGATGGAGCGTGATCTGAAGACTCAGCAAGGACTCTCAAAGAGCGCGAGGATGAGATCGCAGCACTGAGGCAAGCACTGGACATATCCGAGACAAAACTTTCATCCCAAGCGCAGATCATTCAGAAAGAGAGAATGGAAGCGTATGCGGAAGCTCAGAATGCGGTAAGTTTCAGTCTGTGTTGTGGGTTGCATGGTGTGAACAGGCTCATTGCGTTCGTGCACTAACCTGTACTTTATGATTGTGCACTGCCTAGAGTGCCGAGATTGTTCGCCAGGCAACCGAGGAAAAGACGCGTGTATCCGAGCTGTACACACAAGAAATGTTGGCACGGCGAAAGCTGCATAACCGGCTAATGGAGTTGCAAGGGAACATTCGTGTATTCTGCCGAGTACGTCCCATCCAGCCGGTAGAGCTGAAAAGTGAACAGTCTGCTTTGGCTGTGTTTTCCGAGATAATGACCGCGAAAGCCTCGACCTCTTCGTTGGTAGTGAGGCCGGTGACAAGGCCAGCCAGATCGGCCAGAAGCATGCCTTTGAGTTTGACCATGTTTTCAACCGGATAGCACGCAGGAGCAAGTTTTTGAGCAGACCCGGGCGCTGGTCGTGAGTGCACTTGACGGCTTTAATGTTTGCATCTTTGCGTATGGTCAGACGGGGTCGGGCAAGACTCATACAATGGAAGGGCCGAGAATGATCGTGGCGTCAATTTCCGCGCTGCGCGAACTGTTTCGATCCGTGACGATCGCATGGCTGGCGGAAACTTTGCATGCTCCATGAAGCTAAGCATTCTCGAAGTGTACAATGAGACCATTGTGGATTTACTAGAAGGAGGTGGACGTGGTACTGGCCAGGCAGCATCGCCTGCAAAAGGTTTGGACGTGCGTGTGGGTAAGACCGGCGTGTACGTTGATAACCTGATTGAGGTGGAAGTTTTCAACGAGGGAGACGTACTCGATCTCATGCGCTTGGGACACTCACATCGTAGCGTGGGTTCCCATGATTTCAACGAACATTCCAGTCGCTCACATCTTGTGCTGTCCATCTTGATCGAGACGGGTCTCAAAGCTGAAGGCCGGCGGCGAGTTTCTAAACTGCATCTCATTGACCTGGCCGGTTCGGAACGCGTAAGCAAGACTGCAGCCAGCGGACAGCGACTGAAGGAAGCGCAGAACATTAATCGTTCGTTGTCCGCACTAGGCGACGTGATTGCTGCGCTTGGTGCAAGTAGCAAGCACGTCCCGTACCGGAACTCGAAGCTCACATTCTTGCTGCAAGACTCGTTGAGTGGGAACTCAAGGTGCTCATGTTCGTGAATGTGAGCCCTGTGCAGTGGAATGCCTGGGAAACTCTCTGCTCCCTCAACTTTGCTTCGCGCTGCCGCAGCGTGGCATTGGGCCAGGCTAAGGCTGCAACGACTACGCCATCCTCAGCACCCGCCAACGGTATGCACGCAACGATGAGTATGAGCGCCATGTTCCCCAGCAGTAATGGTGGAGGACGTGTGGCGGGATCACCCGTCCCACGACAAGCATCCCGCGGTGGTCCTTGACAGCGCCCAAGTCGAGAGAAGAGGATAGAAATCAATCAATTGAGTTTATGGAGATTACAATGACATTGATCCTATTCCTCTTGAGCTTCTTCCAACTGTACCATTAAGTTAACAAGACGATTGCCACCTTGGTACAATGTTTACTGTGATAGCTCAGGTTGACGAGGGTTATGTGCTGCACCTGTGCAATAATCTTCTTGCAGCGCCATGGCTTCCCGGTCAAGCTGGAAGGGAGCATGTCCGCATTGACGTGAAAACTCAATTGCGGCTTTAAAGAGTGCGTTAGTCACGAGATCGCTGCAGTCGCACTGTAGTGCTCGATGCATAGGACTCCATAGCTCACGTATGGTGCCTGCAGATGTTCGGATCCTGCAGTAAAATGTTGTTGAAAACCAGTTATGCTCTTGCGACATAATGCAATGATCTACGCCATGCGGGACTTTTGACAGTCACCGACCGATCGATTCCGATCCGATATCGCGCCATGGATTGCCCGGAGGAATTTTCATCACTTGGTCCCAGTTCAGCGCTTAATTCCTTGTCTTCGCGATCGATGTCGGCTACGAACGGTATCTGCCAGCCGCGCAACGTTCACTAAGCACTCACGAATGGCAGTTCGACAGCTTCGTGGTTCAGCACTTGGTGTTAAAATGCTGGAGGACGTACTGCATACGAGTAGGTAGTAGAAAACAATTTATTCGCTAATTAAATGAAACTGGAGGCATTTGGCTTTCTTTACACGTTTGTCAGCTCAACAAGTACAGCCTCCACATTACCATTGTGTTGCGAGAGCAGTTCGCAGCAGAGTTCCTCATCCACATGCACCAGAATTCCTCGGATCACATCAATTTCACTGGCCCATTGGCTATCTGTCTCTGCAATCGCGTCTTCAGTAGTTGAGCTGTCCACAATGTCCCATTCTCGGTCTTCCTCATCATCGCACAAAGTATCCGCGTCCGACTCATACGCTGTTTGTTCTTCTTCTACAATCTCAGTCGTATCAGCAGCGCTATCTTCTTCACCCCGTGCTTCCTGCTCAGCTCCTGCAGCCTCCGACGTCGCAGATGCGATGGATTGTCGGAGGTCCACCGTCATCGTCACTTCCGTTGGTGACGAGATCGGGGATTTCACAAACTCCGCAGCATCAAACAGTCCCTCTCCACTGTCACTCGAACCACTCGATAACCGACGGCGTTCCAATTCTGCTGACATAACTGAACTTGCTCGTCGCAGTCTTGTGCTCACTCCACTCCGTGCCGACAGCAGCAAAGTGCGTGTGTGAGCAGCAGAAGAGCCTAAAGAATCCCTCCCACGACCCAGAATCTCACTGTTGCGGATGTGCTCAAAAGCAACTCCCGCATGAGTCACGGCGCCTCCAGCCAGTCGTGCAATGGACTCGCGTCCACGTCCCAGCAGTTCACTTTTGCGTAGCTGCTGTGTGGCTTGTCCAGCCAATCGCGCCAGCTCCACGACCTTCTCCACCACTTTTCACGCAGTGAGATTCTTGACAAGACGTAGAAGTGGAGACTGGGCAGTTGTTTGTCCTTGTCGTCCTCCGGTGACTTCTCCAGCAGTACGCGGCAAGCTTCGGCGAACTCCATTGCGTGAGCGAGGGTCACCACGTCTCCCTCGTCATCGCGATACACGAGTGTCCAGTTTCCATTTAGTTGTGGGAACAGTTCGTGTACTTTGTCGACCACGAGTTCGTATGTGAGTACGTCCTCTTGTTCTGCTTGTGATCGTAGCGTAACCTTGGAGTGATACGTTTCTCCTGCGTAGGTCAATTCGAGTCCCACTTTCTCGGTCATAATCGTGTGTGTGTGTGTCTTTAATTGCTTGTGCTCTTTGAGGCTTTTTCGAGACTGAGTCCTACTTGGCCCATGTGAAATGCCACGATCCCAACCAAACTTTTGGAGACCAAGGCCTTGGGTGGGAAGATGATGGGGACGGAGCGATTTCACAGAAACGTGCTTCTGTAAACATGTTTCACTTCAATTTTATAAAACAAATAAAAACATACAAACATAAAGGCAAATAAAAACACAGTTAAACCGGATACTTTTAAAACATACATTCAAATATACAATATATTAAATTATAAAGGCATCATGGAAGATGGGACGATTTAGCCTTGCGCCCTTTCAGTGATTTTTCGCACTTAATCGAGACTCACCTTGAAGTCACTCTTCGAGCAACTGAGACAGGAGTATACTGAATCACAGATAAAAGGAGTCATCTGAAGTTGCCGGATGAGGAGAGTTGGACATTTCTTATAGCGGACCAATGGGCGCCCAGAATCTTATTGCACGGATTGCAGGCAGCGTTCCAGCCGCTCGCTTGGTGCTCGCCGCGCCTGGATATCTGATGAGATCCTGGCGTGTCTGCTCAAACTGATCTGCTTAGCAGGCTCTGCAGATCATACAGCCCCACTCGGCTAGATACATGTATGGGATACTCACTCCAGTACATTTTCGCGTTTTCGAGGTTACTCACATGCAAGTTCCCAGCAAACACGCCGATCGGCAAATCCTGTTCGTGTGCTTCGAAGCACTCGCTCTACGTGTGCAAAACATTCGCTTCAACATCAAAAACTTCTCGCTTTTACTATGTAACTAATTCACGTTCACGTACTGATTGCCATGTGCCATCGCGCGATCAAAAGGAGAAAAATCTACCAGCGTGTGAAATGCATATATTAACCCTTATGGGCGCTACATAACACTCCGACTTGACGAGCTCCTGACAGTAACAACGTTGAGCTTATGGCCCAGGACGCTCGACGGGTTTCTTCAGTGGGGCCTAGATCTGAGCAACTTCTACCGTCATCTATCAAGGATTCATTGGCGTTGCGGTGGCGCAACGGTAACGGGCGCTGAGCTGTCGACCCAAAACTACCGGAAGCAATACTAGCCAGATCGCAGCTGCACAAAACACACAGCAATTGATGCAGTAAGCAACGTTCTGGCGGATAGGTTGGTTTGGGTTCAAAGCCTCCGGCTTGCAGTCCAGCAATTTCGATTGTGTATGTTCACTCCATCACTTCAGACTGGCGACCAGCTATGGCCTATCCGTTTCGTCAATGCCCATGTGGCAATCATAAACTGGCAGTCATCTACAGTAATGCTGTCCGCCTCATTGGCAAATCCCAAAGCCCCTCTATTTTCCCCGCTTCACCTCGCCCGTAGCCAGCGAAAGAGGCGGCAGCACAATAACTGGACTGGGCATCGTCAATCAGGGCATCAACTACATAGCCATTCTCTGCTGTTTCTTGCCGCCACGTGACCCTGCCTGCCGTACACTTGCACTTGCTGCTACCAAATCAGCAACGCAAGCACTAGCGAGCAGAGTCGGGAAGCCAAGTGCTCAGCACTAGCGAGCAGAGTCGGGAAGCCAAGTGCTCAGCACTGGAGCCACTAAAGTTCCTAAGGGACACTCGTTTCATGGGTATCGACAATGCTTCAACTTTGGTGCCGTTTCATTGAATGTCATTGACTTGCATGGTGCAGATGAACAGTGACGTGCTGCTTCGATCTTGAAATGCGCTTGTGTATTCCACAGTGCGAAGCCGACCACTTCAGTGAGTATCGACCAAGTAGACATTGCAATCATCGACGACAGCTTCGACCCGACTGACGACATTCTTACATCAGCAATACCGCTGGTCAAGACCAGTCGTGCATCTAGTTGATGTCGCAACGCGGTAGTGACTGAGTTATTCCTTGTCGTCGTCGGTATTCACTGTGCTCTATCGTCCACAATTCCATCGGCGCTTGTGCATATGTGTACATGTAGGCAGAAGAAGTTGCAGCGATGATTAGTTGTGTTCTGAAGTATCAAGGCACAAACGCCCCATGTCACCACAGCTCGATGCCCATCTTTGCTCAGCAAATCTCCTCGTATCAGGGGCACGGACGCGCTTGTACTGGAATAGAGGTAGGCAATAAAGCAGCTTGAAGGTATCCCTCGTGTAGCGGGTGGCGACTTGCTATTCGAGACCGCTCTGCTGGACTTGCGCTTGCTGAAATCCAGCCGTGTCAAGCTAAATGTTAGTTGATCGGTCTTGCGGTTTTACGGTCTTTTGGCATCGATCAATTAAACTCAGAGTGAAGTGGCAAATTAGGCATCCGGAGACCTAGAATACGCGCCTTATTCCTCGGATACTCCGCATAGACTTATGTTTTCCTCGAGAGTCCACGCAGTGGGACCTACGCCGTTCAGCGCGCCCAGCAGACACCCACAGTAAGACAGGCATCGAAAAGCGTAGCACTCTCCTGGCACCAAATTGCAGGTCAACTACAGTATTGTCACGACGCAACGATCAAATTGGAAGGCGTTCGTTGATACACCGGGTGCACTGCAGCCATCAGAATGCAGCAAAGTTGGCTACATTTTCATGACAAGCAGCAATGCCATGAAGCTCACCCGATTTGTTTTTGTGCTTGTGCAACAATCGATGAATTCGACCTCGTTCTCAACGCCTTTTTGCCATGACCTTCATGCCGAGGCTGTCGCCCTGCTTCAAGGCCGTCGCCAAGACGAGCACCTTCAGTTCAGAGGCGCGCTGCCCATTTCGTCGTTTTAGCACTGACCAGATGTGGTTCAGCATCGACTTTGGCCCCCGAGAGATCGACGGCGCACGCGTTTGTCAAACGAGTCGCGCCAGGTGTGACATAAAGGTGACACTTATCTGCGGACTTCGGGTTTGATCGTGGCGATACTTGGTCCCCCCTTGCCCCATCTTCTCAACACCCCACCGGCCACTTCTTGCAGCATAGCGGCTCATTTTTCTGGAAGGGTGAACTGCATACGACGAACCACGCGCTTCCTCCAGACCGAAAAGCTTGCTGAGAGCTAAAGGCTTGGCGTTTTTGTTCAGTTGCAGCGTCGCCGGTCAGCTCAAAACACCGGATTGTTGCTGAACCCCTCCAGGCGGCATGCTGAAATGCTGAAATGCGTGACGCGTTGCTGCGGGTCCTCCCCTCTCCGAAACCTCACCCCTGCACTCGAGTCTGCCCTCACCACTTTCTCCGCCATTCTTCGATCTGCGCAGTTCTCGACGGTCATTATCAATTTGGGAGTGCGGCGCCAATCTCCACGGCAATTGGAAGTCCTCGACACTAGCCGACGAACCCTCATACACACAGCATGCAACCCAACGGTATGTATTTTGCATTGACGCTACATAACGTTGCTCGAACACACTGCTCATTGTATATTTATTTTGCCGATTGGTCATCGCAGGAAGTCCTGATTGCGTCGAAGGTTTCTCCCTGCCCGACGTGGAATTGGCATCGAAGGTCGAGGCGTACCTCGCTGGAATTGAAGTGACAGACCACAACCCAGCCATCCTATTCAGTTGGGACAATGAAGCACTTGAGGAGTTCGTGCAGGCGGCAAATTCGGAAGCTGATGGTCATCCGTTGTGGTTCTCCCAACCTCGAGGCAGCGTCTCTCCTAGTTCCATTACGAGCGACATCATTGGCTACCTGGCGCAGCTTGGTGGTGGTCGCTGTGATCACGTTTTGCTAGCACCCAACTCGCTCATCCAATACGGTCATCTACAAGAGCGCCTGCAGTACATGCAGTACGACGAGTTCATGCAGAAGTGCATGTCCAGCGTGACGTCGGGTAAGACTCTCGCCCGTACGTTTGCGCTGACTACATCGACTGTCAATCGCGCCGTGCCTACGCAATGCCTACCACCTCCGCCTCCCGTTCGGCAGCTCTTTGAGTAATCGACAGTTCCTGCATCCGTCGGCCGTAGTTCGTTAGAGTTTTGTGCCTGTCTTCGTATATTTTCTGCATTTTTTCCTTTCGCAACACCCCGGACTCTCGGGTGGAAATCGACTCAGAGGAGTACGGTGAGCGGAGGAAGAAGCGGGGAGGGGCGTGGTGGAGGAACAACCGGTGATCAGCATTCAAGGGAGACGAGGATGCGTCAAGTTTAACCAAGCATCGCTACAGATCTCAAGCACTGTAAGGCAGCTTTACAAGCTTCGGGAGCACCCAGTTCAGCTTCAAGAAGTCAAGCCAGCCAAGTGAATCAATCCACTCACCCACGATCGCCACATCGAGCACCCGCTTCCTCCCGTGCACACAAGTAAACTAATGCAACAAAGTGCTTATAAATACGCCACCATCTCTACTGTAGCTGGTAATTAATATGCTTCATCAATCAAGGCAACATGTGTCATGCCACTCACTCCATCATACTGGAAAACCCGACAAGTATAGATCTCTGAGCTCTGCCACACGTCCAACGACGTACGTGGCATTCAAATGCTCCCACGGCGCTGTTCTTCCCACCCAACTGTTCAACACGGATGTTGATCTTATTCAGTGAGTCCCGACAGTGTCACCACCACCCAAAATGAGTATACATCACTGCCAAGCAGAAGATTGCATGGCATGTAAACGGAACTCGGACGAATAGAGAAGAAAGGGAATGGTTGAGCCCATCGGCCTGCCACGATCCGACTGTATCAAGCAGCGAAATCAGTTCAGGTGACCCACAAATGACATCTGTCCCCTGGTATCCCGTGAATCCAAGCGCATCACACACTGCAAGCGAGGACGAAGCCGAGATGCAATGCTTGGAGCGAAAGCATGAGATGGCTTTGCGTTTACAAGAGTTTGAGACTCAAACTGGCGAGTTTCGCTTGATACTTCTACAGACGGATACATGCACAAATGTATCCATGTGTCAACACTGATATCGACGTCACTCTTCTGTACCGTTGTAGTTCGACAAATTACGAAGATGCTGGTGCTGCGGGTGCGCTGTGTGGACGATGGCCGTGAGCTGCTTCTGGAGCGTCACGGCGCCGACGAGCAGAGCGTGCAGGTAGCTGAGCTCAAGCGGTGGGTGTTGCAGCAACGGCATTCTTTTCCTTGTAGTGGAACCGTTGAAAATGGCTCAGAAACACAAGACTTTGACGTGGGAGACTGCTTCCTGCTGCTACGAGGGCAAATATTGGCAGACCCAGACGTCGTGGACTTGAATGCATTGAAAAACTCCGACTTTTTCGTGTTTGCAACGGATACATCGCCATTTCCAATTGTTTCCGGCCCAGATATTGAATTGCAAGCTCAAAACACAGAGGACAATGAAGTCTACGAGGTGCTGAAGATGCAGCTTGAAGACATGGGATTTCCAGCGTCAATGGCAGTGATGGCGTTGCAAGAGAGTAGAAATAACCTGTCCGATGCTGTGGCATTACTGGCAGAAGGGAAAGTCAAGGAACAATCTAGTGGCGAGGCCAAGGACGCTGTGAATGGTACCGACGAGGTTCACGAGACTGACCTACTAGTGCAGTACCCATCGATTGCGCCGTTGGGAAGCATGATAAAGGATACGAAGATGAACAGGCTCCGTGAACTCGCAGCGACGGACTCGTTTCAAGCAATGCTGTTGTTGAAGGAGCAATTTGAGTCACGAGTTGACGCAGTTGAATGAAAACCCGGTGGCGACACTAAGATTTTTGTCACTTCCCGCCCCACGATCAACATTGCAGGCATTTTCGCCGAGAACAGAGCAGAAAGGACAGGATATTGACGTGGAAATCGATAGCTGGATGGCGGCAAGTGGGGGCAATTCGGATGGCGTAATTGACAGGGTGAGCGCGGGGGTAATAACTTTGATTTGAGCGCATTTCATGTGAACACTAACTGAGCTTTCCGTATTTTGTCACTGAATGAACTGTAGCTTGTGGCCATGGGCTTCGAACGGGGTCTCGTTCAGGTCATGTATGAATCTTGTGGCAAAGACGAGCGGCTGACTGCCAACGCATTGCTGCAAACTTTGGAGTCTTGACCACTGCATGATAATAACTTTAGTTATGTGCAGAATCAATATCGAATATATCGTACTTAGGTGACTCATAGTTCATGTTCAAGGGTCCAGCAGCTTTGCTTGTGCACCATTTGATGGCTTACCTGTAGATCGTGCAACGGATTAGGCGATGAAGATGTATGGCAATGTTGCCAATGATATTTACAAGTTATCTGGAGCAGGCTTGAAAGTGCAGCTTCAAGTCACTACTAGCGCAAAAGTCAACGAAAAACTGGCATGCTCGTGACTTTCACGGACATTGGGCGTTGGTGGTTTGTTTGGACAATTCGCCTGAAGTAGTTTTTGTGGTGCGTAGCACGTTCAGATCATCGCTGATTCTGGGTCAACATTTACATCGCTGAGTGATCGCTTCTTGCTGTCGTGTCCATCGTGTAGAGGAACATGTGGGAGCGACTGAGGTGCGTCAGGATAAATGAACTTTCGAGTCGCCATCAAAATCGCGCTTTTCGCACTTTTCGGAGCTCTTTCAGGAGTATTTCCTTTTCTTGACTGCTACTCAGCAGCTCCGACAGCACTCGTTGGTACTCCATCGTCAAGCTCAACACAGCCGCTTCTGCTTCACGAAGACGATCATCCTGTATCTGAGACCATCTCTTTAGCTCTTTAAATTCAAGCTGCAGTTTTTCACGCGCCGATAGTTCGAGGCGGAGACTCTGCTTGTAAACTTCATTGCGACTGGTGATGCCGCGATTCAGGTCCTCGTCAAACTTTTGAACTTGTTCTCTCGCTTCAGCATCACACCGCTCCTTCATGGCTTCCATGGTGGCTTGAGCGTCTTCGAGCTTCATCAATATGTTTTCGATTCCTTCGACAGTCCCACCGACCGGCACCAAGCGCTTCTCGAACACATTTTCACGCTTGACTATCGCGACCAGTCTGCGTTTCGTGTAATCATGCGCTCTCTTCTCCCTGTAGAGCGCGTGTCGCGCCCGATCGACAGCAGTAAACGAGCCGAGTACGTCGTCGTCACCGCTCCCTGGATCGTCATCGTCGTCGTCCTTAACAGAAATTCGGCGCCCAAATTGCATCGACTCGTCTCCAGTGAACCCTCTGGACATCTTGATGCCCTCCTGCTCTCTGTGCTTTTCTGAAGAGCAGCAGCATGCTCTACGGAGCATATTTAGAGCTTGACGACCAAGTAGAGCAGAACGAGCACACACAGTCATTTGAATCTTGACTTTTGCACTCGTTGTGGGGTTGCTCTTTCCTCCAGATGACTGCCCAATGCTGGCAAACCAGCTTCAGCTCTACTGAGGACAAACTGGGTCATATACGGAAAGTGCTAGACGATCCTCATCGCTGACAAGGTACTTTCTCATGCTGTTTACCACTTCAACTTTTCCTTTAATCAACACAAGATATTTCGCAGAATGTTGGTACTTCAACGATCATCGCTCTAGACAAACGGCTGTACTGTGGCGATCGATAGTCGCTACCCCACAATGCATATCCTCTGGATGTGGCATTAACATGCCATCAATTAAAGCATCCCCAGATGGCATCATCTTACTGTGCATCAATTGGCGAGTCATGGCTTCAGTAGCCAGCATCCTCCAGTCCGTCTGTACTACAGTCTGTAGTGCATTAACACAAAATTTGAACCGTACCCTCGTGGGAAGTAGACTGCTTTAAGCAGTTACTCCTGTTGTAGATGCTGATCACGACTATATTTTAAGGGGATGTCTGATCCGTCAAGTATGTGCTTTGATACGAGGCGTTCCTGTTATCTTTGGTGCTAGGCTTGCTGCGCACCTCAGTTTTCTCACTTTTATCGTAAGCTCCGAGCTACAAGATTATGTCACCACGGCGTCGCAAAGACCGACCAAAAGATGAAGCCGCAGCCTTCCTCCCTGCTTTACCCGGCGTGAGTCCCACGCGGAATATCCCGTTCATTTCCACTTTGAAGTCTTTCCACACAGCAGCCAAAGAAACTGCAAGCAAGATGATGAACTCTGATGGTGCACCTAAGTGCCTAGGCGAATGTGCGAGTACAAGCGAGAGTGTTTTCACTCGTCAAAGTCCATCCAGCACCTACTAGACAACAACAAGAAGTGGCGCGAGGAATTGGTGAAGCGTGAGCCCAAGATCTTCGACCGTACTGCGGAAGGCCAGCACCCGTCGTACCTGTGGATCGGGTGCGCAGATTCTCGTGTTCCGGCTGAAGAGATCACGGGATTGGACCCTGGTGAAATGTTCTGCCACCGCAATGTCGCCAATCTCGTGGTGACCAACGACATCAACGTTCTCTCCGTCGTACAGTACGCAGTTGAGAACCTTATGGTCAAGGACATCATTGTGTGCGGCCATTATGGTTGTGGTGGTGTTAAAGCTGCCATGGAGAATAAACACATTGGGCTACTAGACACCTGGCTGCGCACTGTGCGTGACGTGCACCGCAAGCATCAAGTGGAGCTCGACGCGTTGCCGACTGAAGAAGCTCGTTACCGCCGCATGGTAGAGCTGAATGTCAAGCAGCAATGCCTTAACATCTTCAAGACGAACGTGGTGCAGCATCGCCTCGGACGTCCCGACCAACCGAACATCCACGGCCTCGTGTACGATGTTCACACAGGCGGACTAAAGAGCTAAAGGTGGACTATTGTGGCTACTTTGCCAAATTGGCTGGCGAGGATAGTCTGAACGCTTATCCGGATGGCGAGCCAATGATGGGGAAGGCTCATCAGCGCCGCAATATGATTCTTGATCTGGCCGATGGGCTTGAGAAGGAACCGGGCATGATTCGCATTCACTACATGGCTCGTATGCTCAAGAGAGAGGCGAAGTTGTTCACCCTGAGGAAGTGGATGAAGCGATTGAGGCTATCAAGGGTCAAATGGAAGACCCCGAGTTCATTGATGCCTGTCAAGTCCCTCATCGATTACTTTGCGGCTGAGAAGTCGAAGGAGACGGCATAAATTCGCAGTCATGATAGCAAACAAACATAGCGAAGCTGAGCTGAGCTGAGCTGACTTCTTCTTAATTAAACGAAGCACAGCTTTTATTGTACAGCCAGCCTGCTGCCGTGACCTTGCCTCGTTGATAGTATAATTCTCCATGCTGTTGGAAGCAGATGAAGATGATCCTTTGGCAACACGTTGTATAGCTCCAGGGCTGAACGAATCTCAACGGACGCAACAGCATCGCACGAAAACGTACGATCCGAGAAACGGATGCGATGCACCAATCATTTTGGTGGAGCACTTCGATGGGCCCATTTCATGGGCCGTTGGTGCACTGTCATGCAACCGCCGGGGCGTTGGAGAAGTGCCTATGACACTGCTCGCCTGCAACCACTGCCAATTCATTCTCAATTTGACTTCCGCCTGAATATCCAAACCAAGCCGCAGCCACTTCGACAACATGGGCGACTGCAGAAAACCATCCAAGAACGAACGCAGAAAAGCAGCGAAGCAAAAAGCGGGTAAGCACGACTGCAGCGACCATGACCCGAGTTCCATCCAGCACTTGCTCGAGAACAATAAAAAGTGGCGAGATAATATGCTTCAGCGGGACCAGACGTTCTTTGAGCGAACGGCGAAGGCTCAATCGCCCCGCTACCTTTGGATCGGGTGCTCCGATTCACGTGTGCCTGCGGAGGAGATCACCGGTCTTAGCCCCGGCGAGATGTTCGTGCATCGCAACGTCGCCAATCTTGTGGTGAGCAACGACATCAACGCTCTGTCCGTCGTGCAGTTCTCTGTGGAAAAACTCAAGGTGAAGGACATCATTGTGTGCGGCCACTATGGCTGTGGAGGTGTGACCGCAGCTCTAACGAACACTCAAATCGGCTTGCTGGACAATTGGCTACGTAACATTCGCGACGTGTGCCGCACGCACAAGGATGAGCTACAGCTGTACAAGACGGATGAGGAGCGCGAACGCCGCCTCGTGGAGCTCAACATCCAGGAGCAGTGCCTCAACATTTTCAAGATCAACATGGTGCAGCGCCGTATGGGTCTCTACGGCTTCCCGCGCATCCATGGTATGGTCTACGACATCCGCACGGGCACTCTCAAGGAGCTGGAGGTGGATTACCATGGCTATATTGCGAAGCACATGGGTGTGTTTCGCCTGCACAGTTTCCACGATGGCAAGATTCCGACAACCAAGCCGGAGTTCCAACGAAATATGATTTTAAACCTCGTGGAGGAGCACGAAGAGGAGCCCGGCACCGTGAGCATTCGCTACATCACACGTATGATGAAGAAAGAGACCGAGCTCTTTGCAGGGGAAGAGGTGGACAACGCCCTTAAGGCAGTGATGGCTAGGTCAAAGGACCCCAAGAGCCCGTTTGTCCAGGTGAATTCGCTCGTCTCTTATTTTGGTGGGGATACGACTACGGCGTAGCTGCACAACTGCGAGTAGGATCAGCTCCCAAATCATAATACAAGCTTCACCACTTCCACCACTGTCCTTATTCATTTTTCATCTTTAGTTGAAACTTGTCCTTCTAACTATCGCGTGGAGGAAGAGGCTTTGGCAATGCATTTCTTCGCATAGGCTTGAGTCCAATCGGTTGGTGCGCGAACGTCCTTCTTCCCCGGGTGCAATTGTTGATAAATTCCCACAATCTTTTCATCCACCTCGCGAAGCTTCACGTTCACGAATTTGTTTGCCGGAACGATGTCCCGAAGAAGGTTGATCTCTGCAAGAAATTTGTTCACGCCACCGTATCCGAGGCGTTTCCGTGCAGCCCCACCCTTGCCACCAAAACCTTGCCACCAAGCCTCATCACTCAGCATCTCTTGCAGAAGTGCACCTAGCACCATAGAAGGGAACGATCCTCTTGCATCTGCTGCTCCGTCCTCCTCCTCGCCGTTAGGAACTGCTTCCGTCACCCTCACAGGGTTGTAATTCTGGACGGCTTTGCTTAGCTGTTGGTTCGTCATTTCTGCGAGCTCTTTCACCACCACGTCAGCAAACAACGATTTGATGCTGGTCTCTGTAGGAATGGAAGTGTCAGGAAGATTTTCATCTGTAAGATCAACGTCTTGCCAGTTGAACGACATCTTCAACAGTGACTGTCCACATCGTTTCACTCCTATCGACACCAGCTTATCCCAGATAGCAGCATTCTAGGCACAAAATAGTCACAAGAATTTTGTCAACCTTCGTACTGCAAACGCTCCGTATCACATCTTACCTGGGTTTCTACTTCTCTATTCTGAAGCGCAGCTTGGGGTAGATACCCTGAAGGATATTGGTAGACCTCGCCGCGCAGTCATCTTGAATGTAAGCTGCGTTTGTCAGGATTCCGATTATATGCTTTGGCCGCAACGACGACGATAGCTTCGAGGACTCGAGGTATTGAAGCACTTCAAAACTGTAGCGAACCATCAGCTCATCGGCTTCCCATACGACGACGTCGTGGACTTCCGCAAGGCTACACGTAAGTAAGACATCGTTAACCGTTAGTAAAAGCCGGAAAAGAGTATCCATGACGTAGGTTCTTACTGGGAGGTTGCGCATGAGGGGTTCATCACTCTTTGTACATCCCGGAGAAATTGCTGGACTAGCGTGTAGAACGACCGCGCACTCTGAGTCAGGATGATCTCGCGCTCCAACTTATTGTCCGGATCGCGAATTGTCCGCGACGTCATTTCCCACCGTTCGCGTTTAATTTCTTCCCTGATGGTATTCTTGATGGAGATACAGTAGCTCGTGAAGAAAGATACGAGCCCCCGTGCTAGGTGCGGTGCCAAATAATGCGCAGTTGGCAGCCCAGCCAACTCCAGTTGCCGTGAACCGTAAAATACATATCGTAGTGCATTTGACACGTATTTTGCGACGCTTTTGAATTCTGAAACATCAATTGCCACACAGGATGGAGCCGACGACACTCCCGTCACAGCTGATGATCCTCGGGATGATGACGCGCTTGGATCGTCGGGGAAGATGTGATAGGTAACCTCGCTTGCAAAATGCTCCAACTGGGCAGAGATCCACACGGTCAAGGATATGAAGTGAGAGCTCTTCTGTCCTCGAAAGCTAGAACCCAAAGCGACACGAATCAGTACTGCACAAGCTCATGTTAAACCTAGATCAAATATGACTGCACCTGTGCTCGTAATCCTCGTAGCAAACCAGCAGCGAGGTGAAAAAGGTTCGGGAGAAATTAATGACGTAGCTGAGGGCGTTTCCGTACGACGGCACGTGGCGTAGTTGGAGCGCAATCCGAACTGAGTAATTCTGCAAACACATTTCCGTGGCCAACTGGGTCTCCCCAAGCTGAATCAAGAACTCCAGGTGATTCTCCTTCTTGTGCATGCGTTCAGATGTTTGCAACGATGCGTTAAACTCATCCACCAACTTTTCGACCAGCAAATGTCGGAGTTTATCGATCTGTGAAGCAGATTCAAGTTTTAGACCACAATTGCTTAAATCATCACGACATTTTCGTAGTGTTTTCCCTGGACATACCTTCGCTTGCTGCTCCTCAGTAGCGGACTCAATTCCTTGTGTCTGCTTTTGCTTGTACTCGAGCATGTGATTTGTGAACTGCCCGTAGTTTCTCTCGTTGAGATACACTTCTAGATCACGAATAAACTCATCCAGCACCATGTTCTGCTTTCTCTCTTCAGCTTTCTTGTCCACTGCTCTGAAATGTGGTTGCACAGCTTTTTCTAAGTACGCGCAATAACAGCAAGATAAAACATCGACCCACACACAACAATCAGTTCCATCATGAAGCAAGAGGTGCGCCATCCATCATTTATCTCACCTGGTGGAGCTTCCAACGCCACACCCTTCAGAACATGCATAGTGCGTCTGCATTCCAACACCAACGTCTTCAACTGTGAGACGCTGTTTTCCATCGTCTTGATCTCATTTGCCGCACGAATGAAGGAGGTGTAATTGGCGCTGATCTCTTCCTTCAAATCCTCGATCGTGTTATCCTACAGCAGCAAATCCACATGACGTTAAATGAGCGCTGCTCAAGGTACCGATATTCTGTCATGCTGTACGCTCTTGCCTTTTGTGCGACGAGCTTCTTACAGTGTGCGTCGATTTTCTGGGGAGCGTGTTTCCGTAAGAAATCTTCGGCATACTTGCGCGCGTTGAATTGTTCGTTCCCCATGAGGTTCGCAATGGAAGGCCCCCGCATGTTCATGTGATTCTTCGGTTGCTTAGGAACCACCACCTCCACAAATTTAAACCGCCCCGGGTCTTTCTCGTCAAATACATGCGACTTCAATGGGATAATGAGCTTCTGATCAATAAGTCCTTGGCCGACTTCCTGGATCTGGTGAGAAGAAAGTTGCGGTAGCGTCTTCTTGACAAACTCCGCTACATCTTTGGACGAGAAGGACTTGTTGATCTGAACTTGCCAGGAGAACGACTTCTTCATCTGATCACACAAGGTGCGTAGATCCAAATCCTTGACATCTTTGGACCCCACAGCATTATTTGCTGTCTCTGTAACTTCTCTGCTGTCTGCCTCTGTCGCCGGACGTTCCTCAACTGTTGACTGACTATTCTTCCTCTTGACAACCACAGCTTCACCTGTGCCTTTCATGCCAGCCACAGACTCTAGAGCCTCTACCCACGCATCGCGCTCTTCAGTTGACTTGGCTCGATACTCCTTTTTCTTCTTGAATAGTACGATTGTGAACACTCGGTGGTGAATGTCTGTCTCACTTTTTACCACGGATATGATCTCCATCGTCGCCAATGAATTACCAGGCTCACTGGACGTCAATGAGTCGAAGTACATCCACGTTGTGGGCGTCAGTACGAAGTGCTTCTTGGTCCAACCTGTGCGTCGCTACAGAAAAAAACAAGCAACAACGAAGAACGACAGCATTTCACGGTTAATTAGCTGTAATAGACTTTACGTTTTTGCGTGATAATGCGGGCGGGGCGTACCTTCCTCTCCAGTACACCATCGCGGATAGCGAGGTTTAGTGCGTCCGTTGCGCTCACCATGAGATTTGGTCTGATGCTACTTGAGACTTGTGACTCTGTGGACGCGAAAGTATGAATACGACGCTTCGGTAGAAGATACGTTTTTTCAACTTTATGCATAAGTTCATTTAGGTTGTGGAATTGAAGCTGCCAAAGTCTCCAAACCCGTCAGTGGATGACGATGTTGGGGCAGCACTAAAGTCGTCAAAGCTTTCAAATCCATTGCTGTCAGTTGTTGCAGTCGCAGCTTTCGTTTCGGTGCTGTCGGTCGATGCTGGAGCAGAATTGAAGCCACCGAACGCTTCAAACCCGCCGTTGTCAGCAGATGGAGCGGCAGCAAAGTCCCCGAACGCATCAAATCCACTGCTGTCCGTGGCAACTGGAGAGAAGGGAGAATTGCCTGAAGTCTCCGCTGTTTTCGTTGGATCCGAGGGCGCAGGAGGTGCGCTGAAATCACCGAATGTATCGACGCTACTGGTAGCTGCTAGAGGAGAGAACGGCGAGCTCTCTGGAACATTCGTCATGGCTACTGCGGTAGTTGACGGTGCAGAGTTGTCACCTGCAGCTGGAGCAGCATTGAAATCCCCGAACGAGTCAAAACTATTTTCGGTGGCTGTAGCTGGAGAGGGCGATGGCGAGAACGGGGACTGCGCAGGAGCAATCGTTGACGGAGTAGCGCTATCCCCTGAAGCAGCGTTGGAGTCACCGAATGTGTCGAAACCACTGTCGGGTGTGGCAGCAGCTGGAGAGGGCGATGGAGAGAACAGGGGACTGCGCAGGAATCGCGGCTTCTTTCGGAGGCGTAAATGATGTTGAAGCACTGTTATCAGTTGAGGCTGACGCTGCATTAAAATCGCTGAACCCGCCGAAATCGCTGTTGTCTGTAGCGACCGGTGAAAATGGCGAGTTCCCACTGGTTTGCGCCGCTGTTGGTGCTGCAGCGCTATCATGTGAAAGCGGTGCGGCAGCGAAGTCGTCTAGCGATGGGTTATTCGCCGTAGTTGAAATCGGAGAAAACGGGGAGTTTTCAAATGCATTGTCAGTTTTTGCCTCCGATGAGGTCGTGAGAGTTGCAAAATCAGTTGCGGGTACAAAGTCACTGCTACTGCTCGCTGCAGCTGGTGACGGCGACGGCGAGGCAGCGAGTGCTGAGGGTCATCAGCACTTGGTGCAGGCGAGGAGGTCGGTGCAGCGCTGAAACCACCGAATCCATTAGAGGAACTACCATCAGTTGCAGCAGCCAGCGGTGAAAATGGTGAGCGTTCTGAGGTGTTAGCCATCACTTCTGTCGTAGATAAAGGGGCTGTTTCGTCAACAGGCAGTTGTGCGGAACCAAATGCATCGAAACTGCTGTTAGTATCCACGACAGGCAGCGATGTCGGGGAAATGGTGAACTTCCTGGGATATCATTAGCTAGGGCAGCAAGAGGTGACGGTGTCGCATCATTCGACTCTGGAGCCACAGGAGCGAACTCGCCAAACGCATTAAAGCTGTTGTTGTCTGCTGCGTCTTGCGATGGGGACGGGGATGGCGAGAATGGAGAGCTTGACGGAGCCGAAACTCCAGCTGCCGGTGATGGAGTAGCGCTACCGATGGACCGTGGTGCTGAGTCAAAATTGCTGAATGCGTTAAAGCCACTGCTATCCGTAGCATCTGCCGAGGGGGACGGTGAGAATGGAGAATGGGAGGGGGCACTGAGAGTTACCGCTGGTGAATTAATCGACCCACCGAGAGAGAGCGGTGGGGCGCTGAAGTCATTGAACGTGTCACGTTCACCACCACCCATCGAAGCGGGGGCCGTCGGTGTAGATGCTGTGTCGATCAGCGGTGAACGCGATTCTAGCGACATCTTATGCTGAAGCTTCGCGCTCAATACCGCCTCTTCCAGTTCACCCTCGTACCTTGAAATATCACACTGTAGGTGCTGGATCAATTGTTTCTCGTTCTCCACTAGGACCCGAAGGCTGTGCTCCACAGCGAATCTTGTCTGCTCATCCGTGGAGTCATCAGCGACAGTGGAGGTGGACGTCAACTTCTCTCGCATGCTCTCTCGTTTCATGACAAGAAAAACCAGCTCGTGACGCAGCACGTCCAGATCGCGCAGCTTCTCTGAAAGCATCTCAATTGCTGTTTGTTTGCGTTCGACACCTGCGAGTCTGAACGATCCCATCGTTTTGCTGGTCTAACTGGCGCACAAGCGTCTTTTCTTCATCACTACCCATGAATGGTCTCTCCACGACTGGCGCCTGTGGGGTGTCAAAGCCCCTCGCACCAAATCCAGTCATGCCAGGATAGCCCTGAGTGGGAGTCTGAAAGCCTGTTCCATCAGCGCGTGGCATCTGAAGACGCTCGTTGCTGCCAAGACTACGCGGAGGAAGTTGTTGTCCCATTTGCTGGGATTGAAGTAGCTGTTGAGGTTGGATTGGTGTCATGCCACTGAAGCTAGACATCGAATTAAGTGACGACGCTGAGTTTGTACGGTCGCGCCCAGTGCCACTAGTGACGCTGGGTGTTCGTGACGCCGTAACGTTGTTGAAATCCTGGTGTCCTATCGTCGCTGGAAACCCACCGTGCAGATTCGCTGCAGCACTGGATACTGGTGTCTCACTAAAACCTCCTGCAAAGTCGTTGCTTGTGGTAGTATCGGCGCGATTAAAGGAGCCTGCTCGTGATGAGCGTGGAGTCGTAGATAAGGTTGGTAGTGGTGCGTCCTCCGCAGTATCAAGCGAATCAAAAGCAGACATGCCTTCCGGCTTCAGAGGCGGAGCGATTTCTTGTTGCTGCCCCCAAACCCATTCTGTGAGGGAGCTCCTGAAGCGCCTCCACCAAACGCCGATTCCGCAAGCTCCCCTTGGGAGTGTTAGTGGCATCGGTAACCCACGCTTGCTCACACAGACTATCATATGCATAGCCACGTAAAACTCTTGGATACTTAACTTGCTGTCCTGTGTTACATCCGCCATCGACCATACATCGCGCAGCATCTGATAGGTATCAACAGTAAATACTATTTAGCCAAACCTGAAACCAGCACGTCAATTGTGTCAACAGTACGTACGTTGCGGTCAAGGCCGGACATTTGAAACAACGTCACCGCCTCAGGTCCCATCAGAAAGCCATCATGATCGGTGTCATACTGCTGAAATACAATATCATAGCGACTTTTCTCCTCTGCAGTCAGAGCGTACGACGCCCCACCACTTGACTGTGGGGTATGCTGCACAGACCCAAAATCCTGTTGCTGCTGCTGGCCATATCCTTGGACTGGGGTCTGCTGTGGGTGGGGAGGCACCCCACTACCCCCTGTGACACTCCTTGTGGAGCAGCAATCCCTTCCATCATTGGGAGGGGCAACGGCATAGCTGCCACCTGGAAAAACCTCTGCACTGAGATCTGTTCCCCACGCTGCGCCATGGCAATGAGTCGCATCGCGATGTAAAATTCATTTCTTGACAACTCACTCCTCTGTTGGGTGTCTGCAATACTCCAAACCTAATGCAATGGCAACTCAAAAGTCAATACCCGTTAAGAAGTTAGTTCAAACAAAATAAAACAAAAGTTTTGGTTTAGCACCTCTCGTAGTACAGTGTTATCCAGATGTGAACGTGTGAAGAAGGCGACGGCTTGTTGTCCACCAATCGCATTGCGACGTTGTTCGTCTACATGGGCGAATAGCATGTCGTAGTACTGTTGCTCCTGTGGAGAGGGAGGAGTCCAGGTCTGGAGTGGTGGGGCACCCCCATAGAGGGAGCATTCATGCCGCTCTGAGTCGCGTAGGCACCCAGATTGCCTGAATTGGTGCGCGCATAGAACTGCTGCTGTTGCTGCTGCTGTTGCTGCTGCTGTTGCTGCTGCTGGGGTTGTACGTCGCGTAGTGCTGGGGTTCATTGGCAGGAGGAGCTCCCAAGACTAAGGGGAAATGATACTGCGAGCTAATAACGACTTTGCAACGGAGACGTGGCGAAAATAAGAAGTTTAACTTCTTATTTTCACCAATCAGAACACCTGAAACTTCGTTCCACTTTCTTGCTCTATCGTCCTTTTGCCAAGTGCATTAACTTCAACTTTGTCAAAGCTGAAATGGTCATCGTTGCTACATGCTGCTACATTGCTTCCTCCCAGCGCATGTTCCTACCGTTCATCTCATCTCTCTGTGTTACCGTATTGATCGGTGTGTTTCGGTTGCGAAGTTCACTTTCTGGCCTTTTTGGTCTTTGTGCCCGACTGGGCCGCGCCACGTTTTCCGCCCTTCTTGACTGGCGCGCGGACAATTGGGGGCGGCAGTGTCACTAGTGCAAGCATAGCAAAAACAGAGACGATCGATTAGTATACGGTTTAGTTGATATGGTAGGTTGTCGTACATACCGTCCGTGAACTCGATGGCAAACACCTGGTTGGGGCCGACTGCCAACTTCTGAATTTGCGGGAGGTCCGGCACCTTTGCGGGCGTATCCAACGGCCCAGTCTGACCCTCACCAAGTCCTAACTGGCCGAGTTGACCACGCCCCCACGTGTACACCTCGCCAGTAGTTGTGAGCGCTGTCGAGAAATCGTCTCCACAGGCGATTTGCTTGATTGCCTTATTGGATCCAAACGCTGCGAGTTGCACAGGTTCAGCAACAGCATTTTCCTCCGTGGTCTCGCCACGCTTCACTCAAGTTGGCCGAACTCGTTGTCACCCATCGCGAAAAGACGACCATCGCGCAGGAGCACGAGCGTGTGTTGGCCGCCGCACGCAACAAAACTGACCGTGTCATTCTTGAAGGCCTGACAACAGCAATATTGCAACAACAATGATTATCCTAACCATCACACCCATAGCAAGCAGCGCAACCAACCTGAACAAGGCGAGGACGAGGAATGCGAAATTGCGAGCGGAAGAACTTGGACTGTACAGCAGGTGGTGGTGGCTTCGGGTGGCCGATTTGACCTGTACATACATACAAATAAGCAAATGCCCGTTTGTCAGCATTCATCTCCCGATTGAATCACGAGGATCTAAATATTTCCAGAAGACACGAACCGCGCTCGCCGTAACCCCATGTCCAAAGTCCCGATGTTCTAAACGTATTCAAGCAAGTTAGCATTCGCCTTTGTCGTCTTTCATATCCCTTCAAACGCCAACTGAAGGAAGTTCATACCCGGCAACGATAGCAGCAGCATGAGCTCGACCAGCAGCCAATTGAGTAATGTCCCGACCAAGTAAGAACTCAGTAGGCTCCTCAATGTTTCCATTTTCAGCCTGTAGGGAAAATGTCGTTTTTACACCGTAATAATGAGTATCTGGCACAATAAACCACTGAAAATAAACTGAGAGAGCCAGCATGATTGCTGCTTACGCTGGTGATCTCTGAGGCTTCCTTGTTGAGGAGTTGCGGAACCCACTGGTTCTTGGCGGATCCATCAGCCAATTGCGCTTGCGAGTTCGACCCCATACTCATAAAAACACCAGGCTTCTGGATATTGAACTGATCGTCATCCTCGTTGTCCGCCGTCGTCATGAGCACGAAATCACTACCACAAACCGCTGATGAAGAAATTGACCAGACACAAGTGGGTAGGTGTGCACCATTGTTATCGTCAGTCCCAGTCAACAACCTCCATACCGATAGTAATCACTTTTTGCATACCCAGATCGACAGGAATCTCCATCTCCCTTAAGGCAGAAATCTTCTTGGGTGCCTTCTTATTCTTGTTCTCCTGGTGGCCCAACTGACCGAGCTCACCATAACCCCATGTGTAAGCATGTCCTCCAGTCGTGATTGCCAATCCAAAGCTGGCACCTGCAAGGATCTGCGAGAATCTATTGCACCAGTAATCGGAAGAGGTCAGCAAAACTAGAATCTGCATCGATTGAAGTGTTATTTGGACATAACGTTGACAGTTGGGCCCGCTTGACAGTGCATACCTTCCTTCACCCTTGGATCGCTTCTCCTCTGTCATGGATTCAAGCTGCATATAGACACGCACAAACGTTCCGTCATCTCCCATGAAAATTTACCGTTGTGCACAACTAGCTCGCCCAGGCATACCATGCGGAAATGAACCAGCTTTTCATGAACTGTGTCCTGGTGACCCAATTGGCCATTTACACCAGTACCGACCGAGTACAAGTTGGCGTCATTACAAGCCGCATACGTGCACGTCTCGCCACATGCGATATCAAGAACACCGATGCCGTCGAACTCGTGCACCTTCGTAGGTTTCCAAATGGCCTTCGCCTCGGTATCAGGCAGCGCCAACTACACATCAAAAACGGCAACCAAAATACGTCAATATCAGTCAAAACCACCGAATAACCTAAGGAGGTAACGCCATTCTAGAGGCAACCGAAGCTTCCATCTCACACCCCGACACTAGGAGCACACCCACCTGTCCATCTTCATTATCTCCCCACACAAAGACCGATGACACAGGGTTCTTACTCTCCGCTATTAAGTTACAACAATAAAGACATAACCATCATATACCCAGTTAGTAACCTCTTAATATGTTATTAACCATTTTAAATAACGTTAGAATACAGCTAACGTACCGAGAGGAGGGATATGGCCAGCGCAGAACTTGCAGAACCAGTCGCCCTCGGGCACCGCTGGCTTGCGGGAAAAGTTATTGCGCGGTTTCTGCTGGCAGCACACGCAGCCGACGTGGCAGGCGGTGTGGAAGGGGCGGTCGCAGCCGTCGCACAGCACCAGGAACTCCTCGTCGTCCTCTTTGCCGCACACGCGGCACGCGTCTTCACTCAAAGGCTTGGGCGCCATGACGCAAAGGCGAAACTGAAGCGTAGCAGCAAGCACCGGTACGATGGTGTGGACCACGTAAGTGTACCATAAAATGGCCCAATCATCTCTTTCTTTGAATTCAGTGAGGAAGTCTAGAGGATCGATGTTTATTATTATGAAAGGCACCGAGAGTGTCCACATTTCCTATTTACTTTTTTTGGAAAATATAAAATTCAATGAGAGCTCAAGCTGAGCGCAATGCCTGTTTCCGCCTTTGATCCGATGTAATGAGATGACCAGACCCATTACAAAGGCCAACTTCTGAAACAGGGACGTCAACGCAGCGAGGAACATGCTGGAACTGCTCAAGAGCGGGCTGAAGGGGAAACACGGAGCGAGACGGCTGAGAGCATTTCGGCGAGGTCAGTAGCGCAAGAAACGTATACAAAAAAAACTGACTGGAAGGACTCGCAGCGTACGTGTTGCGAGAATGCGTAGCCAGCCACAGCCATATATTCAGGCATAGGGACCAGTAGAACATTCTCAGTGCCATAAGTAATATGAGCGCAATCTGCTTCAACAGAACGCATCCTCGGATATCATTTGCTTTACGTGGAGGTCACTAGAATGACTCGGCACTGGGGTCAAGTATCACGTTGATATCTCCTCCTTGCGGAACCACTTGACTCCATTAACCTTTCCTACCCTACCTTTTTCTACGGCGTGGCTAATCACCTGCATACTGATCGAGAGGTGTTTGGAATACAACCGATGGGTACTAACTAAAACCAGAATAAGGGGCCATTCTAAACAGTTAACTAGCAGTACACAATCTCGAAGCCAAGCCGAGCGATCAAGCCGCATTCTAAACATTTGAACGCTTCGAGTAAGTAAATAACCTAGGTAAACCCGAACGTTTATTAACACATTAAAACATGGCCAACATCTAACACGAATCAAGCCCGATCGACTAGAAAATGACTCATCAAGTCCACTGGGCAGTGCCATGACAGACGCCCAGGCTGGTGATGCACCGGACGGTTCTTGGAACCTCAGGTGTAACTTGGGATCGGAGGATACACATTTGTGATGGAAAATTAACACGCGAAAGCAGTTTTATCGTTGTCTTTATTTTTCTACCGTTAAAAATATATTGGTTGTTGGTTACGTCTACTGTGGTTTTCTAGTGGGGTTTGTTCGTGATTTTGCTGTACCCACAGCAACGACAGCATTGGGACAGTTATCCTCGTCCCGCATCTGGACACAGACAACTCGCCAAGCAGCTTTGTGGCTGGTTTGCTGTTGCAGTGAATTGTCAGTCATATCCTTCTCGCTACTCACCCCAGATTTTACCGCCAGCAAGTCACAGCTCCGACCAACGTTCGACTCGACCCCACACAGGCATGGCCTCCTCAACCTTTCTCAAGAACGTTACCGACGGTAAAAAGTATTCAGAATATGTACAGAGAACGATAGGAATACGTGCATATATCTACCCTATTATAGCTAGAACTTCGTGTAGGTCATGGTACACGCTGAGAACTTCATTGAGATCGTCTGCCCACACACGGACGATCTCAATGCGTTCAAATCCATTCAGGATGATCGGAATTCGTTGCTCATCCACGGAGAATTCATCTCAAAGGAAAGCCTCGCATTGCACGAGCATATCAGCAGGAACCGGCAGCATGAAGAAGAACACCACCGTTCCATAGGTCACACGGTGCTGTTGCACACGGTCGGGCACATTTCTTGAGCGTCCATACTTTATGTAGATCTGACGGCGTACTGTTTGGGTTTCGGGTCGAAGGCTTCGTCCTCACGGACGAGCACGGCATACACAACCAGCACGTTAGAGTTGGCCAAAAGAGAACAGGCTTGGGAGGGACTCCTGTTAGAGACGTCGGACGAGAGCGGTGACCCATGATATTGCCCACATCCACGAACGCGCGGACAGAACGCTTATTAAATCGTTCTTCAAGCGGCGCAAACGTCCCGTCGGGATGTTACACAAAGATGTTCATGGGGTAGAGGTTCAAAAGCGTTAGTTGCCTGACGTTGCGTTGATTCGCTGCCAGAACGTGCTGAATGCGCGACATCGTGACCGTGTTGGTCAGCGAGCCGACAGTAAAAAAGTTGAGGAGTCGTTCGCGGATGCGCGCATCGTATAGAGCCATGGTGGGGCTTGGTGGAGTTGGTGGAGAAAGGAGTTGTGAGCTAGCTTGCCAAGAAGCGCACTCAGGAAGTAAACACTAATGGAGTTGGGCGCCAAACGATCGTATCCACTTCAACATGTTTCAATTTCGAAAAATATTAAATCAACATTTAAAACTAATGTTGATTTAAAAGTCGACTTACTCCATAAGTTACTTTAAAAAAGGCAGAAGAAAACAGCTCCTTATTAAGTGTTTTCTTTTTACCTCTTTATTAGTACCTGTCTATACTATTTTGACTATTGTATCGGTGCGACAATTTTCTGTCTTTAAGTTAATAGGCAGCTTAACGCGCATTCTTCCCTTTATTGGAGGCATTGAGGCTGAAGAAAATACCTAATAAACAGTTTTCTTCTTCTATTTAGTAAACTGCTCTCAAACGGAAGCTAACCGAATAAACGGGTTTACTATTATCATTTATCGCGTATTTAAGGTAGGAATAAGATCTTTAATAAATAGCATATCAATTTATACAATGATGTTTACCCCTAATTCGTAGCATCTCATAACGCAGCACCCACACAAACGTAAAGAAAGAACGCTACAGTCAGTACCCAAAGCAGCTCAGTGTCGGCATAGGTCTGACGTCCGGTGCTCGTTCTTCCTCTCCTGGCCCTGCGTATTAGCCTAGAGAAGACAGAGAGCTTATTCACCACACGAGTGACTTAGATGTTGCTTGACGGTGTTGAGAGATACAATTATGTCTTTTATGATGGAGTTTTCTTACTGGGAATCGATGCTTGTTGTACAGCGACCACTTGTTCAAGCTCGTGCTGATTGGCGACTCGGGCGTGGGCAAGTCCTGTCTCCTGCTGCGCTTTGCGGTGCGTCACACAGTTGCAATCTATTGACCAGGACAAGAGAAGCATTGGGTGCCGGTCAAATGCAGATGAAGACTGTATTAATAGGAGGTGGGTGGGCTGATAATCTAGTGTTATGTTTTGTGTTGTGATTGGGCAGGATGACGCCTTCACAGAGAGCTACATCACCACCATTGGCGTGGACTTTGTACGTGCTGATGGCAGCATAACAGGCATTGGTTGGTGGAGTGAATGCAGCTGACTGACGTTTGTGCTGCAGAGATTTCGCACTGTGAAGATCGACAACAAGACCGTTAAGCTTCAGATTGTACGTGATATTTCTGTCACTGGAGTGCTCGTATGATTTGTGGGGGCAATCTAAACTCACATGTTATGATGCTGCCGGTATGTTGCAGTGGGACACTGCTGGACAAGAGCGCTTCCGCACGATCACTAGCGCATATTACCGTGGCGCGGACGGCATTATCATGGTTTACGACGTTACCAGCCAGGTAAAACAGCTTGAGGCTTAGAGGAAGCTTTTGGTGTGCTGGTTTGTGCTCACAGAAATGATTTCCTTCCTCCAGGAATCGTTCGATCACGTAAACGACTGGCTGAACGAAGTGAACAGATACGCCAGCGAGGGCACTTGCAAACTCCTCGTAGGCAATAAGAGCGACATCAGCGATAACAAGGCGGTGTCCTACGAGACGGCCAAAGCGTTTGCAGACAGTTTATCGATCCCGTTCCTAGAGACGAGCGCCAAGAATGCGCAGAATGTGGAGGAGGCCTTCCTCACTATGGCATCGGAGCTGATCACGATCCGTGAGATGGTCGGCGACGCGAACCGGCCTGCGGGCACCAAGGTAAGTTTTATACGCTTTCGTTCCAGCTGGGGCTGTTGTTTGCGTTTGATCACTGGATTTATCTGACGGATATTTTCCTCGGTGCTTGAAGTTGACGGACAATGGCAAAAGCGGCGGCAACTCGAACGGATGCTCTTGCAACTAGCCATGCGCGTGAGCCGGCCACTGCTCTGCTTGCGAGTGCTTCTTTGCTTGATGACACCACGGGCACGAGCTTTAGTCCATGACAGCTAGCCATCAGCCACATTAGTGCACACCCAGCCCAGACGCTGGGTGTATCCTTTATTCTGCGAGTGCAGTGCCGCATTCGCTGTCAAGATTCTGGCCGCCAGTAAGAAAAGAAAGCATTTGCTCCCTTTGATTTATGTTTCGTGGGTATGTTGCGACGGTACGCGGGGATCACTGCAATAGCTAGTGGTCGAAATACCGGGCGAGCTTCTCGATGTTGACCATAGAATTGTCCGTCTCACCTTCTTGTGCCCGGGCGATGGCACTGTTGATCTCCGTCTCGCTGAAGAGGATCGGCTCCTTGGACATCGCACGCTTGATGAACTTGGTGCTCACGCGATTAGGCTCTTCATCGTGTCCTTCCGTCAAAGTTCTGATCATGTTGCCCTGTAGCTGAGATCGGCGAAGAGGTTCCTCTGAAGGGAACGAGTGCAGCTTGTAAATCGAGCGATACTTGCGTACGTACGACCGGAAGTCGATGTCCATCTCATTCAGCTGGCCGTTCTTCAGGTCATACACCAGGCCATGAATACGTGGGAAACCATACTTGACTTGATGGCGTTGAACCAACCCAATCTTGAAGACATTGATACACTGCTCGATGGTGTTGAGTTCCACTGTACGACGCATACGCGCAGTTTGATCGCTGATCTCCTCCAGCTCGTCTTTATGGAGTCGACAGACATCTCGAATGTTGCGGAGCCAGTTGTCCAGAAGACCCAGATCCTTGTTCTCCACAGCAGCATGGACACCGCCACAGCCATAGTGGCCACACACGATGATATCCTTCACCTTCAGATGTTCCACGGCGTATTGTACGACTGACAGACTGCTGATGTCGTTGCTCACGACCAGGTTGGCCACGTTACGGTGCACAAACATCTCCCCAGGCGCGAGACCCGTGATCTCTTCAGCAGGAACACGAGAGTCCGAGCATCCGATCCAGAGATACTGGGGTGCTGACCTTGCGACGTCTTGTCGAAGTAGTCAGGATCCAGCAGCTTCTTACCTTCACGCCACTTCTTGTTGTTCTCGAAGAGACGCTCGAGGGATGTAGGTAGAGCCATGGACGACACTGAACGTGTAAGCGTTTTGCGGTGCAATAGCAGAGAGGATGTTTTCAATGCACGGTGGAACATGATGGGACGATCGTATCTTGAATCTTGGTCTTGGCACTTGACTTCGTTGTGGCGAACTGCAGACTGGTGGTGTGTGCCATTGTGGAGGGGCACACCTTTGACAGGTTCAAGGATTTGCGTGTTTGGTTACCTGTAGGAAGAAGTATACGATTAGAAAGGTTCCCCGGCACAAGTGACGTCATTCGACTTGAAGGTGATCCTTTAGATCACCTGCACATGGATTGCTTGCACCAAGAACCCCGGCTGATTTTTCTTGGCATATTTTTTAATGATGTTACATGCGTAAGGTAGGGCACCTTCTATCGGGGAATCAAAAGAATCGGGTTCGCGTCCGAGGGTTGTGCCGCAATACTTAGTGGTCGAAGTATCGGGCGAGCTTCTCAATGTCTACAGTCGAGGAGTTCAACTCGCCTTCCTGTGCCCGGGCGACGGCGCTGTTGATCTCCGTCTCGCTGAAGAGGATCGGCTCCTTGGACATCGCACGCTTGATGTACTTTGCACTCACGCGATTAGGCTCCTCGTCGTGTCCTTCCGTCAAAGTTCTGATCATGTTGCCCTGTAGCTGAGATCGGCGAAGAGGCACTGCGCCCTCGGGGAACGAGTGCAGCTTGTAGATGGAGTTGTATTTCTTGACGTAAGACTGGAAGTCGATGTCCATCTCATTCAGCTGGCCGTTCTTCAGGTCATACACCAGGCCATGAATACGTGGGAAACCATACTTGGCCTGGTGGCGCTGCACCAACCCAATCTTGAAGACATTGATACACTGCTCGATGGTGTTGAGTTCCACTGTACGACGCATACGCGCAGTTTGATCGCTGATCTCCTCCAGCTCGTCTTTATGGAGTCGACAGACATCTCGAATGTTGCGGAGCCAGTTGTCCAGAAGACCCAGATCCTTGTTCTCCACAGCAGCATGGACACCGCCACAGCCATAGTGGCCACACACGATGATATCCTTCACCTTCAGATGTTCCACGGCGTATTGTACGACTGACAGACTGCTGATGTCGTTGCTCACGACCAGGTTGGCCACGTTACGGTGCACAAACATCTCCCCAGGCGCGAGACCCGTGATCTCTTCAGCAGGAACACGAGAGTCCGAGCATCCGATCCAGAGATACTGGGGTGCTGACCTTGCGACGTCTTGTCGAAGTAGTCAGGATCCAGCAGCTTCTTACCTTCACGCCACTTCTTGTTGTTCTCGAAGAGACGCTCGAGGGATGTAGGTAGAGCCATGGACGACTCACAGCGAGCCATGAGGTGTGGTGTCGAGCGAGGCATAGCTGAAGCCACGCGGGGCAACAGCAGGGAGGAGCTCTTTAATGTACGGTGGAACATGACTGGATCTTGGCGATTGGGTTCAGCTTGTGTGCCCTTGGTGGCAAACTGTAGATTGACGGGTACGACTGCAGGGTCGCAAAGATATTCACGTTGGGCCAACGCTTGGCAGAGCTGGTTCTGAGGTGTTCTACGGGGATTTCTTCAAACGCAAATCTGCAAATCGCAGGCCCTGTGCGCTGTCGACCAATGGAGCATGGCATTTGGGGTTTAACACACAAAGAAGCGCCACAGAGTTGTTAGAGACGGCGCCAAGCACCATGGTGGTCGACGGTGTTGTTCGCCTTTGATCGCCGGGGACAGCTTTTGAACGATTAACGTCGACGACGTCATTCGGCACCCTGCACTTCAGCCCCTCGACAATTGAGCACACGTTCTATGGTCACCAATCGATGCAGAGTTACACCCACCAACACAGCTGTACCAACAAAGAGAGCGTGGCACTCGCATGCTCATGTATGTGTAGGTAAAATGAGACCTCGCCAAACAAAATGTTACTTAGCAACATTTAATTAATTTCGAAACGTAAGGCCATCTCAACGTCACTTTGAGCCTTTGTTCGACCCAGATTGTTAATCAAATTTTGCAATATCTCAAAAAATGCAAAATCTGTTGTTTTGGTTTGTTATATAGCTGAATGTATGGCGGATCCGATAGCGGTTTTCTCTCCTTCTAATTTGTAGCAGAAAATACGATAAAGAGAGGATCGTGTTAGTTGGTGCGTTAAAGCCGCAATAAGGGGAACCAAACGTAACCAAACGCCCAAATGTTTGGTATTTGGTATTTGGTATTTGGTATTACTGGTACCACACGTCTGGCAATTTAAATAAAATACGGACCATTCTTTCAAAACTTTCACAGCCTCGAGGTTGTTCGAATGTAAATAAAATCAGGTGCCGCAAATCAAACGTCGCTCGAATGTATAATCAACTTGTCGTATTTGAGTGCGGGATGCTGGACGACCGCCACCTCAACGGGTCCTGTGCAGAGCGGAATACACCAGGACGAAGTGTCAATCGATATATTCAGCTGGCATGAGTGTTACAGCCTCGCCTAAAGAGCTCGAGCCAGACAAGAATATTACATTGTTCAAGCGCCGCTGTGATCTGCAGGTATACGGTATACCCCAGAAAATCCTCCGGAGCTTGTATACATCTATACACACGACGATCGTGAGGCTGTGGCGTGGCCAAGCCCAGGGAGCCGCTACGCCTCGGCGCCATAGAGGGCACAGAGCTTAGCAACAGGAAGCGTTTGGTCTAAGTTCAATGATGGTCTGAGATTTGCAGAGAAGGATCAAGTGCTGTCCCGTCGACAGATCACGCTGTTCTCAGTCCGAGTCGGGCTTGTTGTCACACGCAGTATCACTCCACTTGGGGACCTCCTTGTAGTACCTTTTGGGAGAGAGGCGACACTGATCAGTGTGCCTACGACAATAGAGGATGCCGTCAACGGGACTCTGGTTAAGGATGAAGATGGCCCATTGTCCGCGCTGTAGAGGCAATCGACCTCACTGACGGCGACCTTCAAGACCTGAGCCGAATCATCGGCGAACACATCGCTGGAGCAGTGTTGATGCTACTATCCCATCCTAGGTCAACGTAAAGTGCAACGGCTTCCTCTCGATCCAAGCCACTATCAAAACGGAATCCCTCTTGAAGCGCTACGATGTCAAATAGTTTGCTGCTCGTGTTTTGAACATGACACGTCACCTGCACACGGCGATCAAGCATCTCCATACCGTTGAAACCACTTTACAGAGCGGTCAAGGACCTGAAGAGCCTGAGCTAATTGCGAGTAAGGCTCAACCCAGTCGGCTTCACCAGCAAGTTCAAGTTACATTCTATGTAGCAGGCTGCTTATGTGTGTGGACCACACAAATTGTTACAATCATTTAGAGACGCCAATGATTGGTTATTAGTAGCGGGTGCTTAGGGCGCTACTATTGGTAGAAAGAGGTACCTTTCAACCAACGAGGCGCATGCATATAGATGCAACGCGTGACCATGACCCTCACCATGCAGTTGCATTAGATATTCTTTAGCTAGGTCTGCTAAGAGGCCTGCCACGCGGCGGGCCGACATAATACAGTTTTCAATTTTCTATCAAATAGTGTCTTTGCTTTGTATTAGAAATACACGTTGTCGTGTATTTCTGCAGTAAATCCAAGTAAGACTTACGCTTCTAACTACGCGCATACATAGTGTATGCTAGAAGCAGAGTGGTTGTCCATCCTATCTCATTCTGGGACAGCCAGATTGTTTGGATTAAGCAAGGCTACAGTGCAGAAATCGCACAGATTCGCACTGTAGCGAGAGCAACCACGACCCATCAAAAACTGCTTCAAGAAAGGCTGCAACATGGGCTTGACGATCAACTCCAGCACGCTCAAAGAGTAGCTGACATTCTCAGCCGCGAACGAACGGAGATGGAAGCTCGGCTCACAACGACTCGATTCCCTGATATGTGTGGATTACTTGAGTTTCTTCACCAACACACGCTTTTCGCCATCAACAGGGAGCGTCTACGAGATATCCTGAAGTGCTATCGTGACGGTCGTATGCCACCATCTGTCTGGCGTACACGAATCGACGTCGATGCTCGAGAGTCGATGGACAATCGATGTGCACCCTACCTTTCAGCTGTGGAGCGCGAACAAATCACTGCAGCGGTGACAGCTAGCAATCATGCTGGAGGTAGCGCATACCAGACCTTTACTTCAACTTCGAAGCCTACGATCATTCTACAAGCCACTTTGTCAAGCGTCTCTTCCCAGACCCCTGTCACGAACGCATTACCAGTGTGCCAGAAAAATTCAACGGTCGGCACTGCTATCCCACTACCGCAGCAAGCTCCAAACAAGAGCTCCAAGCCATATCGGCAACGTGTATTTCTAATACAAAGCAAAGACACTATTTGATAGAAAATTGAAAACTGTATTATGTCGGCCCGCCGCGTGGCAGGCCTCTTAGCAGACCTAGCTAAAGAATATCTAATGCAACTGCATGGTGAGGGTCATGGTTGGCCCTCACGCGTTGCATCTATATGCATGCGCCTCGTTGGTTGAAAGGTACCTCTTTCTACCAATAGTAGCGCCCTAAGCACCCGCTACTAATAACCAATCATTGGCGTCTCTAAATGATTGTAACAATTTGTGTGGTCCACACACATAAGCAGCCTGCTTCATATGTATACATCCTATCCACAATCCCTGCCGGATAGCTATACATATGCATATGTATATTTGTGTAGCCCTGCTACAGAAACACTAACGCCATAAATCTCAGGGTGGAGCTGACCACACGTCCAAAAGAACTCGATCTCTATATCAAGCTGGATCTGCGGTCGCCAATACTGAACTCGAGACTGTTGAGATTCCAAAGCTTGGTCAGACCAGTTGGTTCCATTTTTGGTGTCTTCGTCCAGCGACTCCCAGTTCAAGCTGATGGGTAAGTGCAAAACTTGTGTCTCCCGGATAATAGTCCGGCGCACAAGCATACTCACGCACTGAAGAAACGATGGGATCTCGAAAAGTACGCGGAGTTCTTTCAGTTAGCCCCTGGGAAACCATGTTCCGCAATCGCGTGAAACCCTTGTATTTCCACAGACTCAGCGGGTTGTTGCCTGAGGTGAGATCTATGCACGCCAAGGTGGTAGGGCTCATGCGAAAGGAAGCTCGCGCGTTTTGGGAAGTTCAACACTGGGTGCTTATCGGCATCAGCAATAGCCAAGACTGGAAAACCCATCAGTCCCGTAAGGAACGTCGCCAGTCCTTCAAAGAACGGAGAGAGCAACTCTGGGAGGAGGTTGCATGTACGCCCAGATTCACCGCTGATATGGGAAGAACCACGTCTCTGGGTTCCGCCTAAACAGCCTTGCAGCTGGATCTGGCGGCATCCTAAAGTCAAGTACGGTACCAGTGACCTTAAACAGCAGCTCGAGCAACTCGATGCTGCAGAGCCGATACGGGATCAGTGGGCTACTCGTAGCTCAAACGACGGTTTTCTGCAGCACACGCCGGCTCTACTTCGTACCCGTCAACTCAGTTTAGAAGGCCGCCAACTAAATCTAAATCTCATCCACGGATAAAAGTAGCGTACAACTACCAGCACGATGACGGGGCCACACAGCGCCTTGTACAGAGGAAGTGCTTGGATTTTACAAACTTCTAGTGAATGGCAGTTCACTCAATTCCCGGTCTTAAGGGAACGGTTACAGATTAAGTAGCAAAACTAAGACTGAATATATTTATAGTTAAGGTTAGTTTGGCCTGCAATACAAACTTCCAGTTAACTATACTGAATCGAAATCAATGTAGAATGGTTGGTTCTAGAGGCCAGTGATATGTGACATATCACTTTATGTGACACCAGTCGTGTGACACATCATGGGTACATGTTGTGTAGCCTGTAACAAGGACACATTGACCCGGAAGAGTGACGCGTGTCACTCTTCATGTAACTTGCATTTGCCCCGTCACAAGTACACAAACACTATGGTAATCACTTCTATATAGCTGTCATTTTGGAGTGCATGACGACATTCTCGAGCAGCAAAACAAGCAAAACCCGACCGTTGAGACACCACCGCCTGACTCGAGTGTCGATGCTCGTCAGCCATTCTCGCAGAATTGATAGACTCTGGACTGATTCATATCTAATCGAGAACCTGATTGGACACACCCGTCTCCTTGTGACAGATTCTGAACGCAGCATAGCAACTCCATACTGAATGCGAATTGAGCAGCATACCGAGCGATATCGGTAGTTGTCGTTGCGGCGTTTAACTCCTTGTTTCCACACCCAGAAAGCCTCTGACCCAAACACACGGAGAACTAATCACAAGTCTGCGTGTCCCGGATGCTCACAATGCGTAGTGCGGATATCGCATGACAAAGCCGTTGACGATTTTACGCCGACAATGAACGGCAAGGCAATGCCACCCCAACACAAAGTTGATTCGTCCTTCTCAGCATCAATCTAGATAAGATACTCTTCACGCCCATGTCCGATAGTCGTGGATGCCAGTAGTGATAATAGCGACGACAGTTATAACCAGCAATATCCAAAAGACTGCACCGATCTGATAATCTCCGGCGACAGAGCACAGTGTGCCAGAGTTATCATCAAACCCATGGGACATGAGGCCATGCACTTTGCTCGGATAGCACCCAGTGCTATATGCACGCATATCGATCTCAATGCGATGTTTCAAGTATGCTGCACAACGCCAACGATCTCAGGATCCGGGGATGCATCCATCATCACGATGCAGGTGCCACTGGGACTGATATCAGCTTCAGCAACAATAAAATCCGGGTTCATGGTCTGGAACCCCAATCATACTCAGCCTTTTCAGTGATACTGGAGTGCCGAATTCCGTGCTGAGGAATTCCAGTGATGTGCTTGGCATACTCTGTTAATCAGTAGTGCCATTTATCGGATGTCGAGTGCAGTTCTGTGTTGGGAATGTACCGATATATCCAATATTAGATACCAATAGTTCATGTGGGTATCGGTTATTTCACAGATATCATAACAGATAACTGTTACCCACAGTGAACCCAGAAGGTGGTGTGTCCCACACAACCACCTCCTGTAATGGGATGACCAGATCTATTACAGCATTGCAATCAGCTTGCTCTCATTGAATTCTATATTTTCCAAAAAATTAGGAAATGTGGACATTCTCGGTGCCTTTCATAATAAAAAGATCATTCGCATTCTAATCATATTGCTGTGGATTCCGAATTTTTCGTCTACAGTTTCTCAGCGCTACCTGTAGCACCGAAATACCTGTGACGAGATCAGAGACTCGACCATTCTCGGATCATCTTTGAGCGGAGCACAAACCATTTAACAGCATGAGCGCACAGGCGATCATCTCAACATTGATTCTCGTGTTTGTGGTCTGCGGAGCGCTCTATGACGTCGAGTTAAGTCGGGAAGGGCGTGCATTGCATTCGCGCCGCTATCGGTAAGACATCAATTGCCGCCAAAATGAGCAGCAGGGTTTTACAGTGGAAGCCTCCATGCTAGCGATTGTAGTTATCCCTGTAATACCGTTTTGCTAACGCTGAATTTCTCGCTCAATGTCCAAGCTGGCGACGCTTGCAGAACTGGTTCCCCCTAGGTGTGGCTTACGCCGCTTTCTACATGGCTAGGTACAACGTGGCTGCCGGTAACGTGGCTTCCGTGCGCAATCAATTAGAGTTTCCGTCGGCGTACATGGGCTGGTGAGATTTATGTAGCACCAGGTTGGATACTGGAAGTTTAACGTTGCTGTTTTCATTGTTATTGCCATTGATATTCCTGTTCAGGGTCCTCTCTGCTGGGTCCTGGGCCTACGCCATCAGTGGGCCATTCACTGGACAGATCACCGACCGCATCGGAGGTAAAAAGGCATGCTTGTCGCATGCTTCGGCGCAGCGTTGTGTAATATGTGCTTGGGTGCTCTCTTCGTCTGCAATGTACCGCTCGCGGTGCAGCAAACGCTTTTATTTTGCTGTACGCATCCAACGTGTTGGTGCAGGGATTCGGTACCAGTGGCGTCGTAAAAATCAACGCGGCATGGTATTCAGCTACCGAACGGGGATGTTCGCCGGGGTGTTCAATATCATGCTGACAAGCGGCTACTATTTATCGCTGGGAACAGGTCGTGGCATCATCGATTCCTTGGGCTGGTCGTACGTCTTCTTTACCCCTGGGGCTGTGCTACTGGCCATGACACTTTTCATCGCTCGATACGTGACGAATTCTCCGACTGACATATACTACTTAACCCAAGAAGAGTCTACAACGTCCACCCAGAACCCAAATAAGCAAGACAAAAGACCACGCCCACCGAAGATGAGAAAGCCAAGGATGTCCTCTTTACACCCAAGCAAAGATGCAGAAACTCATGCGGAACTACACCTTTTTAGGATACCTCGCCGCTGTCTTCTTCCTCTGCTGGGCTAGAGACGGATTTCTCAATTGGTTTCTTTCTTTCTTCGATGCTGTGCGTCAAAACCCACTCACGCCAGATGACACAGCCGTTATTGGTGGTGCATGGACTATGGGAGGCTTTATCGGCGGTATTTTGTGCGGCTGGCTCAGCGACGTGGTCTTCCACTCGGACCGTGTGATACCTATCTGCATTTTCTCAGTGCTGCAGGCCATGATGCTGGGCGTCATCTACCTCGTTAGTGCAACATGTAGCGTTGAAGTGTTGGGAACGTTAATCTTCCTGTCAAGTGTCTTCTTGCTGGGTAACTACACATTACTGAGCTACACAGTTCCGTCGGATCTTCCTCAGGATATCGCTGCTGGTGCTTCCGGTATCATGACTGCGGTAGGTTATTTCTCGACAGGACTATCAGGTGTCATCATGGGAAGTATCGTCAGCAGTGCTGGTTACTTCGCGTGGGCGCTGTCGCTTATGCTTGCATCGATTCTGACTGGAGTGTTTACCAAGTTGGGATCGCACTTTTCATCCAAGAAGACATCTCACCGAGCAGTAATTGCGCCCCTCCCATCCGGAGTCGAAGAGCGCATGCCGCTGTCTCCTGACTCGTCAGACGCAACGTCCAGCGGCTAGATGCAATTCAGTTTCTACTGTAGACGTGGAGGTAGCGCGTACATACGAGAGTTCTCTTCACGTCGTCATACTTCGCCGCATCTAAAAAAAGCAATACGCGTAAGTTGGTTAGGGTGTTAATTCCTTGATAGGCATCGCACAGCGACGCAAATATAAGGCTTTGCGGTCTTCACTACAACAATGGTGCTGATAACCACGTGAATGCAGCGTCCGCCCCTTAGGATTCAATTCGATGTCGTAGAACGCACCCCGAGCACGACCACGAGGGTCGGCCGTCATGGTCGATCACTTACTTGGCTGGCACACCTGGAGGAAGGTTTTGAGAATGAAAGGCCACTCAGCCACCACCACCATTGATACCGTCTTGTCCTGCGCAAACACGTCAATCGGATGCGCGTGGCCCTCGTGTTGTGCTGCGTCACGCGGTATCACATCACGTTGACGCTGGGTGGAGACGAATGGCTCTGAGAGCCTCGATTTTCGGACCTCATGGGGACCAACGCAAGATTTTTAACGATCGAGGCGATAGCCGCACTGAATGGAGGCTTGGTGTTCTCCAAATATTTGATATATGGGGACCAATCATGGTTCTGCCATGCCGTCAGTGCGACCTTAATAGTTTTGTCGACGGAGCTCTTTGAATACTTGAAATTGGATTAGCTGATGTCTCTCAGGTAGAGTGTAGATCGCTGATGTTGCTTCGGTCATTTGCCACCAAAAGCGCTATTCTGCCATAGATGCAAGTACTTTGCGCTCAAGTGTAGCCTACACCTCAATACCTTTGGCGTTGGCGCCAATTACCTTGTAGTTGTAATCAGGTCGACGCGAAAGCGCATCCACCAGCACATTTAACCTTCCAGGTTTGTACTCAACCTGGAAGTTGTATTCAACAAAGAATGACCATGTAGGCAGTAGCACCACAACAACGTCGGTATCTGCCACCTGTATAGCCGATTCGGAACAATATGTGGCCTCGTTGTCCCCTTCCAGTTTCACGATAGCTGGCTGCTGCTTTGACTTTATTGTATTCTCTTTCGAGAAATATGACTCTAACAACGTGAACGCTCCTGCTAACACCGACGATACCATAAGGAACAGCACCCACACTCCATAGCCTCCCCACCGATAATATCCCCCATAGCGACATTCGTGAGGCCTGACCTACGGTGGTCATAATACCGGAAGTACCTGCAGCGATATCCCGAGGAAGATCCGATGAACCGTGTATATAGTTGCCCAGCAAAAATACACTTGGCAGGAAGACTAACACCCCAACACCTCAGCGCTGCATGCTACACTCACGAGGTAGATCACGCCCAGCAGTATAATGGCTTGCAGCAGTGAGAAGATGCAGGTAGGCAAGTGAAAGATCACGTCGCTGAGCCAACCACTCAAAATGTCGCCGATGAAGCCTCCCATAGTCCATGCACCATCAATAACGTGGAGTCAACTGGACGTCGTAGATCACTCCGCACATCACGAAGACGAGGATCAGCAATGAGATGGTCACTTGCGCGCTCATATTGAAGCTGTCTGGTTTATCCGGCTGGAGAATAATTGGGGAGTGAGTGGAACTCTGTAGCCTACTCGTCCTATTGCCAGGCTGCAGCTGAGTCAGCTGATGGCTGCATCACATGCCATGCAGGCAGGCCTTCCGTGGATCAACTTCTCCGACATCCATGTGTACGAGCCATTGTGGGCACGCGACGCCCATTGAATAAATTATTTCACAACCAGGCAGATGCTTCCTCGCCATAAAAATCATGGACGCCAGAACATTGAGCGCGCGCATGTGAAAGAATGGAGAACAAGTCAGCTGCCTCGGGCACGCACCCATTAGCCTCGGCCTCACAGCGAGTGCTCTGCTATGCTCACTTCGCCTTTGCATTGGATATGGCAAGACCTCGGGATCAGACGGAGGCGCCATGCTCTCGGCCCCTCCTCGAAGTCGACGTGGTGCAGGCTCCAAGCGCCGCATCCCGGCACGCTGAGAACAGCCAGTGACTACAAACAATGCCGAGAGCAGTGTCAAGCGTGGGTACGTTTTGGTGAAAATGAAGCTGGAAACGTCTTGCACGAACGCGGGACTGGCACTGTCGTGGGAAGAAGTCCTCAAGGATATGAACAAGATGGTTGTTGAGGCCTACACTCTTGCCAACCTGCACGCGATCCGCTCGTGCGACCCAGGATTCGAGTTCCCTCCTCTGGACAGATCTTTCTTCCAGCAGTGTTTGGCAGCGGTTTCTGGTAGTGACTTCAGAGACCCAAGGACAACCATCACCCAGGACTTCGGAGACTCTGTTCCTATCTAACCTGCTCCGACGGCACCACTATTCGCTGCTCATCCAAAGAGTTATATCGCAACACTAGTTACACACAAAGTAACAAGACGATTCGGCACTGGTACGACACAGCAGAGCCAGCGGTGACCGAAGCAGTACATGGAGTGCTGGCTAAAAAGACCTGCTCGCTCGTCAAGTTGCAGACGTACGTCGCGTTCATGGTTCCACGGTTCGATATGCTGCTCGATTTCTCAATTCGGAAGAAGTTCAGAGATCTGAGGTTTATACGCTATTCGCAAGCGCGCAAGAAACTACATCAGCTCTGTGGACTCTTCGTTGAGGGTGAAACACGTCTCGGACGATTGTGGGCTTTGGTGGCTGGAGCTGCACAGACTACGGTGGATTCATCAAGAAGTGCCCTGGTGGACGGTCAAAGCGTCTGGAGAGAGAGCTCCAGAAGTACTGTCGCGTGAAGTCTGATGACGAGTACCGCACCAGTCGGGTGCATTACGGGTGCACCAGCAGGAGGCCCCACGATCTCTCGCAACAATATCAACGTCGTGCGTGCCGTGATGGTGTGGTGCGCTCGCAGAAGGTTTACTCTGTTCTACACTGCAAGGCATGTGGTACAACCGTCAACCGCGGTGTCAATGCTTCGCGGAACATCTTGCTGGTGTTTCAACGCTCACTGCGCGGTCTACCACGTCTGCTGGCTTATTGCAGGTCTCAACGAAACTAACGCAACTCAAAAAGGCTGTTCTGGTGCCGCTCTAGACGGTTGTCAGATCATCACTGGACGTCCTCGCGCGGGTGAGGGTTACCAGTATTGTCATTGGAGATGGGACTCATCGTAGATGATAACATTGACACTCCCATAGACACCAACAATACAATGGTGGATCCAAACTTTGCTGAAAATAATGTTGAAGTAAATTGAGCTGACCAATACCATTCGGTTTTGACCATTCACTTCAATTAGCCCATAAAATGGACTCCTATTTGACTCTTTGAGTGGCGGTGCGTGAACTATGAACTACACACGAATTGAATTCTATATTCCATTCACATATTCTAATACCAAGAGGAATTCTCCATCATCGTGGCTTGTACCTCGCTAATGTGGTGCACTAGTTTTTGACGCTGCGTTTTTACATCCACCTTGGTCATCTGCTCGACTGCTCGCACAACGTCTTGCTGCTTAAAGTCCACCCGCATACGGAGCAGTGTTGTAATCGTCTCAACAGACAGCTCTTCTCGAACGCTTGCCAGGTAGTCCAGGACATGTGACGGCTGCATGAGGTTCAGAATGAATACAACCTGGAAGAGCCGCGTGAAGGCAGCTCGCAAACTCTTTTGTGGCACAAGCGTCGACGTGCGAGCGAGCATGTCCGTAACCTCACGCTCGAGCTGCAACGCACCCAAGTCGTTGCAAGGTTTCCTCGATACGAGAAGCGCACGCTCGACACATGATGTCAGATCTTGCGTGACTGCCTCGACCAAATCCTCAAAGGGAGCGCTACACAATGCGCGCTCGTAACGGCGAAGCTCGCGGTTCTTGATAACTTCTTGTTCCACCAACTGTAGCAAAGGTGAGCCCTGCGAGCCAAATGCATCATACTGCGTTGATGTAAGCACGTATTGCAGTTGCTCGTCCATTTGACGCTGGATCACCAGTGATAAGCGCTTGCGGAGAGATCGGGAAAGAACCTCTTGCACCTCGTTTGCAACTATGGAGCGGAATGCCTCGGACATTTCATGGATGGGTGTGGGTAGGCACTCAAGGATAGGAGCGTCGTTTGGGAAGCCCGCTCGCGAAAACGCGTTGATTTTCTCGTGGAGAGCATGAATAAACTCACCACTCATAAAGGCTGAGTTGATCGTCATGATAAGTCTTGCCTCCTCCTGTAGTGATCGCTCTAGATCTTCATCCACTGCTTGCAGCAGCATATCGGAGAACGATACATCATTCTGTTCGCCTTCAGCCTCAGTATCGAGCCTCGTTGTACTGGAGCTCCTCGTGACATTTGATCCAGAAGCAGTTGTTGCATTGGTTGGGATCAGTGGGATCACATACGGTCGACTGGGCAGTGCCAGGATAGCAGGTAAATATTGCGACTCCAATGCATCCACTAGCGCGATCACAATCGAAAGAGTAGTGTGATAACTCATGCTGAGTTCATAAACGTTGGAGATACACGTCAACAAATGGTACTTGCATCAACACGCTGAAGAACTCAACAAAAACGTACCACTGGGAGGCGCGGAAGAAAGCCTTGTTGAGCACAAAGGATACATCTTCAACAACACTGGAAACATACACACCTTGCTCTAACTCCTGCGGTTCAGCAATTGCCGTGGCCTTGTGCACCGACTGGAACACGTAGAACCTCTCCAGCACCAGATACACGCCACTAAGTTCCTGCACTTTGATCTGGAACCCGTCACTTCCATCCTGCCGTCCCAAACCTTCACACACTGTCGTCAAGAACGCTGTGTAGCTCACCAACACTCGAATAATAAACGCCAATTCATCCAGGAACAAGTCCATCATCTGCAAACTCTCGTCCGCTTCCACGTCATCTCCCTCCAGAGCTTGTCTCGGGTCTCTCTGTGCCTGTGCATTAGCTCGTCGTTCCCACGCTACCATCCGAGCATCCCCGCATACATTTGCACGATTTGCAACGCAATCTCTGCGCTCGACGAGTGGATCGGACTCAAAACTTGTTGCAGCACTTGTGCGTCGCTCGTCACGTCCGCAACAGCGTTCATAATGTCTGTAGCTCCTGTCAACAGTTCACTTAGTGCTTCTACGTAGAAAGCACGGTCAATATAGCCATTTTCATTGACTTTAGCGGTCTGTTTGCTGCCTCGCACGCGGTCGAGACTGGCACGCGCCTGAGTGGCAAAAATGGTCTCCAAACAACTGGAAAAACGTGGGGCGGCGTCCCACGCAGCTCCTAATGCAGAGCAGCGAGCGAATGCTATTAAAGCAGCATCCACATCCACGTCGGCGCCTGCACAGGCTTGTTTCAGCTGCTCAAGAGCGGAAGTCTGCAGTCCTTGGGCTTTCAGTTCACAGGCTCGTAGCATTTCGTTTCGGACAGCTGCAGCATCGGCGTCGCCACTGGAGCTTCTTTGGGCTGATACGCGCATGTCCCCAAGAGCTTGACACACCTGATCCAGCTGCTGCTCTGCAAACGCCACGTAGAAAGTCGTCATACTCTCCTCGAAGCTCATGGTGGCGTGTGTACTGAATGAGATTACAGTACAGTGTGAGGTGAGATTAAGTTGCGCGGATATTATGTTGCAGGAATACGCCACGTCAGTCATGGTTTATGCCAACTTGGTCACCACGGGGTGTCATCATGATTTTGCTTCAAGCACTTCTTGCATGGTTCCTCTTCTCCTCTTCATGTTATCTCGCCATGCTCCTGTATTTACTCTTTTCTCTGCTTATCTATGGAATTGGCTTCGTCGACGATCTACTTTGTCTTCGAACGTGAAGCGTAAGCTCAGCGGCGGTGTGGATCACAGCATTGCATCGTAGCCTGCATTAGATCAGCAATTAACAAACTCCACAATTTTACTTGTCCGCGACGAGGGGTCCAATGAGTGCGCTGGTGGCCTCAAAGACCTCGTCCGGGCCGGGGTGGCGTCCACCTTGAACACCTTGTCCTGCTTCTCGTAGTACATGATCACAGGCATGGTCGAGTCCAGGTACGTGCGGAAGCGTTTGCGGATGGCCTCCGCGTTGTCGTCCGTGCGTCCGCTGGTCTTTCCTCGCTCCATCAGTCGCTCCTCCATGACGCTCTCTGGGCAATCGTAGAAGAGAACCCCTGGACCTGGAACTCGTCCTCGGCCATCTCCTCCTGCCAGCCCTGCAGATTGTCAAAGTTGCGCGGGAACCCGTCGATGAGGAACAGGTCGCGGCCGCTGCGGTTCATGGCCTGCTGCAGCAGCGATAGCGTGATCTTCACGGGGACGATCTGTCCTTCTTTGATCATGCGGTCGATGAGCTCTCCATTGGCAGAGCCAGACTGGCGCTCTTCACGCAGCAGGTCGCCAGCCGACAGGTGCACGAAGCCGAACTTCTCCACCAACTTGGAGCATTGCGTGCCTTTGCCGGCGCCAGGGCCGCCCAACACGAACAGGATCTTCTTGGTCAACGCGGCGCTCATACTATAGCTCACTTGGGGTCTAAACGGATAATTTGCAACTGCTGGGAAGGTATCATTAGGTGTTGTAAGTAATAATTTCTGAATGTGATATTTAGAATTGTAATGACAATATTGCATTTGGTTCGATCTTTTTCACCTAAAGGATCTTCAAGGGAGAGCGAAGGACGTTACGGAGCTTCGGGCAGGTCACTACTGATGGAGAACAAGAGCCACGTGGCTATTAACATAGCGGGCAGCGGCCAGCTGGATGTGGTGCTGGCGCGAGAGGAGGCACTGCACCGCTTCCGAGACATCAATTGGGCCACTTACACGCGGTTAGAACATTTTTTTCCCTTAAACATTCATTTAGATGAACCTAACCGGCTAAATTAAATTAAATATTGCATGGTTTAACCAACAGAACGGGCGCGTTCTCGATGGAGAAGGCGGAGATCACGGCGCTGAAGGACCTTGAGGGAGTGTTCAAGCCAGGCGCCGATGAAGCTAACGTAAGAAGAACAAAACTTCATTTTTTAACGTAGTTTTTCTCTTAAATATGTGTGTGTGTGTGTTAAAATGATTCAGGTGAAAGCTGTAGATGAGTTTTTGAGCGATGTTGGAAGTCTCGTAGGGAGTGCGCTGCTCAAATTGGTGAAGAATGTGACGGAACCAACAGTACTAAAGTACGCGCTGGCCCGCATGGAAGAGCTTCTCCCTGGTAAGAACTGCAGTTTTGTTTTTAAAACGATTGAAGTGGGTTAAACACTATTTACCTAAACTTGTGGATATTGCTCTTTTTTATGGTAGATGGTCTGCGTCTACGGAAGCGTATGATATACTTTGTGCCAGAAGGAAGCTTCGTGGATGCTGCACCGTTCCTGCGGATGATCCGCAATGATACAGGCTACATGCAGTACGCTGCTAGCCACGTGCTTGCACTCTTCCTGACGTACGTTTTGTTTTCCGCAATTGCTATTGCAGTTTACTTCGTAGACAATATCTGGCTAAGTAGTGCTAAACTGCAATGGTGAAACTAGGGTTCGTCCTCGTCAGGAAGATGTGGAGGCATTGAGTCAGTGGGCGATCCAGGCACTAAAAATGGGTGCGTCGGCTAACTCTCAGAATGATCCAGTCCGTGCCAATGTCACACGCGCTGCAGTTTCGTCCATGATGGTGATGCTACGTCATGAAAAGTCTCGAGTGATTTTCGTCAAGCTTGGCGGTGTGGCTCCGTGAGTGACGAATTTCTTTGAGTATATCATGCTATGAGTGCGAGCTTATAATATTGTAACTTCGTTGATGTGAACTAGAGTGGTGGACTTGCTGGAGAACTCACAGAATCGTGCGCAACTTGCCTATGAGGTATGCGCGGAAGCCATGATGCAATTCATTGTGCACTGAAGAATGAGTGCCCGTCCCAGAGGATGTTTTGTATAGTATTGACAATTTACTGTTTGTGGTGTTGACACTTTTGCAGCTTACGTTCATCCTCTGGACCTTGGCCTTTGTGACGAGGCAATGGAAAAGTTCGTGTCTGCCAAGGCGTTGGATGCGATCGTGCTTCAAGTGGCAGCTGCGCCTCGTGAAAAGGTCGTGCGTGTGGCCTTAGAAGCTCTTCAGGTGAGTCGGGCTGTGCTATCCGAGCAATTAGGAAGAAAAACAGTCTGCGTGTACGGATATTCATTGTTGATCGGCAATGGTGCGTGTGTTTGATAACATGTAGAATTTGCTCGGTAAACTCAGCGGCTTCTTCAACGAGCGCATGATCGATAGCGGACTACTGAAAACACTGAACAACATGCGTGAGCGCAAGTGGGCTGATGAAGACATTGTGAAGGGCATTCAAGCGATTCACGACGTGCTCATTCGTGAGTACAAGGAACTGAAGTACGTACTAGTGTAGTATTCGTTTTGTTTCGCTTGAGCTAAGGTAGGTGTATTGACCGACATTTTGCTTTGTAGCACAATGGAGCGATACGAAAAGGAGCTGCGAACGGGGACCTTGAACTGGGGTTTGCTTCACACGGACAAATTCTGGAAGGACAACTTCATGACATTCGAAAGCAAGGACTTTGAGCTTATTCGGTGCGCATGCTCAGGAAATGGTAGACTTTGCGATGACTAACATTTCCTTGTTCTGCAGTTTGCTGATTGACCTACTGGATTCTGACGACCCGAAGACTGTTTCTGTGGCGCTGTTCGATTTGGGCGAGTTCGTGCGCTTCTACCCGAACGGCAAGCACATCGCGAAGAGGCTGGGAGCCAAGAAGGTGGCCATGAAACTCATGACGCACGAGAGTGCAGAGGTGCAGAAGCAAGCCTTACAATGCATTTCCAAGATGATGGTCAACAAATGGGAGTTCGTCAAGTAGGGAATTGATCCGAGTACTAGGTCGACCCAGTGCGTCTCTGCGATGCTGCAAACAATTCTATCATTGACAATAAGCGTAGTCCCCAAGGGACTCGTGGTTGTTGAGGCTATTGCATTTTAAGAAGCAATGAAAACAAGTGGCGTTAGTGTGAACGCGCGAGACGATCACTGTGAACGATATCATGTCACTGCACTTGGGCTTGCTGCTTGCATCTTCCTTACACCCCAGACACAGTACAAACTCCAGGGTCGGAGTTTTGCAGCAGAGCCTGCAAGCGGTTGGCAACATGCAGTGTCTGTTCAAATATATTTGGCATTTGGTGTTAGCTCTTTGATGTGCACCCTGATGAGACGCCATTGTTGAGTTCTGGAATCGAATGACTATTTTGTGTTCACCCACGCACGCCAGAGGCCAACGGCAGCTTCCGCAGCGCATAAGAAGCTCACGAGTGGCTGCGGAAGTAGACCGTTTTCCTGAGACCAGTGCACACACGGTCCGAAGTAGAAGAAGTTGCGAAGCTGCACGTAGTACAATTCACGACGCCTGGTTTCACAAGACACCGAGTTAGTTAGTCCAGTATTTGTCATAGTTGAATGCAATTGCAAGCCGACATACCGAGCCTGCATGGTGGTTAACTGTGCCATGCACTCCTCATCCGAGAGATCCACCTGCTCCTTAATCTGCTTCTCCTTGGCAGTCAACGCTTGGATGCTAGCAAATATTACATCAGTCAACTGTACTAAACTCCAACAATCCAACAGCAATGGGGAACGCACCGGAGAGTGTTGGCGTAGATGTCCAGAAGAATGTAAATCCCCCAGATCTGACACGACCGCCGAGAGAACTTCATGGCGTCAATGTTCAGCAGCTTTGGTGCTCTGCAATCATCACACAGAAAGGATCAACTATCATAGCTGCATATTGCCAGCAACAACCTCTTAAACTCACACAAAGCCGACGTAGGAGGCGTGCTCCAATGGGTAGTACGCAAGCATAGAGAGCGCCTGCAGACTGACAATGCGACGCACGTGGGCGTCATCGTCCCCGTAGCACCAGGAGCCGTTCTGCCACGCCGCGTACGTCTCGAAGCTACCAGTGAAGCGGATGACGTAGCGCGCCATTGAGATATTGGAGGCGATGGCTTTGAGGCCCTCGGACGTCTCCTGTTTCTGCGTCGTGTGCGCCAGCAAGTGGCCCACAGCCCCCAGTCCATAGCCGATGGTTTTGTAGAACTTGTCGGACCTGACGGGGCTGCTGCTGAAGCGGGCGAATTTGTCCACGTCTAGAAGAAGTGCCAGGCTCTGATCCTTGTCACTCATCGTGCTGCTATCGACGGATAACCAATTGGCTTGTGCCCCCAAGGGTGCCGGTGGTATTGCGTTGCAGCAGTCGTTTCTTCAAGGATGAAGTTGACGTATCACCCTGATCGGACTTAACGGATTTAACAGACTTAAGGATTCGTAGTTTAGTGAGTATAAAGTGTACAACTTCTTTTCTTAGGTGCGGTTTGAAGCTGGCTTCTCAGTGGCCATCTGGTTTTATATTAGACCAATGAGATGTTGTCGCTTGATCGTCCTGTGTAAAGACCAGGCGTGCTGTCATGCATCTGAGACCAAGACTGTCTTGGTTTCAGTATGTTGGCGGCCCATGCCGCTCCGTCGTCGCTCTTGTGACAAGGGGAGTGGTCCAATGCATGTGTGGACTGACCAATTGTCTAGGGCAGCGTCGTTGCCAGCTGCCATTCAGCAGGAAGTGCGCATTGACCGGCTGGCATCGCATCAAGAAGCGCGTCCCCGGCGCCCAGCGCTTCCGTTACAAAGCGATTCTCAGTCGGCAATAACAGCAGGACAGGCTCAGTGTGCGACGTTCACGTGGATCAGGACACGCCTGTAACTCACTTCACTTACACTACGGCGTGGCGAAACGCACAGATAGAGGCGTCACGTGGAGACGGACGGCATTAGCAGCGAGCAATTAGAGCGGAGGTGGCCAGTCGGCAACAAGAGAGCAATCGTTTAAAGCTACTACAAAGAATACTCAAAACATGTACAGAGAGGGATACCTCGTCAAGTGTGGACGCAGTCCCTATGACTCACCGGTAAGACCGTCACTAGATAAGGGACCCCTAACTGTGAGGCGGTAGACTGACGAAGGCTGTTACATCTCTATCTGTGTAGCAACTACTCTTCTGTGTGTTTGAGGACGGTGTGGTCAAGTACTATTCGGAGAAAGGTGGGATGGTTCTGGGTGAGTTGGAGATGGCCGGACACGTCACCAAAGTGCGTGTCGAGAGAGCAATGACTAGCAAGTTCCCGCACCGCTTCACAGTATCGTCATCTGAGGTGGTGCGTGTCGAAGGACGCAGAATGAAGCTGGGCGAGGCTCGTGTGACCGAATTCGCGGCGCCTACGAACGACCTCATGAAGGAGTGGGCCAACTCACTGCATCTGTGGCGACGCATGAACTGGAAGGAGAACGTCAAGTTCTTCGATGGCTCGAGCGAACTCTCCCAGGCAGAAGAACGTGAGACGTTAGAGCTCCAGATGCACACGCTCAAAACGGTGCGAGGTCGCTCACTCCCTGGCGCCGCGTTCAGGAAGCCTTTTGTCAACATCATGCACGGACAGCCCTCACCTACGATCAAAAAGCTGCGTCAGATGATCAGGCACACGGGCTCCACAGCCTGCACCAGCACCGCATAGGGAATGGTGAGCTGCACTTTTTTTCATTTCGGTGCGAGCACTGGCAATTTGTTATTAGGCGTGAGTCATGCGTCCGCCATCCAGCGCTGCGCCCATCGTCTCATTGATTGAGCCTCATTTTTGGTGTTAGAAGGTCAATTTTGTGTGTATGAATACAATGCGATTATTATCAACGAATGTCTCGCTCGTTGTTTCAACTTGTCATTAGCTTACCATCGACCACCGAACTTGGTTTCAGAATCTGGACAACTAATTCTGTGAACACTACAAGTATACCACGAATGCAAGCTGAACGCTGCACAAATCAGGAAAGAGCAGGTGAAAGAGCAGGTTATAAATTATAGTTGTGCGTGTGATACATGTCCTGCTGTTGCCTTGTCCTTCTAATAGAGTGACGGCATCCTTCCTCGGTGCTTGCTTATTTGTTCTTGCTTAGCTAAACTAGTGGTTCAAGTGGCCCAGCACAATTCAAGCAAGGTACGCTGAGACTTCCTCGCGTACAAGTGCTGGGTCCACGTGTTCGATGCCTTGCAGCCACGGGTGCTGCAGTGCTTGGGTCACGGTGATGCGTTGCTCTGGGTTGACCGTCAGCATCTTCGAAATGAGATCACGAGCACCATAAGTCATGCGGCACTTGACTTCATCCGGTTGCCTCGCCCAAAAGTTTTCAAGTCGCCCTTCAGAAGGCAGTTGTACCAAACATCCCCTTGTTGAGCTTCGTTGAACGGCGGCAATCCTGTTACGAGGATGAACAGCACCACACCCGTCGACCAAACGTCCACCGGTGTGCATCGGTACGGCCGTCTCGCCCTCACTTCCGGTGCCATGTACATCATCGTGCCGCTCTCGTCTTGTGACACCACGTCGCTCTCACCCTCCGGAATCATCGCCGCCACGCCAAAATCACACAATTTGAGCTGAAAATCGGTGCTCAACAGTAAATTTCGGGTTTCACGTCGCGGTGCACCACACCGCTAGCATGACACACTGCAAGTGCGTGCAGCAACTGACTAGCGTATACCTTGACCAGCACCTCGGGTAGTGCTCCCTTGACGTCCAAGAGCTCGAACAGGTCTCCGTTTGGAGCGAACTCGGTCACCATTGCCACATAGTCGTAGTCGAGTTTCTTGCCAGGCACCGCCCGGTCCACTCGCAGCACATTCGGGTGCTGTACGCGACTCATGGCGTTGCATTCGTGGGCGATGGAGTTCACCTGTTTATCCAGTGCATTGAGATTCACAGTGCGGTTCACTATGGCGTCGACTGTGAGCTCTGCAGGCAGTTTGATGGCTACCTCTCTCTGGGACCGTTCATCGTAAGTTTGCAGCACTCGTCCGTGCAGTCCGGAGCCTAATTCCTTTTGGATTCTGTATGGACTTTGTGGTCGAGGAGGTTGTTGGAGGTGCGTGGCGTCGAGTACTTGTACTGTCAGTGGTGTCGGTCGTAGACTTGTTGCCATGCATGCCGACATGATGATGTTTGTTCTTGTGTGCAATTAGAGAAATGATTGTGAGTTTGAATGAGGTGGAGGTTCCTCCGAGGTGGCCATGATGATGCATCAGGACAAGGGGTTTCTCATCGAGGCCGTGTGATACGGGGGAAGTCACTTGAGTTGTGTATACTGTCGCCCTGAATGAGCGTTTCAGGGCCTACGTTTCCACGCGTCTGATGATTTTTAGGGACAAGTTTAGCACCAACCAAATGAAGCCACACCTACAACAAATAGCGTCCCCAATAACACATGGAGATATACACCAATGCTACGGTTGAAACGATGCCCACTAGTCTCGCGACGCACACCTCTCTGCAGACGCAACCCGTTGGCCTCTCTGTCCACTTCGTCCAATCCCAATCTATCCACTCCCATCGCCTCGCAAGACAATGGCTTCGCTCGTGGACACACCATCTACCGCGTAGTAACCCCAGCGTCCTCCATCGACCCTCAACAAGTGTTCAAACTTGAAAAAAATGGAGGCAACTCCAGAGTCTGGGGCAAAAATGAAAGACCCAAGACGACGTTTACGTCGTTTGAATCAGCACAACGCACTGGTAGATGGATCTATGACGTCCTGTGGGATCTATTCCTCCCTAAACATGCACATTCGTCCCTTACTAAGGACTATTTCCCTTACGCCAAGTGGAGTTTCGTGGGCTCCGTCGCCTCCTGTGCTGCCAGTGTCTTGTCCATGCAATCGTTGCTGTATGCAATTGGACTGGGGGCTGGAGCGATTCCCACAGCAGCAGCAGTCAACTGGGTGCTCAAGGACGGATTGGGACAGTTTGGTGGCGTGCTTTTTGCCAGTGTGGTGAACAACAGATATGATGCAGATCCGAAGCGGTGGAGAGTTGCGTCGTCTGTGGCGCTGGATGTGGCGGTGCTGGGGAGATCTTGACGCCTTTGGCGCCTGGATCGTTCTTGGCGATAGCGTCATTGGCCAATGTGGCGAAGAACGTGGCCTGGCTTAGTGCTAGTGCCACACGTGCTGGTTTTCATAACTCGTTTGCTATCAGAGAGAACTTGGCAGATGTGACGGCGAAAGCGGGATCACAAGCGATTGCATCGTCGATCTTTGGGACTGGACTGGGCATTCTCATCTCGCAGTGGACGGGAGCTTCTACGCTGAATGTGGTTATCGCGTTCACCGTGCTGTCGACAATGCACATGATCAGCACGTACAAGTCTGTGGATTGTGTGCTGTTGCGCACGCTGAACTGCCAGCGACTGCATCTCATCGCCACGCACTTCTTGCGTTCGTCAGCTGACGATAGAGAGTTACCCAGCCTTAAGACTGTGAGCGAACGGGAGCAATTTATCACCACGTTGCTGACCGGTTACACAACACTGCACGGCAAATCGGTGGTTAAAGCGAATGCCACGCTTGACCAGCTTTCACACAGCAATCCACAAGTCCTTGGGCAACTCAAGGAGTTCTATGCGACGGAGAAATATCTACTCAACCTACAACTGGTGAGCAATGGACCGCATCGAATTGACTTGGCCTTGGAGGAGACTGCCACAAGCCAGGATGCACTTCGAGCACATTTGCATGCTGTTCTGATCCAGTTGGCGCTTGAAGATACTCCAACCGCGCCACTCAATGCAACTAACGCGTGGGAGCTTGTGGACCAGACATATCACGAGGCCCTAGCATTGAATGATGACTTCATCGCACAACTGGAGCAGTCTATGTGGCACACCGACAACCTTCTCGTCGAAGAGCAAAGCTCGCGCTACACATGGATAACATGATAAACAAGGATCTTGAATGGACAAATGCAAAAGCGTTGAAGACTACTTTGGCATACGCATCATCACGTCCTGGTTTGTTCAGCATCTGAAAGATGGATCTGTTTCCAGACTACTGTCCGTGTGTCCGTTGTCACTGTTTGCTCTTGAGCATCTATAACTCTTTGCACCGCCTAGCTGTCTTCCAGATTGATGCTCTGACCGAAGCGGCTGTACAGCATCTTCTTCAAAGCCTACAAATCCAAATCAATACAACCATCGTCAGACCCTTATACTTTCCTATATCACTGTCATTGAAGAAATACATACCGCCTGCCGCGCCTCGAGCTTGGATTCTTCGGCTTGAGCTTACGGAGCTCAGCGTTCGCTTCCTATTGCCACAACCCAAATACCCACCATCAACATCCGACCAACAACTTCCACACACTTCACATCTCACTAACCTCCACACGCTTCTCAATGTACTCCTGGGCAAAGTCCTCCGAGTCCTCAACGAAGCTTTCTCCAATAAATAGCCTATTGGCACCGACAGAATGTGGTCATAACTCCCAACACATCTCTGTAAACTGATGTCGATTTTCACGTACTGTACATTCTCGCCCTCACCCATCATCAGGTCTGTATTGGCGTCGTCTAGAGTGTCCAGCTTGTCCTTGAGCGCCTTCTTCTGCTCGCGGATCTCGTGCAGCGACGCGTTGTTGCGGCCGAACTCGTTGATACGCAGCTGGTCTTCCTTGCGGACCTATAATAGAAAGATACGAGCATACCATTAGAACATCTTTATTTTATTCTTATGAACGCGTTAGAAAATCACGAACATCCGCCTCGACTTCTTGTTGTTGCGCCAGCATTGTCAATTGACTCTTTCGAGCTTGTGGGAAGTATGGGAGACCCAGTCAATCCAGAAATCTCTGTATAAGAACAGATTATTAAGCTATACAAGATATAAGAACAGACACAGAGATGGCTGCATGTGACTTGTGAAAAAAATGTCAACTTCAGCCCAAATGCTGGACTAAAATGCTGTCGATGTGCCCGTTCACACGCGTGGATCGACAGCAGGCAGATAAGGTCGGAAATCAACGACAGTTTTAATACACCTGTCGATTCTGAGGCTGTAGGCCTCGATCTATCTTCAACACGGGTGGGGCAACTAGTCTAGGTAAAGCAAGTGAGGCGATTGAGCAACTAAGGATAGATAGAATAGATAGACTTGCACTAAACGTACCCACTTGCGCTAGCACAGATGTCCTTGCAGACTGAACTTCGGCGGTGCGTCGCTCCAGCAGCATATTGGTGTGTTTCGATCAACATCCTCTAACCGAATGGTGGAAAACTGACACGCCATGTGGCATCCCGTACACAAAAATATTAACGTTATCTCTCACTTTCTTCGCTGTGTGGCTTCGAATCATCACAGTCTGGAGAGGGTGCTGGTTGCAAATCCGACAGGCTCGATAAGATCGTAACTCGAGCCTCAATTGTGCCAGAATGCAGCTCGATGCGTGACTGGAGCCAATGCTCGAGTCTTGGCGTGACTTCAAATGCCTGGCGATCCCCGGATCAGTGAATTAACAAAGCAAGAGGCACACCAGAGAGCAGATTAATGGTGATCCATCGTTGATAGAGTGTTTGACAGCAAGAGTACTCTCAAACCTTGCCAACCCGGTTCCAGTGCCACCTCTCAAAGCTCATTCCCAGTGTTATCATTCTGCATTTCTCCGTATCCTGCTAAAGTCACCACCGACAATGAAGTTTCTTGGATCTTGTACGGCCATCCTCGGATCCTTCTTACTGCTCCTAGCCAACCCCAGCAACAATGTCCAAGCCCAATGCGCCGACGTACACATCGTGTTCGCTCATGGGAGTGGTGAAATGCAAGGTCTCGGGATCTACGGTGAACCATTGGTCAGTGACATCACGTCCAACCTGCCCAGCATGACTGTCTCGTCATACGCGGTCAACTACTTGGCCTCTATGGATCAACTGAGCGCTGGGTCGGGTGCCACGGACATGACAAACCAATTCGTGTTCGTGGCTCAGTAGTGCCCCGACACCGTATTTGTCCTCGGCGGGTACTCACAGGGTGCCAGTGTCACCGATATTTCCATCGGTATCCAGACGATGCTCGGATCCGGCAACACCATCCCTAATTCCTTGTCATCGCGCATCATGGCCATTGTGACGTTCGGTAATCCGCTGAAGCTCTTTGGTCAGACCATCAAGAGTGCCATCTCGACATATGGGTCCAGGGCCATCGAGTTCTGCAACCTGGGCGATCCGGTGTGCGCCAACGGCTTCGACGGGATGGCACACTTAACATATCCGACGGATGGAAGCGTGACAAGTACAGCTCAAAAAGCTGCTTCATTGGTGAGCGCGAGGTCGCTTCCGCTGCGCAAGTGAGCTTGAAGTCAATGTGGTCTGGTCCGCGTTGTTTCTGCATCTCAATTTCTCGAAAGAAAGAGGAGGCGTCCGTTGTGGATAGTGTTGAGTATGAGTGCATGTAGTGGGTTTGAATACTAAAACTTTATCTGGAATGAAGTCGTCCGAATGCCTGCAAAAATCAAACTCAAGACAACATTCGTAAACACTCGTCATACATTCATAAACGCATTTGTTCCAACATGGAGCGGCATTTGTTGCTCGTTTCAAATGGTGCATTACTTCATAGGCGCTCACAAGTGGTGGCGACGGCAACCTCAGATTTGTGCTGTGGTCGTGGTGGGTTTTGTGCTATCATTGTGGTGCAGCACACCGTCGCGTGAGTTCTTGTGCATGGAGGTTGAATTGCTCTCGGTTGTCGCGGTATGCAGCAATGCATTCGAGAGCAATGACTCGTGGGTGACGGGCAGCTTTCGCTTTCGAAGCAGCGATGATATTAGCGGTGGTTTGTCGGGTGGTGTCAGTCGCGCCGCTGTGTAGCATCTGTACCGTGTCAACTTCAAAGTCGGCCATGAGATCTTCATCCGGTTTAGCCATAAGTCGTTCTACCTCTTGAAGAAGGCGTCGCATGCGCCATTCAGGGTCCCAACGCTGCAGCAAGCCAAACAGAGACATCGACCCGTTCAGGAGCTGTTGCAGGAAGATCTCAACGGTTAATGGCGCAGAACCATATTATGAGATGGACAAGAGAGTTGGGACAGCTTACTGGGACAAAGTTAGGGTGATAGATGCGTGTCAGGCAACTAAGCACCGGTGGCTCGAACGGATATTCGGATCCAAATCTACACAGCTCATAACTTCGTTTAGTGACAGCAAGAACAAATTGTGCTAACCCCAACAGTGTACCGAACGTAAAATTGAAAGTTTAATCACCACTCGCCATTCCCAAGCATTCTCTAGAATCCAGCAATGATCTGCGTATGGACAGACCTTTCACGCCGAAGACCTGTTAAGTCGAGCAGCACCATCACATGTGTCCTGCATTTGTCTCCAACGTCAATTTCTCTAGAGTGACGCATATTCATGATACACTAGGTTTACCCACAACGTAAGAAATCAATGACGTACCGAACAAACTCAGCGTACTTCATTACGACCGATTATCGTCAACTTTGTCGATCAGCTCCTGTACCTTTGTGCCGCAAACCGCGTCGGTAAGTATTTAACAATACACAATTATGGCGACGATGATTGCCGTCTATTACTTCTTCAAGTGTCGTTTTGATCCCCATCGACTCCATCAGAACGATGAGCTCTGACGCTGCAATGCTGCCGTCGCCGCTGGTGTCAAAGTCCGAAAACTGGCACCCGTGACGTCAGACTACAACGGCCAAAATGTAAAGCCAAACATGATCATTCTCACCTGCTGCTTCATCTGCTCCAGTTCCTCCAGTGAGAATTCATGCTTAAGGCTCTCTGGGAGCGTCGAGATCCAAGTTTCAGAAGCGCCGATGTTTACTTTCACTTTCATCGCGACAAAAGTGCCAATGTGTGATGGCGATAAGCATCTAATATTATACTTTTAGTTTAAAGTTGAGACTTACCAGTTTGGACGTCGGAATCCCTACAGAACACTGTAGTGGTAACACTGCATAGAATAAATGTGTTGCTTGTCAAATGTGCATATTGATGTTTAGGCATGAGTGTTACACTTCCAAAATAAAATCTCAAGCGGTAGTGTATGGGGATCACCAGATGCATTGACCGAAAGTAGTTTGTCACTGCAGCATAAACAGTTCCTATCTCTATGATATTACTCGTTGCTGTCGCTGTTGCTCTCGCTGTAGCTGTAGCTGTAGCTACTCGCATCCAGCTCTGCATCTTCACTGTCCGTGTCCGTGTCCGTGTCGGAATACTGCTCCTCCACAAACTTGCTGTACGTCAGTGCCTCGTGTGCAAACTGACGCAGTCCCAGATAAATATTCCTGCCCACAGGACGGATAGAGCTCTGCGGTGATACAAAATCATCGCCCTCCACCTCGATGGTCAGAGTCGGGACTGTGAGGTTATAATGGAGGAACATGCCGTCATCAAAGCACCCGTACGCCTTGTAAAGAAAAGCTCCCGTCTCACTGATATACTGCACGTCGGGCTGAGTGGATAGTGCTTTGCGCACACTTTCTCCCAACGCCTTCATTCTGGATCCGAAAGGTTCGGCGCCTCCTCCTGCTTGGTTGCTAAACGGACGCAGGACGACCCCACCAAACGTGTGCATGTCCACAAGTCCACTCAGGCCGTCGAGGCTCGTGATGAAGTCGAAGAGCCCGGCTGTAGACGGCTCACTGAGGGATATTCACCAGGGTACGTCTCTGCGTCCACATCGCTGGGATCAAGGTTGAAATACTCCTCCGGCGGCCAGTTCCTGTTCAAGTCCACACCCCAGTGTTGACCATGCCTCTCCACCAGGTGTCGACTCGTACGCCACATCCGATCGACCTCCCACGTGTATTGGTATCCATCAATGTTCACGATCGGCACAAAATACCAGTCAAACTTTGCAAAGAGATCTGTGGCTTCCGCCTTACCAGCTCGAAGATCATCCAACATGGACGCCATTGTAAAAATGTGGCTGCGCCGGCTTGCCACTCACGGGCGTGGATCAACGCCTGTGTATATAGCGTCTTCTTCTCCATCTCTTCTCCATCCTTTGAGGTCGAGATCTTGAACGCTGGAATCGATCGACCTCGTACGAAATCGAGACGTTCTCGTACTTGGTCATAAACTCTGGGTTCTGTTCCGTCAACTCATCTAGGAAATCAAACACCTCGTGGGACGGTCGGAAACACTCGAAGAAGGGCTGTCAGCATATACCAAGTCTTTACTCGAGTTGTCGTCGGTTGCAGCTCTCAACTCGTCCAAATAGCCTTCGGTGCGCTCGACACACGCAGTCACTACCCTCTGTCATTGGCCACCACTTGAGCTTCATCATACTCTTTATCTTTATGGATTTTGAGTGGTTTCGAAGTGGTGGTCACATGGCCTCGGATGTGTTTCCCAGAGAGGACTTCAGTGGTCGATTGGAGAGCTCCAGCAGCTGCAAAGTCCGCCACGTCTTGGTCAGTTCCTACCACATCCGCTTGGACTTTTGTGGTTGCAGTGATTGGAGCAGTAGAGGCTTGTAAGGTTTTGATACTGCGGATGTCCAGACTTTGGTGACGGCTCTTGAGAGCTGTGTCCATTGCTGCCTTGGAGCCTTCCAGAGTGTAGCGGTGTCTGACTGCATGGTGGGTGTGGTGGCGGTAGTAGGTTGCTTGGACTGGATCGGAGAGAATATTGACACTCAGTAGTGTAATTGTACAGAACAAGCTCCACGCAGCTTTCATCGTGGTGCGGCGACTGCTGAAAGAGTGCAATGATACAAATGACGCAAGTTGGCAACTGACGCAAATTGGCAACTGACGGATGCGATGGCTTCGATGAGATTTATTGGGCAGAAATTTCGGACACAGAAAGTAGTGATGCTGTCTTTTGGGTACATTTATGCTACATTTAGTATTTGAATAGAGATAATTTGATATTTGTAAGGATGAAGGTGTCTACACTAGAGGTTGTGTCCGAGATTTAAGCGTAACGGGCGGTGTTTTGGGTACCTTCGGGTACCTGATACGCATCCCATGTACTTTGGGCTTGAATATCCAGCTGCTGAAGTGATTGACTTCCTTCGTCTTGAGGTCACTTGCCGTTGATTGGAGCCGCTCATTAGGTTGATCGCAGTACAGATCAAGTTCGCCTGTAGGATTTACCATAACAGGATTGTGGCAATGTTATGTGATTCCACGTCCAGTGCTGCCCAATGCATACAGAAATGTGTTATCAAAGCGATGTCGTCAGCACAAAATACAAGGCATCTGAACCAGCCAACACAGTACGTTGATGGTCAGCGATGGCAACGACAATAAAGTCACCGAGGGATAAAGCCATCGGCATTACCATGCAAAAGCCACATGTGGCGCTCGAAATAGCTGTCGCTGCTGGGAGTAACAGCAGTTCATTATCCAACGATGAGCAGTCGAACTACCGCACTGATCACGCCAGTGAAACCAACTATAACTTTTGACAAATTGTCAGAAGCTATAGTTGATTTTCAAGGATTGATAGTACTATACATTTTTAGCAAATTACTATCAGTATTTTGCCCAGGTGGCCGTCTGTGTTAATACGGTAGATAGTCGAAGTGGTTATGGTTTTGAAACGGAGCGGTATCTCTCAAAGGGGTTAAATCTCGGCTGGCGAACATCTCTTTTGTCATTCGTTAGCAGGATACTTGGATTCGACGGTTGTGTAGTTTTCACGAGCTCAATCGTCTAGACAGAAAATAGTTAGCTTTTGACCGACGAGGTTGAAGCAACACTTCACGTAGTTTACCTGGCTGACGAGAGCTTCCATCTTGCGATGCGAGATGAGGCTTCGGAAGTGAGGGCGGCATGGGCGCTCTATCGTCTGTCAATTTCAAACCCCGGTTAAAGATCAACGCAACAATAAGCAGAAACGAGTTAAGTTCAAACGTACGAAAAACTCCTTGAACTTGTCCAAAACGAGTAGGTGGCGACGCTCCTGCTGGTGTTGTTTGTAGCGATCTGTCTCCAATTTGTAGCGGTAAATCTCGGAGCGAAAATTTTTGCGCTCCTCTCGCAACTTGTCGCGCAAGGCAGCCCAGACCATGGGAGGTGGTATCCGGGGCAGTCGCGGAGTAGATCCACGACGTAGTAGCACAGTTCACCCTCAGCAACCGGTTGGGCTACCTGGCTTCGGCGCAATCGAGAACGGCTACTTCGTCGACGCTCGTGTGCGCTGCCAGTCCCTGATACGTCTCTGTTTGAATTATCAGTGATTTCCTCAGTGGTGTCATCTAGCGCTGGGGTGTCGCTCTGTGTGAGCATCTCCGTGATTTCACGCAGTGATCCACCACCAGGCACGGAAACCCCACCGAATGACCAGCGATACGCTCTAGCTTGTCTTTCCAGTCCAGAAGTGGCGCTAGAACGAGGCTCGTGATATCGGTGATCAGTACAAACTGACTGGCACCGGGCCTGAACAGCATTAAATATGGCCGCCAATCGTTTTCTCCGTCATCATCAGCGCTAGTAGCTGCGTGCGTGGATCCCAATGCCACGTGTAAGAACCCATGTGCATGACAGCGGAAGTGTTTCACCTCTACAACTAATCGCTCTCCAGAGACTCTATCAATCGTATCGTTGCGCGGGTTATCATGTGAACTGGGAACTGCGAATCCTCGTAACACACCGTCAGAGGTCAACACGAAACGCGAGGTGAACCAGCGCTTTTGTTCTGGCAGGTTCAGTAGTTTGTGCAGAGGCATCTGCGTTTCTACTGCCGCATTGCCACCACCAACCACGGAATTTCGGCCCTTCATCGAGCTACCGATGGTCGAGTTTCTCCTGACCGCCGAATTTCGGCGGCCACCAGCACTTGGTAATAGCGGGATGGCTGTTGATGGAGGCTGGAAAATTCTTTGCAGGTGTGGCATTTGAGCAATGTGCTCGGCGCGCAGCCTCTGTTCAATAATCAACCATTTATATGCCAGGCAGTGCTCACGTGCACGCACCACGAGTCGCGCGTGGCGCCACCAACGCTGAAGTTGAATGATTCGACGCTTCACTCGACGAACATGCATTGCGAATCGCACGTCGAACGAAAGACCGGCGAGGAACTTGCGTAGAAGCTTTGCAGCATAGATTTTGCGCTGTACTCGCAGGTTGAGGCGGTAGCGAAACGTACTTCGTGCGATCAATATCGCTGCTAGAGAACGCATTGCCTCTCGATCGCGAACGTGCGTCCAAGCCTCGAAGGTGACCCGTTTGTGACGAATTTCCTGGGCAAGACGAATCCGACTTAAAACGGAGGCGACTACGAGCAGCCGCTCAAGTTTTGTCTGAGTGACAGATATCACTATCAATGTGCTCCACGCTTGGGGAATAGTCACACTTTCCGCAGTATCATTTGTCTCAACTCCAACAAGAGCGCAGGAATTTCGTTGCTGCTGAAGCGCAACAATATGTGTTTGGTTCTGGGTGTGTAGATTTGTACAGAAGAGGGAGGTGCGGCGTCTCACAGAGGAGTTGATCGGGGACTCTATCTCTGACTGTTTAATCTTCTCCTGCCTCTTCACTGCAGCTTGCTGCATTCGGCGACGCTGGCGCTGCTGAATAGATATGTTCTCAATTTTGGCTTTGTTACGCGTGATGTAGTCAATTGCTGGTGAAACATGGGTCGATTTTCGGTGAAAATGTTCTTGTCGGCCGGGAAACCGGGGGAATGACCCCATTCGGAATACCACCACTAGTGGCGGAGGCACTATCACCAGGTGCAGCGAATCCGCTAGCTGGGACAAAATAATAGCTGGATACGACGCCAGCGGTAGCTGAAGGTGCTGAACTAGTAGTTGAAGATCGAGGCGGCTCCACAGTCTCCGTGCGTCTCGGTAGTTGCGAAAATCCCACCCGCATAGATCGCTTCACAATGACATGATGATCGGGGAGTAATGGCCAGGGCCAAGTGCATGTGGATCACTGTTGCCACCACCAGAATGCTCACGAAACCGGTCAGCTGGGCTGAACTTAACGCTCCCTGTGGTTGCTGGGCGTCGCGGTGTAGCATCGTATTGACCCGGCCCAAGTCCAAATAGTGATGACTGTGCTGTCGTCGTCCGAGGCGAAGTTGTAGACCGGTGGAATGCCACCCCACCTCCCTTGATCGAAGACCGAGCTGGGGAAGATGGCGTTATTGACGCAGAGGGAACTGCGTTGCGCGTCTCGGCCGTAAAAAGTCCTCGGGATGATTCTAAAATACGTTTGCGACAGTAGCCTTTATTGTGATCTTCACGTTTACCGGACGCGGTGGTCGTAGGTCTCGCGGCAATTGCCAGTGGATGACGATAAGTCGACTGGAATGCACTGCGTACGCGAGTACGGTACTCCTGCATCTGCAACATCATGGCATGTGACGTATACGAGATTGGTGATACACGAGGCAAAGGTGGACATGATGCAACTATCTCCGTCGTTGTCTCAGTCACAGACGAGTTTGTAGGAGCTGAAGGCTTTGCTGGCAGCAAGGTAGTTTTGACCTGCTGTTTGTCGTCCTTGATCTCGATGTCCGCACCATTGCCATTCAGAACTCGTGCTAACATCATTTTCTGACACAATCCGGATAGACTGGAACAGCAAACTCCGGTGTGTTCTCAGTTCTCCGACGCCTGCTCATACACAAATAACTACACATGACAAGGCATCTTTATACACCAATATATTCATTGCTTTCTTTAGCTGGTGCGTTTGGCACTCACCTCTGTAGATAGCTTCACGCACTTTTGCTACAATATGGTACTTACCAACCCATAGCACAACCGTCAGCGCGACCATCGGAGCCAGCACACAGCACGCCTGACTTTGGATCACGTAGGATGATTTGGCCACGACCGAAGACCGAACGCTTGAGTCCTGTCACTTCAGTAACGTGGTGACCAAACTGTTCGCGTAGTGCAGTGATCACATCGGAGCCAAGGTCCGATTCTACCAACACGGTGCTGCCACCATCGCTTCTTCCGGGTTTCGTAGGACGGTCCACATCAATACAGAAGCGTGGAGCATCCAACGCTTCCTGCGGGTTCATATTGTGGCCCAACAAATGGCTCAACACCTGAACGTGGCCCTGAGGCTGCATGAAGGCGCCCATAACCGTGAAACTAGAGTGCAGCTCGCCTGAATCCGCAAAAGTCGAGAGTCCAGGGATAATGGTGTGGTACGGTCGCTTGTTGGGAGCAAGCGTGTTTGGGTGGCCCACTTTGGCGCCGTGCAGCTCGAAATTGCATCCACGGTTCTGCAGTGTGAAGCCGCAGCCTTTAGAACAAGCCCAGTTCCGAATCCTTCGTAGTTGCTGTTCACCATCGACACGGCATTCCCTTGCCCGTCCACCACCTGGAAGCTGACAGTGTTACAGCTGAGTTCTGGGCTCCCGTGCTTGGGGTCAATCGCAGCTTTCTTCGGGTTAATCAAAGCTGCACGCTGATTTGCATACTTCTCACTCAGCAACTCAGCGATAGGCAACGTCGTATTGTGCTCCATGTCACTCACGTACCACTTGGCGTCTGCGAATGCAAGACGAAGTGCTTCAATCTGCAGATGCACTTCCTCTGCACTACCTCTCGTCGGCACCGATCCTTCCTTCGTGAGCTGTGCGAGGATGTTGAGTGCCAACAGTGCTGTGATGCCCTGGCCATTAGGCGGGATCTCATGCACGTCCACGCCACGGAAGCGCGTGCTGATAGGCACCACAAACGTAGATGTATGATTCTTCAGATCCTCAAGCGTCATCACGCCCCCTTCGACTTCACCATGTCCACGATAGCACGTGCAATACGTCCATCTTCGTAGAACGCTTTCTTTCCATACTTGGCCACTTCTTCTAGGCACTCAGCCAGGTTCGGGTTCGCGAAAATCTCACCCGTTTTCGGTGTCTCCCCATCAGGCATCAACAACTCCCCAGCGTTCGGACCCCTCAGCAATTGCGTCTTGCCACGTTCCCAACTGGCCGCAGTCAACGGACTGACTGGAAACCCTTCCCTTGCAAGTGCAATCACTGGAGCCAAAATCTCAGCCATGGGTAGCGTCCCCAAGCGTCCACCGCATCCACCCAGCCAGCAACCGTTCCGGGTACTGTGACAGCATGGCCGTGTCCGCTGGGGATCCCAACAGCATCAGCTCCGAGATCTGCAAGCACCTGTTCTGGCGTCAAAGCGGCAGGGCTGCGGCCACTGCCATTGAGGCCCTGTACCTTCTTGGTCTTGGCGTCGTAGAAGAGCAGGAAACAGTCGCCTCCCACGCCTGTAGAGCACGGTTCCGTCAGATTGAGAGCTGCAGCGATTGCAATCGCGGCGTCTACTGCGTTGCCGCCTTGTTTCAGTATCCGAAGTCCAATCTCCGAGGCCAGAGGCTGCGAACACGACACCATTCCGTGGCGTCCGTATACTGGGGAACGTGTGCCAATCGAGACCATTGCGAACGCTGTAGAGGGAGTTGGGAGCTCGCACTTGGACGGTTGGAGAGGTATTAGAAGTGAGAACAAGGGAAAATTAGCGGTGGGTAGCGGAAGCGTCTGGGTGAAGGATGCAAAGGAGTGACGTGGTCAACGATGCGCTTGCAGTTGGTCGGATACTGATGTGTGTATACGCGTGATTTCCACATCTTAATGTGAGACACAGGGTAGAACAGACACCTGGGGTCCACGTTCTATACAAGAACAATTCATTGAATTGCAAATATCACTATACAGAGTAAATCGTGGTAACGTTAGGGCTGTCAAAGCCAAAGGATCTCATACAACCAAAGCAAAGGCAATGGAGGAGGGAGACGCCAGCGCCTCGACGCCCAAGACACGGCGCGGCAGCGGCGCTGCCATCTACGAGAAGTACCTGAACATCAAGCAGAATGCGTTGTCTCCGGTAGGGGCGGCGGCGTCTTCTCCCGCCAAGGCGCGGCCCCAAGCGTTGCCGAGATTTCAAATTCCACCGGTAAAGTAATTTTTTGTTTACCTTTTTGCTACAAAATATAACTTAAACATCTGTAACTTTTGCTTATCTGTTTTTTTGTGTCTATCCAATTGGTAACACGTCATTTAATTCACGGATCTGCCGGTTATATTTGCAATTTTGCAGACGAACAGGAACTGGAAGCTGGAGAAGTGGTCAGTACCCAAGAGAATGACGCTGCGAGTGGCGACGCCAACGGAATCGGCGTGTCTGCCGCTGCTGACAGCAAGAGCGAGCCTGTGAGCGAGTCCAAGCCAAAGCCCACGGCTCTGAGACGGCGGCAGACACTCCGCAGTCCTTGGCGCCTGCTGCTGCTTCTAATAGAAATCAACTAACGGCTGTTGGCACTTCTTGTGCTGCTGATGCTTCTCCTGATGCTCTGGATGCTGCTGCTGTTCCTGATACTGCTGTCGTTACTCCTTCTCCTGCTTCTACGTTATCGCCCTCTGCTGCTGCATTTGAACGCGCGCGTGCTCCTGCTCTCTCCAATCCGTCGTCTCCCTCTCGCTCGCCATTGAAACCTCAGTATGCAGGACTACGGACACCAGTGAGGATGACCAACAACGGACGTGATATGGGACCTGAAGGACCGCCAAGAGGACGCAGTCGTAGTCGAAGTCGTGGACGCAACGGGAACGGAATGCCAGGTGATATGAACGGGAACGGCCGTCCGAGGTCGCCTGTGCGAGGACCACCTGGAAATGGACGCTTTGATGGACCTCCGAGAGACAATGGACACTTTAATGGCCCCCAGGAAATGGTTTTGGGAGTCCGCGGGGAGGATTTGGAGGACGAGGTCCTGGTAGCCCACGTGGTGGCTTTGGAGGACGTAGTTCGCCTCGTGGGGGTTCAATGGACCTCCAGGTGGAGGAGATGGCTGGCGTGGGCGCTCTCCGCCTCCAATAGACCGACGTGATGACTTTCGGCGCAGTCCAGGGCGTGGTCCTCCACGAGACTTTCGAGATAGACCAGGACCAGGACGAAACAGCCCTCCTCGTGGTGGAATGATGGGTGACCGTGGCCCCGGTGGTCCACGTCGCAGTCGCAGTCGAAGCCCACCCCGTGGACCCCGCGCAGCCCCCCACGCAATGGCAATGGTAGCCCTTCACGGGGCGGATTCTATGGCCGTGGTCCAGGTAGCCCACGCGGTGGTTTTAGAGGTCATGGTCCTGGTGGACCTCCACCGTTCGATGATTTTAGAAGAGGTAGACCTCCTAGCCCTTCGCGTGGTGGTGGTTTCGATCGTCGCTTTGACGACCGAGGCCCTCCTCCTATGAATGGCCAGGGCCCACCAAATATGTTTCCACCTCGAGGTCGAAGCCGGAGCCGAAGCCCAAACCGCCCACCTTCGGCTAATATGATGCGCAAGCGAGACCGAAGCTGGGACCGCGGTGGTCCACCACCAGACATGATGAATCGCCCGTTCAACAGATCTCTTCCTGACAGCCCCCGAATGATGGAGCCTCGGCCCTTCGAGGTAAGTTTTGATTGTGCTTAATGGCATGGTGTCTTTGTGGTTTTAATGGTGTTTTTTACTGCTTGTAGACTCCAAGTGAATGGAGTTTCGATCTGAAGCGCAGCGGCAGGCTCAAATGCCGTTGCAAGGCTATATCACAGACGGTTGGGTTCAACCGCCAATTGTACGTCAAAGCTCATCGATAAGCGGATTAAACCGTTATCGAAAAATTAACAATCTCACATGTGTTTGTAATGCGTTTTTCAGACCATTGTATCTGGACGTGGTGCAGCTGCCTCATTTGAACAGATCAAGCGATTTTTGCAGCTTGAGAGGCCACATGTAAGACGTGTCGTGTACGAATTGATGCCGGATACGATGGCGGACTCGAACGGTTACCGAGAGTTCCGCGACTACCTTATCCAGGGACGCGGCGGCCACGCGCGTGCGGGATCGGCTATGGAGATGGAACCGCAGGGATTCAAAATATTTATTCTGCCTCCCGGTCAAGCGGCGCGCCAGCTTGGCTATAAGGCGGACAATTTGATCGCTGTTCTGCGCGCCCGTTGATTCGAGCCTATCACCACGTCAGTCACAAGCCGCTGTCTGCAGGCTATCCCCTCCCACCTTCCATCATTGCTTCGGTTCAATTCGTAAGGCAAACGACTTAAGGCCTGATCGATGATTGGATCGTCCTACCATGTGCTGATCGATGGTTGGACCGTTTTGTCAAGTGCTTGTTGCATTTGCATGCGTTGCCTCAGCTGTTAGTGCTGTATCAGGACATTTCGTCCATTCAACATGTTGAGATTGTGGATCAGCGTTCGAGCCGTGGTGTGTGTGCTTTTGCATTGTTTGTATGCTCGTACGATCTCCTAGCCTAGAAATTAGCGGGTACATGTATGCGCCACCTTTAGGGCCTAGAATGTGACTGAGGAAATATTTCAGCCAACTTTTTCAGTCCCAACCGCGGCACCATTGGCACCGTTAAGGTTTTGGTCGACAAAACGTGATGCTGTTCGTAGATGTAACTCGGAGCAGGTGACATGAGTTTGCCGTCCCACGGTGCAAAGCTTCTAGCTAACATCGGTCAGCACAGTCTCGCGATCAACGGCTCCAAAGCCTCCTCCTTTACAAATTTCCCCGTTGTTACGTCAAAGACGAGGCACCTCACATGCATGCAAGCTGTATGTGTGTGTGTGGCTGCAGCTGCAGGAGTTCGAAACTTATGCGTCCCAACCATAATGAGTGGACTCGTTGTTCTTTCGCACTACACAGCCACTTGTTTACTACAGCGGCCAGATTACCACACCTTTAATCGCCGTTAGTCGAGGTGTGGCACGTGCGCTACACCAATCCACGCCTTCAAGGGCACGCGTTTTGCTCATCCTAGCTGATCTCAGCATTAATCACGACCCGCAACAATGTCATCTTTGTGATGTTATCTTAGTCGCACAAGGGACAAGAACTGGGTGGTCTTCACTTTTTGTTTTCAACTAAAGACCACCACCAGCCTTCTCCATGGCACCACCACACGACTCAGTCGTTGACGAGAAGAGGGCCAAGTCTGATCTCCAGTCGCCCACAGTCGAGTTCAATGCCCTTGCGTCGCCCGGGCACGATGAGGTCGAGATACTCGAAGACGGCGCGCTACGGCCCGGTGGTACACCATCTCTCTACGACTGGGAGAACGTGGGGCTCTTGATTCACATTGGCGCCATCGGTGTCGTGTACGGGGTCAACTCGGGCGTCGTCTACGCAGTACTTAACAATTATTTGTACATGTCGGCCATGCTCGTGACCACGGCTGAAGCGCTCGTCCGCACACCTCGATCCTGCCGAATGTTCGCTGCCGTTTTCTCCGACTGCTACCCAATCTTCGGCTACCGTCGCCGACCATATCTCATGCTAGGTTGGGCCATGACTTTCGTCGCCTGCTTCCTCATGGCAGTACTGCCACTTGAGAGCCATTCTATGGAGACCCTGAGCTCGTTGACATGGACACAGACGAAATGTCTGCCGCTCAACTTGAGCTCGTGAATTTTGACGCCCCCGATCGCGGAATCCAACTTATGATATTGCTGATGGTAGCTAACCTCGGCACTGTCATTGCGTACGGAGCGTCGGATGGTCTCATGGTCGAGTTGGCTCAACGGGAAGCCGAAAACGTGCGCGGCTCCGTGCAGAGCCACATGTCCGTGGTTCGGAACTGCTGTGGAATGCTTGGCGCATTTTTGACTGGACTCGGACTCAATAGCCCCGACTACGGTGGGTCATTTTCGTGGAGCATCGGCTTCAACGGTGTCATGGGCGTTTGCGCAGTGTTTGCTTTCGCTGCTGTGCCAGGGTGTTGGTTCTTCATCAAGGAGAAAAAATCACCTCGCCTAGCGATGGGTGTGTTATACAAAGACCTCTTTAAGCTGCTGCAGCACCGCGTATTCTATCAAGTAATTGCGTTCCGATTCTTTCGCCAAATCTTTTCGCGCTTTGGTGTCACCGCCGAATCGGCCATTCAGAGCACGTACGCTCAGGTGGAACCAATTAATGAAGGTCTGGCCAGTGTTTTTCTCAAGGTGTAGCCGCGTTCGCCGTGTATGCTGTTCGCAAGTGGGGTCTCCACTGGAGTTGGCAAGTACTCGTGGTCGCCAGTCAATTTGGCGTTATCTTCTTCGACGCAACGGCAGCCTTCATTACAATCTGGAACGTATTCCGCGCGCAGTGGTTTTGGCTTGGTATGCCTCTGCTGGAAGAGTTCACAGCTGGTATCGGTGACTTTGTGGCCGCGCTTTTGTTGTCGAAATTGCAGACGTGGGGCGTGAGGCTACCATCATGAGTCTGATGGCTACAGTGGTGCAGCTAGGTTCGCCATTCGCGAAAGTTATGACCAAGTCAGCGGGAAGCTACTTCGAAATCGAGCGTAAATATGTCGCCAGGGATGACCACGAAGTGCACATGCAGCTCTCGTACGCGTATCTTGTGGCATACGCATTCAACATCCTTTCAGTCGTGTTTGTGGTGTGGCTACCGCGCCAGAAGGCTGAAGCACGAGCGCTCAAGAAAAGCGGTGGTCAGAATTTTTGGATGGGTGTGCTCACAGTCGCTTACATGGTGTTTGCGTTCTGCTGGCTCATCATGACTAACATGCTGAGCCTCTTCGACTCGACATCTTGCCTGCGCATCGCCGGTGGAAGTGGCTGCTAGCGAGTTTGAATTAGGCTGTTCGATCCTGAATGCACCAATGTATTGAAGAAGCGGTCAACGTGAGCTGTAGCGCTTCAAGACATCCGTTTTCAGCAATGGCTTTGACAACACAATGACTCGGTTTTTGCAAGAGGGAAGTACGGGAATATCATTAAACATACGTAATGGCCACGGGCTGCTTCAATCTTCACAAATCACTTGCCAACCGTCAACGGAGATTTTCTCTAACCATGTAGTCCACTCTGTCGCTCCAAACAAGCACCTATGATTGCTACTTTTACATCTTCATGCTCCTCGATAACGACATCAAATTGTGTTTGGCTTCCTGCAGCAATTTGTTTGAGACATTGCACCCGCTAGACTTCAGAGATTTCAGAAGTGTACTACCCCCTTCGTCGACAGCTCTGGGTAACAGTATCAATCATGGTTTTGAGAAATACACCCTGACTTGTAAAGAAATACCGCTGTATAACAGTTCCGATGTAGAGCTGCTTTCTCAAACGCCAAGTCAGTTAGCTCAGCCGAAACGAATCCTTTGTCATATATGAATTCAACGATGTCTTTTCCTCGAAATTCAGTGCTCGCCACGTACAGGAAAATTTGTGGCTGGTTAATGCCACAGGAATAAACTCTTTGCCATACAAGTACTTCACGATCCCCGTATCTTTATAAGTGCAGCTCGCCGCGTTCAGGATAGCTCGCTGGATAGACTCGGAAGTGATGCACCCTGTGTCGTACAAAAATCACAGCGCATATTATTGCTGTATCATTCTCTTGCGAGCAAAGGCTCTAACTAGAGTATCCAAATGAGGCCCCGCGTCACGTAGACGCACTTGATTGATATCACATCTGGCACTCCAACAGCGATGATATGCTGGACCTACGAGTCACGGTCAAGGTCTCGCAGTGCAACCACCACATACCTCATCTCCACCACCGAGCCTAACAGACACGAGGCATCAAGACGAAGTGGAGGCCCGTGAAGCTTTGGATACTTGAGCACTGCGTCCTCGAAGTTCTGTACGTTCAGTGCAGCAAGAAGACCAAATGGATCATCAGGTAGTGGCTCACCTGATGCAGCAGCTTGCGCCCGGGCTGTCTGGGTGGCCTCAACGAACGCTTTCACATTATGCTAACCAAGATCAGTGTTGGGTCCTTATCCATGTGAACAGAGAGTCGCATGATTGACTCATACAGGTGTTCCTCTCCATTCGCCCTCAAAATATATAAGAGAAGACAATATTTCTTTTGGTATTGACTGCGTTAGACCCTTGGCCGCCGTCCACCGACTCTGAACTCGCCGTCATCGTCTTCGTTTTTGTCTTGCCCTTCATACTCGGAGGAAATATGTTGAATGGGAAAGGGGCACGATCCATCTCGCGCTGCGAAGCTCGCCACAACTAGAATAACAATTGAAAATAATGCCAAGTCGATTGATAATGCAACACAACGGTCTCGAATTCAAGTGTGACCATCTCTTCTACGTATATGTTATTATGAAATGCAGGTAATGAGGTTGACTCGAGTGGGGTCTCTACATCAGTGTACCTATCCTATCTATTGTCTAGGCCCCGCAGCCTAAGACGTGAGGTACTGGTCTAAGGACTCGCCGGAGATGTCCTCGATCTGCTTGATGACGCGATGGCACGTCTTCTCCACCTCGTTGTTCGTGTCCTCCATGAGCTCGGCCAGGAACGGGATGCTTTCGGGCAGCATGGCCAAGAACTCGTCGCCAATCACCTGGTAGCACTTCTCCACCGTCACCAGCGCCGCTAGACGCACCAAAGCGTAGTCGCCACGCGACTTCATAAGCACCGCATAGTGCAGAGGCTTCCAGAGCAGGTCGCTCTTGGCGGCCCAAGCCAGATTCGCCAGGCACGGTGCCACCGTCTCCAGCACAAACTCGCGCATAGAGCTGTCGTACTGCAGCACATCCAGCACGTCCACCAGCGGCGTCAGCACCACATCAAAGCGGTCCTTCTCGATAAAGCCATCATTGTCATGCACGAAGCAGCCATCCAACGCGCGTACTGCCGTGCTTAGCAGCAAGGAGTTTTGCTCACGTTCAGTCTTGGCATCCACTGCTGAGCCGGCAAGCTTTGCCTTTTTGGTCGGCGGTTCATCTTCATCAACAAAGAAATCATCGTCATCATCACTGTCACTGTCCTCCGAGGACCGCGGCGGTTTCTGCATCAGCACAGCCCGGCTTTCGCGAAGACCAGAAATCAGGAACTCCAGCACATGGGCATAATAAGGTACGAAGATGCCACGCAGACGCTCCGATAGCTTCACAACCAGCTTAAAGAATGCAATCCGCCGCGAAATGTCGCCAGATTTACCGGCCGATCCAACTCGTTTGGGCCCACTCCGCAACCTTCAAGAAGAGCGGTTTCAGCTGCTTCTCGCTCAGCTTCAGGATAAATGATACAAGACATTCCAGCACCTCGTCTTCGACTTCGTCCAGATCCTGCAATTTCGAGGAGTGCACACGCCGCGCATCCAGAGCCGTCACGAAGAAGCGAGCGAACGCAGGTAGATGTTTTCGGATTGCGGCTGAGTCCAGATCGTTGACAACCGTACCCACAACCGAGAACAGCCTCGACACGCTGGCATCGCTCTTCAGCGTGAGCACGTGCTCATACGCGCCAAACAGCGTCGGAAGAAGCTGTCGCAGCTCCACGTGGTTGCAGAGGTTCAGCAGGCAACATTCGACAGAGAGCAAGACCTGGGCGTTCGTCGGCGCGGTGGACAGCACTGATGGTGTCAGAAGTGCACGAACAATGACAGGCAGGTATGGTCCGAGGAACTGCGGGATTTTGTCTGTGAACACCTCCAGCGACGTCAGCAAGCACTGCAACACTGCCTTTGTGCCGCTCACACCGTTGGTTGACGAGCAGTACTCAATGCCGCTTAACAACCGGGGAAGAACTTAGGCAACAGCGGGAACACAACCGGGCCCACAGCACGACAGATTGACGACAGACACACGAAAGCGCAGCCAAACAGATGCAACGTCATAGGAGCAACGCTGGCGACGTCTTGGTCAACATACTTTACGACCGTCGGAAGCACTTGCTGAAAGCGCTTGGTGTGCTCGACAGCAAAGTTGCGGGCCAAAATGTCAACACTGAGCAGCGCGGTCTGGATATTCACGCTGTTCTCAGAACCATCCGCATTCTTCAAGATAATATCCAGCTCGTCCAACATATCAATGAACAGCAACGCCTCGCCAGAAGTTAGCGAGTCGCGCTCCTCCTGCAAACGCTCGTTGAACAGCTGCATTGCCTTCTTGCGCACCAAGCTATTGTCGTGGTGTAGCAGCTCACTAATAACTGCAACAAAGCCAGGAGTTGACAGGAGCTGCTGAAGTGCGCCCAAAACCTCAATAGACTCATTCGCCAGCACCGTCCAAAAGCCACTTTCGTCGTCATGCACGGATTGCTCACGAGCCACACGACGGAAGTACAGTAGCACCAGCTGCGCCAGCATCAGATAGTTCTGCTGCAGTCCGTCACCATCTTCGTCGTCCATCGCCGACTGTTCACTCTCATAGCTCAGAATCTTGTGGTGTAGTTCACGAGCACGTAGGTGCGCAGTCACAAACTTGACAAGAATTGAGTTGAATTGGCGGGAGAGCGCGTTTGAGCTCATCAGGCGTTCATCCAGCACAAAACGCTCGTAGTCAATATCCTCGTCGTCATCCATCTCATCCGTGTCGGTATCCGATTCTTCCACTACATGAGGGAGGAGGTCGCGCGCCATGCGAAGAACCATCACGAGCGAGGATACCTGCACGGCACAGTCAAAGGTGAAGCACAAGTTGTGCGCAAACTGGATTCGTTCACGCTGAACGTCCATGTCTTCCGCAGCAGCAGCGTGTTGCAAGAGCGCCACAGCACAGTACGGCAATAGTTCGCTTCCCAAAGAACCCACCAGCACCTGGAACAGAGGTTCGCGCTTAGACTTAGGGATCTGGTTGAACGCATTCACGAAGAGGCCGATGAATTGCTGGGGTGTGATCAATGCCTCTGATGGCTGTTTTTTGGTCGCGACGATGTGCGGAACCACCGACTTGATAATTGTTTCAAGAACGTGGAACGAGTATTCATCGTCTTGACGAATAGAACCGGCACTCACAAAGCTTAGAATCTTATCCAGCGATGTGAGAACACTCGCCGGGTGCAGGTTCACCAGCGAGCTAATGAACAGCAGGGCATCATTGCGCGTCTGTGGAGATGAAGTACGACCGAGGCACGAAAGAGTGTGCTTCACGAGGAGTTCGGGATTCACGTTCGAAAGCAGGTGCTTTGAAGCTTTGTCAACGCGCTCGTTTGTCTTGCTAAAAGACCCGGAGTTAATTTCACAGACGCGGCGCAAGCAGCTGAAAAGTACCTGCAGGATGTACTCGGACACGACACTCTCATGCTTCGTGTCGCAGAAAAGAGCAAGCACGTCACCCAACGTCGTGAGAAGTTTGCTCATATCCGTATTGGATCCCTCAGCACTTGATGCACTGTCCACCTTAACCGCGAGAACCTCAAGGATGCAGCTCAACTCCTGGAACTCTGGCGCCTTGGACGATTTCACAGCACTAAGCTTTTCCTCCAGCAACCGCACGAAGATTCCGTAACTGAGCGGAAGCGTGTTAAGGCACTGGATAAGTTTCGATGCAACAGCCTCCTCGGCTACCATCAGTAGATGAAGCAACTTGTCCACAAACATGTGGCGGGACACTTCGTCCAGTGCTTCGTAGAAGGTGGCCGTAAGGTTTGGCAGAACGAAAAGTTGAAGCTTTTGTAAATGCACAATAGCGTCCTTGTCCGCACGTAAAATAGCCAGCACTGCCTCCTGGAACTCCTTGGGGATTACCACCTTTCCGGTCTTAGTTGTTGTAACAGCAACATCCACATCCAAATAGTGCACAAGGAAACCCGTCAGCAACTTGGTAGTATAAATGGTGCTAGCACCAGTCGAGCAACCAGTAAGGGCCTGGTGGAAAAAGTCCACTGACTGCAACCAAAAGGCCGTATCCTTCACAGGCTCCAACAGCTCGAGAAGCTTTACAGCAATGCATATTTCATCACTGCTTGCAGAGGAGACGAAATCCATCAACAGTTGATGGAACGACGAGCTGCCGTCCTGAGTGCTGTACGTTCCACACAGCGCAGCCACCGAGTTCGCATCCATTAGCATATCCTGTTTTGCCTTCAGGAAGAATACAGATGCCTTCTGAAGTACCTTCAGGTCCTTTGACCTTGATGCGCGGACAGCATCACCGCATGACACAACCCAGCGATCCAGACATGTCAGTGCGGATTGACGCACAGATTTATTGGGGTCTGACAGCGCCACGATGACAACAGGGACGGTATGGACGAGCTGTCGCAGCTCCTCGTCGGTCTCAGTGTACGAAAACCCCTCCAGAACAGCGCAAATGATGTCAAGCGAACGTGTCTTCGACAGAACCTTCATCACATCGGTTGCGGACGATGGCGCCGTGACAAGTCGAGCCATAGTTGGCAGTAGCTCCGTCTCAAGCTCCGCATGGAATAGCTCTAACAGACACTCTTGGATGCGAATAAATACTGGTGTTGGTGACTGCAGCAAAGTAGCCACACACGAATCGAATTCATCACGGGATACGGCGAATACATCATACGCAACTTCCGACATCTTTGAAGCAACGTTCACAGCCCGAGCCGCCTGAGCATCCGTCACATTCTGTTCACACAACGAAACAAACTCCTTCTTGAGGATGAAACGGAATGACTGATCCAGCGATGTCAATTGTTCCTTTGCCTTCTTCGTTTTCTTGGATGCCAATTGGAATCGAGCAGCAGACAGCACCTGGATAAGGAAGTCGGTCAATGGTTTCTCGTTTAACTCTGATTGCTGAGACCAGCTCAGACAGTACGGCAGCAATGCCGGGACATCGTCAGAAAGTGTACGACCAAAGGTCTTGGCCAATTCCTCAGCAGTTTTGTGTTCTTTCGTCAAAGCCTTGGCTGCGCCCACGCTAAAGGCGTGGTCAAGTGTAGCGACCCATGTCCAAACCATGTCAACAGACACTGAAGTTGACTTCTTGCTGGAGCTCCCAGAGACCACGAGCGAAACAAACAAAGTCAGCAATTTTTCATCGACGTCCGAGGATGCCGCTGTCTTGCGGAAATTCTTCAGTGCAAAATCCGCGACAGCCTCAACCACATTTGGCTTACCACGACCAAGCCATTTGTGCACCACTTGCACAATTGCTTCAAATATCTTCTTCTTCGGGCACAGGCTCAACATGAGATCGGCAAGCGAGCTGGAGAGGATGAATTTTGTAATGCGCTCACTATCGTCTAGCAATCGACGCACAAGCACATCCCCGCTGGCAAGCACCTGGTCTTTTCCTGTCGTCGTCGCTTCTGAGTTCGCGTCATGCATCTTTGCGAGAGATACCAACGCCTGATAGCGAATATGCTCAGTCGGGTGGTCTAGTGCAAGCGCCAATGATGTGTTGGCATCTGTGTGCGAGGGCACAAAGTGCGCTGAATTCGCTACATTCTCAAACGTCGTTGTCAGGAACTTATTCAGACGCTTGCTCTCATTTGACTTCTTGCCATGCTTGGACAGCACCCTGTTAACAACCACATCCACCTTGGTCGCGTTCTTCTTACTGAGGGCAATCAATGTCTGCGAAATGGATTGCACGCGCTCGTTGTCCATCGCGAATCCCTGTTCTTGTGCCTGCGCCAACAATGTCTGAACGAGCTCATCCGTGAAATCATCAACCGTCGGAACGCTGTCAATAAGTGTCGTCAGCAGACGGAAGTAATCGTCATCCGTGGATTTCATGTGTTGTGTCAAAAGACTGTCAGCAACTGTACAAACTTGGCTGACTCGTAGCTAGCAGTCGCATCCCGTAGAAAATCAGCAGCGTTCTCCATGTGCACCAAGTGCTTTCCAGCGCTACTCGATACTCGGAACGACGGTTGAGTCTGTGCCAAGAAAATCACGCACAGCAACGCGTTCATCTGTGCTCCCGTCTGTGCGTGCTTCACCAGACTTTTCACCAAAGTATCCACCACTTTCTCCGTCAAAACGGACTTGGACGCCAACTTAGTAACAATCATATACGCCGACGACTGCAATTCCGGGAAGTTGGAGCTCTTGAGCGCCGTGAGTAGCTGGGGTACGAGCCACCGCAGCATTTCCTCCTTCACTTTGCTTTGCTCAAGCATCTGCAGCACCACGAGAGTGTAGAGCGACGCGATCTTGGGATTACTAGCTCCGATCCTCGTTGCAGCTGTGAACAAAAACTCAATGACAGAGCTCTCGTCCACACAGCGTTGCACCAATGCGGCACGTCGCAACGGGGTGCCCTGATTCTTGGTGGCCAATAGAAACTCCCATCGCGTGTTATGAATGTGAAGGATGCGCACCATACGCACAAACCATGAACTCTCATGGTACGCGACCATCATCCCCATAACTGCATCCACATTGCATCTGTGGACTTCATACCTTCGCACTAAGAACTCTAACACTTTATGAGCTGCCCCCAGTAGGAAATAGGCGCTGAGAGCGTCAGAATTTTCTCCAGAGCGGCGTTAAGCTCTGGTTCGTCCTGTTTCGTCATCTGAGAGCGGTGGAAGTGGATGCGCTGGCGACTGAACAGCGCAGTGACGCCTTCATCGGCGTCCAGCTCCTCAAAACGCGCGTCCAGCTGCTTGAGCTCCAGCAGTCCGTTCCACGCCAAGTTGTAGATGGTCTCGTCGTCCAGACGCACCGCTTCTCGCTGGTCATACAGGAACGTGTCGGTGCGGCGTTTGCTGCCAGCGCCAGCCTCGCGCAGCTGCTGCAGCTGATTGGCTAACGCACTGGCCATGGTCTGTCCTGTCCTGTGTGTTTAGTGGGAGAATGTATGGGCAAGACAAGGTGGTTCCAGCAAGCCAACCGTCACTGGCTGTCCTGTTTGGGTAATGAAGGTTGATCACAAAGAAACAAACGACGAATTTGTATGTGGCATACAAACCACAAGAGAATATAGAGGTCACTTGACGGCCAGTCAGCTCGTTGAAGCCCAAAGTTGTTTATTTTGGGCGATGTAGCGTCCATTGCTGGTTAGATTGGGCTTTTTACTATCTATTTTGGGCTGTCGAATAAGCATGGTTGAAGTACAACATCACTTAGGAAGCTGCCGGGTAAGAATGAAGGCAGTGCTGGCGAGACACGGCCGGCGTTTGTCAGTCCCTGTGGGCGCCAATTTTAGTACGAAGAGGATGGCGACGGCAGCTTCCTCCATGACATACCCGCGCTCTGTAAAGATTGTGGAAGTGGGGCCTCGTGATGGCCTCCAGGTATGACAAAAGTTCCTACTAAGTATTGATTTTTTCTTCAAATCTAACGGTATTTAACGTCCTTAAAACGTGTGAGTTCTTGCAAAACAGAATGAGAAGATGATGGTGTCAACAGAGAACAAGGTGAAGCTAATTGATCTACTGTCGGATTCGGGGCTGTCAGCTATTGAAGCGACGTCCTTCGTGTCGCCCAAATGGGTCCCACAGGTATCAAAACAATAGACTAGAGAACGGCTCTATTAATGTTGGCGGTGGAGAGTGATGACGGCTTGTTGTGGTGGAATGTTGGCAGATGGCTGATAATTCCGACGTACTGAAGAACATCAATCGCAAGGTGGGGGTATCGTACCCTGTTCTCACGCCAAACATCAAGGCAAGTTCTTATAGAGCTACTTCATGGAGATTGTGGTGGAATGCTGATTTTGGAGAGTGCGTACAGGGCTTTGACAGTGCGGTTGCAGCTGGGGCACAAGAAGTTGCAATTTTCGGATCGGCGTCTGAAGCGTTTAGCCAGAAGAATATCAATTGCTCTATCGAGGAAAGCTTAGAGCGCTTTCGTCCAGTTTGTGAGAAGGCGAATGACCTGGGAATTCGTGTTCGTGGGTAGGTGGACGTGTTGCCTTGCTGCACGAAGGTTAATGCGTGACTCAATAACTGTTACATACACTGTGTCTGTAGATATGTTTCGTGTGTGCTGAGTTGCCCGTACCAAGGCCCGTAGAACCGTCTGCTGTCGCTGCCGTTGCTCTAAAGATGCACGAAATGGGTTGTTACGAAGTATCGCTGGGTGATACAATCGGTGTTGGTAACCCAGGTGAGCTTACGATTCTTCTCGATGATAGTTTGTATGAACATATTTGCTAAGTGTCTTTGTGCTCCTACTCTTCAGCGTCCACGTTGGCTATGCTCCAAGCGACCAAACAGGTCGTCCCCGTTGATCGTCTTGCTGTGCACTTCCACGACACGTATGGCCAAGCGCTGCCCAACATCCTCATCGCGTTGCAGGTACGGCAGCTACAATTCCCCATACTTTGCTTGCAATCGTGTATAATCTTACTCACAGCTGGTGCTGAATACAGGAGGGTGTCGCTGTGGTCGATAGCTCTGTTGCTGGCCTTGGTGGCTGTCCGTACGCAAGTGGTGCCTCTGGGAACGTGGCGACAGAAGATGTGCTCTACATGCTGCACGGTTTGGGAATCCACACCGGCGTGGACCTCCAGAAGGTGATGGCTGCAGGCGAGTTCATCACCAGCCTTTTGGGCCGCTCAAGTGGTTCCAAAGTGGCTCTCGCTATGGCCCCAAAGTGTAAAACTGGTCCCAGCCATCTGTAGCCTGCTATCAAGCAGACTAGGACTGTATCAGCATCAAACCAGCCCAGTGTGGTAATCATCGGTTTCATCCAATCACAATTCGTTAAACGCAATTTTGTCCTATCACAATCAAACATTCAGCAAATTCTCAATCAGACACGCCCAAGAGTGCTTGCAGACACCACTACTCCGACGGCAGCATGGGTGGTTCATCTTCGAAGAGCAAGCAGTTCTCCGCATCAAATGTTAGCGCTAACGGCGCTGGAACCAGCAGTGCGAGATCTCAGATCACGTCCAAGGACAAGGCCATTCTGGACCTCAAGAACGCCCGTGACAGGCTCAAAAATACCAGTCTCGACTCGATATCGAAGCCAACCAGCTGCATGACAGCGCCAAACGACTGCTGCAAGCTGGCAAGAGGGTTCGTCTATTATTGACTGGGTTTTTGCGGGTAAAATAGTGCGAGTTAATGGACGTTTGCCCTGATTTATGCCTCCGTAGGACCGTGCCAAACTAGCGTTGAAGCTGAAGAAGTACAAGGAGCAGCAGATGCAACAGGCTGATGAGCATTTGATCCAAGTACTGGGGATGCTGGACACGGTGGAGTGGGAGACGCAGCAGCTGCAGGTTTTTGAAGGACTCAAGGCCGGCAACTCCATCCTGAACGCCATTCACAAGGTAAACAATGTTGCATGGTTGCCATTCTTGCGAAGGGTCCAAACCCAAATGGAACTGTGTGTTGATGGTTGTTTGGATACCGTGCCGTAGGAGATGACGGTGGAGGCTGTCGAGGAATTGATGATGGAGACGGAAGAAGCACAAGCCACAGCGAATGTACGGTGCAGTTTGTCTGCTACCAAACTGTTGTTGACAATTGTGCGTGGTTTCTAAATAACTCAAACGCGAATACGTTCTGCGTTCTTGTACCACAGGAAATCAGTCGGATCATCGGCGGCAGTTTGACGGTCGAGGACGAAGACGCTGTGCTAAGCGAGCTCGCCGAAATCGAGAAGCTGGAAGCGGAGGATCTGGCAGCAGCAATGCCGGAAGCGCCGATCTCTGCAATCGAAACAGGTACTGATCGAACTGGTTTTAAAATCTGCTGTCATGATACACACTGCTCATTGTTTGTATTCCAGCGGACATCTCTATGGAGGTCCCAGCAGCAGCAGCAGCAGCAACCGAGGGCGGCAAGTCCAGGACTCGAATCGTGCAGAACAAGAAGGAGGCAGTAGCCATCTTAGGTTAAAAGCGCAACAATAGGCCATGTCTAGCAGTTAGGCCAAGCAACATGTTAGTTGATAGAGTACTCTGCCACTCAAGGTTTCATTCTTCACATTCTCATCAATCGTGCAATTTTGTAGTAGCTATCACTGCCACTAAGACTAAAGTATAATTAAAAGACCACTGTGTTTTTACAGTCGCGGAAAAAGTAGAAACCATTACATGAAACTGTACCCGATTATTGGTACCACCTATCACTGGTCCAATTTGCGACATGAGAAAATCTAGTGGCACACACACTTTACCCACAGCCTCGTCGGAATAGGCGTGGTCTTGAGGGTATTTGCCAATCTGCCCTCTGTGGACCTAGCTGAAACCTTATTTGAGCGGTTCATGGGAGCCACCGCTGAGTGCGAGTTCTTCACGCCATGGTGTGATCCTTCTGCCTTCTGGCTGTATCTGTCCATGTCGCTGCTGCTCATCTGCGCTGCTGGCATGATGGCAGGGCTCACTATGGGGCTGCTGTCGCTGGATATGCTCAATATGCGTATCCTGGAGATGGAGGGCTCTGAAGAGGAAAAGCGATACGCCAAACAAGTGCTGCCGGTGCTGACGAAGCACCACTTCCTGTTGGTCACGCTGCTCGTTGTGAACGCCAGCGCTAACGAAGCGCTTCCAATCTTCCTCAACAAATTAGTGCCGGAGGCTGTGTCTATCCTGCTCTCCGTGACTTGCGTGCTGTTCTTCGGTGAAATCATCCCGTCTGCGGTGTTTACAGGGCCGAACCAATTGAGGATCGCAGCTATGTTGTGTCCTGCTGTGCGTGTGCTCATGGCCATCACGTGCCCAATCTCGTACCCGGTTAGTCGAGCACTGGACATGTGGCTCGGAGATGACCACGACCCCGCGCAGTACAAGCGTAAGGAGATTAAAGCCCTGGTGACCTTGCAGCGGGAGAATGATGTGGCGCGTCGAACATTTATTGACCACATGCGCGAGACGCAGAAGTTGGGGGACACGCCTACGCATTCCCATACTCCTACGAAACTGGCAGCTCTCGGAGACAACCGATTCTAACGCCACACTCGCTTTACGAGGACTCGGCGCAAGGAACAAGATTATATGTGGATGAAGTCACGATCATCCACGGCGCGTTAGATTTGGCAGCCAAGACCGTCGCCGAAGTTATGATCCCGATGGATGACGTCTACATGCTGGAGCTGGACACAAAGTTATCTCCAGATATGCTCGCCAGTGTGCTCGCTTCCGGACACAGCCGCATCCCAGTGTACGAGAAACACCAATCCAACATCGTTGGGCTATTGTTGGTGAAGAAGCTCATCGTGTTGGACCCAGACGACCGTCGCCCCATCCGAGACCTCATTCTTCGTAAGCCGATCCTGGTTGGCCACACTGAGTCTTGTTACGCCATGCTGAACGAGTTCCAGAAGGGGCGTTCTCACATTGCGTTAGTCACCAAAGACGTGGATCTGGTAATACGCTGCTGGCACGAGGAATTGAGATTCCTGAAAGTGTTGTGTTCGAGGGGATTGTGACGATTGAGGACGTAATTGAAGAGCTCATTCAAGAGGAGATTGAGGACGAGAGCGACGTGTACGTGCATGACATCGTCGACTATTGGCAGGCGCGCTACCACAAGGTCGCGAAGGGTTCAAGCTCGGCTTTTGTCAAGAAGCGCCTCAAACTTCTGGCCGATCGAGCTCGTCGTCGTGTCAAGAGCCGTCGCTCGAAGCATGCCGCAGAGAGCCTTGTCGCTGAGCGAAGTACGGGATTTCAGAGCTGGACGAAGTCAAGGTCGTCTCGGAGAAAACCCCACTTCTGTAACCCAATGGTCTTCATCATGCCGACCACCAAACGCTTCATCACAAGCGCTGATGCATAGTACATACCGGTATGGTCGTTAATAAAGAAGTGTTCTAACAATTAATCTAAGTCTCAACTCCTGAAGATACATAATTTTTTCAGCGGACAACCTGCGAAAGAAAATCCGCTTGTGAGACACCCGCGGAATTCCACCGTATTCTATCGATTAAGTTTATTTTTTATTTTACACTATAACTTTGTAAAGTCCATAAATCTCCCGTTAAAGTATCAAGTAGGTCCGACGCTGAGGTGGGCGCTCTTCACTGAAGCAAGCACCTCATTTGCCAATTTGCGCCCTTCGTCTCAAGCATCTCCGGTCGGTCTTCTCCGGTCTTCGAGCTCCCCTTCTTCTAATTCCCAAGTCGTCGGCGTCTTCTTCTCGTCGTCTGAACCAAAACACTTGCTCCTCCAACGCATGGCAGGCGAAGCATGCGAGTACATCTCGCCATCATGTGACCCCGCATCGTTCTGGATGTACCTCTGTGTGTGCCTACTGCTCGTGTGTGCAGCAGGCCTCATGTCCGGCCTCACCATGGGGATGGTCTCAATCGACATGCTCAACATCCGCATCCTCGAGATGGAAGGCACCGACTTCGAGAAGAAATGCGCTCGTAGAGTGCGTCCTGTGCTGGAGCGTCACCACTTGTTGCTGGTCACACTGTTGGTCGTGAACGCCACTGCCAATGAAGCACTCCCCATTTTCCTAGACAAACTGGTGCCTGAGGGCGTGTCCATTATTCTCTCAGTCACCTGTGTGCTCATGTTCGGTGAGATCATCCCCGCGGCCTTTTCACGGGGCCTAACCAGTTGAAAATTGCAGCAGCTTTGTGTCCGCTTGTGAGGGGTTAATTGCTGTTGTCTTCCCAATCGCATACCCAATCAGTAAATTGCTGGACTGGTGGCTCGGTGCAGACCACGATGCTGCTCAGTACAAGCGTAACGAACTGAAGGCTCTTGTGGCGCTGCAACGTGAGAGTGAGGCTCTACGTCAGAGCTACGTCGAGTCGCACAAACACGACTATGAAAGCGAGTCGTGTAGCAATAGCACCAGCAGTGGCGTCAGTGTGCTGATGTCACCAAAGACATTGCGCAAGCAACCCCTACTCCAACCCGAGCCGGAATCTGAGGTCGAGGTTCAAATCCAAATCGAGACCTCGAACCAACGCAAGCACCGTCGTCATCGACAGGCAACAGGCACACGACTGAATGTAGACGAAGTTACGATCATTCATGGTGCGTTGGATCTGTCGTCCAAGACTGTGACTGAAGTGATGATCGCTATGAGCGAAGTGTTTATGCTGGAAATCGACACCAAGCTGGACCGCAACACCATGGCCGATATTTTAGCCTCCGGTCATAGCCGTATCCCAGTATATGAGACTCGCAAGTCCAATATTGCCGGATTGCTGCTTGTCAAGAAGCTCATTGTGTTGGACCCAGATGACGCGCGCCCGATTCGCGACCTTGTGCTGCGTAAGCCCATTCTCGTGTCACCTAGTGGATCATGCTATTCCATGCTGAATGAGTTCCAAAAGGTCGTTCTCACATCGCTTTGGTCACGAAGGATCCCGATCTTGTGTCGAACTGCTGGCGCAACAATCAGTTCATCCCGCCGCACGTTGTGTTCGAGGGCATTGTTACCATTGAAGACGTGATCGAAGAACTCATTCAAGAAGAAATCGAGGATGAAAGTGATGTATACGTGCACGACATCGTCAATTACTGGAATACGAAGTCGCAGCAGTCGCGTCTGCAAGCTGTGGCGGCTAAGACCTTCATCACGAAGAAGCTCAAGATACTGCGGAACGCGCGCGTCGCCGCGTCAGAGATCGACAAGTACCCGCATCCATCCAGATCAACGTTGTTTCATATGACGAATCTGTGAAAAACTAAGGTCTGGGTATCTTCCGTGGGCTTCAGGATTGAGTAGGTAACTACGACCTAACGTGATAGTAACCACTTCGTTCGATGCCATGATCAAGTTCATCTTCCCGCGTGAGTTCGCCACCGAGACGGAGAAGGCCAAGAACTCGATCCTCGGACTGGGAGACATTGTGATCCCGGGTATTTTCATTGCGCTGCTGCTGCGGTACGACGCGCACCGCGCCAATGCGACCAGCAGCACACAGTCGTTCGCCAAGCCGTTCTTCCACATGAACCTGCTGTTCTACGTGCTGGGTCTGGTGGCTACGGTCGCGGTCATGTTCATCTTCAACGCCGCTCAGCCGGCTCTGCTGTATCTAGTACCAGCGTGTCTGGGTGCGGCACTGGCCACGGCGTTTGTTCGTGGCGAGTTCAAGGAGCTGCTAGCGTACTCGGAGGAGGAGGAAGACGAGGACAGCGAGGACGACAAGAAGGAGGAGAAGGAAGCCTCGGACGCCGATTCCAAGAAGGACAAATAGACTAGAGCCTAGAGCGAATCTGCTAAGCTAAGTGTCGTTTGAACTCCTTAGGAGTTTTCTCGAACCGACACACTCACTTCGTAAGTACACCGCCTCGTCAACTCGTAGGCCTATAACGCTAGTCAAGTCAGGTCTCCTCGACGAAGGATACGCCGATAGGTACATGTCTCGCTACCCGAGTATGCACATGTTCTTGTGGAAAATATTTTTGCTGCGTTGACATCTTGATCCAGTACCACGTTGCATGACGGACACTGAAATACGTGCTTCCCACCGAGCTTGTGGTTGATCGCACCACATCACGAGCATGTCTTAGAGGTGTACTCCTCCTCACAGTCGGTCATGGCCCGTGTGGTCTTCCTCGAAGTAAACCAAATCCATCGTCGTAGCCGGTAGCGCAGCCGCCCTTCGAGCTGGTTCGTCCTCGCTTGTTCTTGGTCCTCTTCCAATCTTGATGTTTTGACTTGGAGGCATTGTCCATGCATTTTAGAGCGATTTCATCTAATCGATAACCTTGAACTTATTCATCATGATAAACTTACTGTCTGTCACACTGAATGTGCGACCGTCCGGGTCGTACACTGTGGCAAAGTTACGCACACCCGGATCGATCGCACAAACGCGTTCACTGGATGGCTTGGCGAATTGACGGAGTCTAGGTACAATCAAGAAGTATGTGCCTTCTCGTAGACGTTGAAGGCGTACCGACATGGTTACTTCTGGTAGATCCTCGTGGATAAAAATCCCATCGCCCTTGTTGAAACCAAAGAACTTCGGATGAAATCGAACACACTCGTTGCCATCTCGCTGGACGCGACTAATAGAGCGCTTCACGATTTCAATGGTGTTGGAAGGTGCAAATTTGCTCTTGAACTGCATTTCAGGAAACGTCATCTTCTCGTTTCTCGACTTTGCAGCAAAGAAGCCAGCGATTGAAGCCTTTGTCGCCTTAATAAAGTCCCGAAATGCCGAGTCTCGCACTTCATCATTCACCGCCTTGTGATGCTGGAGCGCCTTCTTATTTCTGAGGTACGTCGAAATGTGTCGTAGCCTTGCAATAGGTCGGTACTTGTGTTCGAATTCAGCCCAGGACATTTTGTCCACTTTCGCTGTGACTCGAGTCTTCCGATCTTCGGCAGAGCGCGCAACCAGTTTATTGTACACTGCACGATTAGCGGCGAACATTTGGTCGAGTTTTTCTTTTGCACCGACGTCGGATACAGTTGTAATTTTATGACACTGTTCACAGGTCCGTCGTCGTCTTCAATTAGCGCTCTGAGCTCTCTTAGCTCTTCCACTGCTGCCTTCGTGGTTGGTCAATGAAATTAGACACTTCAAACCACGAGGTCAGCAGTGGCTCCAGCATCCACAGGTCGTCGGCGACACTCTGGTTGAACCAGACGCTCGAATGGACGAGATCCTCCCTTGACCGCTGTTTTCCTTTTGGCTTGCATTTCTTCTTAGGCTTGTCCTCGTAGTCTGACTCAAGGATGATCTCGTCTATTGGAACCCGCCGTTTTCGCTTTCGTGCTGAAGACTGTTTGGCCTTGGACCGAGTTGACGACTTCATGTCGTGTTGCATATTACGTTGACACCAGACTATCTGACGAAATACAGAACTAGTTAAAAGAGCGACACGCTCTTGATGAACGAAGGCAACTACACCAGAACTTCTCACACAAAGCACTTGTTATTCACTGGGTAAATTCGAGACTGAGGTTCAGTCTCGGAACTCAAAGCTACCCTACTTATATATATTACTGGCGTCGATCCCTTGATACTTTCCATAGCCGTACAGTCCCAATACTCAAAGGACATGACTCGTGTGTCTTAGACCTTGTCGGGTGCCAGTTCGTCAATGCAGTAACTTCACTAACACTTCAACAGTTTCACCCCCGTAGATTGTGGAAATCGTACAGTTAGAGACACGGACACTTTCCCTTTGCACGCGTGTTTCGATGGATGCCATTCGTGCTATGGGCAGGTTGATGAAGGCCTTTGAGGAGATCATCCTCAAGGAAGATACAGCTGTCCCCGTGGCGGAGGAGATACCGCTCGAGGCCTGGAACCGCTTTGCGGAGCTGCTCCATAACCTCCAGCTCCGTCAGTTGATGTGAGCTGATGGCAGAGTCCTGATCGTTGAATATCTGACAAGGCCACCTCACGAACACGCTGTGGATTGCTGCACTCTCGCGTTTGGGGCACTTGCTCGATATGGCGGCGGATGCAGCCAGATGACCCTCGTACACCCAAACGATCCATCCAACCAAGCTGACTACACCTTCCACCCTCGTCGATCTTTTCAGGGAGACTCAACAGCCTGCAAATATCCGATATAAGGACTGAGTGACGGTGATCGTGGAGATCCTGCATAGCCAAGAATGGGCGGAAGTTCATGCAAAGGTGCAGGTGTACAGACAGCACCCAGGCGTCGAGTACATTTTGTGCGTGAAGATGTCCAGAGAGCTTCTCCATTGGTCGTACGAGTTCTACGACGTGTGGAACAATCAACCTCAACCTCCTGGCATCTTTGCCGAAACAACACGTCCAGCATTCGTCGTTGAGCCGGATGTTGTTCCCCACGTCGTAGCGTTCGACACAAGATGCGTGTTGGGCCCCCACAGGACGCCTAGCTGCCACCAGGCTGCCCAGTGACCATCAAAATGAATGTGCGTGAAATTGCGAGACACGTTATTGCTGGGGTAGTACGCTGCCTATCGCTCTTTCACCGAATTGTATTCGTAGATGAACCTGATCTTCCAGTTGATCCTGACAAGGACGTAAAGTCGAAGAGGCGCAAGACAGCCTTGTAAAAGCCGGTCATGAGGAGGGTGGCGAGGTCGATCAAGATATTTTAGCATATTTGAGTCGGTAGGTCTCGCCATCTTTTTTGTACAGTCTGGGTCACCCAAAGTGTCCTGCACGACTGGCAGCTACCTTGAAGTTATGATACATGGTTGGAATTGGCACAGCACGAAGGCTAATACCAACAACAAGATGAAAGACTGATGGTGATTTTATTTAGCTGTCCATTAATGATGGCACGTTCGGCTCTCCAGGATCATATTACGTCAATTTATGTTTGTTTCGTGGATTTCTGGCGCCCGTGGGAATGAGTGAGATCAATCGTCCAACAGGACATCCTGGACGTAGACAAACTTGCGATGACGGTAGGTTACTCTCATTGTGAGGGGCTCCGTAACATGACATCGATCGGTGCTGCTCTATCCCCACAATCTATTCCGAAGTTGGTGTGACTCTGTCTAGAGTATTCGAGCGAGGCTGCGCCACGTAAACGCATGCGATCGGTAGCACGTTTGGTGAGTCAACCGCGACGATACACTGGATCCACGGTTCATGGTTGAGTCTGGACAGCATAAACGTCACCTTGGCCATCTGCACCAATGAGCAGGGAAGACACGTGGTGTCAAGATGAGCTGGGGTTTCTGAAGCACGGCTTCCTTGAAGCTCTGCACATTCACTTGAGCAGGAATATTAAGTGGATCAGCTGGTAGTGAATCACCTCCTGGCGCAGCAGCTTGCGCCTGAGCATTCAGGATGACCTCAACAAACTCTCCCGCGTTCTGCCAACTAAATATCACTGGCGGGTTCTCGTTCACGTGAACAGCGAGTTGCTTCATCTGCTGCAGGTGTTCCTTTTCACTCGTCCTCAAAATATCTTCAAGACGGAGGACATTTCTCCTGGCACGGATTGCGCTAGTCTTCGTCTTGCTCTGCTTCTTGTTTGTGTTCGACTTCTTCGTAGACGCCATCTCGTAAGATGATGAATGAGAAAAAGAAGTAAGCTTTCCGACAAGAGGCCTCTTGACTAACTTGTTAGGACGAGGCGCTCACGACTCATCCCCAACGGTGCGTTTGAGCAACGCGGCATGTTTGTGCGAAGGTTTGCAGTAGGCACTGGTAATGAGCCCTGACGTTTTAGGCGGCCCTTTATCGGCTGGCAGCAAATGGGTCCGCACTTCAGCAGAACAAATCAACACTCACAACCGGGAGCTTCAGGTAATTGGAAAGCGTAATGCCCAGTAGTTACGTGACATCGTTGCAGGTATCTGCTATCAGGTCGCCAGTATCTTTACCGTTTCTTTCTGTACTAAAGTTGGCATCTATATGAGTTTTCTCCTTAAATAGTACAATGAGGGGATTTCTCATCCAACGCCTGAACACTCATTTCAACTATCAAATGCCTCGTTCAGAACCCTGCGTTTCGTCCTCATTTAAACAACCTCAACCTCAAATTCTATGCTCTCACTCAAACCAGGCCTTTTCTTTTTTTGCTTGAGGATGCCTATTTCGGGAAGAGATCAGACTCTCACACTCAGATTTGCCTCCTCGGGCTCAAGCGCCGGTACTCCTGTCAATCGTCTACGCCGTGATGGCTCCGCACTTCGGGTACATCTCCAGTCCTTTCAAGCGACAAAATGGTCTTTAAACTGACAACTTTTCAACATTCTTGTGACCTCTTTACAGACAGGAAGAGACCCCTACAAGCATGAAGCAAGTGGTAGAAGACGGAGGAGCCTGAAACCGCAGTAGGGAATACCACGCTATTGTCAGCGACGACCAAGAGCGCCCCATTACTGCACGTGGACACTGCAGACTCTGACGCGTCGGTGGCCGTCCGCTCCGCTGATTACTGCGCCGTGGACGAGTCAGACAAGCCCGAGGCGAACTCTCAGCAGGTGACTGTGACGCCGTCCTCTACTCGACGTCGAAAGCGCGACGTGTTCCGCCAAGTGTCCATGCGGCTTTATCTGAAGGAAAACATGTGGCGGATGACGTGCTGCGCAATGTGGCACCCTTACGGCTGGCAGATGCTGAGGAGGTCTGTAGTGACGCTCAGTCCAGCCTGGAGCATGAGATCCGCAACTCTAGCAAGACTAGGAAGCATTTGTGGCTGCCAAAGACTCAGGATGATTCAGTGTTGCTGACAGGATCGAGTCCCCGAAAGTGGGGCATTGTAAGGATCAGTCGGCGGTGCAGGAATTTTTTGTGTCTCGTGTGATAGACCCGACGTCGTACTTTTACCGCTTTCATTATGATGATTACCATCACTTGGCCCCTCAGAAGGCCGAGGTGCAGCTGGTGGACGTACAGTGGCTGAAACCGCACGAGCAGATTGTGAGCTGGGAACGTGTGCACGGCCTTCGTAAGGCTACGCTCTCGTGGGACGCTTACACGGAGCCGCTGCTGGTGGATATTAAGACTGGCGCCATTTTAGATGGACACCATCGATACAATGTGGCAGTGATGCTACGATTGAAACAGGTGCCAGCTGTGTTGGTGGACTACCTAGGGGACGATACGATTCAGTGGACGTTTGGCCGGGTTGTGGACGATCACAGCTCACAAAGGAAGAAGTGATCGCCATGTCGCTATCGCCAGACGTGTTCCCTCCCAAGACAAGCCGCCACCGATTCACAGAAAGTCTGCCTCCTATCTCCATTCCGTTGTCAGTGCTACGTCAGCCTCCCATTCCCATCGAGGAAATCACGAAGCAGGCCACAGCGCCGTCAACAGATAATCAAGAGCTGCAAGTGGAAACAATGCGCTCATTGCAACGCCAACCTAGTCTGCAGCAAGTGTCGATCCGCCTGATATGTGGAGCGCAGAACTTGGCTACCTCAGTGACCAAGAGCCTGTTCCGTGGCCGACTGCGCATTATTGATCGCAACCGTGAGACGACGCAACTGGATTTGATCCGACGACCATCTTTCGAAGCATCAGACTTCTTTAATGCCATCCGTGAGAATGACCCGACATCAAGCTTTTGCCGACAGAAGAGTGCAACGCTGGAAGATCTGCTGTCGAACGACGCAGCGCGGCGTCAGAAATTCTTTTTGACGCGTATTGCCGACCCAACATCGTACTTCTACAAGTATCATTTTGATACACGTCCTCACCGACAACCCAAGAAGTTAGAAGTACACCTAGCACCACTACACTGGCTTAAGGCACACGAGCATGTTGTAAGCTGGGACCGTGTCGATGGTCTGCGTCGCGCCACTGTGCAGTGGAATGCCTACCTGGAACCATTGCTTGTGGATAGGAAAACGGGCGCTATCCTCGACGGGCATCACCGCTACAATGTGGGACTGCAGCTCAAGCTCCAGTGCGTCCCGGTGGTGTTGGTGGATTATCTGGAAGATGAGACGATTACAGTGGATGTCTGGCCCAAATGTGGCCGCGATTCACTCACGAAGCAGGAAGTGATTGACATGTCCCTCTCGGATGAGCTCTTTCCACCCAAAACCAGTCGTCACTCGTTCTCGGATGACCTACCTCCCATTTCAGTATCGCTGGAACGTCTGCGGGGCCAGTAGATGGCAATTATGTTCCGTTGTGACTCAAGAAGCAGTAGAGAGGACGGAAGTTTATAGGTGGTTCAAATTGGCTTTATTTTCCCAGTGGGAAGATCATTTTATAGGTGCAATACAAGCGCCATTCAAGACATTCGCATTCCGAGCAATCAGTTTTTGCAACATGTACGATGGTGAAGAAGGCAGTACAGTTGCTTGCTGGGAATATCTGGGTGCTCGGCCAGGCAAATAGTCTTCACAATGGACCATGGGTGGAGTGACGATCGCGACATGAGATGGATCGACATTGCTCTATCCCCACAAATAGGGCTCTCGATTATTGTACGATTAGTTGTGAAAGCGACCACGAATAAGTAACTTATCAGGGACGGTCGCAAATACACCATCAATAGTATTGATTCTAACTGCAATATCCATGTAATTAAGACGCCGCGTTTTTTTCCCCAATAAAGCAGTGCATGCTAAAACCTAGGCAGCCCCACAGAGCGTACATTCATCTACCGACGTACGTCCTAGTCTAGAAGGCCTTGTTATTGTTGTAGGGGCTGAGTGAATGACGCTCGCGTTCGTATGAGCGCTCGAAAATAAATTACTGTGGGGTTGTTTAACAATATAATATTTTATCAAGTTTCGGAATCCACAAAATAAATTATTTCCGGCGGATTATTGTAAAGTATTTAACATAATATTTATTTCGGGGACAAGTTGTACATAGACGCATGCAATCGGTAGCATGTCTGGTAAATCGACAGCGATAATCTGCTGGATCCATGGGTTGAGGTCGAGGTCGAGTCTTGACAGCTTAGCCGTCACTTCCATACTCTACACCAACGAGCATGGAAGACATGTGATGTCAAGACGTTCTGGAGCCCCTTTGACCCTTGCATACTCGAGCATTGCTGTCTTGAATTACTGCAAGCTGGAATACCAAATGGATCAGCTGATAGCGCAACACCTCTTGGTGCAGCAGCTTGTGCCTGAGCCTTCCGGATGGCCCCAACAAAGCCTTTTGCATTCTACCAACCAAATATCAGTGGCAGGTTCTCGTTCACAGTTGTTTCATTTGTTCACACAGGAGCCCCCAGGAATACTGAATGGGAAAGGAAGTCAGCAGGAAAGTAGCGCGAAGAACAGTTTTTGACACGAGCTCACACCCCATCCCAGTGGTGCGTATGGTCCATGGTCCATATCCACCGATTATGTTCCTGCGTGTTCAGCATGCTAGATCAATCACATTACTTTGTCATGCCCACCGCATCTGGTCTACTAGTCAGCAGCCAGAGAGGTACACGGGTGCGAATCACTCACTGGCTGACTAGTTAACCGACCACAGGCAACATGTACATGTGATATGCTGCCTGTATGGTCAGCAAGACACAGCACAGCACAATAAACGTGCATTTAATGTAAAAGATATGTAAAGGAGCCAAGAAAACACATAAAAAGAAGGAGTAGTCTCTAACAAGACTCAGTAGACATAAAAACAAGAAAGCATCTCAAGGAGTTCCATGTGCGAGGGAGTTCAACCCCAACGATACACAGGAGTCATTGCATTGAAAGTAGGAACTAGGATTCATTCTCAAACACATCGTCTACCTCTCACATCAATCTACAACACTCTTCAGGAGCCCCATCACTAAATGCTTCCCGTCAATCAGACAACTAACAAATACACCAATGTAACTGTGATGGCATGGCGCCAAACTTCCTGTTACGCTGAAAAGTGTCAGCTCAACGATGGCCATTTTAGCTAATCTCCCAGAAGGTTACCACCTTTTGTAAGCAGCCGTGCCTGAGAAATTAAAGAGTAGCTGAAGTATCTCAGGCTTGTACCTGCCTCGTGGTTAATACAACAAACTGGGTGAATAGTAACCCTCCCTCCCCTCGACACCGTGAGTTGCACGGTAATCCAAGTAGAGTCGAGTTCCCATCTGAAGAGCAGTCTCCTTCTCAGACGCTGGGTATTCTCTTCAAGAGGTATCCTGAGTGCAGCAGCTTTCGAGGTTTCCTTCGATACTACAATGGGTATGAAGCGGACTAATGACTCCTCAGATTGTTCGCCTCAAAAGACAATGTGAATGCAGATTTCCCAAGCGATGACATCCAGCATGGCGATGTGTAATCTGGGTCATCTCTCTCATGTGGTAAACATCAGAATATAGTTCTTATCGTGACACGGATTCTGATATCTGAGTATTACTGGATAATATGGATTAACAAGTTTCATTACACTTTTTAACTTCGAATTTGCTAACTACCCTTATCTGATATCATATCAGTTATCATATCGGTTCGATATGAGTAGTCAAAATGACATCGCGATGCGTCTACTCCCACTGGGGATTTGGACGCTGTTCCCTGTCGTTTTAAGTCTGCCCACTCGTGCTGCATAAAGACCTGGAAACCCTCCCAGCACAGACCAAGCCTGGTGTCGATCTCGGTACATCGCGTACTTGCAATAGTGTGAGGTTCGTTTATAATATTTGGGTTTCACCACGTAAATTTGCGCCAAGTCAGATGCTGTGCACGGAAGCCGCCATGGCCACTGCCAAACAGCTTTGCAGACTGCTGTTGGTTTGCACAAACTGGAGAATTTGGAGTAGATGCAGTATGGTAAACTTGTCCCATAAAAAGGTTGGCAGTGGTGATGAAGTGAAACCTCCAGAAAAGACTATTGCTGGCATGAGTTGACCCCATTCTGAGAAGTACTTCAGAATGTGTGCGATCATCCCCAGAATATATTAGTAGGTGAAGATCGACAGATATGTTACCAATCTGGAACTGAGGTGCTTCTCAGATTTTCGCTGCTAGCTCTTAAACTGTCCCTTCTCAGTGTTCGTCTACCTAGACCTATCATCTTAGACCTGTGATCTCCCCAAACTTCAGAATTCGGGTATCTACGATTCCCGGCGATTTCCTGAGCTTCAAAGGGAACCCAATGAGATGTCTCACAGTTTCCATACTCCAAGACGTGAACTCAACGTGTAGCAGGGCTACACACAGGATTACAATCATTTTGAGCTGCCACTGATTGGATATTAATGGCACGTATTTAGAGAGCTACTGTTAGTAGAAAGAGGTACCTTTCAACCAATGAGGCGCATGCATATAGGTGCAACGCATGAGGGCCAACAATGACCCTCACCATGCAATTAGATATTCTTCTAGCTAGATCTGCTAAGAGGTCCGCCACGCGGCGGGCCGACACAAATACAGTTTTCAAATTTCTACCTAAATCGTCTTTTGCGTTATATTAGAAATACACGTTGTCGTGTATTTCTATCATAAATCTAAGTTAAGACCTACGCTTCCTCGTACGCGCTTACATAGTGTATACTAGAAGCAGAGTGGTTCACCCTATTTCACAACGACTTAAGATATACCCGACGAGGCGACCCTTCGATGCTCCATAAATCAGGTTACCAGCATGCAGCAGGCAAATCTTTAGTGCGTTAGCCCACATGCAGAGGGGCGCCTTATGCAGCCTCCTGCATGCGACCTTTAACGACAAATAGAGTTCCATTTTCCCCATCGGACGAAAGGGTTCGCTGGCCGACACTTGGTCCTCCAAGACTACATTTGACACTATTTATCGTGGTGATTCACTGCCTTGCGCCTAGGCGTGATCCATGGTATTCCATGTCTACATATCAACGAGGTGTCCTGTGTTGGTGTGCTATATTGCACGGGAGTAAGTGCTTTGAAACGAGGCTCCTAAGAGTGATCTGCGTCTGTGTTAGGCTGTATAGGCAACATTGGACTGGATCGCTATCTGTGCTGGTTTGTGCGGATACAAGTCAGTCAAGTGGTGAATTTCAAGATAATGTGTTCAAGCTTCGGTTGTACGGGAGCTCCGGTATACTAAATGCCCACTCCCAAGAGCGTGGTGCGCGTGGTTAGCCAGGAAGTTTGCGGCTTCCTGTGTCGGAGATACCAAGCTCGAGTGCCGTGTCAGACCCCGACCAAAGAGATATGTGGGGGACGTATCAACCTGCGCCTGGGCTGACGAATGAAGAGCAAGAGGCGACACCGGTCTTCATCACGATCGTGGAGAAGAGAAGCGACGGTTAACGACCTGGGTCGAGGCTGAGGAAGAAAGAAACGACCATTGCCAGCCTTAGTCTGGGCCGAAGAGAAGAGAGAAAAGACTGGTCCGGGCCGAGAGAAGAGAGAGGACTGTGGAGTGCGTATTTCATATCTACGATGGGAATGGACTGGGGTGCTCCTGAGATTCTTCCACTACGAAACATACGAAATCAAAAACTATTGACTAGAGCAGATGCCGCATGGGCTCGCTACGTCGCCTGAATCAAAGAACTGCAACGGGATACACACTATGAGCACACCCGACCACTGGTGCGGGGTTACTGCGTCAAGCAGCCGTCTTGGGAGATCCGAGATTCTGAGGGACCCTGAAGTATTCTGCGAGATTCTAAGGATGTTCTGAGGAGATTGCCTATCTCCCACCTGGGAAATGCTCGCGTCTTATCACGTCATCGTCAAGGGGTCACCAACAGGAGCCTTTGTATCCCAAAGGTAATCAATTATATTTTAATGTTTATTTGGCTTTAAACTTTAAAAAATATGTTTATGTTAAGGCCACGTGTATGCAGTACAAGAAAATGCCTGGATGGACACTACTGTGTGGAGATACTATCTCCGCGAGCTATTGGTGTATGAGATCGGCGGTCCGTCGGTGATACTGCTGGACAACCTCGATACATACGTACCGGAGGAGTTAGGGACCATTGTGCCTTGGAAGTTGTTCTCCCGATCGGTCCCTTTGTCTGCTAATGCGACGTCAGTGTGTCAGCCACTTGACGTCGGCGCGATGGGGCCATTGAAGACCAAGCTTCGTTCAAAATGGCTTCTGGAACATGTTGATGAGAGTTCACCTGCTGCTGAGAAGCGTTGAGTTGTGATAAAAAGAACAATCGCGGTGGGAGAAACTGATTAAAAGCCGTTTTTCTATGCAATTTTTGTATTCGTTTGTATTGGTTTAAATATTGTTTTTATGAGCTAATCATTTGCGTAACACGTGGGTGGGCGTTATCTACGCCCACTGCAATACGAGTCGACCGCTTAGGTTTACTCTGTTTGCTCGTCAGAGTGTGGGTGTTTCTGGCTGTGATGATACGAGGAGGAGTTGTGCTTTCTTCCTCTTCAGCAGCGCTGACAAGCAAATTAGGTGTAAAGGTAATCACGTTTGATGCCTGCGATGTTTGACACACATAATGTAACGGGTTGGACGGTAGTTCAATACTCGACTGAGATCCATCGCTTGCCATTGCTTACCATTGCTTGCCATCGCAACCCGCATTCTAGTTCACGCTGGCCCCTCTTCTTGTGTGTGGCTGATCTGCTATTCTCGCTGGGAGTCCAACTTGCTGCCAAAAGGTCGCAAAGTGCTTCGATTTCACGGCAGGATAGAGGGGTTGGCAGCAAGATGCTCGGCACAATTTCCACCAAGTACAGCTCGAGAGGCTTCGTAGATCAGCCTCATCGATGTTGCTGCTGCCAAAAGTGAGAACCCCTATTGCCAGTTTATTTAGCAGCACTCAGAAGAATTTCATGTGGATGGTGCTGAACTAACACTAGTTCTCCGCGGTTTGGGGTTTGACGAGCCTACCAACATATCCGTACCAACACCCAACCAGCATATTTGGACTCCACGTCAATAGACTTGGGGCAACTAAGACACACGAGTCATGTCCTTTGAGTATTGGGACTGTACGGCTATGGAAAGTATCAAGGGATCGACGCCAGTAATATATATAAGTAGGGTAGCTTTGAGTTCCGAGACTGAACCTCAGTCTCGAATTTACCCAGTGAATAACAAGTGCTTTGTGTGAGAAGTTCTGGTGTAGTTGCCTTCGTTCATCAAGAGCGTGTCGCTCTTTTAACTAGTTCTGTATTTCGTCAGATAGTCTGGTGTCAACGTAATATGCAACACGACATGAAATCGTCAACTCGGTCCAAGGCCAAACAGTCTTCAGCACGAAAGCGAAAACGGCGGGTTCCAATAGACGAGATCATCCTTGAGTCAGACTACGAGGACAAGCCTAAGAAGAAATGCAAGCCAAAAGGAAAACAGCGGTCAAGGGAGGATCTCGTCCATTCGAGCGTCTGGTTCAACCAGAGTATCACCGACGACCTGTGGATGCCGGAGCCAACAGAGCTGGAAGCCGTCATCAAGCCCCGCAACCCCAAGCACCCCCACATTCGTGAGCGGGTCCCTAACAACCAGCAGATGCTGGAGTCACTGCTGACCTCGTGGTTTGAAGTGTCTAATTTCATTGACCAACCACGAAGGCAGCAGTGGGGACGCCGTCCATGTCAAGGTTGTCGATCAGATGAAATCTCTCCTAAAACGCATGGACAATGCCTCCAAGACAAAACATCAAGATCGGAAGTGGACCAAGAACAAGCGAGGATGAACCAGCTCGAAGACGAAGGAAGGGCGGCTGCGCTACTGGCTACGCCGATGGATTTGGTTTACTTCGAGGAAGACCACACGGGCCATGACCGACTGTGAGGAGGAGTACACCTCTAAGACATGCTCGTGATGTGGTGCGATCAACCACAAGCTCGGTGGGAAGCACGTATTTCAGTGTCCGTCATGCAACGTGGTGCTGGATCAAGATGTCAACGCAGCAAAAATATTTTCCACAAGAACATGTGCATACTCGGGTAGCGAGACATGTACCTATCGGCGTATCCTTCGTCGAGGAGACCTGACTTGACTAGCGTTATAGGCCTACGAGTTGACGAGGCGGCGTACTTACGAAGTGAGTGTGTCGGTTCGAGAAAACTCCTAAGGAGTTCAAACGACACTTAGCTTAGCAGATTCGCTCTAGGCTCTAGTCTATTTGTCCTTCTTGGAATCGGCGTCCGAGGCTTCCTTCTCCTCCTTCTTCGTCCTCGCTGTCCTCGTCTTCCTCCTCCTCCGAGTACGCTAGCAGCTCCTCGCCACGCCCAGTGCCGCACCCAGACACGCTGGTACTAGATACAGCAGAGCCGGCTGAGCGGCGTTGAAGATGAACATGACCGCGACCGTAGCCACCAGACCCAGCACGTAGAACAGCAGGTTCATGTGGAAGAACGGCTTGGCGAACGACTGTGTGCTGCTGGTCGCATTGGCGCGGTGCGCGTCGTACCGCAGCAGCAGCGCAATGAAAATACCCGGGATCACAATGTCTCCCAGTCCGAGGATCGAGTTCTTGGCCTTCTCCGTCTCGGTGGCGAACTCACGCGGGAAGATGAGCTTGATCGGGGCATCGAATGACGTGGCCACAGTCACCATCACGTCCGTACCGAACACCCAGAAGATGTCGTAGAAAAAGAGGCCGCACAGCAAGATCGCTCCGACTTTAAAGCTGCCCAGCGACAGCGACTCAATGCCCTTAATAGACAGCGAGATGCCAAAGATGTTGTTGAGCATGTAGTGCTTGGTCTGGAACCAGGCCGCCGCAAAAGCTGCAGCGAACACGAAGGTGAGCATCCAAGCCTGCGACAGCTCCAGCATGTAGGCACCATAGAAAGGGATCTTCATATTGTGCTTGTAGACCTTGGAGCTACCCTTGAACAGTAGCTTGACACCAGTGGGCTGAAGGCTTCCGTGAGGCTGTAGGCGCCAATGAGCGCAAAGTACGAAGTCAACAGGAGGTTCACCAGGTCCTTATCGAAGACTTTAAACAGGACGTAGAGGCCAAATAGAACACCGGAGCCCAATAGAGGGAACATGTAGGCGTCTTCTGCCTTCATCACCTCCTCGTTCTTCTCACCACTGGCCTCGCGTTCGTGTTTGAGCTTGAGCGAGAGCGTGGAGCCGATGTAGATGATGGCGGTGGCTGCTGGGATCATCTGTAGAGGCACAGGGATCAGCACAAAGTTTGACGCCACCATGAGAGTGATGAGCGACACATAGCAAGCGCTCTGGATGGAGTCGATCATGATCGCGAGGTGTATGGGGACAGACTTCTCGGAAATGAATTCCCAGGCCGCCGCTTGCTGGTTAGCGTCCTCTCAGCCACGTGGCGTCCGACAGCTTTTGACACCAGTTTCTGCCGCATTTGTTAAGTACGAAAACACTTTGATTGGTCAAAATAGATTAGGTTAAAGCAGGTTGCAGTATAGATCGGAGCATTGGCACCACCAAGGATGTTTCTTAACTGGAAAACATCAAACTTTGACGAATGTACCTGCCGAATACAATTATGACATGTGCACACAGTATACTGCTACCACAGTACCACACAGTGCAGCGCTCTGAACCCGACCGCTCCATCTGCCGTTGCCCAGCCGTACCGAGTGCTTACACCTGGCTCTTCAACGTTATTGCGACGAGGTCCAGCGCACGAAGCAGCAGTATTCGCTCGCTGAGAATGTCCAGACTCTGCTGCTTTCATGTATACGCCCAGTGTCGATCAACATCTTGCACGCGTTTGGGATGAGAAGCCTGAGAAAACCGAGACGACTCCGCACAAAGCTCCGCTTTTCCTGCTGAGGGAAAGCTCTACAGGACTGAAACTCACACTGAAGAGTACCGAAAAGGAGCTGGGTCACGGCTCCACGCTATAGTAATCACCATCGTTGTCCGCGTGGCATTGCCTGTCCAAGCTTCAGGCTGTTGTTGAAGAAGAAGTCGTTAAAAAGACACGAGCTGCAGCTGCTAACAGAGACTTGAGACCTTGTCGTTAAGAATGGTAAAAGTTTGGTCACCTTGCACAAGTGCTGCGTGCTGCACCCACCTAAGTGGTCCGCCCCTGTGTATTGCCAGTTGTTTATTTTGTTCTTTTGCTGGATATTAGCCTAGAGATGTAGCCCTGTGTTTTCTCACGACAGGCTCTGACGGCGATGCTGAAACGACTTATACAGAGAATTCGACGCAATATGTATGCTCCCTAATCATACATATCCAGTCAATGAATAACTTTTTGTGAGCTAATTTGCTGGCTTTCTCTTATTCAGTTGACGGTTTTGAAGTCGTCTGTGTCAGTTTCACGGGAGGTTCATCGTCAGTTTTCGCCTGTACGAAATTCTACTCGAGCGCCCAAGTTTCGTCAATTGGTCTCATACATGTTTCGTCAAACTTTTCAGTTTTGGATCCCACTCTAACGGAAAGCATGTCCTTTTGCGTTCCAAAAGTGCATCTGCCGCCCAGACGATGGTGAGCGGAGCCCTCCATTAGCCAAAAGTGTTCCCGCAGTCAAAGACACCAACCAAGTCCCCCAACAGATTAACATGGGGGTGACGAAGATGGAGCCTTCCTTCATGGACTGCGCAACACCACAAGACAACAACAACAATAACAGAACACCACAGAGGAACAACCGAAAGGCACTACCACCAGCACTACCACCATCCTGCCTCGAAGACAGCAGCGATGACAACGAATGGGGAAGGGAAGAAAGCGGCTGGCACACGTCCAGCTCCTCCGAGTCACAACCATCTACAACCTCACGCTTCTCACTCATCGCACTTCCCTCTAAAGTACGAAACTCAGTCTTCCGTAGGTCTCCTGCGAAGCCCCGACGACCCACGCGCAAGACGAAGGAGCGGTCTAGTACCGCCGATACCACCATCACATCTTCCGCTTCTTCGACTCCACGAGACTCGGTCTTTTAAACAGGAAGCAGACTTCAGAATGCGAAAACGTGGAGAAATTCCGCGTGTTTTGGGGCGAAAACTACGCAGCACAATGGATAAATTAGCGGTCAATTTGGCCAAGAACGAGGACTCTACAGCAGCTCTAGAACAGGAGCAGGATCTATTCCACTTGCTGCTAAAGCTCTACGCGCACCAGGACGTTGTGGAGGAGCTTTACAGCAGTTATGAGGCAAATGCCGAGGAGTTCCAGTTCTATATCCCACAGCTATGCACGTTCCTACTGCATGGCAACTACGACAAGCAGCACCAGCTCGAGTGCTTCCTCATGTCTCGTAGTGGGGAGGCACTGCCGTTTGCGCACCGACTGACTTGGTTTTGAGATCTTTCTGTGATGACGCCAAGGAATATCAATCAGAATACTTGAGTGTAACGGCCTCACCCGATCAGGAGAACTCAGATTTACTGTCTGCGATTGGGATGCGTGCCGGAGTGCCGGCATTGCTGATGAACAATGGACTGTGTGCTGAGGAAGTGTCGGCAACCAAGCCAGACAACTTGGAACGGAGGAGGACACCTGCGTTCCCCATGGACAAAGAAATAGATCCCACAACTTTGGAAACGGACGAATCCTTTTCTGGACACTTACTCAACAAACGCAACTCAATGCAGGATGAGGCCCGTATGGATGAGGGCAATGCACAGCAGATCACACTATTTAAACAAACGCCCAAGTTTGTAGAGGCTCTCACAGATTTGGCAGAGCAACTCATCCCAACCCCACGCCCTCGGAGAAATTCTAACCTGCGCAAAGGGCTGAGTGAGATTCACGAGAAAATGCTGCCCTCAACGTGATTTATCTCCCGATAGGAAATTCATGTCACCGTGTGAAGGGGATCCATGTGGATGAATGCTTCACGTTCTCCACAAAGGAGCGTGTGCCTTACTTCCTTTGTGTGGAGGTTTTGGATTATTCCGTCACTTCTCCTGCGACAGCTTCCAAAAAGCGCCGGAGGAGGAGATCAAGGACTAGTCGCAACCAGTCGCGTGTATTCTCGCTGAAGCTGCCCTTCAAGAAGAATGGAATGGCTGAAGCAGAAACCATGATGACACCTGATGACTCTCCAATGGCAAATAGTTACTCGTCTGAAAGCGAGCTGAACTTAGAGGGGCTTTTAGATAGCGACATGCAGGTCAGCGGGGAATTCCGTCGGATTCCGAACAAGTCGAAGGCGAACTTTCGCCAACTGCTTCACCGCTAGCCGACATAGAGGAAGAAAAGACCCTGGAGCGGTTCGACTCGATGACACAAGTACAGGATACTGCTGGAGCAACAGAGGACGATCTACTTGATGGTGAGGTTGGTGATGATGAGAAAGAAGAGAATGAGCAGGAGCCTCGAAAGAGTCTTCTAGAAGACGAAGACCTGCAGAGGGCAACAGAGGAACAGCAAGAACGGATGGGTCAGTGGGGCTTACCGAGGACCCGGCGCCACAGCATCAAGGAGTATTCTTCGAGCGCATCAGCTCGATCGGGTGGCCAGTTCGACAGTTTTTACTCATCATGGTTTTCGAAAAGACGCTGCGTGAATCAGACGAAGCCTTTGGCAGTGCCGAGTCTCAAGTCTCGGAGGTGGATGAGGCCAAAAGCTTGCAGGGTAATGATATGACGCTTGTACAGGTTGAGAGTGTGCGGAAAGAATGTGAATCAACTGCTACTGAAATCTCCGGGTCTGCATCGGCAGAATCTGCGGAAAGTGTCGTCCAAGAGGATAATGAAGCCAGTAAGGATGCAGAGAGCAGATCCGATGCCAACGAAGTTGTGACAGTGGAAGATGGGTCATTTGCCTCTCCCGAGTCTGGAGCGACCGGTTCTACCACCGCAAGTGGTGGCATCTTCTCCATCTTCTCTAGAACTCCGAAGCAGGACGCAGCCACGAAAAAATTGAAGGTGGAGCCTGTTTCAAGCTCAAATCAAACCGAAGGTCAGAAGCCTGCTGTTGCTTCCGCTGAACCGGTCGGCATTTTCGCGTCACTATTCTCTAAAAAGCCAAAAGACAGCGCTGAAATTGCTGCTGTGGCATCTGACGAAACTAACTCAGTGTCCTCGCTTGAGTCAAGTGAAGCTGCAAGTTCGGACAGCTTCGAAGCTGATGATGCAGACGGAGAAGAATCCGAGTCCAAGGAAGTGCTCCCTTCCGATAATGCTGCTGCTGATGGAACCCCATCGGTGTCATCAATTGAGTTAAGTGGAAGTAGACTCAGTGATGATATCGACGCTCAAGATGCGGACGGGGAAGATACGGAGTCAGAGGTGTTTGGTTCAGATAATGACAGCGCTGCACGCAAGCCTGTGGCTGAGCCCACGGAAAAACCAACGGACAAGCCGAGCTCATTTACTTCATGGTTTTCACGAAAACCTACTTCTGTGAATAATGCGGCGACTGGGGTGACTAACGAGATTCCTGCAGAAAAGGGAGACACCGCTGTCGTTGCTGTCATGGGAGCTAGCACTATTATCGAAACAGATAATGTTGCCAGCAGCAAGTACGTCGCAGGAGGTACTGACACCATGCCTTCCTCGGAATCGTCAGCTCCTGTTGTTGACCAGAAACTCTCGGAGGATGAGTCTGTTCTCATAATGCGACGACGCGACTTGAGTGTGAGTCTTGATTTCGCTGACCCAAGCGCTTGGAAAGACAAATTCGACCTGGAAGATGGCCTCAGTGACGATGAGCCAGATGCAGAAGCTACTGATGCAGTTGAGGAGAGCGCAAAGGAGGAAACCGATGCCCCAGACAGTGATGATGAGAAGCCCATGATTGTATTCCGCGAACGTTGGAGTGAGAAAGAAGCGCGGATCCGTCGTGAATCGCCGTTCGGTGACCATCCTGGCTGGAGACTACTTTCTGTCATTGTGAAAAGCAATGACGACCTGCGCCAGGAGCAGTTTGCGGCGCAACTAATCGCTCAGTGCGACCGGATCTTCCGCGAATACTCGCTACCACTAGCTCTGCGGTAAGTTTGGGTTGTTGACTGCATTTGATGCTATTCTGTCTCTGTTGTTCGCATATAGCTAATTTTCTTTTCATTTCGACTGTCTAGGCCGTACAATGTTATTGCTACGTCTGCTAAGACTGGGCTCATCGAGGCAGTACCTGACACCGTTTCTCTTGATTCCCTCAAGCGCAATGACCCGGGATACACGACACTACTGTGAGTTCTTTATGTTTTCTCTGTGGCTGTGTTTTTGAAGTAGCATTCTCACGTTGGTAATTTGTGTTGTAGTGACTTCTACCACCGGTTGCACGGCGACAAGAATACTACTGGGTTCACTCGTGCGCAGCGGAACTTCGTAGAGAGTCTTGCAGCCTATTCGATCGTGTGCTATGTGTTCCAGATCAAGGATCGCCACAATGGAAACATCTTACTGGACACTGACGGTCATGTGATCCACATCGACTTCGGCTTCTTGCTCACCAATAGCCCTGGCAGCAACTGGAATTTCGAACGAGCACCGTTCAAGCTGACGGACGAGTTCGTTGAGCTCATGGGTGGCCCACGTAGCTCTACGTTCCGCTACTTCCGGTCTCTCTGCATCCGCGCATATCTGGCGCTGCGTCGCAACATGGACCAGATCGTGCTGTTGGTAGAGATGATGCTCGTGGGGAACGACGACTTGCCGTGCTTTGCTGGCGGCAAGAAGGCGGTGATTGAGGGGCGCGCGCGACTAAAACCGGGCGCTCGTACGAGCACATGTCAAGTGTTCGTGAACCAGCTGATCGACCAATCCATTAACAATTGGCGGACGCGCTGGTATGACAAGTACCAGCGAGCTTGTCTCGGGATTTTGTAGATATCATCCGAGAGTAAGACCTTCATTTATTAGTAGGAGTAGTTAGGTAGGTTAGTTTTAGGAAGGATGTGGCACAAAATGAGTAAGAGTTGCTAGAGAAATTGCGATGATAAGGTTTTGCTGAAAATTGGTCGCTACCTCGTGTTCTTTGGAAGTCTGGTGCCATCAGCGGGATCGTAGGATCGCAAGCATCATGTCTCCGTCGTATCCGAACGTCCGAGCCACTTGGCCTGGGGGAAGAATAAATATTTTGTAGCCTTGTGCGTGCATCTCCAGAGCCACCCCAGCTAGTGCATTGCCCTCACGCCCGCGTTTGAGGTACTCAACAAATCCCTGGAAGTTGTCTACGTCAGCTATCGTGTCCGGCTTCAGCTCGTAAACGATTCGTTTGACGTCCCATTGGTCCAACATGAGGAAGTCTCGGGCGGTGTCCAAACGAGCTAACATGACAACGTCCACTGTGAATGGCCTATCATAGCACACAGTATGAATACAGTTCCCATCATAATTGAGTACACACTGACTTCCATCTTAACTGCACCGTACAGGTGAGTATCAGCTACCGCCGTAATCGGAGTTGCCTGGCAGTTGCATCTTGGGATCCCACTGCGCCTCAGTTCGAGGACCAGGTTACCGTCGTGCTGCAGGAAAAAGTTAAGCGGTATTGATACAGTAGGAAGCACAGTGATTTGCTGTCTCTTACCCGTTGGAACGTAGGGTGATACAAATCTCTAGCTTGCGTAGGAACCGGCGGGAGTTTGGAGCTCGAACTCGTCATATCACTTCGAGCGAGGTTGGCAGGCGTTAACTTGTGTCTGAGGAAGCAAGTTGGAGAATGAAGTCGTGGAGAGGAACTTCATCGTACAGCTCAATTGGCATCTAGAAGAATTATTCGATTTGTGCCTGACTTCTGGTGGCTGTGCATGTTAACAGGTCGAACCAGAGATCCCGCCAGGTTTACCGCTTCATATCCACAGCAAATGATGCTTTCCAAGCCATTTGAATGGACCGTCAAGTTGAAGTGAACCGTTACAATTGCTTCGACCTCATTGGATAAAATCGATCGTTGATTACGTATCATTACTGATACATTCACGCAACCTTCTCGAGACATTTGCTCTTCTTTCCGGTAATCATACAAATCCCAAGTACAAAATAGTCGTTGCTCCGCTTCTTACAAACACCAAGTGAAGTGAAAGCATGGAAAACGGTGAACAGTCAGTCCCCCTTTCTCCATAGTAAAACCCCATAGTCAACCACAAAGCCAGTCTGAAGTATGGCCTCTATCGCGGCGTCTCCAGGTGTGTATCCCTTGCTTCTCCCCATACATATCCCCACTTAAACTCTTCCTTAACGTCTTGTCTATCGTATGTGTACCTTCATACCCCTCACAGTCATCCCTGACGGCCTCAAGAAACGTTCGCGTCTCGCCGACTCTTTCGACATCTCTAGGAAGAAACGCTGCCGTGTGGGGAAACCAGCGGCACGGACGATGCTACAGACGACGCAGATGTGGCCAAGTATTCCCAGAGACATGTGGAATACTTTGAACAGGTGAAACAGGCTGAGATCGCTCGGATAAGGGCCGAGTACGAGCATTTCGGACTGAAGAAGGATGTAGAGTTCCAGCGGCTCCGACAGGAGCTACAGCACACCAGGAGCGGGGGAATCATCAAGACAGAGAGCTGGAGAGACTCCATGGAGAGAACAAGCTCCTGAAACGAGCGATTGCCATCCAGAACCAACAGAAGGACGAGTGTCTGCAGGAGAATAACGCACTGAAACAGCTGGCCACACAGGCTGCTGACCACATTAAGAAGCTGGAACAGGCCAACTACACGCTCAGAGTGCACTTGCAAACCAGTACTAGTGCTGGTATGGGCCACCACTTCCAGCCGCCTGACGTGTACTAGGCTACGAGCCAGTCAATCGTGGGTGTTGTGCTGAGACTATAGACAGCTGTAACCCAGCCATCTCCGTTCTATTATTCATTATTCCATGGGTTGGTGTTGGAGAGCAAGGAAATCCACAGAGACTCCCTAAAGTCGACGATCTCGTCCGCCCCCGACTGCGTGTTGTGTCGATTGATTTCCCGCGTTCACCGGCGTTGGTCCTGATTTTCCGGTCTCCTGATCAACAAGATCCATTGACATGACAGATGAACGGCTGGAGGAAAGCCCTTTACGTTTACTGCTCATTTGGATGCTGTTTGCGTCGCTACCAAAGAGGACGACACGCGGTACATGCCAACCAAGACGCAACGCAGGGAGAAAGTGACGAGCTCTCGACGCTTCCCTTCTTTTACATTATTTCGCGCCACAAGCATAACTCAGAAAAACACTAGCGATGCCATTTTCACGTACATGCATTTTTCGTTGCATTTCATCTACTTCTCTCACTAGCTCGACATTTTTCTTGTTGGCCGCTTCTTCTTGGAGACGCCCTCGCCGTCAGCTTCTACTTCTTTCGGTTTCTCACTTTCCTGTTCTTCCTCTTGTTGCTGAGCTTGTTCGAAGTCGTGTGTTAGCTGGGAGGCCGAAGCTGCGCGTGCCGGGCAATATCCTGGAAACCAAATAACGCACAGAGCTCAGCGCGGAAAACCAGAGCCACCAACAGCAAGATGAAAGCGAAGATCGCGGCTGCAACTTGGCGACGCGTCTGTGCCGCATGGTATTCGTCAATGTGGGCGTAGCGGTTTTTAGATGGAACGGCAGCTCGAATTGAGAGCGCTTAGGCCAGATGGACAGGAAGAGTTCGTGCAGAATCTGACTCACAGCTGTGGACGGGAACTTCATGTCGTCGTTGATGCAGACAAACTTGGTGCGCCGCGCACGAGTGCCCATCATTTGCTTCCACGCGAATTTGAAATTGTCGCTCAGCATGTGGAACGTCACCTCCTTCTCCGACATGAGCTCCACCTTGGACTCGTACCGCACATTGCGCACCAGTGCATCTGCCACGGACGGACATCGCTGTAGGTTCTCCAGAGTAATATATGGTGTCAATGTCTCACTCAATCTTACAGTGCCTTCGGCCGTGGGGATTTCACGCACTTTCTCGCGTTTTTCGGGCTGCACGCATTCTCGCACCTCCTTCACAAACTCTTCGGGCGGTGCATCACCGTGTGCGAGACTCGCTGCCGTCAGCAACTCGTTTTCATCAAGATGCCATTGCGGTTTGCGTCTAAGTACACACGCCAAACTTCTTCCAGGGTGTGAGGGTGGATCTTGGCGCGGTTAATCAGGTAATGGAAATATGAAAAGCTGAACTGCATGTCTTCCGGGTGGCGGAAACGATGCGCCGATGTAGCCTGCACCTCAGTAGTCCACTGATCCTTGATTTCGTGAATGATTGACTTCTGCAGTAAGAACGGCATGTGTGATGGCACACGGCGCCGCTCTGCAGCTTTCCGAATGCACGGTTGTACAACTTGTTTACGAAGCGCAATGAGTCGCCGAATGTATCCCTCGACAGTAGTGCCTGTGCAGTCTTCAGCGTCACTGGAGGTTTTACTGTCTTAATAGGGGCAGGTCCACAGACATCTTCGTATTCAATATCATGCAGGCTCTCCTCGGCTGGCTCAACATGGCTGAGGCCTACTGCGGATTTGATACCTTCCAATATCTCGCCAAAAATGCCGCGATTGGCGTCTGCTTCAAGTTCTTCTTTTTCACGCTGTTCACGTTGCGCCAACCGCCGGTGTTGGGCTTCACAAGCAAGTCGACGACCCTCCTCTAGTTTTTGCGCCTGGGGTCCACCTTAGGTGCATCTTTAACAGGGTGCGGGACGGGCACTTCGTTAGGGTAACAAATTCGTGGGCGAATGCCTATCAATCGCCTCGTGGTTTCAATGCAGCGGTCTAGCAGCTCTAAAAGTGCCGGATCGTCCCCTATGTATGGTGTATACACCATCTTAGGCTTGGGCGGATGTGTCAAGGCATATAGCGTCGGCTTGTGCACCACCTCGACCCCACGTGCCTGGAAGTGCCCCATTGCGAGAGCAAAGCAGTAGCGGTAGCGCCATGGATCAGCACGGTCCGTGTCGTAAAAGCACATTCGGCCGTCAGTCACCTGTGGGCTTGTCTTCCATTCTTTGATCAGTTGCTGTAATTTTCCATCCTTTAGAGCGACATCAGCTTGACTCGGTGATGAATTGGTGTCTGTGGTTTGCGAGGAATCAGTCTCACTGTTCTCCCCAATGTCCTCTTCACTCTCGTCATCGTTAAACACACCAACTGCGGAGAATACGGTGCGTGTATGATGTGTAATCACTCGTACTGTGACGATGATACCACGATTATCTTCCGCGAGACGGCACTTTGGAATATCATCGCTCTCTTCATCACCTTCTGTCTCAGTGTTTTCATCGTGTATCACTTCTTCCTGCGCGTTGCCATCATTTGCGTGCTCAGCATTCTTCGTGTTGGCGGCAACCTCAATCTCAACTTTCGCTTCGTTTGCCATAGAATCTTGCATGTCGTCACTAACATCAGCATCTTCCTTGACCTCGCTGCTTGATCCATTGGCTGGAGCTGGGACAGGCTTTTTCTTCGGAACTTCCAACTGGCAGATAGCATGGTCATTCCAGTCCCAGTCATTTTCATCGTCGTGCAGTCTCAACTCCATGTACCATCCAAGGTTTAGCACGTCACCGTCTTCTAACTTCTTTCCAGTGATGTTGAAGGGTAGGAAAATCTCTACCAGCGGTATCTTATCAGTCAATAACTCGGCAACTGCATCGATTCCATCGTCCATTGATAACTCAATGGGACCTCTGCTTCCGCTGCCACACCGCCCTCCGAAGTGATCGTTTCATCACGTTTTATACCGCCACTAGCGATACTGCGAAAAGTGGCTTGTCGGAACCCGAAGGGCAGACGGATGTTCTGCGGACGAGTACTTGTATTCTGGAAAGTATACACACCACCAGTAATCTCCTCGTCTTGGGGGGTCCTCACCAGCGATTGAAGATGTCTCGATAAGCTTTTTCCCGCGTACAAGTGAGAAATCCAGTTGAATAGGGGCTCCCTGGGGGTCTTCACCTACCACAGAAATCTTGACACTGCTTGTCATTGGATCTGCCTCTGAATCACGACCAAACACGAGCAGCAAAACATTTTCTTTCTCATGGACGGAAGCAAAGCGAATTAGGTCCCCGTTGTCATGCGCAGCACTCCAAATACTGCCATTGGCACCGCCAAACGCCTCTGTAAGATTCAGGTACGTAGCATTCACGTCCAGTGGCACTTGTACGAGTGTATGGTTCACTGATACATCAGCCGACCACAGGTCTCGTACGAGCGGAGAAAGTTCATCTTTGTCCTCATCTTCCGGGAAATGTCCATGTCGACCTACAGGCTGCTTCCGTTCGCGGCAATCTCCTCCATCAAAAGCACATGAGCTCACATTGCACGAGCGATCACACACTCCATTACCCAGCCACTGGTAATTACACGTTCCTTGACACAAATGATTTCCGATCCGTGGTGGCTTTGGAGAATTCTCCAAAATATTAGCAACCTTTTCAGCATCACACGAAAGCGATCCATCCAGCGGGTTGACGTCACATCCACAGTCCCCCATGTCGAAATCACACGCCGTCACATTACACTCCTTATCACAGCGTCCATTGGACAAGTACGTGTCCCAACATCTATTAGCACAGAGCGGGATTTCCCACGCAAAGTAGACCTTCTGCACTCCTGCTTGACTCACAAAGTCTTCAGGTCTGATGGGGGAGCCCAGGAACACGTCGTCATTAAAGTACAAAAACATGTCACTAAGTCCAGGGATATTGTCCAAGCTCCACTCAATGGCAGGGGACGAGAATACTGGCAAGTGCGACTCATTGGAAAGATATCGCGGTGTTTGACGATGCTGAGCTTGGGCGACTCGATGTCCAGCCACGACGGAATCTGACCATCCGTCACCACGTAAATATGACGCACCCAAGGCGCATATTTCTCCAGGGACCGCAGTGAATACCGCAGTTCTTCGTTGTCTCGGAATCGGTTGTCCGAGTTCGAATCATCCTTGCCCTTGACTTGAGCGTCCTGTCCCCACACTGGCAGCGGTTGCCCCGTTAGCGACGCGATCCAGTGCTTGTGCCAGAACTCTTTCTCCGTCTTCCACCGTGGATCTGTGCCATTGACCCACGTGTAGACGACGTCAATTGGCCCGTAAGATAAAAAGTTTTGGGAAGGCACATTGCCAATGTTTAAACGGTCTGTTGGGGTCCATTCGACGAGGAAAACGGCGCAGATTAAGGTCAGGAGAGAGAAGAGGAGGAGGAGAAGAGAAGTGCGACCTCCTCGACGCTCAGAGGGGCTGGGGGACGCTCAAATACGCTGCGTCGAGAGCGCATCGACGACATACGTGGCCAATTTTGTATCTGACAGTGCGTTTGGACGGAGTGATGCAGTCTTTTAATGACGTTTGTATCAATGTTTGTAAGAACAAGTGAGGATAAATGATGTTCAAAGATTACAACCTTTGTTGTTGATGGGCATGAAGCTCTTGAGGGGATGTCTAGTCAAGTGCCATAGCGAGCTCCATGGACTCGTCGGATATTCAACGATCCAGACGGTGCCATTAATCCACGCCAACTGCCGGAGCTAGAGGTTGCAGGGCAGCTTCTTCAGCTCCGCAAAGCGGTTCAGATCTCCAGCGGAATCTCCTCCGCCACGGGGACTGTGGTGCTGACCACATGAACGGAGAAGCAACAAGAAAACACACGCCTCGTCCCAGCTATAGTCCACACTTTCGTTTTGCCCATGATTCAGCCTCGTATTGCGATGGATAGGGGCCACATGTGCTATGGGCAAGTTGCTGAAGGCCTTTAAGGAGGTCGTTCTTGGGGAAGGTGCATCTATTCTCTGAAAATTCGTTGTTGCTCAATCATGAACGCACTGCGTCTTACTGCAGTCTCGTGTTTGCTCCCCTTCTTAGCTATGGCAGTGAATGTGGCCATATGACCCTCAAACACCCAAACCACCCTTTGAACGCAGTTGATTACACGTTCGGCCCCCATCAAGATCTTCAAGGTGTCCAATGACCTTCGAATATCGACTATAACGACTGAGTAACGGTGATCGTGGAGATCCTGCACCAGCAAGACTGGGTGCTGGCTCATGCAAAGGTGAAAGTGTACAGACAACGTCCAGGCGTCGAGTACATTCTGTGCGTGAAGATATCCAGAGACCTTCTCCATTGGCACTGCACTAGGGTAGTTTGCAGGGGTTTATGCTGCCCATTCCATCAAAATTGCACCACGTCCCAGTCAACGAGTAGCATTCCTCAATGATGCATCAACTATTCTTCTTCATAGAAAGCTTCACGGTTAAGACTTACAACACCCCTGACGATGTGCATCAGATTTTTACTCTTCTTTGGGCTTGGGCACAGGTTTGAGTTCAAAGTCGTCAAGCACCAGCTTCTGCGTCATTTTCTACAACAAATCCACAAATACAAGAGCCAAACGGCAATTATCAGCACGGCTTAGCGCTCCTATAAGGCAATAACAACAACGTCAATTCTGTACTGCCCTGTCCGTACCTTGTGCTCTTCTTCCAAGTCAAAAGTATGTTGCGATTGGCTTTTGATCAAATGGTCACGAGCCTCGTATTTCCCACCAACAAACTGGCAATAGTTCAATATCACCAATACACAAGGGCAATTAGTGCAATTGGAACTTGCAGAAATCCAAGGTATTGCAGAACCGCACCTGTGTCAAGCCCATGTAGCCTCCCACAATAAACAGCATCAGCGGCAGCCCTGCCTTCACGAACCGGTTTTCTTCTGCTTCCTGTGCTTCTTCGGGACCGCAGGTGTCGGTGTTTTCTTAGATACTGCAGTGGCAAAGCGACGCACACTTGACTGCAGCATATTGTCCAGCTGATCGTGAAGTAGAGAGCAGTAAAGTCTGTTTGACGAGGTCTCTGGTGGCGATATCGCTCTGCGCGTGTAGAAATGCTCATCAATAATGAGCCGCAGGTTTTTCGTCCAATCAGGGATCTATATTTGAAATATCTTCCAATCATATCTCGTGATGCTTACTATTCATTGAACGGAGCGCAAGACCATGAAGGTGACGGCCAAGCAGTACTTGATCCTCTTCAGCGCGACGCTGGGCTCGCTCTTCGCAGGCTCCAGCGCCATGCACGCCGTTCTCAAGCCTGATCTGGTGAGATTCAAACCGTTATATCATAAGCTAAGCCCGTCATTTGCATATTGACCCAATGCTGACCCCACGTTTTCGGATGTGGAACACTCCAGACCATTCCAGACCTAAGCGACGATGGCGACAAAACCCTCAAGCGTCAATAGATCTGATGGTCATCACAACCAAAGACCCTCCATCGGAAGATCAGCTTCTAAATAATATGTTACCGGCGCAAATAGCGCTTGGTGCTTGTGATAATGCGCTACGCTTTATGCTGCAACTGATGCTGTCTTCGTTGCTTCTGCTGAAGACGTCGTTCCTGTGGATAAAAACATGATACAAAGAGCATTATCATTTACCACTCATAAAAACACAGAGGCACGAAGCAGTCGGAGACTTACCTTCTCCTGTTCGCGCAGTTCGTCAAGTCGCTGTCGTCGTCTACGCAGCATTTCCTCCTGCCGTTTGCGCTCCACGACCTCGGGGAGTTGGTGGTATAGTCGGCGGCTGCGTTCCTTCATTTCGCGACTCGAAATCTTGGCGCGGGAGCCGGTAGCCAATCGGTTGAGCAGCGCTTGTTCCGGTTGCGATAGTGGTGTTTTGGAACCTATTGCATCGTGCCCTGGGGGCCTTTGAGCAACCTTGTCGCTTGTTTTAGCGCTACGCTTCGCGCCAGCGTTTGGACCGACCTCTTCTTGCTCCCGCTGTTGTTGTTCATGCTGCTTCTCCCTCTGACGCTTCAGTTTATCACGCTGACTTTCAATGCGATCGCGAAACCTCGGGTGGCGTCGCTGAAAAGCTTCCGCCAAAGAAACCTTCTCCCCAGCATCACTGCGTCCATTTTCGTCATCCTTTGCCTCTTCCAGGGGAATATCCATCCGCTCGGCTCTCTTATTGCTGTGCCCCCGTGAGTTCGAGATAGAACTGCCCAATGAGCCATCACTCAAAGACGCCCCACTTTCACTGCTTGAATCGCTCAGTTTTCTCTCTTCTTCGGCTTCGTAGAGACGGCGCTTGTGATGACGATGGGCATGGTCTCGTTCAGTGGTCTCCGATCGCTCAGCTAAAGACGAGTGAGAGTCACCGAAGCTGCGGTCGAGATTCTGTAAAGGTGCTGGTGGTTGACTCATATCAAGTGAACCCAGAGGAGGCGGGGGAGCAGTACAACTTTTTCTTTGATGCTATCAAATGCCGTTCGCTGGGTTCTTTCAGCTTCTGTTTCGGTTTCACCTGCGTTTTCGATGTTGCTGCTTCCATCAGCTGACTGACCAACAGAAAATTTATGCCCCAATTCGCCGTCACTTGCATCTCGTTCAGACTCACGTCCTTGTACTTGGATAAGGCGAGGCGAAGGAACATTCTGCTCCTCGAGAGATTCACTCATACTGGAGTGGGAAATTCTCCTTCTCTCGAAATGAGAAATGTTCCCCGGAGCTGCACTACGATCTTCATGACTTTCATCTGCAACTGAGGACACAGATGAGGACGACCATGACATTGGAGCCGGTGGTTTAGTCATATCTTTCTTGCCATAAATCATAGCCGGAAAACGGAGATGCAGTGGCACAGACTTCTCTACTCCCCGACCTCATGTTGGCGAGGTAGTTAAAGTGGGCATCCATTGACATGCTTGAATCAGACACAAAGCTCCTTTCAGAATCATTGCTCTGCCTACCGTGTTCAACGTTGAAGAAGGCATCTGGTTCTGAATGTAGGCTTTGCGGGGTGTTGCCGTGACTTGAACCTGCACTTTGTACTTCGCCGTCATCGCGACGCCTTGCAGTACCAGCAGCAAGGTGCAGTTGGACAGTAAATCCAAGACTGGAGACACCGGAATCGCTCTCAGAAATTTCCGAACGCCCGTCCGTAGCATCGTTCTCCAGCGAGTCGGCATCGATGCTATGATGGATTTGAGACCGCACACCTCCAGTAGCCCTTGTCGGTACGTGCAGCGTCGGTCTAACCCTTGACCTTTGCTGCATGGGTGATAAGTTGCCACTTCTTTCATTCATGTCGTGTTCTGAAGACACTGAAGAGCTATGTCCACTGGAAGACTGGGCCATTCTCCGTTCGATACGAGATCGTTTATCACCGTACTCCTCAACGTGTCTTGTCTTTGGTGTAGAAGATTGACGCCGTGTGTCGGGCGTTGCTGGGGGCTTTAGACGAGCCGCTTGTTGTCTGCTGCGACCAAGTGAAGAACGCTGCTCTGCTGTCAGCATTCTGCTCATATTCGGTGCCACCAGCTGAACATCGTACTGTTCTAATGCCTGATCATCTTCGTCGAGAGACTGAGGAATTGTGCGCTTGGGGAACATTGGCACCAACTCATTCACAAAACTGTCCTCGCCATGGCCAGGTTGCAGCCGATCCAAATTGTCGTCAAACGAGCTGTGCGTCTCAGAGGGTGGCAACGAATATTGTGCGACCGAAGATGCCGAGGTGCTGCTTCTTCGCGCTTGATGGTCGATTTGTCGGCGATAACGATCGTACGGGTTAAGATTTACCGACGGATTCGCAATACCAGGGCCGACCGATCGAAGATGAATATCGTCTTCATTATCTTCGGCCATCCCCTCAGAGGATGAGAATGACAGCATATGCTCATCGAAAAAGCGTTGTACCAGCTTGTTGGTATCTGGCTGAAGGCGAGACAGAGATTTTGGCTGGGAGCAAACGATCCCGATGAAGACAGGTCATCTTGGTCAACGGACATTGCATGAGAATCCTTGCTGCCAAGAGCGTACGCTTTCGGTTGAATCTCCTCATGTCCAGCAATGACTGGTTGTTCTGACGGCGAACTTTCTTCATCCTCAGCAAGTCGAGCACTTAATAAACGTCCCTCATCATGCTCCAGCATTGGCGAAGTCGTTATTTGGTTTGCGTGATCGCTTTGACGAAGAACGTTGCCTTCTCCTAGCGTCGGTGAGGCTGGTACTTGGTCGGAAACATCGCTTTGATGAAGCACTCTATCTTCTTCTCTTTGAGATGTCATAGTGTCGGGATACCTTGGCTCGTGGCTTTCCGATCCAGCATCGATCTCTTGATGCCCAGCTTCATCGTGATAGTAGGCACCATCGCTGCGCTGGGCATGAACACTCGGTCTGACTGGTGTTGCAGATGACCATGGGAGATTGACATCGTCGAAATTATCGCCCCTAACAAAGGATCTTGCCGAGTTAGTGACATCATCACGATGACGAATATCGTTTCGTGTGTGGGTTTGTGCGCTGGATGGACCGGCGGGGCTCTACGTAAGATTGTTTCCTCGTCACGCTTGTCTCTATCCATGGAAGAGGCTAGACTGGCCCCACTTGAGCCAAGTCTAGCGGCACCGAGATGATCTGCCTGAAAGAAGCCTTCATTTCCCATCTCGGATCTGTCATTCACCGACGAGGCGCTTTGATAGCCAACAGAAGCAGACATTTCTCCTGAAGCTCCAGAACGAGGCGAGATGGATTCACTTTCATCCAAAGCAACAGACAGAGCGCTTACATCCTGCGGCCCATCACTACTGCTAAAAGACTCGCGTGAAATAGGAGGTCTCTGCCTCCTTGTGGTCGATCCCATGGTGGTTTTGCCCAGTTCGAGAACGCCTTCACCAACTTCCGAGCCAGAAGACAATGACAATGTTGGACCATGCTGGCGCTGAGCAGCGTTCAGTGGCCGACCTTGGCGCAATTTAGATACACCAAAGTCCAAAGCGTCTTCAACTCGATTTTCTTGTCGCTCAATGGAATCATTGTCTCGACTCAGCTGGGAAGCATCTTCTTCTTCGTTGTCGATGCCTTCGGGTCTCTCTTCAATACTGGCATAACTGTAACGGCGCCCACTCCTCCTACTTGTTGGCGTACGCTTGTCACCCAATGGCGCGGACCTGGTTTGATACCCTTTCCTCACACTTTTGAACCGTTCTCCACTCTGAAGCACACTGTTGTCTTCTTCAACATCGCTGTCCAACCAATCACCCTTCGCTTTCCTAACTTTATCGGGTTGCTCTCCGCTTTCCTCACCACGGTCTGGTTTCAATGGCACCTCAATGTATTCAGGCGACATATCTTTACCACGCTTCATTTTTGACTTGCTTCGTGTCTTCAAATCTCCACTAGCGTTAGTCTTCATAGGCAGCCCAACATTATCGCGAGTAGCTTTTGCTCGTTCACCTGTGACAATTGGCTTGGATTTACCAGGTTTCGTTTCATCAAACGGTCCAAATGAATCAGGCTTGATCTTTGCTTTATAGTCAGCATTCGCTTTTGCTGCGTTGTCACCTCCGACTTGGTCTGTTTCAGGTAAGCCAACAGATTGATCCTCTTCGTCTGTCTCGATTGAGAAAACCGATAAGTCGATCGATTCATCACCCAAACCAAGTAATTCCGCAAAAGCTCGTTCTGCCATTTTCTCAGGGTCTTCTGCTCGGCCTTCTGCATCCAAAGGATTGTCGTCGCCACCTTCAACATAAATCCCTCTTTCTCGCCGCTCCATCTTATCGACCAAAGCCAACCATTCCAGCGCTTGTTGTCCCTTTTGACGTGACGTGACGTTATCCAAAGCAGTCTTGCCACGTTCCGCCGCAGTTTCGCCTTGTTCCTCCATCACCAGTCGGTCACGTTCACGCTTCTGGTCCGTCTCTTCACGATACTTGCTCGCTTCTTCAACGCCATGCATCGCTGTCGGATGTTTCCTATTATGCTTAATCACCGTCACCGCTGGTCGTGCCACACCAGGGACCACAACTGGCACTGGTGGTACAAAACAGTGAGCCCTCGTAAACCGATATGATTGAATGTCCTCTGCATGTGGGCGAGGCGTCACAAACACCTCTTCTGGGCTGTTTACCCTCCTCAACTTCTCAATCTCCTCCCTCTCTTTAATGCGCTGCAACACCATATCCTGCTCTTGACGTGCACGAGCATTGGCCTGAGCGCGCTGTTTGCCACTCAACTCCTTCAATCTCTGGAGATTCTGCTCCACCTGTCGCCTTCTTGCTAGTCTCTGAGTTTCCTCTTCCTCTTGAGCTTCTTGAGCCTCCTCCATGCGTTGTCTGCCTGTCACCTGGCGGTTGTACGTCCACTTGAGTTGCTCCAGCTGCGCCTTCTCCATGAGCTCCAGCAGCTTCCCACGCGCATTGCGTTGCGCTGTCCCCATGCTCTGCAGCGAGTTCTGATAGCGTCGATGTAGCTCCGTCAGCATCTTCTCCTGCTCTACACTCAGTTGCTTCTGCGTCTTCCTCGCTTTGTGGCTCTGTAGCTGTTGCAAATTGGCACGATATCGCTTTGTGACCTGCTGCGCCAGACGTCGCTCCTGTTCCCGCACGGCCAGCAAGCGATGCCGACGACGTGCCGTCTCATCTTGACGAGAGTAAAGCTCAATTTCCCCAGAGCTCAACGGGATCTGGCCTAGAAGCGCCGTGACGACGCCCGTCACTTGGACGACCCGCCGTCATGACCGTTCCTCAGAATGCGCTAAATGGGTAACGGTTTTTGAATATTGGGTAATATATAGGTTAAATAATATACCTAAACAAATTCGTATTACAGTACCCATAAAAATGGTTACATGTAGCATGTAGCTAAAGTGTTGGGAGACTGACTAGGAAGCTGAGATGAAGTTGCTTACTGGGGACGAAGCGTGGTCTCAACTATCGGATACCGGTACAGTAGCTACGCTGTGGACATGCCTGACATTTTCTCTTCCAGTGATGGATGCCATACATGCGATGAACAAGTTGCTACATGCCTTTGAGATGATCGAACTTGAGGCCTTTTTGACAACGACGCACGCAGATCGGTGACTACAAAGACACAGCTGTCCTAGCGGCGGAGGAGATTCTTGTGGAGATCTGGAACTGCTTTGCACACTTGAAGAAACTGCCCCATAATCTCTATCACTTGGTGTGAACAAATGATAAGGTCTGGATCGTTGAATACCCGATGGGGGCACCTCATGAGACTGCCGATGATTTCTGCAGAGGGACATTTGCTCGTGCTCTCGATGGACACTACGTTGGCACGAGACGCATGAGTCTCACCGCCCCAAATCTTCCAACTTCTGCGGCTGATTACACGCTCTGCCCCTGTCGAACTCTTCAGGGAGTCCAATGCCCTGCAAATATCCGCTATAACGACTGGGTGACGGTGATCGTGGAGATCCTGCACAACCACCAATGGGGCTGGTTCATGAAAGGTGAAAGTGTACAGACAGCGCCCAAGTGTCAAGTACATTCTGTGCATGAAGATGTCCAAAGAGCTTCCATTGGTCGTACGAGTTCTACGATGTGCGGAACAACCAAACCTCCTGGCATCATTGACGAAGCAACCCGCCCAGCATTTGACGTTCGGACGGTTAATGTTCCTCACCGTGCAGAGTTCGACACCAGACGCATGCTGGGGCTCTCACAGAGCGTCCAACTGCTACTAAACTGCCCAGTGACCGTCGGAATTGATATGCGTGAAATTACGAGGCACGTTATTGAGGGTGTGGAGGGGTATAGTGCCTGTCGCGATTTCACTGAATTGCATTCCTAGACCATCCTGAACGAAGAGTTAATCCTGGCGATGAGGAAGACGAAGAACAAGAAATCGAAGACCTTTTTGTCACGATGCTTCTTCTCGGGATCGGGAGTACTCTCATTAGCGGCAGACTTGGTGCTAGGAACCATGCTTCTCTTTGTTCGTCGTAGGGATTCGCAGTGCTTTTGGTGGTGTGCCAGTTATAAGAAGACTTGAGTATGAGGCCAGAGCCGACATTAGCTTCCGCTACTGCTGTGATCGGTCACTCCTACAAGATTAAATTCACATTGTCGTTTGCCTCGCTTCAACTCGAGATCATGTTTCGTCTCACGCTCAAGCTCAAGTCCAGCGAGGTCAGCGGCGAGAAGAACGAGAAGGTGATGAACGTGTTCTCCCGTGTTCCCTCCGGCGCGCTCTCTACTTTAATACATTATACTTCTGACTTCGTAACTTTCTTTGCGCTCATTCGCGCGTACAGCCTCGCGGAAAGCGGGCACGTCTACAAGCACAAGTCGTACGTTGGCGCATAAGCTTCAAAGTGGCGTGTATTGTTACATGTAGATTTCATTGGCGGCTTATTGCCTGCCTTGGAAATACATACTTACGTCGTTTGCGACTTCGTCCTACGACTGGATCAACAAGCTCCTTCTGCAGGAGCCAATAAACACTACTGTAGTGCCGCGAGACTAGAGTACTTCAGTCCTACAGCGATTTGCCCACCAGGGCCGAACGCATGGCGCTGATTAGCACGGGCACGACCTCCGGCTCCGCCAGGGTCGACATGTCACCCAGAGAGTCCTCCTCGCCGTGCGAGATCTTGCGCAGCACACGACGCACGATCTTGCCGCTACGGGTCTTCGGTAGCTCCGGCACCATCACGATGATATCAGGCGAAGCGAACGCGCCGATCTTCGAGCGCACCTCCATCACGAGCTCCTTCTCGACTCCTGCGGAAGGCTCTGCACCGTCCACCAGCGTCACATAGCAACAGATACCCTCGCCCTTGATGCGGTGTGGGATACCGATCACAGCGGCCTCGGCAACGTCCTTGTGCCCGATCAGCGTGCTCTCCAGCTCGGCCGTACCAATACGGTGACCTGAAGTGCACAGCACGTCGTCGATACGGCCCGTGATGAAGTAGTAGCCGTCCTTGTCGCGACGGCAGCCGTCACCAGTGAAGTAAAGTCCCTTGTGAGACGCGGTGTACACCTGCAGGAAGCGATTGTGGTCGCCGTACACCGTACGAGCCATGCCGGGCCACGGCGAACGAATACACAACTGGCCTTCAATGTCGTTGCCCTTGATCTCGTTGCCATTCTCATCCGTGACAACGAAGTCAATACCGAAGAAAGGCTTGGAGCACGAACCAGGCTTCATTGCGATAGCGCCCGGCAGACCAACACCGATGTGGCCGCCAGTCTCCGTTTGCCAGTACGTGTCAGCAATGTAACACTGACGATTGCCCACCACCTCATAGTACCATTTCCACGCTTCCGGATTAATCGGTTCGCCAACACTTCCAAGAACCTTCAGGCTAGACAGGTCGTACTCGCGAATCTTGGCATCACCGCGAGCCATCAGAGCACGAATAGCCGTTGGGGCGGTGTAGAACTTGGTCACCTTGTGGCGCTGGATCAGGTCCCAGTAGCGGCCGTGGTCCGGGTACATGGGCGTACTCTCGAACATCACGGTGGTGACGCCGTTGGCCAGAGGGCCGTATACGATGTAGCTGTGGCCGGTAATCCAGCCGCAGTCAGCCACACACGCGAAAATGTCATCGTCGTGGATGTCGAACGCGTATTTGGCCGTCATCATGGCATACAGCAGGTATCCGGCGGTGGTGTGGGCAATACCCTTGGGCGTACCAGTGGATCCAGACGTGTACAGGATGAACATGAGGTCCTCCGAGTTCAGGAACTCGGCAGGGCAGTACGGGCGGTGGCAGAGCAGCTCCTCGTCCATGTCAACATCAATGGAGGGGTTCATTGGCACCTCTGGGTTGTGGGTGCGCTTGAACACAAACACCTTTCGCACGAAGTCGAGGTCCTTGAGGGCGACGTCCACCGTCTTCTTGAGTGGAAGTGTGCCGCCGCGACGACCTTCATCAGCAGTAAACACCCACTGGGTTTTGGCGTCCACCACGCGGTCACGAAGGGCATCAGCCGACAGACCGGCAAATACCATGCTGTGCGCGGCACCGAGGCGGGTGCATGCCAGCATCACGAAGATTGTCTCCGGGATCATGGGCATGTACAGGGCCACTGTTTCACCCTTCTTCACACCGGCGAGCTTCATGGCGTTGGCAATACGGCACGTCTCCTCGAGGAGTTCCATGTACGAGATATTGCGGCCCTCACCGATCTCATCGGCCTCCCAGATGATAGCGGTCTTGTTCGGGTTCTTCTTGACATGGCGATCAATGCAGTTCACACTCACATTGAGCTGCCCATTGAGGAACCAAGCCACGTCACCCTTGGCCACGGTGCCCACCACGGTCTGGTCGAAATCGCGGAACCAGTCAAGGTTTTCGCGAGCAAGCTCGCCCCAGAAGTTCTCCGGATCCTCGAGCGAGCGCTTGTGCATAGCCTCATACTGCTCGAGGCTATTGACGTGCGCCACCTTGGCGAGTTCGTCATTGACCGGGTAGACTCCGTTGTAACTGATGCCTGCGTTGTCGCCCATGATGTACTTCCGTTTGTGGTGGCCAGAGAGAGCTACCAAACTGTGGAGGCCGATCCGAGGTCGAGGACGGACGCAGGCGCGTCGAGCCGAGCCGAGTCAACCGAACGCCAGCAACCACCCCTTCTCTATTTCGCCAGATACACTCCTGTCTATGAACCTCTGCGTCATCGCTGCTCCGGTTTCGAGCGTTCACAGCCCCAGACCTCGAAAATGCACTCGAAGTTACCCTCAACGTCGTTCATACCGGCGAGCAGCTTCCACTACCTCCCTGGGAAGGAGTCCTTGCCATGTTTGATGAGTGCCCAGAATCCGTTGCGTTTCAAGCAAATACGCTTGCGCTGGATCAAATAACTCACCAACGAAATGCTGAACGCCCGCCAGCGATCTCGAACTTCGATTCTTGAAGATGTTAAACGCGGCCATCTCTCCCTGTGACTTCCAGCGACCACTGGAAGTCAAGCCATCTGGGCAAAAGTTCCCGCCAAGTCCCTTGTTCGGCCCCGAGGAGTGTCTCGCGTGAGAACGACAGGCCTCTGCGAGAAAGCACGGCCAGCAAAGACAACCGAAGGTTGACACGCAAGACCAACTCGGTCCGAGCCTTGGGTATCCTTTGGTGCTGGAAATCCAAGCAAGTCTCATTCAACAATGATGGCTTGCAGCTTGAGCAGCATTTTAGACGGCACATCGTGGCGTGCGATGCTCAAGAAAACGGTACGCAGCATGCGCCATGGCATGTGCGCTGAGGTGGTCGCTCCAGCCACCTTTCAGAGCGTCCGGGTTATGCGGCTTCGGAACATCAATGGTGCTTGGGCATCGCGCGAGAAAGGCCAATCTGAACATGGAGATTTGCATGGTGAGCAATGACGCCATCGCCTGACGCCTGGATACGCTCCGTGACGATGCATAGCGACGAAATGGACGCAAAGGTGACGCAGGCGCGAGTTGAAGTTCTAGGCAAATCAAACTCTGATGGCGAACTTCGAGACTGGACCACTGGAACTTTGCATTACGATTGGCCAGCAGCGTTGAAGTCATTAGGCGAGGCACAGGACTTCCATATGAGAAACGATTAATCCATTAGCAAATATACGTGCACCGACTCACGACGATCTCGCGGTTGGTGCGGGCGACGACTACCGATACGAACACAGGGGGAGCTTCAAATGCGAATAATTAGAAGGACTTGCCCACCAACGCCGCCTTAGTGTTGGTGATCAGCACAGGCACCACGGACGGGTCCGCCAGAGTCGAGACGTCGCCCAGCGAGTCCTCCTCACCGTGCGAGATCTTACGCAACACGCGACGCATGATCTTGCCACTGCGCGTCTTGGGCAGACCGGGAACCAACACGATGAGATCGGGAGACGCGAAGGCACCGATGTGCGCGCGTACCTGCTGCACGAGCTCCTTCTCCACGTCTTTCGACGGCTTCACACCCTCGACCAGCGTTACAAAGCAGCAGATACCCTCGCCCTTGATGCGGTGCGGGATGCCAATCACAGCAGCTTCCGCCACGACGTTGTGTGCCACGAGGGTGTTTTCAACCTCGGCCGTACCAATCCGGTGGCCCGAAGTACACAACACATCATCGATACGACCCGTGATGAAGTAGTAACCATCCTTGTCGCGGCGACAGCCATCACCAGTGAAGTACAGACCCTTGTGGGTAGCCATGTACGTGAGCAAGTAACGGTTGTGGTTACCGTACACCGTACGAGCCATGCCAGGCCACGGCTTGCGGATGCACAACTGACCTTCAACGTCGTTACCCTTGATCTCGTTGCCATTCTCATCCGTGATAACGAAGTCAATACCGAAGAAAGGCTTCGTGCACGAACCAGGCTTCATGGGCGTCGCACCTGGTAGACCAACACCGATGTGGCCGCCAGTCTCCGTTTGCCAGTACGTGTCAGCAATGTAGCACTGACGATTGCCCACCACCTCATAGTACCATTTCCATGCTTCCGGATTAATCGGTTCGCCAACGCTGCCTAGGATCTTCAAACTGGACAGGTCGTACTCCTTGATCTTATCGTTGCCACGCGCCATCAGAGCACGAATAGCCGTTGGGGCGGTGTAGAACTTGGTCACCTTGTGGCGTTGGATCAGGTCCCAGTAGCGGCCGTGGTCCGGGTACATGGGCGTACTCGAACATCACGGTGGTGACGCCGTTGGCCAGAGGGCCGTATATGATGTAGCTGTGACCGGTGATCCAGCCAGCATCCGCGACACAGGCGTATATATCATCGTGCTGCAAGTCGAATGTGTACTTGCAGGTGATCATAGCGTACAACAAGTAACCAGCCGTTGTGTGTGCGATACCCTTGGGGGCAGTGGACCCGGACGTGTACAGGATGAACATGAGATCTTCTGCGTTCATGAACTCTGCCGCACAGTATGGACGGTGGCGCTTCATCTCGTCGTCCATATCAATATCAATCTTGGGGTTCATCTTCACCTCCGGGTTGTGTGTGCGCTTGAACACAAACACATTGCGAACAAAGTCCAGACCGTCAACTGCAACGTCAACAATCTGCTTGAGTGGCAAAGTGCGTCCACCACGCTTGCCCTCATCCGATGTAAACACCCAATGAGTATTAGCATCAATGAGTCGGTCACGGAGTGCATCAGCCGAGAAACCGGCGAACACGACACTGTGTACTGCACCAATACGCGTACACGCCAGCATGACGAAGGCGATCTCCGGGATCATGGGCATGTAGATGGCCACCGTATCACCTTTCTTGACACCGGCATGCTTCATGGCGTTGGCGACACGACACGTCTCCTCCAACAGCTCCGTGTATGTGATTTCACGTCCTTGACCGATCTCATCCGCCTCCCAGATGATGGCAACCTTGTCGGCATGTTTCTTGACGTGGCGGTCAATGCAGTTGACACTCACATTGATCTGGCCGTTGAGGAACCAGGCCACGTCTCCTTTGTTGACTGTTCCAACGACGCTCTGGTCGAAGTCTCGGAACCAGTCGAGATTCTCACGCGCGAGTTCTCCCAGAAGTTCTCTGGGTCTTCGAGTGAGCGTTTGTACATGGTTTCGTACTGCTCGATGCCTTTAATGTGTGCCATCTTGGCGAAGGCATCGAAAGGAGGGTAGACTCCTGACGCTGAGGCCGGCGTTGTCTCCCATGTTTTGTTTTGGTGGTTGTTGGGACGACGTTGAGGGTTGTGTGCCTTTGACGGAGCAAATTGGATTGTGGTGCTGCATCTGTCTTGGGTGTGCTTGTGCTTGTGTTGGTGCAGCTTCAGATCGTGGGGGTGACCTTGCACCAGTTGCAGGAGATAAGAAGCTGGGATTAAACAGTACTGTAGATATATTGATTAAGTACGAATTGGCGATCTCGTGACACGCAAACGCCTTCAACATTGCGTTGCCGAGATTTCGGTACCCGCCCATCAGAGTCACCGCCAAAACGGCAAGTTGAAGTTGACTGCAACTCGCTACACGAGTATATTGCATCTGAGTTTAACTCTAGACTATCAACTTATACATCAATAGAATACATACCCACCCTCGAAACGATCGAGACGATAGGCCATGTCAGAACTTCACGGCTGAAGTAAACCAACTGGGAGACACCAGATTAATTCTTGTCCATCGCGTCCTCGCACTCTATCCCGAGAAGCATTTTGAACCCATTCGTCAGCAGATGCAAATGTAGCTATCTTCATACACCACTGAGAGAGTCCACTACAGCAACGCAGTGACTCTCTGCACCCTTGTAAACGGTTGAACTTCGATCGGCTTGCATATTTGCCATATGAAAATGCACGTGCTTTCCGTTGACGCTTGCCATCACGAAGTCCGTGTATTCACATGAAATGCATGCTTAACCATAGTCGAGCAATCGCCACGATTATGATCTCACGTCGAAAAGTGCTGTCCGCGTTCTTCTTTAACGCGACCCCGAAGTTACAAGGTCTTACAGTGCACTGCGATATAGGCTTGTGTTTCCACTGATGACACTGAACCACAGCCAGGAGCACTTTAAACTTGGTCAGGGTTTAACACAGCCGATGTGCGTGATCTTACCTGATCAGTCAAAGGGTTTCCATCTGCTTCTCGCTCTCGGCTCTTTCGCACGTTGAAGCTGCGCAAGGGGTGAAGCAAACAGGCACCGACAAAAACGCCTTGACAGCCATTTCGGCTTTTGCTCCGGTCTGCTCAAGTCCCTTTAACTAACCTAACGTCCAAGAATGGGAGACAGCGCCGGTGTCAGCTTCAACGGCGTCTATCCAGTGCCCGATGGACTCGCCAAGACAGCACACATCAAAGGCATGGAGCAGTACGAAACCATGTACAAGCGCTCGCTCGAGGACCCGGAAGGGTTCTGGGGTGAAATGGGACGCGAGAACCTCGACTGGTTCCGCCAGTTCGACCAAGCAGTGGTCGGCACGGTGAACAAAGGTGATACAGCCTGGTTCCTCAACGGAGAGACGAACGTGAGCGTCAACTGCATTGACCGCCACGTCAAGAAGCACCCGAACAAGGTTGCCATCATCTGGGAGGCCGACGAGATCGGCCAGGGCCGAAAAATCACCTACACGGAGCTCCTGGAGGAGACCTGCCGCATTGCCAATGCAATGAAGCACGCAGGCGTCAAGAGAGGCGACACAGTCGCCATCTACATGCCCATGATCCCGGAAGTTGCCTTCGTGATGCTGGCGTGCACCCGTATCGGTGCAGTGCACAGTGTCGTGTTCGCTGGCTTCTCTGCCGATTCACTTCGTGACCGCGTGGTGGACGCCAGATCTCAGTGGGTGTTCACTGCAGATGAAGGCAAGCGCGGCGGACGTACGCTGCCACTCAAACAGATCGTTGACCACGCGGTCAATGGCCTTGACTTCGTGCGAAAGGTGTTTGTGTTCAAGCGCACCCACAACCCAGAGGTGAAGATGAACCCCAAAATCGATGTGGATATGGACGAGGAGCTGCTTCGCCACCGTCCATACTGCCCAGCGGAGTTCATGAACTCGGAGGACCTCATGTTCATCCTGTACACGTCTGGATCCACTGGTACGCCCAAGGGTATCGCACACACAACGGCCGGATACCTGCTGTACACCATGATGACGGCCAAATACACATTCGACTTGCAGCATGATGATATATTCGCCTGTGTTGCGGATGCTGGCTGGATCACCGGTCACAGCTACATCATATATGGTCCATTGGCCAACGGCGTCACCACCGTGATGTTCGAGAGTACGCCCATGTACCCGGACCACGGCCGCTACTGGGACCTGATCCAACGCCACAAGGTGACCAAGTTCTACACCGCCCCAACGGCTATTCGTGCTCTGATGGCGCGTGGCAACGATAAACTCCGGGAGTACGACCTGTCCAGTTTGAAGATCCTAGGAAGTGTTGGCGAACCGATTAATCCGGAAGCATGGAAATGGTACTATGAGGTGGTGGGCAATCGTCAGTGTTACATTGCTGACACGTACTGGCAAACGGAGACTGGTGGTCACATCGGTGTTGGTCTACCAGGTGCGACACCCATGAAGCCTGGTTCGTGCTCCAAACCCTTCTTCGGTATTGACTTCGTTATCACGGATGAGAATGGCAACGAGATCAAGGGCAACGACGTTGACGGCCAGTTGTGCATCCGCAAGCCGTGGCCTGGCATGGCTCGTACGGTGTACGGCGACCACAACCGCTACTTGCAGGTTTACATGGCTACCCACAAGGGTCTGTACTTCACTGGTGATGGCTGTCGCCGCGACAAGGATGGTTACTACTTCATCACGGGTCGTATCGATGATGTGTTGTGTACTTCGGGCCACCGTATTGGGACAGCAGAAATTGAGAGCGCACTTGTGGCTCACAACCTGGTGGCAGAGGCAGCTGTGATCGGCATTCCACACCGTATCAAGGGCGAAGGCATTTGCTGCTTTGTGACGTTATCGGATGGCGTGAATCCATCCTCCGAAGTCCAGAAAGAATTAACGCAGCAGGTACGCGCGCACATCGGTGCCTTCGCGACCCCAGACCTCATTGTTTTGGTGCCCGGTCTGCCCAAGACGCGCAGTGGCAAGATCATGCGTCGCGTGTTGCGTAAGATCTCACACGGTGAGGAGGACTCTCTGGGCGACGTCTCGACACTGGCCGACCCGTCCGTGGTGCCCGATCTCATCACCAACACTAAGGCGGCGCTGGTGGGCAAGACCTTCTAATCAGTCGAAGAAGGCGTTGCCGTTTACGATTTGCGTAGCTGCATATTGTCCTGTGTGCATGTACTAGTAGTTGAGAAGTCTATTCTATTGTCGATTCATCGCCGATGTCGACAACTAACCTCTTTAAAAATCAATTTGTGGTCACTTAATGTTGTTGTTTAACGTGTTGAAGTTGACCTGGTGACAGTGTACAACATCGGTACATGTACAGTGTAATCGCCAAGCAGAAAGTTTCTGCTTGGGACGTGCATCTCATCAATCGCACTCCCAGTAATCGCCAGACACGCAATCGCTTCAACATTGCGTTTGCCGAGACTCATCAGAGAGCTGGAAAGGGTATGTTGAAGCTGGTGGCAACTGCGAGAATACGAGAACCGGACACCTGCTAGTAAACAGGTTTTCGAGTTACATTTTTTCTTCTTCTATTGCTTCCCAGTCACGAAGCTGAGGACATGGGAAGAAGAGCAAGACGAAGGTGACGAATAAGGTGGCGCTTATTCTTGCGGTTACGAACGAGATCGTGGTGGCGTCACAAGGTGCGGGATCCGTCGTAAAGTGCGTTGCGCGCTGATTGGCCAATTTACATAAGTTCGTTTTGTGTCGGACACCACCAGTTAAAGTTCGGCATTTGTTTTCGGGACCTAGACTAGCGTTTTCATCGACTCAATCTGTGTACTATTTATTTTGCGCGGTGTTCAACACAATTTCGGACGTGTGTAATTTATTAGTATCGAAGCATTTTGATTGGCGAAAAAACTGTTGACGTTCACTTTTCTGTAATATACGGATCTCTCTTGATTTCACTAAAACTCCGGATAGGCATATTCCCGTTCTCTGTTGCTTGTATTTTAAATTTTCATATGAAGTATTTCAACTTTCCACGAAATTTAAAAAACAAGTATTATTAACTGAAATTTCGCTTTTTGGGGGTCAGTGCAGCATCCCACTCGCGTTCCAGTGGCTCCCGCGTGGCCGACGACAGCATGTTGGCGGCGTCCGCGATGCTCAAGCGCTGCCGCTCACCTAGTGATGAGGACGAATACGTCCCCAAGACATACAGCTACCACATGGCTCCATTGAAGGCTCTGCTCCGCTCTGCACGCCGCGATTTCTACCTGCAAAGTCTCGAAGAGACGTCTACCATCACGTCGGACAATCAACAAGAAGAAGACAAAGACGAAGAACCGGAGGCTGCAGACACTTCAGAGCAGTTAAAGAGACACTCAGATCAAGACAATGAACTGGAAAACAAATGCAAGCGACTGGCGGAGCTCATCGCCGGTTCAAAGCACCTAGTGGCCTTCACTGGGGCAGGTATCAGCACCTCTGTAGGCATCCCAGACTACCGTGGAGAGCACGGTATTCGCACCAAGAAGTTCGACCGGTCAGGGCTCAAGAGCAAGAAGAGACGGAAGACTGACAGTGAAGAGGAAGAAGAAGCCGCAGAGAATCAGGAAAACGACACAGAAGCGTCCGTTATCGTGCCAGATTTTACGTCGTTGGTGCCATCTACGACGCATATGGCGTTGTATGAGCTTCATCGACTTGGCTATTTGAAGCATATTGTGTCCCAGAACGTGGACAATTTGCATCTGAAGAGTGGCGTGTCTGCAGACGCGTTGACGGAGGTGCATGGCAATGCCACACAGGCCAAGTGCGAGACGTGCGAGAAGATCTACACGGCAGATTTCCCGTGGACGGGGCTGTGTAATGATGCAGATTGTGTGAGCACGAAGAGGTCGGTTGAGCAGCGACTGCGAGCGCGTACGCGTCATGGAAACGGTCGACTGCGTCGTAACGTGGTGGGTTTTGATGAACCGCTCGGGGATATTGACCATGCGATTGACGAGTGTGAGGAAGCTGACGTAGCTTTGTATTGGGCACGTCACTACGTGTCGAGCCATTTTCAGAGATGGCAGGTGACTACGCTGGATCCCTGTGTATTATCAACTTGCAGACCACGACAACGAAGCTCGATAGCCGCGCCGAGAAAACTGGAGTGAGACTGTTTGAGAAGTGCGATGTGATCATGGAGAAGACGATGCAGTACCTCATGAAGGACCCCACATATCGTGTCCCGAAGTGGGCAGGCAAGCACCCGTCGTCGGTGTTTGTTCCTGAACACGAGAGCACGAATCTGGTGAACGTCCTCGCCGGTCGGATTAACTCATGACAGCCGTATTTGCTTCTATCTAAGGCTTCTTCATTGCTTGAGAAGGGTGGGCTTGAGCGGAGGATCAAGCGAAAACGAGGCTGTTAAATTATATCTTGAGGTGTATGTGATTTATATGGTAGCAGGCGATAGCAGCACTGCTCTCTACATCAGTTGCAGGTATGCGTGAAGAACAGAGTGTGCATCAGTCGATGCCAGTGATAGCAAAACATCAGCTTTATATCAACATTCTATACGTTTTTCGCATGGCCCCTTGTTCACATCGCGGGCATTCGACACCGCTGCTCTAGCTCACGCCTCGGTTATGAGCGCTGTGATTTCCTTGTAGTCAGTGATGAGTGCATCGAGCTCGTCTGAGTACTTGGTGGTGACAATGATATCCTCTGTTGGAGCAGTCATATCTGAAGCCTTCTTCAGGCAAATTTTGTACTGCGGGTGTGAACCGCTGCAGTACGCGATGTCCACATATTCGCAGTTAGCCAACATGGAACCGTCCCGTCCAATGATGTGCATGCCGTAGCCATTTACTGCGATCACGAAATAATTCGGCAGCTCAATTCCCAGACAGTAGTTTAGGCCGTTGCCACCGCCATCGCGCTTACTGCCACGGTTCATCAGCTTGCAGGGGAAGAAGCTGGCGCCATAGAGGCGATGGCGTGTCACCTCTTCAATGTAAATGCGCTGCAGCTCGCTTACAGGGAAGAGCGCATCCCCGTCATCCAGGAGGTTGTCAGTGATTGTATCCAACACAAGCTCGGACCATTCCTCATCATCATGCGCAGGCCGCCATTCCTGTGGGAGGTAATCCAGAATGCCCATTTCCTGAACTTCCTCCACAGAAAGAGGCGGGACATCTTCACAGTCCACGGCAACAGCCAATGCCGTAAGTCGAAGCAAGGCCTCCTCTTCCAGCACCGGCAAGTTCCCCTTCACAACCTCGTCCTGCACCTGGATGTACACAAGGCGATCATACATCTCGTCCGTGTACTGCAGCATATACACGGGACTCAACCGGATCTTGAGCACAAATTTCACTTCACGTCCGCGGATCAGCTCCTTCTCAAATATATCCCCCAAGCATACGTCCGCGCCCAAAAACGAAGGAGCAGCAATGAACTTGTGGAAATAGCTGGAAGGAGATGACGACGACGTTGATGATACAGACGTACTGATAGTGAGAGCAGGTGGCAGTGGTATACTGTCCTTCACGGCGATGTCGATGGTTTCAGCAGCTGGGTCGTTTCCCTCATTTGCTACGCTGGCTGACACGAACGAGCTGGGTGTCGAGGTGGCCACGGAGTTCGACTGGCCATTCTTACCGAGGATTACACGCTCCGATATCGTTGTAAGGCCCAAAAAGTTGACTACATGGTCTTCCAAGCCGAGGAAATGGGAGCAAATCTCGACAAGTTGCGATACAGTGAGTTCTGGTGTGATCGGAAAGGCATCTGCCAGTGGGGTACCGTCTAGCAATTCAATGGTCGCGAGGAACGGTGGTCGTGCCTCATACCCACGAATCTCGTCGATGCTCGGAATAAAGCCAGTGGCTCCATTCTCCAGCAAGTTTTCCAACTTCTAAGCGAGTAGGCCGCGAAATTGCGCACAAGCCTCCAGAAGCTGTTCGATTCTGCAATTTGGGCCTTGAGGAACATGAGTACATACTTTTGGAGCGCTGGTGAAGGTGGGAAAGAGGTTGCGCACATCGCAAAGAGACCAGCCGCGAATGCTGCTATCCCTCTTCGGGTTCTTGGTGAGCTGCTTCATGAGCTGTAAGTAGATTTCATCCACTAGTGACGGCTTCATCAAGCCGATTTGGAGAATATACTGGGCCAACATCTCCCGATAGAACACAATGCGGTCGCGCATGTATCCCAGAATGCAGCGGTTGATGGAGAGAGCCATTTGCCCCGCAGACGCAGACGTGGCAAGAGATGGCACTTCTTCTGAATTGTCATCCAGCACGGACAGGCTTTGCGAGATAGCACGGCTCTCCCAGCACAACTTCTGGCAAGTGCACGTTCTGATTGAGAATTGAACCCACGCAAGTTCTCGAAGTGGTTAAATGCCAACGCATCTTTTTCCACTAAAATCTGCTTTGCTTTCTTCTCACTTGCACTGTCTGTGCCTTCGTCTTCGCCAGACATACCTGGCCACTCTGTCGTATCACAGCGTGCACGCTCAGCTTCTCCATACACACTGCTGCTGTCGCTGTCGTTGCGGATAAGAGTTGCAGGGCCTTGTCGCATCCGATCGCCCGCAGCCACTGATTTCCGTCGTGCTGTCCTTATTTTCTCGTCCGCCTTCATTAATAGACGTTCGTGCACACCTGCATCTCTTGCTGCATGGATACTTAGTTCCAACGCCCCCACCGATGATGAATCTGTAGGAAGCGCAAGAGCCGTCTCCAATCGAACAGCAGCCTCAATACGAGCTTCCAAACTGCGCCGCAGGTTACCTGCCGTGAGAAGCACCTGCTCTCGTTCCGACTCGTCATATTCAGTGCCATTATCGATACTAGAAGGTGCAGAGAATTCATCAATTTCCGTGGACAGGAGCTTTACTGCATCGTCGCGGATCTCTGCGTTTGCTTCCACCCGACGAGTCAAAAACTGAATGGTAGCATGTAACCCATCGGTGGCCATAGCGTCGAAACCATTATCACCATTCATTCCACTCCGAAGAGCATTGTAACGGTCAAAAAGTGCAGCAAACAAAGGCGAGCAGAAACCTATGCTGATCGATTGTCCAAGTTCTTGCTCCACAACCTTCGGGTCGTCAGTATCAAGTGCCTGACTCAAAGCATCTTCAATGGTAGCCACTTGCTGCAGTCGTGCCAGTTTGGCTTCGAATGAGCCCTTCAACTGGTCCGGAACGGATGACCGCAGTTGGTCCAGGTCGCTGACACGCCGAGCGTCCCATATCCGTAAGAACGCCTCAATCGGTGCTGACTCGGAGATTTTTTGGCTGTGGCTCTCGGTTTTGGTGACATCTGCTTAACTGGTGCTACCGAAGGTGCAGCTGGGGTATCCTCGCTGCCAGCGGCTGCAAGCAGCTTCTCACGCTCCCGTTCTGCATTCTTCAAATTAAAATCCCATTTGGCCAATCCAGCCCCAACAGCAGCATCAATTGCTTCTGACAGCAGTTCGATGTCTTGAGATATTTTTGCCACTGCTAAAAACTTCACCATTTGCTTGCGTTCCGAGTGTGTACTGTAGGGATAGTCTGAGCAGCCAATACACGCTCAGCCTCTTCAATTTGTGATTCTCCTTCAGGAACGCCAAGTGCCTTTAGGCGTAACAACACCTTCTCCACTGCAATATGGTTTTCGTCATCCAGCGCCTTTGAAGCGCAGCGCACAAATTCGTTGTGTTGGCCGATACAGCAGAACTTGGAGTGATATCTTCTGCTTCTGTTTCTTGCTCTTCTACCTCCTCGTTCCCATCCTCCTCGATATCGCTAGCGATGGCAACCTCGGTAGGAACAATGCTCAGAACGTCCACGATTGTAGGCAATTTGGCTTCAATGCCTAATCCAAGCGCCTTCGTAGCAGGGCCCAGCAACTTGTTTAGGATAGCAGCCAAATCGTCATCATCTGTGATTGTTGCGAGGGCGTGGGTCACAGACTCCACCGCACTTTTCTCCTCTAGCGCGCGGATGATCATCATTGTTGCAAGCTTTCTCTCTAACGACTCGACCGATGGCTCTTCCAGCGTTGCGAGAGAACCCATGAGTGCTTCAGGGTCGTTCGCGATCATTGACGCACGAAGTTTTTGTTGACTGCCGCAATCTTCTCTGTTTTTTGTTTCTGTAATGTCACGATATTTTGCTCTTGCTTCGCAAATGATCAACAGCGAGCCACGGAGAGCTTTTCTCAGCAACTCGTACAGCATACTCAATCAATGCCGGTGGCCAATTTTCGTGGCGTCTGCAATGATAGAATTCACGTATTCTTCCTCATCCAGGCGTGCAACCAACTGTCTGCCTTCACCTAGCACGCGAATGTCCTCTGAAGCGCGCTTCCCAATATATGTGTACAGTTCGCTAAATGCTGGATGATATCGTTTGGATCACGGTTAGTCATCGCTTCGCGCAGCCCTCGCATCACATACAGCAACCGTGTAGATTTCCTGCGGAATCCGCCGCGAAGCATGTTTCGCTGGATCATCGTCGCGCACGCGTTTAGGTACAAGTACCGCGCTTTCTCTAGTTTCTTCCATTGATGGCTCGTCAGATACACTTTCGTTTTTCCCACAACGAACTTTTCTTCTTCCAAGACTCCAATTGCCGACAATGAACGCAGCAACGACTCCAACGTGCCACGATGACCGCACACGTTCTTGTAGCGCCGGAAGAAGTGACCATACGACAAGTGAACGGTGAAGATGGATCGACTCGCTTGCATCAGCTCTACAAGGTGATTATCTCGAACCTGTCTCATCACGTACGCAGAGTCGAACACGCCCTCTTCAAGCTCCTCGTTCGGTTTAATACATACGAGGAAGTTCTTGCCTGTGTGGTTGAGGGCATGCAGCAAGGCATCCGCCTGATTGAAAACGTCAGTTGCTGCACTGTCACCTCCTTGTTTATCCTTTGCCGAGCTTATGGAGCTTCGAACTTGACGATGTGCTTCCTTGACGAGCAGCCTGTTTAGCAGCCTTTCACTAGAGGCTGCAGCCATTTGTGCTGCTCCGACAGCGTGTAAGACGGCATTCTTTGACGACTGCATGATTGCTGCGCATGTGGAAGATATGCTCAAAGAATTCTTACCCGATAGCCCCTTGCCGTTATATGTCACCTACCACAGTGATGCTGCACGATAAACAGCAAGCGCCAATCTTTGAAGGTGCCAAATATTCATTTGTCATCTCAGCGCCCATGTTTGGCCGTGACAGTCCACCCACAGCTTCATTGCCCGAAAACAATTTATTCACAAACTTTCGTCATTGGGAGACCGCACCTTCCCGTTCTCTGTTAATAGATCCAAAATACCGAAAGGCTTGTCCTCGAACAACTGCAGACACTTCTCCTGTTCGCTTGTAATGTCCACGTTGGAATGGACGGTTAGACGGTTTTCCACGTGCTGCGACTCGTCTTCTAGGTCCGAGAAATTGATAGCCAACGTGTTTTGCACGTAGAAGTGGTGCACCTTTTCGCTCCAATAGTTAAACAGAGCTGGTCGAAGCTGTTCTGCGATGGTTCCAAATTCTCGAAGCCAACCATGTCCAGCACGTGAACACCCTGGGAATTGATAACAATGTTTGACTTCTCGTAGCGGTCAAAGATGCCTCCCAGGATACCGTTGAGAGTTTCCACTAGGAAGTTGAAAAGACACTCGTATAAACTTCTGATGAAGGTGTCTCTCGCCTTGCGCGCTTGATGAACAGTTACAACCTTCAAGGATGACACCGTTTTGCCGCCGTCCTTCGAGAAAAACTGGCGTGTGCGGAAGTAGTTATCCAGCACGACAGGCTCCACCTCCAGCAACTTAGCTGCCAGTAGAATCTGAGCTGGATCTTTAGCGCGCACGACTGTGCATCGCTCACTGTTGACGTATTGGTGTTCGTAGATTTGCCGCCCTCGGGGTCTTGCACAAAGTCTACATTTCCAAGATGCAACACAGCTGCAACAATGCGCACGATCTCAATACGCTGGTTCTTACGAATACGTAAAGCCGAAAAGCTGGACATGAGGTCTCGGTAATCACGAGCATCAAGGGCAAACTGCGTGAGCCCTGAATCCGCTTTCTTCAACAGATCAAATTCCTCGACACTCCGGTTAAGCTCCATCGAATCGCGGAGCGCTGGATCATGTTGAACACCCGCCAGCACCTGATAAAGTACGTGAAAGTTGCGCTCATGGCTCCTGCAGTCGACCACGCGGGACTTCTCAAAATAATGTGTCGTAAATCCACCTCCAATGACATAGCCTTGCTTACTAAATTCCACTGAAATCATCTTCGCAAAGCGCGAGGAGTTCCGGTTCTGGGCCGTGGAAGCGTTACCAAATGCTTCCAAGATCGTGAACGCGTGTAAAATTTGTTGCCCGATGGGATGCAACCCCCGGGCTCGCCATCCGACTCATGTCGGGGTGTAGCACTATCTCCAATCTCGCACAAATACTGTACAATCAGTTTCGCTGCTTCTGATTTCCCTGCACCCATACCACCAAGCAGTATCACAGCTTGATCTTCACCTGCGTCCTGCATACACCGTAGTGCATTCTGTGCTAGTGCAAATACATGTGGCGGTGCGTCATTCACTGTATCCTTCTCGTAGAACGGTGTCTGTTCTCGACTCTTGTTGTACGCCTGCATATGATCGGGCGTGTATATCGGCAAGGGTGTCACAGGGTTCATCCCAACCAGCACGCGGTCCACCCATGTATACACCTGCTCCATGCGATACCGCGCTCTCAGCGTATACAGCACCACATTCTCCAACTGCTCCGCTGTAAACACTTCTGTCCGTCCTGCATCTCCCTATAATAATAATAATAATTCACAAAGCCAACAATAGCAGTCCGTAAGAAAAGAAGAAAACAAATATCTCCATCCGCACAACAAATTAAACCTCGTACGTTGGTGGCCATGAGCGGGACGTTACTAAGGTCATGTAGCTCCAACGGCAGCAGTTGCTTGGGGTGGTGGCAGGTCGGTAATTTGACCAATGGGCGGTCGCGAATGGCGCGCTCCTCTCCGTCCTCCGTGTGGACAACCGTCACGTGCTGCTCCTTCTCCGCCTCCTCGTCGTACAGAAATCCAGTGCGCACCACCACCGCCGACGTGTAGCCACCTCTTTCATCACTCACCCATACAAAATCCCCTCTTCTATAGGCGCGGGGCCTGCTTTCTTGGCTGTGACGCTCCAGCGTCCACTGCCGGAGCCTCCTGAATGCTGAGTCCGCATCTGACGCGACGACTGCGGTACTGGCGACTGCTGGGAAGGCTGTGTTTGGTACTCCTCATTGCTTAAACGGTAGTTGTTTGGGTACGGCTGCTGCCCGTTCCCACTGCGGCTGCGACGCGTGCCGCCCCTTCCGCACTCATGTTCGGCCCCTCCTCTGCGTAGGTTTAATGCGGACGGCACAATCACTCTGTTTATCTTGCATTTCGTATGTGTCGATTCATTGTAAATATGGGTTGGTACCGCAAAACAGGTACAGAGCAATTAGCCAATGGAAGAACTTTATCTCACCATCGCATGATTTCATTTGCTAATTATCAGGTGGAGAGTTTTAGCGAATCAGAAGAAGATGACGTGGATGTAGCCAATCAGAATGAAGACGCTGTCCTACCGTTGACCATGTCTGACGTAGCGATCTCTGAAGCAGCTCGTACGTCACTCAACTCCATCCATAGACTTCAGTATTGAATTTACCAGCCAGCTAGACAGCAAGCAAACACCAAGCACACACTACCCACTCCCCCCCACACACACACTAATCCCAATATGGCCATCGAGATCCAGACCCCAGAGGAATTCAACACCGCCATCGGCGAGAAGCAGCTGACAGTCGTGCAGTTCTCGGCCCCGTGGTGCGGTGGCTGTAAGATGGTGGCCCCCAAGGTGAAGGAGCTCATGGAGAAGGATTTCTCGGGCGTCAAATTCCTCAAAGTGAGTGCCGAGGAGCTGGAGGACTTTGCGAGGAGATCGACGTGGACAGCTTCCCTACGTTCCGCGTGTACAAGAACGGCGAGGTGGCTGCGTCCTACGTGAGCTCCAAGTTCGACAAGGTGGAGGCTTTTATCCGCGAGAACGCTCAGTAAACAGCGAGTTCTGCACTGCGCGACTTCTAGAAACAAAATTTACATGAAGACGAGCTTCACGTATTGAAATATAATCGTTGTACATACAGTTTTGCTTTTTGAATTGTTGCAGCACTGAAAATCCGTGGAAGGCTCGATTCCATCGTTTGGGGTATTCCTGTGCTGATATTGCAGCATGAATCTGTTTCTACTATGATAGTGTTATTCTGGCTGTACTACCGTAGTAGTGTATGCCTTCGGCGTTGGCGAAAGTGAAGACATCTCTTTGACATGAAACTCATTCGAGGGGTAGAGTTCAAGCATAAATTTACACGAAATATGTGTTATTTGCTTGTCTGGTTGGAAATTGTGCCTCACATATGCGTTATTGATTGATGATGTGAAAATGTGCTGAATTTATCGACCAAGCACGAAAACTATTCACCTAGACAAAGAAAAATCTAAGCCATGTTGGCGGCTATACACACGTTGGGTACACAAAACGTGAGGTACTTATAATGATCAAAAAGACTTCCAACGCGTCGACACACACGAGTAAACTTGCTTGCAAAATTGTCTCTTTCTCCGGCATGAATATTGTCGATCCTCATAGCTCAACATGCACGCTCAATGCGACACACTGTTGCTCTTACAACACGGTAGCGATCCACTTACACGCTGTGGAAACAAGTTCGACCATATCTATACCGAAAGTGAGCGGACAGTTTGTCGGCAGTGGCGCACCGTGTGGAAGCCCCAACACCCGCCCTGTGTCGAACTCCACTGCATGCGTACCCTGGACAGTTCGAGTGTTGAATGAGTGCTCCTGGGCTAGGTCCGGGAGAGCAGGGACATTGTTACCCGCGTCGTACAGCTCGTACGACCAGTTGAAAAGATCCTCAGACATCTTGACGCAGAGGATATACTGGGCGCCTGGACACTACCGGTAGACTCGCACCTTGTGGTAAACTAAAGACCAGTCTTGGCTGTGCATAACCTCTATGGCCACCGTGGCCCAGTCTAGGCGCGCAGTACTCGGAGACACTTGGACTCCGTCGAACCCGCGACTAGGCCGGAGTGTGAAATCAGCTGCAAAGTTGGGAGACCTTGGGTAGTGATTTTTTCATCCTGTACCAACGTAGTGTCCACGGAGAGCGTCGGAAAATTCCCTATGCAGAAATCCACGGCAATCTCATGGGCACCATCGATGTAATATTCAACGATCCAGACTTTGTCGGTAGCCCACACCAACTGATGGAAATGGAAATTGCGTGGGGAATGTTCCAGCTCACCAAATTGATTCCACGTCTCCAAAGAGATATCCTCTGCCACGATAATAGCTGTATCTTGGTCACTTTCACCAAGTTCCTCGCGCCGCTGTAGAATAGCGTCGAGATCAAGCTCCTCGAACGCCTGCTTTAATCATTCCATGGTAGAATCCGTTGTTGCGCGAAAAGAGAAAGTGTCCGCGTCTTCAACAATATTTCGTAGTTCCACGCCAGAAAATCCATCGAGTCCTAACACGTCGAATGAACGATCGATTGAATGATGGCGAGGCTACTCGCCTCATGCGAGGGTAAGAAAGTAGCCAGAATGGCGATGCTATTTTTCCGTGAGTGCAATACGACCGCGACCAGCCTGAAGCTATTCACTCGAGAGCATTTGTTATACGACCCCAACAAGGCAGTCGAAGTGAAGGTTCGCCAGTGCGCACGCATGTCTCGCCTGCGATCCTTGTAACAAGACTTTGCACAGTATGTTTCTGGGGCTTCAGTTACTGATAAGTGTGTCTGAGGTTGAGCACTTCCTCGGTCAGGTTGTTCATGGTTGTCAGCAACTTCATCTCCCATAGCCAATCACAACGCGCCATGTGACATTCGCTTTTTAGCGAATCAGAAGAAGATGACGTGGATGTAGCCAATCAGAATGAAGACGCTGTCCTACCGTTGACCATGTCTGACGTAGCGATCTCTGAAGCAGCTCGTACGTCACTCAACTCCATCCATAGACTTCAGTATTGAATTTACCAGCCAGCTAGACAGCAAGCAAACACCAAGCACACTACCCACTCCCCCACACACACACTAATCCCAATATGGCCATCGAGATCCAGACCCCAGAGGAATTCAACACCGCCATCGGCGAGAAGCAGCTGACAGTCGTGCAGTTCTCGGCCCCGTGGTGCGGTGGCTGTAAGATGGTGGCCCCAAGGTGAAGGAGCTCATGGAGAAGGATTTCTCGGGCGTCAAATTCCTCAAAGTGAGTGCCGAGGAGCTGGAGGACTTTGCGAGGAGATCGACGTGGACAGCTTCCCTACGTTCCGCGTGTACAAGAACGGCGAGGTGGCTGCGTCCTACGTGAGCTCCAAGTTCGACAAGGTGGAGGCTTTTATCCGCGAGAACGCTCAGTAAACAGCGAGTTCTACATGTGTGATAGAACTGCTCACGATCCGTGTCTGTAGCACCTCATGGATGAAACACTCTTCATTATTGAAAATATATGATCATCAATCAACGCCTACGATTGAGCTCTGCTATCATAATCACATTGACAAAAGTGTGCGCTCTCAGCCAAGACCATGCTACAAATCTCCCTATGTTACCTTACGGGGCCTCCTCCTTTGCGTTACCGGCTTCGAGTAGCTCCACCAAGTCGGGGAATCCTTTTGTGCTGCAGCCTCAGACGGTGTGAGACCATTTTTATCGGTTGAGTCATGGGAAGCACTGTGCTGGATCAACAACTCCACGCACTCCACACGATGCCATTCCACCGCGCAATGCAAAGGTGATCGGCGGATAGACGCGATATTTGGATCTCCATCAAAGCTCAACAACACTTGCATAACGTCGACGTGCCCATTGGCTGCTGCGTAGTAAATTGCAGTGCACCCGTCGGCATCCACAAAGTTGACATCGACAAGTTTCTTCTCCAGTAGCGCCTTCACAAAGCTATCCCTGCCTTCCACTGCTGCATAATGGAACGGATGTCGTGCCATCACTTTGTCCACTTGTTCCTGTCCATCCAGGTGCAGCGACACATCATATCGGACCAACAACTCCAACATTTCCACAGACCCGTTACCCGCAGCTTCATGCCACACCGTGACGCCCATTTTGTCAACTACGTACTTGTCTGCCCCGTTCAGTAGCAAATACTCCACAACGTCCGTAAATCCACCTGCAACCGCTTCATGCAGCGGCGCGTGGTTTGTACGGTTGCACAAGTTCACATTGGCATGAGCTTCTTCCACGAGAAATTTGACCATCTCTTCGTAACCATCCTGACACGCGATATACACCGCCGTTACTCCCATTTCATTCTGTTCATCTACATTTGCACCTGCCTCCATAACGAAAAATCTCGCCAATGCCACGAAATTTCCCTTGACAGCGTACATGAGGGGTGTGCGTCCTCGAGTGGTGTGGCAATCCACCAACAGTCCAAAGTCCACGAGCAGTCGAGAAACCTCCAAATGGCCATTGATAGCAGCTTCATGCAGAGGAGTTCGTGCATATTTCCTACGTCCACCACCTAAATGGACCTCCCCAGCACCGAGTTGCAATAGTAGACGGACCATTTCGCAATGACCTTCACTGGCTGCCAAGTGCAGAGCTGTCGAGCCATTGTGGTCTTGAGTGAGCTGTAAAAACTCACTGCGATCTTGAGTAACTGCATCGGGAGTCTCCGTTTCTTGTAGAAGTTGGTTCAGAGATGAGCAATCTCCAGTCTTGGTATATTGCAGCAATCGACTGCCTCGGTCCAGACGTTTGCCATCCTTCCACTTGGAGCGACGTCGTCCCATTTTCCACCCCAGCCACGGCACTTTGACAGAAAGCGTATGAATTATTGTAATTTGATTGGTCGAAATGATTATGAACCAATTATCAGAAGTTAATCTTTCGGGCATTTGTATCGATGACACACGACGGCAGCGCGATGCTGATGCGGCTCCAGCGACTCCAGCTCGTACGAAGACTCTTTGTCTAAACTAGAGTATTAATGCGCGTAATTAACATGTGTATTAATATGACTGGGTATGTGATATTCGGCTGTAGGCTATTGCAAACACCCGCGACGGGTTCTTCCAGATTCGCACAGTTCTGTAGGAATCCCTTCTCCCCATGCATGCAGCACGCATTTAACGATATCTTATTAATTATTGACGGACGTATTAATGCTACTATGATGCAGTATTCTTGGACTCGGTAATGCCGCTGATGCCATTGAGATTCTCTCCATCGGGTACATTTTGGCAGTGTACGAGGATATGGAAGGCGTCGTCCTCAGTCGTACCCAGCAGAGTACGTTCAACACGCACATTCATGCTTCAAAACCATAATAAATAAACTGACATATTTGTGGCTTGCTAAGGTTTACTGGCAGCAGCTATCTTCGCTGGGATGCTCACAGGCGGACTGTTGTTCGGTTCGCTCAGTGATCAAATTGGCCGTCGCAAGAGTCTGCTCTATTCGTTGATGCTGAACGGGGTTTTCGCACTCATGTCTGCTCTTGCGCCTAATGCATACGCTCTCATCACCTTCCGGGCATGTGCAGGAATCGGTTTGTGCTTAGCATTTGACTGTTGGAAACTATTCTGTTCGAGACTGATTGGATGCGTGCTGTCCTGCTTACTGTTGTGAAGGCATTGGTGGTACTGTGCCAGCCATATTCACGCTATGCTCAGAGCACGTACCTGCACACCGTCGAGGCTTTTACGTCACAGTAGTCGCTGCGTATTGGATGGTGGTACGTGAAGCTGTCTGCTTTCTTGGCTTGAACCACCAACGTTTTCCTAATATCTTCGGTTGCCGTGAGTTCTTCAACACTTAGGGTGCTGTCTTTACGGCCGGGCTAGCGTGGTTTATGCTAGGTCGACCGGAGGCAGTCTACTCGTGGCGCGCATTCGCAGCCATCGTATCGCTGCCAACATTCGTGTGCTGGGTACTCACATATCGATATGTGCCAGAAAGCGCGCAGTTCTTCATGCGACACCGGCTGCTGACGGATGCAGAAATGGTGGTTAACACCATTGCAGCAACTAATGGACACGGAAGCGTACTATCTTCCGAGTCGACGTCTCTACTACGATCTTATGGCGATACTAGTGTGAGCACTACCAGTAGCCAAGCCGATGTATACGACGCTGTCGTTGCATCAGCACTACTTCTAGAGCAAAACATGGGGGTCCAGACGGAGGATAAAATACTGACGGGATTTAGCCAGCTATTTGATCCAGTGCTACGCGGCACAACGGTCTCACTGCTGCTGTCGTGGTTTTGCCTGAGCTTCGGGTCGTATGGTCTTGCCACTTGGATCACCATGTTGTTCATGCGTATCGGTCTAGCAAACCCGTTCGCAAATGCATTTATATATGCTGCTGCGAATCTCCCGGTAATATCATGACTGCCGTGCTCATGGATCGTCTTGGAGGCCGTCGAATCCTCGGGATTTCCATGTTGCTCTCGGCGTGTTGTGCTACAGGATTCGCATACGCCAATTCATCTGCTGCTGGTGCGGCTGCTATTGTATTGCTGGCAAGTGGTTTTAACGCCTTCAGCACCGCCGGGTGGAATGCAATCGACCTGATGTCCGCGGAGTCATTTCCAACGGATGTGCGCACGACAGGTATGGGAATGCTGTCGGCAGCGGGAAGAGCAGGTTCTGTGGTAGCGCAGTTTGTCAACGGCTACCTCATTGGGCCACCCGTGCATTTGACGCTGCTGCTGTCTATCACCGCCATCATGATGCTTCTCGGAAGCGCTAGCTCTGTGTTAGTGCGCGACTACAGCAACAAGACACTCCCAGAATCTGTGGAGGAGATGCGAGCAGAGATGAAGCACAAGGACGAGATATGAGTACGCTTTGGGGATGCACGCTCGATGTGATGAAATGCAAGCTAATGCTTACAGACATTAGATTGCATGTTATGGAGTAAAATTGAGAGATCCAGCTCCCATTCCACGAGTGCTGGGCTACTTGGTATTTGCGGTACGTTTGGGGATAATTGTAAAGGTACACTGGCCTCCTCAGGCGTTATTCCACTTGTTGATGTTGCCTGCCAAATTCTTTCTTGTGTTCGCTGCACAGGGGACACTAGTCTTGTGCAGCTTGCTTGGAGATACTCCTCGTTCTTGCTGTATTTGGTGCTGATCTTGCTGCACCTCGATGGCTTGCTGCTTCTGATACTTCTTTGACCTCCACTACGTCTGCTATTGTGGCTGTCACTGCTGCTGTTATTACTGTCAATGCTTTGATTGATGGATGACGAACTACTGAGCGATGACGCTGGTTTAGCTGAAGAAGCGGATGACGAGGACGACGATTGCATCGAGAATTCTGATGCAGAAAATGACAGCGACGACAAGCGGTCCTTTTCTCTTTTGGGGCGACATCGTTCTACATCTGCAAGTGTAGGGCCGACAGCATAAAATTCCAGTGGCTTCTCCCGGGGCGTAGGATATACCTCATTCACTCGCAGCGACAACGACTGTGTTGGTAAGAGATCCTCCATGACTATCAAGGGTGCAGGTGTGACTGGAAGGGGCGAGAAATTCTCCATTTCCGTCGCCTGATCTTTCACGTATGCCATCATTGTCTGCTGCTGTTGATTTATTGTGGCGATGGGAATCACAGGAGGCTCTGGTGTTTGTAAGGGCTCAATATTGCTGTGCCCGACAATATCCTCAGATTGTCGCGTGTAGAACTGCCGCTCCTTCCTTTCAAGCATCTCCTGAAAGACCCCAATGATCATTTCTTTGGGTTGTCGCGACTCCGTGTCTCTTTTTGCTGACGACGCGGGCGAGGTTGCGAGTTGCAGCTCTCAGTATGACGAGAAAAACTCTTGTTTACCTTGCCTCGCGATCGTTGTACAGGAGCCCCCAACGTTAGATCTCGTCGGACAATGGTATCGAATGGAGGCGTTCACCGCCACGGTGAGCTCTTCAAGTGTCATGCCACCTGCTCTTCGTTCTCGAGGCTGGTTGCGTGACGACATCTCAAAACCCCACTCTGACCCTGAGTCAAATTGATCGTCTTCGCTCTCCTCATCCTCATGATCAAGACACAACTCCTCCAAGTCCTCAAGAACACGTCTTGCCACCTCCCGCACATCTTCAGTTGATAGATCAGCATTGTTACCATTCTCACCTACAAGCACAACGTTACGATCTTGATATCGTTCCCATGAACCAACGTGACTCGAACAGCCCGAAGACGACGGCGAGGAGGAGGATCTTGCCCACCGCTCTGTGGAGACCATGGTATGCTGTACACGCTGTGCGGCCCAAGTGGAAACGACCGCTCGACTAATGTACTACTTGAAGCTGTAACGAACAACCGAGACATTCTTCGCCCCAAACTGTCAGATCGACGGATCGACATGAGCTCCGCGAACTCTGATACCACACCGTCGATGGCGACACCGCCACCGCGTCCAGTGATTTCCTTGTGGGAGACTCGCTCACTGAACGTGGTTCTGATCCGGACAGTGCTGGATGGGTCTCGTTGATGCTGCACCGCTACAACCGATCGGCTGATATCGTCCCACGCGGACTCTCGGGCTACAACACCAAGTAAACCTCCTGTCTGTTGTATTGCTGCATTCAAAACTGCATTGAAATTAACGATCGCAGTTGTCATCGTAGATGGTTCATCGAGTTCGCTTTGCCGTCGATCGAACAAGAGCTTTCCGAAAGTGTTCGCTCACCAAACCTCATCACGCTGTGGCTTGGCACCAGTGACACTGCACTCCCGGATGGTGACGCGGTCAAACAGCACGTGCCATTTGCGGAGTATACTGCAAACTTGGCCAAGATCGTCCGTGCTTTCCAGTTGAATGCACCCAGCGCCAAGATACTTCTGATCACACCGCCGCATGTTGATGACACTGTTCGACAGTCACGATCATCTACGAACCAGGCGGAGTGCACGAATGCCGTTGCGAGTGAATATGCACGAGCGTGTGCGGACGTCGCTCGTGAACTCGAGTTGAACGTGCTGGATATGCACTCCTACTTTAACGCCTTTCCCGAAAGCGATCGAAACGCCTGCTTGAATGACGGGCTGCACTTCACGGCGAAGGTAATCGACTGGTAGACACGCAGCCACGGGCAAAGATTAGCGAGGCGTTCCCCGACCTGATAGCACGTCTCGAGGCCTGACAGCATCCCAATTTCCATATTTGGTTCGACTAAGACGCCCGCATCAGAGTAGAGCTTGAGCCAGCGCCTCAAGTGCTTTTCGCCTTGCATTATCTTCCACCGGTTCCTACCAGTTTTCCATTTTCGTGATGGCACCAACAGCGTGGCTGACGTGGCGCGGTCTCGTATCGCTTAGTGTCACCTTCATCGCGATATTTGCTGCATATTTCGGCTCATGGGAGGGGGCGATTCAGGCGTTTGTAGGTGGTCCGACGCAGACTCGGCCGGTGCTATTCCTCGTAGGCGACTCACTCACAGAGAACGGCGTGGACCCCGACAAGGCCGGATGGGCAGCGCTGCTTCGAAACCATTTCCGGCGCTCAGCGGATATTTTGCCCCGTGGGCTTTCGGGTTACAACACCAAGTAGGTTATCCACACTCCGTTGGCGTATTTCGTCAGGCAACTCATTTTGCCTGGATATTGTGACTCCATTTACAGGTGGTTCATTGAGTTCGCTCTACCCATCATCAATCGCGAACTATCCAGCGGGGTCGCTCGCCCAGCCTTGATTACTCTGTGGCTTGGGGCAAATGATGCTGCTCTTGTCGATGGTCCGTCAGGACGACAGCATGTTCCAATAGGCGTTTACACCACGAACCTGATTGAGATTATCAGGAGCTTGAGAGCAAGTGCGCCTCGTGCCGATATTCTGCTGATCACACCTCCACATGTGGACGATGCTGCTCGTCGGAAACGCTCTAAGTCTGAGAGACTGGACCGTTCAAACTCTTTGGCGGGCGATTACGCCCGGGCCTGTGTGGAGGTGGCCAAGGATGTTGATGTCCCTGTATTGGATTTGCACAGCTGGTTCAACGCCATGCCGCCGCGCGAGCGCTCCCTGAGCCTTGAAGACGGGCTGCATTTGTCAGCGTGGGGGAATCGATTGATGGAGCGCTTGCTACGGGTAAAAATCGCCGAGTCATTCCCCGAACTGATGGCTCGCCTACACGTTCAGGACATCCCCGACTGGCGTCAGCTGAGTTGAAATCGGTGACTCACTTGTTACTATCAAGAACTTTGGCGTCATCGGTGATATCGGTGCCAGTTCTGGAGCCGAAAGCTGAATGCACAGCTGTAGGTTAAATAATAGTGAAGTTGCAGACCCCGATGGTGAACGCACGATGTTCATCCTCGGTATATGCTTGCAGCTGTCTTTAGGTTCAACAATCCAGTTCATTTCGACTGTCCTCAAGGACAGATGCGGATTTGCACGATATCGCTTCTTGACTTTGCGACATTCGAGTAAGGAAGTAAGCACGTATAACATTTGTTTCACTTATGATGTGCTAACTGATGTTCAATCTAGCTAATCTCGTGCAAAGAATAACGTTCGCATGCGTTGGATCTTGTTCGCTCTCTGGTTCAAAGGGGTGTAAGTGATAAGGGACCGGATGAGTATCTTCCAGCCGGCTCTGTCTTCGGCACAGCAGTGTAATAGAGCCAGGTATGGAGTTCGCGTGGTGGTATCCGTCGGGAAGTCTGAGTAAATAGGCGTCGAGGATCACGGGAGGATGGTGCGGGGTCGGCCAGGAAATTTCTTCTGCTCGCTTGGCTGAAAGTAGTCGTCCATGTACTTGTTTGTTGGAATATTGGCTGGGCGTCGTAAGATGTAACCAAATAGCCTCCACCGCTGGCGGAGGAAATGGTAACGAAGCGGTTCGGTTCCGGTGCGGTCGTACAGCTCTTCGTTTGTTACAATTTCCGGGTAGATAACGCTGAGATGGTCGGGGTCCTCGCTCAGTGTCGGCAGATAAAGTCGGCATCGTCGGCGTGGACGATCACATCCTCAAGGATAGATTGCGGGACGTCGAGGGTGTGACACACATAGTTTACTACGTTCACCCCGCCGGACGATCCACGGGGCATTGTAGTCATCACCGTACGTCGACGCGATGCAACGCGACTCGAGACCACTTGTCAAAAATCGGATCGGGCCCCATATCACAAGTTCCAACCCATCAAATGTCTCGAGCCAAACGTAGTCTATTTGCCTGCTTCACATTCGCCGCGTACATCGCTTGGGCGCTAGGGCCCTGTGAAGCGACCCTGACCCGAACCGGCATTCAACCCAAACTGCGACCGGTATTGCTGCTAGCTGGCGATTCATTGACCGAGGAGGGTACGGACCCAAAGTCCATGGGGTGGGTCACCCAATTGCAGTATGACTGCGCCCGGTCGGCGGATATTGTGCACCGAGGACTCTCAGGATACAACACCAAGTACGAAATCTCCGTGTCCATTGCGGTGATTGATTGGACTTGAACTGACTGTGTGACTTTGCGCAGATGGTACCTGGAGTATTCGATGCCCATTATCGAAAGTGAGATCGCTAGCGGTATCTACACCCCCACCTTCATTACGGTATGGCTAGGCACCAATGACGCTGCACTGCCAGCAGGAAGCAGCTCGGGGCAGCACGTCCCCATAGAGACGTACAAGGAGAACCTGAAGAAAATCACGCAAGCCTTTCGGACGATGACACCCGGTGCACGGATATTGTTGATCACACCGCCACACATTGACGATTATACTCGACAACAGCGCGCTAACGTATGAAGGGGCCAAGCGAGGATTGATAGACCGAACGAATGCCATGATGGGGAATTATTCACGTGCATGTGTGGAGGCTGCGTATGATCTTGGTGTACCAGTACTGGATCTGTACACGTACTTCAACGACATGCCCGAGTTGCAACGCCGCAATTTGCTTAAAGATGGACTCCACTTGAATACGGAAGGCAACAAGTTGATGTATGAGCAGCTGAAAGACAAGATCCAGTCCAAGTTCCCCGACGTGGCGGACAAACTCAGGCTCTGGCAAACCCCGCCAGCCAGCAATTTCGTCAACAGTAATTCAACCGAAACTCCAGCTCCAGCAAATAGCACTTCAGCAAATAGCACGACCGCGAACGCTGCTGGTACTGCAGGCATCACTGCAAACTCGCTAGCCAACCCAAGCCGGAATCTGAGAAATACCTAACTTAAGATTTACTACTCTTGAATCAAGAGTCTTGATCGATATTCGACACGTCTGACCAAAGAGTCTGGTCAGCAAGTATGTGCTCGGTGGATATTCCAAATTCATAGCGGCCTTCACAATTGGATTATTGGACACTCCGGATGTCACTTCACTTATTACCAACACCATCACGAGATGATTCGCACTTCATCTATCTAGCACACTTGATGCATCATGGGCATGGCAAACACCAAGTGTGACACTGCTTGTTTTCCTTCCTGGTAAAAAGAGATTACTGTATGTAGCCCATTCGTTGTGCCTGGTGTATCTTTTGCCAACTGGTTTTCCGTCAAGGACTTCATTGCTTGGTCCAGTACATCATCGATGTTTACGTCTCCGGAAAGCCCTTCCTGCGACGCTATTGACAAATCCCCAGGATGCTTAAGCCTTGTCGGTGTACACATCAAGGCATCATCATTTCTCAGTCCACCTCACTTCAGCGCGGTCCGAGGGTCCATTTAGCTTGTCTCCCGACTCGGTATCAATTACTGGGTTCCTCCCTGATTCATAAAGATGGCGATAACGAAGCGGACCAAGTGGAGCCTGGGTGTTGGCTGCTTCGTGCTAGGAACTGTCGCCATCATGTGGGCGGCAGGAACCTGGGACGCCATTTTCGACGGATCAGCCGTCACGCCTAAACTACGATCGGTTCTTCTGCTGACAGGAGACTCGCTGACCGAGAAGGGCACGGAACCTGAGACAAAGGGCTGGGTCACTCGGCTGCAGGACGAATACAGACGCGCAGCGGACGTTATCCCTCGAGGACTCGGAGGCTACAATACAAGGTAATTCAGGTGTACGTGTTTATCGGAATCACTTTGTTGCCACGTACTAACATCTTGTTGTATTTAATCTCTGCAGATGGTATTTGAAGTATGCGATTCCGACCCTCGAGAAGGAGATACTTAGCGGTGTATACACGCCGACCTTCGTCACGGTATGGTTCGGTGCTAATGATGCAGCGTTGCCCAACGGAAGCAGCTACGAACAGCACGTCCCGAGGGAGATATACAAGCAAAACCTTGTCAAGATCGTCAACGCGTTCAAGGCAATGGCACCTAAGGCCGGCATTTTACTTATCACGCCTCCCCACGTTGACGATGCCGCTCGGTTGGAACTCTCTATGGACTTAAAGGACGACAAGCACGGAGTGATCGACCGCACGAATGCTATGGCGGGGAAATACGCGCAAGCTTGCGTGGAGACTGCGGAAACAATGGGCGTCCCTGTGCTTGACTTGTACTCGTACTTCAACAATATGTCCGAGTGGGAACGTGACGAGTTGCTCTCGGACGGACTGCATTTGAATTTGAAAGGCAACAAACTGATGTTCGAGCAGCTACAAAATACAATGAGCGAAAATTTCACTGGCGTGGTGAACAAACTATGGTCGTGGCAACTCCCGAGCTACGCAAGATGGGTGGAAGATGATCCTTGGAGTCCTGACAGTGAAGACGATGAGAGTAGCGATGCAAATGACACGGCAGTAGCCACCTCAGCTCCAGAAACCGGAAACAACACTATAGATTCTTCAGCTTCATCAAGCAGCAGCTCAGACAACTCTACAAGCATCACAAAAGCCAGCCTGAATCTTAGATATATATGAGAACAGACTTAGATTGTACAATATACGAATTTGCTACAGGTTCGCCGACAAGGTTTTCGACAATTCTTTCTGCATCACTGTGCTAGTGGTGAAAACGTGCCAACGTCCAATTTTGCTGCACACAGCCATAACCTTTGGTTGCCGCGTAAGCGTAATGCAATACAGCACAATACAGTTTTCAAGATTCAGTTACCAGTATCTGCTGAGCATACATCTTTTCGCGTGAGTAACAGCGTGTTGCGACCGAGCTCTTAACAAACTAAGAGTTGGTCTTTCTTGCTGTATGATACAATCTGTAAGAATAGGATACTACGTAGCATCCCACCATAGAGATTAATGTAATCGAAATGTCCATCCAACACGATGCCAGCGTCACTTGGCGAAAACATTCTCCACGCCAAGTTGGATCCATTGGTATCGAATGGAGGCGTTGACCACCATGGTGAGCTCTTCAAGTGTCATGCCACCTGCTCTTCGTTCTCGAGGCTGGTTGCGTGACGACATCTCAAAACCCCACTCTGACCCTGAGTCAAATTGATCGTCTTCGCTCTCCTCATCCTCATGATCAAGACACAACTCCTCCAAGTCCTCAAGAACACGTCTTGCCACCTCCCGCACATCTTCAGTTGATAGATCAGCATTGTTACCATTCTCACCTACAAGCACAACGTTACGATCTTGATATCGTTCCCATGAACCAACGTGACTCGAACAGCCCGAAGACGACGGCGAGGAGGAGGATCTTGCCCACCGCTCTGTGGAGACCATGGTATGCTGTACACGCTGTGCGGCCCAAGTGGAAACGACCGCTCGACTAATGTACTACTTGAAGCTGTAACGAACAACCGAGACATTCTTCGCCCCAAACTGTCAGATCGACGGATCGACATGAGCTCCGCGAACTCTGATACCACACCGTCGATGGCGACACCGCCACCGCGTCCAGTGATTTCCTTGTGGGAGACTCGCTCACTGAACGTGGTTCTGATCCGGACAGTGCTGGATGGGTCTCGTTGATGCTGCACCGCTACAACCGATCGGCTGATATCGTCCCACGCGGACTCTCGGGCTACAACACCAAGTAAACCTCCTGTCTGTTGTATTGCTGCATTCAAAACTGCATTGAAATTAACGATCGCAGTTGTCATCGTAGATGGTTCATCGAGTTCGCTTTGCCGTCGATCGAACAAGAGCTTTCCGAAAGTGTTCGCTCACCAAACCTCATCACGCTGTGGCTTGGCACCAGTGACACTGCACTCCCGGATGGTGACGCGGTCAAACAGCACGTGCCATTTGCGGAGTATACTGCAAACTTGGCCAAGATCGTCCGTGCTTTCCAGTTGAATGCACCCAGCGCCAAGATACTTCTGATCACACCGCCGCATGTTGATGACACTGTTCGACAGTCACGATCATCTACGAACCAGGCGGAGTGCACGAATGCCGTTGCGAGTGAATATGCACGAGCGTGTGCGGACGTCGCTCGTGAACTCGAGTTGAACGTGCTGGATATGCACTCCTACTTTAACGCCTTTCCCGAAAGCGATCGAAACGCCTGCTTGAATGACGGGCTGCACTTCACGGCGAAGGTAATCGACTGGTAGACACGCAGCCACGGGCAAAGATTAGCGAGGCGTTCCCCGACCTGATAGCACGTCTCGAGGCCTGACAGCATCCCAATTTCCATATTTGGTTCGACTAAGACGCCCGCATCAGAGTAGAGCTTGAGCCAGCGCCTCAAGTGCTTTTCGCCTTGCATTATCTTCCACCGGTTCCTACCGGTTTTCCATTTTCGTGATGGCACCAACAGCGTGGCTGACGTGGCGCGGTCTCGTATCGCTTAGTGTCACCTTCATCGCGATATTTGCTGCATATTTCGGCTCATGGGAGGGGGCGATTCAGGCGTTTGTAGGTGGTCCGACGCAGACTCGGCCGGTGCTATTCCTCGTAGGCGACTCACTCACAGAGAACGGCGTGGACCCCGACAAGGCCGGATGGGCAGCGCTGCTTCGAAACCATTTCCGGCGCTCAGCGGATATTTTGCCCCGTGGGCTTTCGGGTTACAACACCAAGTAGGTTATCCACACTCCGTTGGCGTATTTCGTCAGGCAACTCATTTTGCCTGGATATTGTGACTCCATTTACAGGTGGTTCATTGAGTTCGCTCTACCCATCATCAATCGCGAACTATCCAGCGGGGTCGCTCGCCCAGCCTTGATTACTCTGTGGCTTGGGGCAAATGATGCTGCTCTTGTCGATGGTCCGTCAGGACGACAGCATGTTCCAATAGGCGTTTACACCACGAACCTGATTGAGATTATCAGGAGCTTGAGAGCAAGTGCGCCTCGTGCCGATATTCTGCTGATCACACCTCCACATGTGGACGATGCTGCTCGTCGGAAACGCTCTAAGTCTGAGAGACTGGACCGTTCAAACTCTTTGGCGGGCGATTACGCCCGGGCCTGTGTGAGGTGGCCAAGGATGTTGATGTCCCTGTATTGGATTTGCACAGCTGGTTCAACGCCATGCCGCCGCGCGAGCGCCCCTGAGCCTTGAAGACGGGCTGCATTTGTCAGCGTGGGGGAATCGATTGATGGAGCGCTTGCTACGGGTAAAAATCGCCGAGTCATTCCCCGAACTGATGGCTCGCCTACACGTTCAGGACATCCCCGACTGGCGTCAGCTGAGTTGAAATCGGTGACTCACTTGTTACTATCAAGAACTTTGGCGTCATCGGTGATATCGGTGCCAGTTCTGGAGCCGAAAGCTGAATGCACAGCTGTAGGTTAAATAATAGTGAAGTTGCAGACCCCGATGGTGAACGCACGATGTTCATCCTCGGTATATGCTTGCAGCTGTCTTTAGGTTCAACAATCCAGTTCATTTCGACTGTCCTCAAGGACAGATGCGGATTTGCACGATATCGCTTCTTGACTTTGCGCCATTCGTTCCCAGTCGAAGCAAGCACAAATTGAAGACCACCACATGGCGCACCTCTAACAGCTCTTAGACGGGCCTGCTGATCGGCTCATTTAGTCCATCACCTTCTAAATATTATATTTTAGACTGAAATGATTGCACTTTTACCTCATGATTATGCATTTTTAAACCTGCAATATCGAATTAATTGGACTGAAGAGGTATTTTTGAGATGAACCAGTTTCGCTAGGATCTCTCTGCATCCTCGCGTCGGGTCACAACAGTGTGACACACATACTGTACCACGTCCACCGCCGGACGATCCACGGGGCATTGTAGTCATCACCGTACGTCGACGCGATGCAACGCGACTCGAGACCACTTGTCAAAAATCGGATAAGGGGCCCATATCACAAGTTCCAACCCACCAAATGCCTCTAACCGTTCGAGCCAAACGCAGTCTATTTGCCTGCTTCGCATTCGCCGCGTACATCGCTTGGGCGCTAGGGGCCTGGGAAGCGATCCTGATCCGAACCGGCATTCGACCCAAACTGCGACCGGTATTGCTGCTAGCTGGCGATTCATTGACCGAGAAGGGCACGAACCCAAAGTCCATGGGGTGGGTCACCCAATTGCAGTATGACTACACCCGGTCGGCGGATGTTGTGCCCCGAGGACTCTCAGGATACAACACCAGGTACGAAATCTCCGTGTCCATTGCGGTGATTGATTGGACTTGAACTGACTGTGTGACTTTGCGCAGATGGTACCTGGAGTATTCGATGCCCATTATCGAAAGTGAGATCGCTAGCGGTATCTACACCCCCACCTTCATTACGGTATGGCTAGGCGCCAATGACGCTGCACTGCCAGCAGGAAGCAGCTCGGAACAGCACGTCCCCATAGAGACGTACAAGGAGAACCTGAAGAAAATCACGCAAGCCTTTCAGACGATGACACCCAATGCACGGATATTGTTGATCACACCGCCACACGTTGACGACTCTGCTCGACAACGACGCGCGAGAAGGTATGAAGGGGCCAAGCGAGGATTGATAGACCGAACGAATGCCATGGCGGGGAATTATTCACGTGCATGTGTGGAGGCTGCGTATGATCTTGGTGTACCAGTACTGGATCTGTACACGTACTTCAACGACATGCCCGAGTGGCGACGCCGCAATTTGCTTGAGGATGGACTCCACTTGAATACGAGAGGCAACAAGTTGATGTATGAGCAGCTGAAAGACAAGATCCAGTCCAAGTTCCCCGACGTGGCGCACAAACTCAGGCTCTGGCAAACCCCGTCATTCAGCAAATTGGTCGACAGCGATCCATGGACGATGGACACTCCAACCGAAACTCCAGCTCCAGCAAATAGCACTTCAGCAAATAGCACGACCGCGAACGCTGCTGGTACTGCAGGCATCACTGCAAACTCGCTAGCCAACCCAAGCCGGAATCTGAGAAATACCTAACTTAAGATTTACTACTCTTGAATCAAGAGTCTTGATCGATATTCGACACGTCTGACCAAAGAGTCTGGTCAGCAAGTATGTGCTCGGTGGATATTCCAAATTCATAGCGGCCTTCACAATTGGATTATTGGACACTCCGGATGTCACTTCACTTATTACCAACACCATCACGAGATGATTCGCACTTCATCTATCTAGCACACTTGATGCATCATGGGCATGGCAAACACCAAGTGTGACACTGCTTGTTTTCCTTCCTGGTAAAAAGAGATTACTGTATGTAGCCCATTCGTTGTGCCTGGTGTATCTTTTGCCAACTGGTTTTCCGTCAAGGACTTCATTGCTTGGTCCAGTACATCATCGATGTTTACGTCTCCGGAAAGCCCTTCCTGCGACGCTATTGACAAATCCCCAGGATGCTTAAGCCTTGTCGGTGTACACATCAAGGCATCATCATTTCTCAGTCCACCTCACTTCAGCGCGGTCCGAGGGTCCATTTAGCTTGTCTCCCGACTCGGTATCAATTACTGGGTTCCTCCCTGATTCATAAAGATGGCGATAACGAAGCGGACCAAGTGGAGCCTGGGTGTTGGCTGCTTCGTGCTAGGAACTGTCGCCATCATGTGGGCGGCAGGAACCTGGGACGCCATTTTCGACGGATCAGCCGTCACGCCTAAACTACGATCGGTTCTTCTGCTGACAGGAGACTCGCTGACCGAGAAGGGCACGGAACCTGAGACAAAGGGCTGGGTCACTCGGCTGCAGGACGAATACAGACGCGCAGCGGACGTTATCCCTCGAGGACTCGGAGGCTACAATACAAGGTAATTCAGGTGTACGTGTTTATCGGAATCACTTTGTTGCCACGTACTAACATCTTGTTGTATTTAATCTCTGCAGATGGTATTTGAAGTATGCGATTCCGACCCTCGAGAAGGAGATACTTAGCGGTGTATACACGCCGACCTTCGTCACGGTATGGTTCGGTGCTAATGATGCAGCGTTGCCCAACGGAAGCAGCTACGAACAGCACGTCCCGAGGGAGATATACAAGCAAAACCTTGTCAAGATCGTCAACGCGTTCAAGGCAATGGCACCTAAGGCCGGCATTTTACTTATCACGCCTCCCCACGTTGACGATGCCGCTCGGTTGGAACTCTCTATGGACTTAAAGGACGACAAGCACGGAGTGATCGACCGCACGAATGCTATGGCGGGGAAATACGCGCAAGCTTGCGTGGAGACTGCGGAAACAATGGGCGTCCCTGTGCTTGACTTGTACTCGTACTTCAACAATATGTCCGAGTGGGAACGTGACGAGTTGCTCTCGGACGGACTGCATTTGAATTTGAAAGGCAACAAACTGATGTTCGAGCAGCTACAAAATACAATGAGCGAAAATTTCACTGGCGTGGTGAACAAACTATGGTCGTGGCAACTCCCGAGCTACGCAAGATGGGTGGAAGATGATCCTTGGAGTCCTGACAGTGAAGACGATGAGAGTAGCGATGCAAATGACACGGCAGTAGCCACCTCAGCTCCAGAAACCGGAAACAACACTATAGATTCTTCAGCTTCATCAAGCAGCAGCTCAGACAACTCTACAAGCATCACAAAAGCCAGCCTGAATCTTAGATATATATGAGAACAGACTTAGATTGTACAATATACGAATTTGCTACAGGTTCGCCGACAAGGTTTTCGACAATTCTTTTCTGCATCACTGTGCTAGTGGTGAAAACGTGCCAACGTCCAATTTTGCTGCACACAGCCATAACCTTTTGGTTGCCGCGTAAGCGTAATGCAATACAGCACAATACAGTTTTCAAGATTCAGTTACCAGTATCTGCTGAGCATACATCTTTTCGCGTGAGTAACAGCGTGTTGCGACCGAGCTCTTAACAAACTAAGAGTTGGTCTTTCTTGCTGTATGATACAATCTGTAAGAATAGGATACTACGTAGCATCCCACCATAGAGATTAATGTAATCGAAATGTCCATCCAACACGATGCCAGCGTCACTTGGCGAAAACATTCTCCACGCCAAGTTGGATCCATTGGTATATCGGCACATAATCACATCGCCAATCTGTGGCCACGAGATTCTCGAAATTTTACTTGCTGCACCCCATTGCACCCACTTCCCTGTCTGCCACCGAGCTCGTGGACCAATGTTTCTTGATATCTATACCATGCATCCATATAATCCCATTAGCAGTTTGTGCTGCTAATCATTTCACGGTTGAAGTGTAACATCTCGAGGCCACTGTCAGGGGAAGATGACTATGCCGCCCTTCGACGAGTACTAGATACCATACGTGAATTCCTTCTGCACGGGGTAAGAAGACTGGGCCATTCGTGAATTCACCCGTCGCCCGATCATCGAGTCGAACTACCAAGTCCCGTCAAAATGACGGTCTCAAGACGGGCTAAGTATGTTCTACTAACTTGCGGCTTCATACTTGGGGTGCTCTTCATATCGTGGATATCTGGCGCCTGGGACTCCACTCAAGACGGATCAACCGAACTGCGGCCGGTGCTACTACTGGCAGGAGACTCGCTAACCGAGAAGGGTACGAACCCCACGACAAAAGGTTGGGTCACCATGTTGCAGAACGTGTATACGCGTTCGGCCGACGTCGTACCACGTGGACTCTCGGGCTACAACACAAGGTATACCAGTTGGCTCATTCCCGTATCCACAATATCCGGTCGTCATTTGATCATGTATGTGTTTTGTCTCTACAGGTGGTATTTGAAGTATGCGATACCGACCCTCAAGAAAGAGATCAATCACGGCGTCTACACGCCGGTCTTCATCACAGTATGGTTGGGTGCCAACGATGCAGCGCTGCCCAATGGAGGCAGCTACAAGCAGCACGTTCCGAAGGAGACGTACAAAGCGAACCTTGTCAAAATCGCGCACGCTTTCAAGGAGATGGCACCAGACGCAGAGATTTTGTTAATCACCCCTCCCCACATTGACGACAATGCTCGGCTCAAACTTGCTGAGCAGAACAACCGATCAGTGGATCGGACGAATGCAATGACAGGAACATATGCCCAAGCTTGTGCGGAGGCTGCGGAGTTACTGGACGTCCGTGTGCTCGACTTGCATTCGTACTTCAACAACATCTCTGAGTCGGAACGCAACAATTTACTCGAGGACGGACTTCACCTGAATTCGAAAGGTAATGAACTGATGTTCCAACAGCTGCAAAAAGCGATGAGCGGAAACTTCACCAACGTAGTGAATAAATTGTGGTCGTGGCAACTTCCAGCCTTCGAGAAATGGGTGGAAGATGACCCGTGGATTCCAGACGGTGAAGACGATGAGAGCAGCGATATTACAGATACATCGACCAGGTAAGATCCAATTCCTCATCCCCGGATATTGAAGACAGCACCCCGAGTTGATACATAGCACTGTGGTCAACGCCACAGACACCTCCATCATCGCTCAATAGCGATTCACTGCGGACGTTCTGCGCTTTAGATGCACGCTAGTGCATACGTCTAATTGTACTCGGCAACGATATAATTCATACTGTACGCCGACAGCACTTTCAAATCCATGCATGTAGACCCGGTGCTGAGTCAAGTTGGCCGTCAACCTGATCCGTCTCGTCCACACACTACCTTTGATACCGTCACTCTTCAGTGACACTGAAGAGCGCTGAATCAGTGAAGGGTCTTCACGGGCTTGTAGTCATGCTTCGACTCCGCGGTCTCCTGAATCCGCTTTGCACTCGTCAAGTGACTATCTTATCTGTTGCAGCTTCAAGGATGTCCTCTACAGCGCTCCGGCGTCCGACATTGCTGCTGCTTGGCGACTCATTGACAGAGCAGGGCTCGGATCCGAATATCGGTGGGTGGGTGTGCAAGCTCCAATATTGCTACACCCGGTCGGCTGACGTGGTGGTGCGAGGCCTCTATGGCTACAGCACCGAGATGTTCGTCCGACAAGCTCTTCCTAAACTTGCGCGAGAGGTGGGCACGTGGTCGGAGCCTCCAGCGCTTGTAACACTTTGGCTCGGTGGAAACGATTCAGCTTTACTGTCGGGTTACGAGGCTGCACTACATGTGCCGCTTGCACAGTACCGTGCCAATCTGCGTACTATTGTGGTCGAACTTCAGCAGAAGGCACCAGAAGCTGCCATCTTGTTGATAACTCCTCCAGCAGTCAATGATCAATTGCGACTCGAGCTATCAGGTGATGGCGAGTTGGACTTTTCCAATGCAGGAACGGCCGCGTATGCACAAGCGTGCGTTGAGGAAGCCCATGCCATAGGAGTGTCGGTGCTGGATCTGCACACCACAATGAACGCTCTGAATGAACAGGAGCGTAAGGATTGCCAGAATGACGGATTGCACCTCACCACGAAGGGCAACGCGTTGGTCGCTGACGCGATTCTTGCGACTGTCGAACGGAGTTCCCAACACTTGCGAGGCGTCTGAATAAATGGGAGCATCCGGATTATCTCGCTTTGCTAGCCAAGGTGGAGAAATAACGCCAATGTTTATCGGGCGCGGCACAACGTCCAGCCTCTCACTTCCGTCATTAAATTATTCGGTCTTGGGTTTTGTCGACGTCGACGGGTCTAAGTCATTTCCACTACTCACGTTCGTCGTGTCCTTCAAATACTTGAGTATCAAATACCAATCCATGACAAATAGCACCAGGATAATTATTGTTGCGGGGACCGAACGCACTGATAGAAGCGCCACGTTCAGCACAGCCACGAGTCCGAGCTTCCATTCCGTTGGGAGTGCTTGAAGTTCTAGCTGTGCATTGTCCGTAGTACGAACGTCCTGCTGTGGCGGAATAGTATGCACGATACCCTCTTCAGCATCGTTTTCATGCAACTCCTCGTCCGAGTCGGACTCCGATTCGTCATCCGAGTCTGAGTCCGATTCGCCGTCTCCTTTCGATTCGAAGTCATCATCGTCATCGTCATCGTCATCGTCAGACTCTTCAATTGGACGGAGTAGTTTATCCGGTTTTAAGGACGGATTTACAGAGGTCTTGGCAATGTCACCTGCATCAATAGAAGCATTGGGTTGGGTGGTCTCATCATCTGACTCACTGGGTGAGAGTCTTTTCGCACTGCCGCCGTGCGCGCAGCTTTCACCATGGCCTTCTTGCTTGATCGTCCACGACGCGAGAGCTGTGCTGTCAAGATGGCCGTGGAGATGGCGTTCTCCCATTCGTTGTACTCGCTCTGAGACGACGCACAGATCTTCCAGCAACGCTTTTTGTGCGAACGAGGAACATATAAGGCGTGGGCGCTGCGTCAAGGCTTAGACTGCTTGTGATAGCCAATGATGCGTGCTTGTTCGTCAAGTTCAGCTTTGCTATTGACAGTCCTCGCCGAGCCGCAGTCTCCGAGTCGTAGTAGCGCAAGATACATTTTCGGGGGTCTAGCACAAACCACTTGCGATACCAGTTTCGTCCACGGAACTTCACACTGCGCTGGATGATGAGCGACCCAGCCTTACCTTGCAACACACCTCGGCGAGGGGCCTGCACTTCTCTGGGAACTGCAACGGCAGGCGCGGATGTTCTACGAGGAATCAGCTTTCGCGTTTTTCTCGGTGTAGAACCATCGTCGTCGCCTCCATTGCCATGCACAAAAGGCTTGGTAATGAGCGAGATGGACGAGTTCATTAGATGCCGTGGATTCATTGAATTGGTCCTAGTGTGCTCGATAAAACCCATTCGACGATTGTCCGCGTCCATAGCTCCAGCATCGCTTCCATCAGCTAACGATAGATCATCCTGAGAAAAACCGATGCACTTGACAGTTGACGCAGTCCATTTTGCTGCGACGGCATTGTTTGCGACTCAACCTCCGCCCAGTAGATTAGCACTTTGGCCTTACCCCACGTGTATGTGTTGTCCCACGTCAGCGTGCATGTACCCGGAGCAGTGCATCGATAAAAACCCTTAATAGGTTTCACATCAGCACCCTCACGCGAGTACGCACGTATCATCCCTCCTTCAAAAGTAGCGCTGAATCCAATATTGTGTTTCTTGGTCGTAAACTGCCATGACGCAACATCTCCAGCAGCACTCAGCGGCAACGTCACTGAGAAAGATTGCCCAGCTCTCACAGTCACAATTGTACCGGGCAGTCCTTCCAGCATCCGTGACGGAACCAGTAGACCATCTTCATCATCACTACTGTCCGAAGCTGATGCTGGGGCTTCTAGAAAATGCTTCAACACCGCAGATGCCTTAACTTCCGGAATTAGCATCAGCTGGGACAGATACGTCGTTAACTCGTTCCGCTTCTCTTCAATGTACTCATTGTCGTAGCGTTTGTTGCGCATTGATGGCAGGTCATGCGGCACGTGGGACTTAGGATACGTCTTAAGTAGCTACAGAGCACAATAATCAGTCAGTACCGTATCTCTCGTTAAAGTAACCCCTTCAACTTACTCGAGCATGTAGTGTACAGAATTGCTTGTAGCTGCGCTGCACCGCATGCCGTCTTTGCTTGTCTCCGTCGGCCGCGTCTTCTCCGTCTTCAGTCTCCGCTTCAAAGTACGCGGCTACTGTGAAGAGTGCGTAGTAGCTGCCACTGTCTGGCAGATACCGCAGTGGGTCCAGCGCCTTCTTCCTGGGTGAGAGATGCTTCTGGATCTTGTGGCCTTCGATTCGACACGCGACGAGGAGCTGTTTCTTGGGGCTTCGAGTGTTGCTGGAGAGGGAAGAGTCCTCGTCCCCGTTAGAGACGCATTCAGAATTCCCCATGAGCGCAGTTTCCGACTGAGGAGGAGCGGCGACTGCGTCGAAAACCATTGTGAGTCACTGGAGGCTGCTAGCGTAGCGCACTTGCTTTCTAGTAGAGACCCGGCTGTCGACGCACGTGGTGACAATCCTGCAACAGACGCTCTGGTCTGCGCCTGGCACAAATCGCTAAATTTAAAGAGATGTAAATCGTGTATTGGGATCTGAAGTTACACAAATTGTCTCTCAATCTTTCCTTTCGGAAGAAGGCGATGTGGTAAGTTGGCGATGAAAGGCAACGAAGTGAAAATGACTGAAGGTTTGTATGCTCAAGTGGAAGGGAAGGCAAATCTGGCGACAACTTCAACTTTCATTTCTTCATTTCCTTTTTTTTTTATTTTTTTTATTCGATAATTTCATCTTTCCCTTCTCTATACGCACACACACACACACACACACACAGTCTCTCTCTCTCACACACACTCACACTCACACGCACACGCACAAGCACAAGCAACAACGAACAACAACAACGACGCAATGATCGCAATAGACAAAACTGAAGACTTCCAGACAGCAGTCAACGCGACGCAAGAAAAACCACTGGTAGTCTGGTTCACGGCATCATGGTGTGGAGGCTGCAAACTAGTGGCGCCTACACTGGAAAAGATGGCCGAAGAACTACACAACCACGCAACCTTCATCCAAGTGGACGCTGAACAACTGGAGACGCTATGCGAAGAAGTAGAAGTGGACAACTTCCCGCACTTTCGAGTGTACAGAGCTGGCAAAGTGGAGGGAGATCTGACGAGCTCTAAGGCTGAGAAAGTGGAGGAGTTCATTCGTGGGCTGGTGGTGACGACAGCGGAAGCTCCAGTGGCTGCTGAAGCTCAAGAGCAAGAGACGGTGGTGGAGGAGACGTCCACAGTGGAGGAAGCTCTGGAAAATGAAGCTGTGTCGGCGGAGGAAGCGATGATTGGTGTTATTGCCGAGACTTTACAGGAAGTGGTGGCGGCGGAAGTGGCGGCGGGAGTTGCTGCTGAAGACGCCGTACCAAAGGAAGATACAGAGATGGCAGAGCCCATTAAGGTTGATGATGGCTCCAAGAAACGTCAAGAGCGTGAGGCCTCAGAGGTGGACAGTGAACAGGTGACGAAGAAGGCCAAGACCGAAGAGCAAGATGTCGGACAAGAGATCGTATCTGTGGAGTTGGCTATTACTGTGGGTGCTGAGGCGGATGTGGTGAACGAAGAGGCTCAGAAGGAACAAGAAGTCGCTGAAGAAGAAATCGAGGAAGTCGCAATCAACGACGAGTTCAGATCAGCTCAAGAACCCGCCGTTAGTGACAAGATCGACGTTGTGGAAGAGGCTACGCCCAGCGACCACCTCGATGCAGCTGAAGAGGCTGCGCTCATTGAGCACTTTGATGTAACTGAAGTGGTTACGACTAGTGACAAGCTCGATGCACGTGAGGCTGACACTGCTGTTACGAACGCTCCCGCCGCATAAGCAGGTTGCTGGGTTCTCAGAACCGTCGTAGGCAGATCAACGCTTTGATTTGGGCTTGTCGAAGTAGCAAACCAAGCAGCGCATCATGCTGGAAATGATGACATGTCTGTCGAAGGAGTAGGGAAGACAGTATGAGTCACGTTCATGCTGAACGCATTTTATTTGAAAGGGACTAGTAGCGTTTACAGCTGCTTCCACGTTTTCATGGCGAATGTCTCCCAAAATCTACAGGCACGCTCCGTCTCTATGAATCTACTGCAGACGTACAACCTCAACCACAGCAAACTTATCGCTGTCCTTGATCGCAGCCTTAAACTCCTTCTTGAGGTCCTTCTCACTCTTACTCGACAGTTTCTGCTCCTTGATCTGTTGCAAAACCTGGTCACGAAGCTTCTCCATCTCCAGTTCCTTGCCAGATCCCTTCAGCACCGCCTTAATCATCTTACTCCACTTAACCGGCTTCTCTGTCTTGCTCTTCTTGCTTGAAGAAGAGTCATCAGCTTCGGCCTCTGCTGGTCGCTTCTTGCTGGCTTCCTGCTCCACTGGCTTGTTGTCAGTCGCCTGATTGGTCTCAGGTGCTGAGGCATTGAACGCCGTCTCGTAGATCGTCCAGATGCGCTCCACCATCACTGTATCCCTCAACGCAATGCTGTTGCTCACAAAGTTGACAAACTTGTTCTTCTTGCGAGGCACATTGTCGTAGCCTGCGATGCGTGTGAGAGCGCCTTGCACCTTGCGGTCTTCAGGACACGTGGCCATCTGCACAGCTTCCATCCATCGCTCCTGAGGCGTCTGCTTCTTGCCGTTTTTCGTCTTGGTCTTGTCTCCTTGGAACAAACTGCCTTCGTACTTCTCCGCCTCGGAGATGCAGCTCGTGTGTGCTGCGTAGTCGTTGCCTTCGAACACGACGCTGCAGTCCACGCAACTCACAGCCCAACAGTTGCGACAACGTCCAGCATGTGCATCTACCTTGTTCTTCTTGAGCGTCTCATTGCAGCCTTCACACACGAAAAACACCATCGCCACCACAGTTGATACAGCAACGTCAGTCAATGCTCAATTGGCTGTCAAGCGTCGCCAATCAGCAGATCTATGTGGCACACACTGAATAGCACCATTCAAGCACCATTCTTACCACATTACCAGCTATTTTTGGCGGGAACATCTTAAAGTTTTTGTAGCCACTTTTGATTTTTACTATGGAGGAGCATAATGCGAAGGAAGTGAGTGAAGCTGCAGCAGCTTTGACTGCTGCTGCGTCTACTGAGGCGAATAACGAGACGGGGAAGAAGCGCGAACGTGAGGAGAATGAAGACGAAAATGAAGAGGAAGTTCTGACGCTCTCGGACGTCCTCAAGCACGACGAACAGCTCACGGAGGCGGCAGACGCGGTGCTGGGCGACGCCAGCGACACACACTGCAGTTACCCCATGGGCTACATGCGTCAGGCAGTGTATGCCTGCATGACCTGCACTCCTGATGCACTGGAGCATCCTGAGAAGCGAACAGGCGTGTGTCTCGCCTGTACATACAACTGCCACCAAGACCACGAACTCGTGGAGCTCTACACAAAGCGAGCCTTCCGCTGCGATTGCGGCAACTCCAAGTTCCCAGAGAGTATGTAGACAATAATTGTTATCATTGTTATTCTAGGTGGAGTGGTGACTAAACTTATTGGAAATTTATGGTGGCTCTAGGGAATCCGTGCAAGTTGGAGACGGAAAAAGCGGCAACAAACCCAAATAACACGTACTCACAGAACTATGGCGGATTGTATTGTAATTGCCACCGACCGTATCCCGATCCAGAGCGTACGACGGAGGAGGTAATGGTGCAGTGTGTGATTTGTGAGGACTGGCTGCACGAAGAACACATTTTTCCGGCAACAGAGGCAGACAAACCTGACAGCAACACGGAGACTGCTTCAGATGCTACAAAGGCGGAGGGTATGGAGATAGAGACGTCTTCGATTCCAGCGGAGGATGAAGATACCGCTCCTGTTGATGACAATGCCGTATTTCCAGAGCACTTTGATGAACTTGTCTGCCTTGAGTGTATGCAGAAACACCCGTTCCTGTTGGCATACACGGCAGAACATCCCGACACAGCAGAGGTGGTGGAAGAAGACAATGCTGCAACTGAGAGTGACGGCATTGCCGAACCACAGGAAACAGACCAAGTTGAATGTACTCTTAAGGAGAAGCAAAAACAACTGGAAGCTGAAGGTTCAACGACACTGCGTCCGACGTTCTGGTCGAGTGATTGGCGAAGTGACCTTTGCCAATGCTCAGCATGCGTTGCTCTGTTTGAAAAGCATGGCATTGCGTACCTCTTGGACAATGAAGACTCTTTGCATGTGTATGAAGCCAATGCGAGGGAAAAGAAGGTTGCTTCCGACGAGGAGCTGGCGCAGCGTGCCTTCGCAAGTAAGCTATCTCATGAACAGCAAGTGGAGGTAGCAATGGGCTACAGTCTCATGAAGAACAATCTGCAGCAATACCTCGCTGGCTTCGCATCTGCAGGCAAGACCGTGCGGGCAGAAGACATCAAGAGCTTTTTGATGGGTTAAACCAGACCAAGCGACAAAAGACGGATTGATAGGCGACAAGACCGTAGCCAGCAGGAAAAAAACAAGGTAGATAAAGGTTTACTTCATTATACTGTCGTAATGTGGTTCATGATGCCGAGCACGTCAGTTCCAGTACATGTAGTAGCAAGCCTACTGAGCATCATTGCTCGGGCAACCACAACCTTTACTTCTGAAATTTACTTAAGAATTCGAATACCTGTGCCGACAGCGTAGGCTTCGCTGAGAGTGGGTCCCCGGCTTGGCAGTCTCGATTGCGACAGCTAAGCGAGCGCCCTGGTCGATTGCGCGCTTAGCGTCCAGTTCACCAGCTTCGTCAGCACCACCGATGCGGAATACCGTGACCCTCTTTTCTTGCAGCGGTTTCTCTAGCTCGCGTAGCGGTACTTGGCCAGCGCAAATGATCACAGTGTCTACGTCTAGAACCTGTTTGTTGCCCTTTTTGTCTGTGTAGTGCAGTCCAGCGTCGTCCACCTTGTTGTAAGACACACCACCAATCATTTTCACGTCGCGGTGCTTGAGTGAGAGTCGATGAATCCAGCCTGTGGTTTTTCCTAGGTCTTTGCCGTGCTTGGTACTCTTGCGCTGCATCAAATAAACTTCTCTTGGTGGTGGCAGAATATCGGGCTTAACACCAGCCACGCCACCGCGTACGGAATTGGTGGTATCAATACCCCACTCACGAGCAAAGACATTCACGCTAGAGCTTGTCGATTCTCCCACATGAGTGACAAACTCGGCTACGTCGAAGCCAATGCCGCCTGCGCCGATGACTGCTACCTTTTTCCCGACAGGCGCCTTGTGCTTGAGAACGTCAATGTAGCTTAGCACTTTTGGATGGTCTATACCTGGGATCTTCAATTCGCGAGGAAGTACTCCAGTAGCCATTACAACCTTGTCGAACCCCCTGCGGCCAGGTCTGCAGCCTCCACACGGTGACCAAGCTTTAGATTTACACCCTTGAGCTTCAACTGCTTCTCGAAGTAGCGCAGCGTCTCATAGAACTCTTCCTTGCCTGGGATAACCTTGGCCATGTTGAACTGGCCACCAATGGTGTCTGCCTGGTCGAAAAGTGTCACCTCATGACCTCGTATCGCTGCTGCTGTGGAGAATGATAAGCCTGCTGGCCCTGCTCCTACCACTGCCACACGCTGTGGGTCTTCACCACGAAAACAAATTGTCAGTACACACACCTAGAGGCAACTATTTTGATGAGATTGTAGTGCAAATGGCGTACCATTCGTGGCCGTGTAGTTCAGTAAGGTCTCGTAGCCTGAGCGTGGGTTTACAAGACAACTAGCAGTTATGCCCTTGAAAGTATGGTCTAGGCATGCCTGATTGCAACCAATACACGTATTGATCTCGTCCACCCGTCCCTCTTCCGTCTTGCAAACAAACTCCGGATCCGCTAGGAACGGCCGCGCCATCGACACCATGTCTGTAAAAAGAATCAATGCAGAGTGACTGAGAAAACAAATAAGCATTTGACTCGCAAGAAATGAGACTGACCTGCGCGCCCCTCGGCAATGATCTGCTCAGCGATGTCGGGCATATTGATGCGATTAGTCGTAATGAGCGGAATGGACACTTCCCCTTCATCTTTTGCGTGACCCACGAAAATCCTCCCCGCGGCACGCTTGTGGCGATCGTAGGGATGCGTGCCTCATGCCAGCCAATTCCTGTGTTAATAATCGTAGCACCTGCAGCCTCAATCTGCTTGGCGAGCATCACGATCTCGTCCCAGGAACTTCCCTTCTCTACTAAATCCAGCATGGACAAACGAAAAATGATGATGAAGTCCTTACCCACCGCCGCACGCACAGCCTTCATAATCTCAACAGGGAAACGGATTCGGTTCTCGTAGGGCCCACCCCATTGGTCTTTGCGCTTGTTCGTGTGCTCGACAATAAACTGGTTGATGAGGTAACCCTCCGAGCCCATGATCTCCACACCGTCGTAGCCTGCTTCCCGTGCACGTGCTGCACAGTCAGCATAGTCCTGAATTGTCCTCTCCACAGCAGAACTTGAAAGCTCCTTCGGAGTGAACCAGCCAATAGGTGCCTTGATAGCAGACGGCGCCACATTGAACGGGTGGTAACCGTAGCGTCCACTGTGCAGGATCTGCATGGCGATCTTGCCGTCGTACTGGTGCACTGCCTGCGTCACTTCCTTGTGTGCGTTCATCTCGCCTTGAGTCGTCAGTTTGGCTGCCAATGGGCTCACTCGACCGGCCCGATTGGGTGCAATGCCCCCAGTCACAATGAGCCCTACGTTGCCCTTAGCTCTGGATCATAAAAATCTACTTAGACGATGATTTAGTTCGCGACAGGGGAATAGATTCGTGAACGGACCTCTCGGCGAAGAAAGTAGCAAGGCGAGTGAGTGACTTGCCCTCCTCCAGCCCAGTGTGCATGGAGCCCATGAGCACTCTGTTCTTGAGCTGTGTGAAGCCCAAGTCTAGCGGTTGCAGTAGGTGCGGGTACTTGCTCATTGTCGACAGAAAGAGTCTCTCACTTGGTGTTGCTACGGCTTTTAGCTGAGTGATACATATGAGGGAGGACAACAAGAGTTTCACGTCCGAATCCGAGTCCGTTCGAAGAGACCACCAGAATGGCAGCTGTTTCGTATAAGTTCCACCCAATACAATTCCATAGTTGTAGAGTACTTAGTGAAGAAGGCATAAGTAACAATGAAAACGTCAGGTAGTATTCTTGTTGAAGTCCACAAACGGAAGCTGCTGAAACGAGAGAAATGCAGTCGTCTAGCGAAGATTTTCGATCAGCTCGACGGCAGTACAGCGTAGCGTAACTTGCCGTACATTTCATTGTTGGAGGAAACATTAGCAGTATCACACGCATAGCCGACTCCTACTCAGCTCAATAATGGTCAAGTTCAGAGCGAAGCATTCCTGCGCAATGGTGTGCGAGGATTGCGCCGCGACCAATGTGGACCTTGCTCTGCAAGTATACTATTGCTTTTGGTACTCTCAATTCGGATTCTGTGACTCTGGGTGACCCCAAACGCCAACATCCCGACGTTGTCGACACCCTCGGGAGAGATTTACGTTGCTTTTGACCACTTTAGATGAGCTGGCACGGCGTTGTGCTCATACATGCTGGTGCAAAACTGAGCACAATGGTGTGGGGAGCTGTCTGTTTGGTATTGACAAGCGCACGTATGTATTTTTACATGTAGTAAGCAGGCCAGTTGGCTGAACTCGATTGAATCTAACGTTGACGCTCTCTGTACAGCTTTGAGCGGAGCTCAGCTCAACGGCAACAAGTGGTCAGTGTTCTGATACAAGATTTATTGTGCTGCATGCAAGCAAGCTAGAACGACAGCGACATGGGGTTCGTTTGCGCTTGGACATTCAAGACATCGATCTAGTTTAGTAATCGAGTCAAGTCGGCAGCATAGACCGCAACTCGATGTGGAGTCAAAGTCTGCTAGTCGAGGTACAATCGAGTGTGACCGACACCGCGTGAGTATACGAGAGCCTAGCCGTTAATTAGTGTTGATTGCCGCTTCGTCACACAAAAATGTCTTTGACGGCGCGACGTCAGTGGGGAAAATTCTGTCTAACAATTGTCAGCCACATGCGTGTTTCTAGCACATTGAGCAATCTTTTCAGACCATTTGATTTGAGTTTTGTAAGTTTAATTCTTATGAATCAAATCGTGCGACTGTAGTAGACATTCGTAAAGCAGGCCCGTCTTTCGCACCATCGTGGGGACCCTTTCGTTCTGTATGCTTCAGTTTTGTCGTCTCACAATTGAATTTGTTCCAACAACACCCAAAGCTGCTGCACAACAGACAACACCCAAAAGCTACCGCACAACAGACAAACACATCATGGAAATTATATCCAGGTGTAGTGGCAATACACACCTCATGTCAGGAATGCTGGGAACTGTGGCCAAGACTGCCATCGCTCGACATGGCTCGGCGCTACTGCACTTGAACGCCTTCCGATCGGACTTTGACAAGGACGCCATCTCCATGGACCAAGTGAGGGAAATCGCCAACCACGACCCGACACCCATATCCCTCCAACAGATGCGCACATTTGCCGATGGGAATAAGAAGCTACACCTCGTGTCGGCCAAGTTCCTGCACAAGGAGCTGCAGTCAAGATATGCTAGGTGAGTTGCCGATACTACCGTTATCAATCGAGGTTGATCTGACAGTATCATTTTGTTTCATATTTTGCAGAGCTATTATGGAGCTATCGGACCTGCCTGTTGGTCTGAGTCAGACGACGTCAGTCCGTCACGCCATCAACTTCTACCGCGATGAACTCCAGAGTATCAACAACATGAAGTCGCCCACCAACACAAATGAAAATCTGATCTTCACTCAGAAGATTCGCAACGCAAAGGAGAGAGGGTCTAACCTCGTGCCATTGATCTGCTACGGTCTGCAAGAGCTGAAGGCTACCGACCTCGGCCACAGTGCTCTTCAAATGGAGAGCGTCCAAGAAGACATCAAGGACCGGCTGGACAAGTTTTTCCTGGGTCGCATTGGCATCCGTATGCTAATTGGACACCACGTGAAATCTTTGGAGCACACCGGAGGCCGTGTGCACCTCGTGAACGCTGAACAGGTTGTACGCGATGCATGTGAACGTGCAAGGAGATTGTGTGTGCAGTACTGTGGTGTGGCCCCGCCAGTGCAGATCCGTGCAACTCCGAACGCTGACATGCCGTTCATGTATGTGGAGTCACATCTGCACCACATGGTGTTTGAATTGGTGAAAAACTCGATGCGTGCAACGGTGGAGCACCATCAGGCCCGCGCTCTGAAACCTCGCGGCAAAGTTAATCGATTTGAGCGCGTGATGAACCCAGACAGTCCGTCACTGGGCTTCTACATCCCTTCGGTGAAAGATGCTGCCGGAGTGAAGGTTTTCCCAGACTCCAGCAAATACCAGGCGGGAGACGAACTCCCGCCCGTGGAGATCGTGATCTGCAAGGGCAGTGAGGATTTGACAGTGAAGGTGAGCGATGAAGGCGGAGGTGTGCCCCGCAGTCGCTGGAACAAGATGTGGCACTATGGCTACTCGACGAGTCCGTTGTGCCCACCAATCGACTCGGATAATTACCCGACGTACCGCGAGCATTTCAGCGGCGGTGGCTACGGTCTGCCAATGGCGAGGTTGTTCGCCCGCTACTTCGGCGGCGAGGTGATATTCAGCTCGCTTGAAGGATCGGGATCGACTGCATTTATTCAAGCGCATCGTCTTGGCACCAACATGGAGTCGGTCCCTCTACGACGACAAATGCAAGCGTCTTCTACACCGCAGTCACCGCATTGGCAGTTGCGCCGCGTTTACGGTTAAACAGACCCTTAAGGCGCACGATACTAGTATTTATTAACGTTATTGGAATGTTCGAAGTCTAGAATGTTATCTCGCTTGGAAATTGCTGCTTGATGTAGCAGACCATACTTCGGCGTTTGTGCCTGCGTCATTGTGTGACTACGCCATTAGTTCAATCAAGTTTGGTGTCTGTCGTGGCTTGTAGATGGCGTTAGTGATGCCTCAAAACCTGTCACGAGTGCTTCTAAACCCCGACACATTATCGAGCGGGTAATGTCTTGGACCACAAACATAACTTTGATTAGGGAAGACACCTATCTATCGTCTCTTGCAACTTCCTTTCTCAACAATGCCTGCAATACGAAAAAGGCATACTATCTACCTGGACTCTCGGGAGTCTTGGTACATCTGCATCTGCATCCATGCGAGCAGCAAAAGCCCGATGCTTTCATTCTCCAAAACGCGCTATCAAGATCAAGTCTCCACTTGATCATGAACTACACCGCGGATATACCCGCTGCACCACCTGCTCCTGTTGCTCCTGCTGCTCCTGCTGCTGTTGCTGGGACTCCCATGCATCTAAATGATGTGTTCTTGGCAGCAGTGGAGCTGCATAACCTCGTGCTTATGCACGAGGTAGATCCTGTCACAGTGACAGGAGATGACATCGCAGGGGTCATCGTACGAGTGGGCGCACTTGTTAACCAGTTCTCCGACGCAATGTACCCGAATAACACTGTCCCTCAATGGGCTATCGACCAAGAGCAGCGACTCCAGCAAGCGATACACTGGCTGGGACATCAGCTCCAGCTAGGGATCCACCAAGTGGACAACCGACTGCATCAAGTAGAACTGCAGCAGCAGCAAGTGGGCGACCGACTGCAGCAAGTGGAACTGCAGCAGCAGCAAGTGGGCGACCGACTGCAGCAAGTGGACAACCGACTGCAGCAAGTGGAACTGCAGCAGCAGCAAGTGGGCGACCGACTGCAGCAAGTGGACAACCGACTGCAGCAAGTGGAACTGCAGCAGCAGCAAGTGGGCGACCGACTGCATCAAGTAGAACTGCAGCAGCAGCAAGTGGACAACCGACTGCATCAAGTAGAACTGCAGCAGCAGCAAGTGGGCGACCGACTGCATCAAGTAGAACTGCAGCAGCAGCAAGTGGACAACCGACTGCATCAAGTAGAACTGCAGCAGCAGCAAGTGGACAACCGACTGCATCAAGTAGAACTGCAGCAGCAGCAAGTGGGCGACCGACTGCAGCAAGTGGACAACCGACTGCAGCAAGTGGAACTGCAGCAGCAGCAAGTGGGCGACCGACTGCAGCAAGTGGAACTGCAGCAGCAGCAAATGCAGCAGCAACAGCAACAAGGTTTTGGTCAAGTGCTGGAGCTGCAGCGCGTGCTCTCTGCACAAAATTGGAATCAACGGGCCATCAGCTACAACGCGCACCACGTTAATCTCACCACCCAGTTGCCATTTCGTCAGCTCCAGAAGGTGAGGCCGGGCCAAGGTGCTGGACTGCCCAATTTCCCTGCTCCTCACCAGCAACTTCCTGAGCTTGAGGTGGGAGACTTGGTCCCGGCCAATTTCTTCCCTCACAACACGGCCGCCATCCAAATGTGGGACCGCCAGCAAATCAACACTTTGAGTGTTTTACTGAACGAAGACTTCGGGATCCTTCCAGTGCACGACCTGAGGCAATGTCGCATCCAGGTTTCCCACTACATAACGGAACCGTAGTCTGGTCCAACGAAGAGCGCGGTGATCATGAACAGCGGCGACTGCACTACTTCCATTGGCAACGTTCTATTTACCTGAGGTTATCGTTTAACTTAAGCGAAAATAACATCTCATCACCTTTTAAATGTTAAAAGATGGAAGTTCAGGCAATCTCTGTGCAATGTGACTCCCAAAGTCGATACTGTAAATTCATATGATTGGCTAAAAAAGAATGTTTCATCCAATCATATCTCAGGAGATGCATCCCCCTCTTGACGCTCTGCGCCGCACGATTCCCATCGAAGACTCTTTGAACGGCCAGCACGCATTAAAGCTCTCTGTACCATCACCATGTCCAAGGAGTACACGCTGGACGAAATCCGCCGCCTGGCCGACACTAACCCGGAGAAGCTGGCGCAGGAGTACCAGGCCTCGCGCACTGCCACCGCCAAACTCGTGGACCGCGCCCGTGCTGGCATCGCCGCACGCTCGGCCAACCCGCCGGCCAACCGCTTCCAGGCTTGGGCCCAGGGCTACGGCAACCGTTTCATCTACAACGGAAGGTAGGGGATGCATAATTTATACAGACAGAAAAGGGAAGGAGGGAGGGACGACTGACGAATGAATTGTATGGACGTTTGTATGCAGCGTTAAGCCTCTGGCGCACATGATGCTGATTGTTGGCGGCGCTGGCTGCGCAGTGGAGTACTGGTGCCACCACAGTACGTTACAGTTATCGATTGATCGCTGTTTAAATAGAGAGGATATTAATGCTCTTATTTTGTGGTTTAACAGGACACGCGAACGCTGCCAAGGAGGCTGCTGCTTCGGAGAACCACCACTAAACGGACTGATCCACTGATCCTCTGTTGAGACTCTGAATAACAGAGGAATTTCTCTTGCTTCTAAGAGGAGGAGACAGAGGAGAACAAGCGCTAAGATAGCAGAGTGAACGATGCAGCGCGTAATGAAGAAATCACCCGTGAAAATTCAAAGCGACTGACTGCAAGTACTGTGACCTTGTTCGATCTGTTTGATCTCTTGGAGGAACTGCAGCTACTACCAAAGGAGGTAGAATTAGCTTCATTTCAAGAACCTGCTGCTTCTATACGACCACAAGACCGATCTTCTCGTTTAACACTTTGATACCTCTTTTGCTGGGAGACGGGGAATCGCAGCTCACGTGTAGGGATCTTACCATAGCCTTGCACCAACAACTTGTCCGGGAATACATGCACCAATGCGTGTGCAGTCTCGGACGGCGCACATTCAAGAATAGCGTCGCACACCACAAAGTGCACACCTTTGTTGTGCATGCCTTCGTGTGCATACACGTAGCCATCAGCATGAGTATGTCCCGAGAAAACAACTCGAACGCACGCAAAACGCCGGATGAGCTCCAGAACTTCTGGGTAGTTCCATAGCAAACTGGAAGGTGTCGGCGACGTACTTGGGTGAATAGGAACGTGCGTGAACAGCACCACGTTCTCGTTATCCTCTGTAGCTTTCACAAGAATTTGCTCGAACCAACGCATCTGCTCGCGGTCCAATGCTCCGTTGAAGGCCACAAACCTTCGCTGCGATTCAACCAGACCCGTAGGAGAGTTGAGGTTCTCGTTCGGGTTAATACGCCGCAGGAGCGCCATGGCCTCCTGATACACAGGATTACTCTTTTCTCGGCCGAGGATCGACAAACCGTAGCAATCCAACACCACAAAGCGGAAACCGGGTGCTTCGGGTACTTGGAAGTCGTAGTAGCTACGTGGCGTGACATTCTCTGCCGGCGTTGCTGGCTGGTAGATAAGTTCCTGTCGGATGGCACTCGCAGAAAAATTGTAGAGCTCGTGGTTCCCCACTAAATGGTGCACCGGCCCCACCGCTTCTTCGAACGGTTTCCAGGTTGATTTGGTGCTCTCAAGTGCTTGGCGTGATGTGGCTGCGGGCCTGTTCTTGCCGTCGATGAGGTCTCCGAGGTTCACGGCGAAGCGAAGTGTTGTGGTCTCCGTTCCGGACTTGGCAACTCGCAGCCATTCGGCGATTGCAACCTCCAGCTGTGGTAGTGCGTTGCGATAGTATCGCTGCGAGGTGTGGTGGAAGTCCCAGCCATTTTCCACGTCCGCGTATTGGACGTCGGCTACCATACCGAAGGACACAAGCGGCGTCTCCCTCGCCGTCATGTCTGCCATGCTTTCGCGTCGATTCGTCTTGATTTTACTATGGGCTTTGGAGCCATCATGGTCATGCCGCTCTGTCATACAGATGTGCGAAATTCTTCGACTTGGTTGGTTCAGGCTAATTCTGATGGTGTTGGTGATCCGTAATGACGTATATATAGCGAACTGAGGTGATCTTGGGGACATATTCGATCCAATTCAATACGTGGCGTAAGGCTCGAGCGAGATCAGTCTTTGAGAATGAAGACCGTAGCGTCGACGTACACAAATGAGGAGAATCAACCAAAGCCCAACTTCCGACAGGTCGGAACAAGAGCGACTGGAGCAGTCTTGCGTGGGGCTGCAGTCCTCAGACAGCCACCGCCTGACCCGAACCTGGTACACACTTGCATTAACCTGACTGGAGTTGCTTGTGTTCTAACGGATGACTTGATTTCAATAGAAAGTGTCGTCGATCCCGTCCAAATACGAGACTGTTCTGCACCGTGATGCCAACGAACGCAATGGCTTCGGCAACCGAACGACGCGCTTTGGGGACTGTGAGGTGCGCATTGAACAAGAAAACTTGTAACATTAGAGTGACGAGGTTGATGCACTTTACTTCTGGCATGTAGAATGAACTGCCTGGCCCCGGCCAATATTATAAGCGCTCAACTTTCGTGCGCTCCACAGCGGACTCTGGTTCGGTGTCTCGCTTGGGCTACAGCACAGGTTTCGTATCGAAATCGAAGCGCTTCAGCGAGCAAGTCAAGTTGGTTGTACCCGGTCCGGGTCAGTATCAACCTGACAGGTACTTCGTGTGTATTTCTTCGATTAGCTGTAGCGATCCTGACGTTACCTGCCGAACCCAGGATGGAACACAAACCGCAGAACCGGAAACACGGCATGAGCAGCTTTGCGAACACTGTAAGCCTGCTCTTGGGTAGAGTGTCGTGTTTCTGAAAGCCGATGTTTTTGTACGTCACTAACATTTCCCGTATTGTTGGTAGCCTACGCGCAGCAACAACCAGAGCCAAGGCGCTGCCATTCCTGGACCTGGTGATTACAATACGACGCTAGAATCATCGGCGTATGCACACAACGTTGCTCGTTCAGTGTTTTCATCCAAAACACAGCGTGGTTGGGGTGCTCCTGCTGAGCTACCTGCGCCTGGGCAATATGACAACCCGATTCAAATCGGACAATCGCTACGAAACAATCAATGCCCCCAGTCGACATTCAAATCCTCCGTAAAGCGTCTAGGATCTAACACGACGTCTACTCCTGGACCTGGCGCATATAATGCCGAAGACGCGGAGAGCGCGCTTCGATACGACTGGGTTTCTAAAGCACACGGAAGTGCTGCCTTTCACACGGGTAATATTGATCGCTTCGGCCGTGTACCTGGCAAAATGGTGACAGACGGAGAACTCGGTAAGGATAACAACTGCGAGTAGTTATTTCGGTTGGGTTCTGACATACCGACATCGTGATATGCTCTTTAGGTCCGGGTACGTATGAAGTACCGACAATGGTGGGCAAACTTTCAGAGAAGCAGGGATCCGCGAGCGTGTTCAGGTCGAAGACATCAAGAGTAGAAAGCACAGGAGGAAAAATTCCTAAAGGAACAGTACCAGGACCAGCGTTCTATCACCCGACAAGCCCGGAGAAGCAATCTCATCTGCTCAATGCGAACAAGAAATGGCTGTAGGGAGCAATCAATCGTTAATACTGCAGAGATAAAACACATTTACTGTTTACTACTCCAACATGTATAACTGCTTGAAGAATTAGTCTGCTACTTCTAATCGGGCATGGTAGTCAAGAGTAGAACTATATTTAAAAAAACTCACTTGTCGTGATACTGTTTACTTTTTATTTATCACGCGGGGTGAAGTTGTCGAAGTAGCGGCTAATCTGTCCGATGCACAGCTCCTGCGTTGCCTCTGGCATGTCCTCGATCAATTTTCCTGAAGATACGAAGCAAACCGACAACTAAGTTCCCTGGCACCAATGCCATGTATATCCTACTCCCTTTTCGTACCTGGGATTCCACCAATTCTGGAGAACGGCGGAATGACAGCATCCGCAGGCACAATCGTGTTATCTTCGATGCGACAACAGTCCCTAATAATCGCACGCTTGCCCTGTTCACATATTTAAAACCGTACGGATCACTTGTGAGTCTGAAAGAGTCCCACATAACACCAACAATTGGTATTCAATGCCCTACAATGACGCAATTCTTGCCAATCTGCACGTAGGAGCCGATCATAGCAGCTTCCACCACGGTGCCCTCTCCGACATGCACGTAGTCCCCAATTTTTATAGGGATGAAGGCCAGTCCACTGCTCATAAAGAACAAATTAAATAAATAAATAAATATACCATGCTTTTTGAGAATACTATAAGCAAATTTTTAGGTCGTACGTGGACACAACTCGCGTGGGCGGCTTCACCACGCATTTCTCCCGGATAATGCACTGCTTCCCGAGCGACACTTTGGCCAAATCCGCCCTCATGACGGCACCCGAATCAACAATTGTCTAGAATGGTGAAAATACCGTCAGAAAAATATAATTTTAATGATCAACAGACATTTTCGGACCTTGCCACGCAGGTGGATGTTGTGCGCGCCGCATAGTAGACATTTGCGGCTGATCTTGTTGCCTGTGGACGTGTGGATGTACGTCTCTGGGTCGAACTGCGTCTCGGGCGCCTCCACATACGGGTTCATCCTCTCTGCTTGGCGTTGGGATACGAGTAGCGTAACCACACGAGTTACGTTAACAATTTTGTCAGAATCTGTATGAATATTTTATTTAAAATTACATTTCTTTTTTAAATACACTTCCGCTAATGAGTCATTTCAAGAAATGGCGACCTGATCAACCAACGCACTGCTGCTCATGCTAGTCATTCTAAATCCTTCCGAAAGCACGGTAAGCAATTCACCGGCAGTAGCTACCACGGTGGAAGGCCCAGCACTCGCCCAGTGTCGAACTCCACAGTACGTGAAGGCACTGGGCGGGTCCGTTCGTACGACCAAATGAAACGCTGCTTGGACACCTTGGCGCAGATGATATACTGGACTCGCAGTTGGTGAACTGAAGACTGTGCAGGACCTCTATGATCACTGTGACCCCATAGCCTCAGACGTTGGAAATTATGGGGTGGTGAGACTTTTGTGTCCCGCGCCAGCTTATTGTTCACGGAGGGCGTCGTTAGTTGCCCCTCTACAGAAACCCCGGTGGTCTCGTGCGAATCAACGTAAAATTCAGCAAGCCATGAATTATCGATAGCTCATACCCACTGACATGACCTGGAGATTGTGGGCTCAGCAAACTATTTCCTTATCTCCGAAGGGTTATTAACCACGGCAAGGACAGTCGTGTGTTTTTGGCCGTTGTCATTGATTTCTCTTGCTGCTGCTCGATGGCGCGGAAGTCGACCTGCACGAGAACCTACTTTAGCCTGTCGATTGTGGAATATGTCCAAGCACGTTGTTACACCCACCAAAATGCGCTGTCAAGCTCAAGTCTCCATTCGACCATGAACTACACAGCGGATGTACCCGCTATGCCACATGCTCCTGCTGCTGTCGCTGGAACCCCCATGCATCTGAATGATGTATTCTTGGCAGCTGTGGAGCTGCACAACCTCGTGCTTATGCACGAGGTAAATCCTGTCGTAGTGACAGGAGATGACATCGCTGGGGTCATCGTTCGAGTGAACGCACTCGTTAACCAGTTCTCAGTAGGACTTGCGGGTTTTTCTTGCTTGTTGGGGCGAGGTGTTTTATGTGGTGGTGATGGCGCATTAGACAACCGACTTCGATGGATTCCACAATGGAGAGAATGAAATAGGCTTTCAAGGAGCTTGAACTCGACGCTATTCTACAGCGGCAAGAGGAAAACGGTGGAAACGGCCAGGATACAGCTATCCTCGTGGCGGATAATATCCCTTTGGAGACGTGAACTCAGTTTGCTGAGTTGAAAACATTGCCCCACAATCTCCTTCTCCATCAATCAGTGTGGGCTACCGATAAAGTATGAATTACTGAATTTTACATTAATGGGATTTCTGTGGGTTTTTCATAGGGGATATTACCTAGCTTGGTCGAGCACTCACATATACCTAGCAACAAATTGGCTGGTTGTCATTACCAGCACGCTTCATGCATTAGATGCAGGGTACCGTTAAGCCACGACTCTCCAACCCTCTCTCCCTAAACGAAACTACGACGGAGCGCGGCCATGCATGCATGTTTTCCTATATCCTTGGGTCTGGTTTGCTTTTGTGACGGGCATCGACAGGTTCGGTGTCTCGCTTGGGCTACAGCATAAGACTTCACCGGGAGACTACGAACCGTATTGACAGTGGATAGATAACTATGTGTGTATATTTTCATGTTGTCTGAGTAAATAAGATGGATGGAAGCATTCGGAACGCGATGCAATGAGATGCAAAGCAGCGATAGCAGCACAGTCCTATAGTCTTTCAATTCGACTAGGACAGTTTGCTCCGCTTAGACGGCGACGGTGCCGTGATACGATCGTCTGGGTGCAGGCGGCGATCTTCATCTTGTAGCTGCAGAATCCGCTTGCCCTTGTATAAGCCTTTCGCGACGCAGCCAGAGGACAAACTGGCACTGCGGTGGAGTGGGCTGTGGTCCGTGGGTGTGTGCCTGCCGTTCATCGCTGGGTCACTTAAATACCCACTCTCTCTCGCGGGACTCTCTGGTTGAGCACGTGGTCATCACTGAAACTTCGAACTCTCAGTGCAGCGTTAACTTCCGGTGGAGGCACAGATGTGTCAATAGCAGCAGGTATGTGCCAGGCGTCAGAGGCCTTCCGTTTCCCACCACAAGCCGTTCTCGGTGTCGGAGGGAGTCCTCGTCCGTGTTTATTCAGTGCAGAAGTTGCTGTAGCTGGCCGTAACACTGACCCACTATTTGAATCCAGATCATGTCGCCGAGGACTGATATTGGAGGTCTGTTGCCGTAGTCGATGGTGCAATTTCTGGGTGGGAGTGCAGGGTTTGACTCCTGCAAGGGCAGCTCCTTCCTGGAATCTGTGGCTGACAGTCACAGGCAGCGGTCGTGCGATCGGTAGCAACGTCATATTCATCTGAACGAAGTTCCAAGTGGCGTTTTCATTGCGAACTGGGGGCGTTTGCACAACGGCTTCGTTGGCGCACAACTCCATGAGGTTTTCATCGCCTGGTCTAGTGCTTGGCATAGTGGCTGCTGACTTCATCGCTGGTTTTGACATCGTACAGAGAGACAGGAAGTTCCAAAGTGAGTGTCTAAATCTTTTGAATAAGGTGGTTGTAGGATTTGGAAGAATACTGGGGACCTACTGAGTGGGTGCACTGGGCACGCAACTCACCTTGTGCGGCTTTCCAAGCTCCGTCCGGATATCAGGTCCAAGTACACCAGATTGGGTCTTGAAAAGGAGTGAAGGTCTCAGAGCAGTCGAAAGGCTGCAGAGTGGGGGCTGTCCGGCGGCGCAGGAAGAGGAATGCACAACGAGGTGACGAGGTGGGAATGCTCCGCTTTGAGCTCTAGAGGTCGCTGCTCCTCAGGAATTGCTAAAAATGGAGACGATTTAGGGTAGAGATGCAGTTTTAGTCGACGAATTAGCGAGAAGCTTCAACTCGAGAATGCGAAGGGGTCTGAATGGATAGATGCAGGAATCTAGGGAACAACTTTAAGACAGGAGAGTGCAGCCATATATGGACAGTAGCCGTTAACGCGGAAAGCCGTAGGGCGGAAGATGCTTGTGATGGGGCGGAGGTTTTCGTAGGTTTCAAGGACGAGATTGCCAGCACCCGTTGCAGGTAGCTTACTGTCCACCTGCTGTCGTCACAGGGGAGATGGAGTGTCTATCGGAAACGAATCGAAAAGCTGCTAACGGTAGCGACCAGATTGACCTGGAGTTGAGCCAACTGAAGTTTCCGATAAGTCGGTGGCAAATAGTCGTTGGTGCTTCTTCTAATGGCCTCGATTGGAACAGACAGCGTACTTGACAAAAGTTTCAGCTATTTTCGATGGTAATACTGCCGTGCATGGGGGCCAGCATGTGTCCAGTGGGTCTAAGACTACATCTGCAGACAGGCTTCCAGTGCAGCCATCTATCTCTTCTTTAAAACCTTGGTGCACCGAGGTGTTCAAATGTCGCTTCAAGTTGCTTTTTCCATGACAACTCTACACAGCACACAGAAGCCCTGTCGCTATGATTTGCCCAACCAAAGCTGCTCCACAACCATGGCACACGCATGGGCATCGTGCAATCGCTAAACGAAAATGCACCTTCAAAAGTGCTGTAGACGCATTGTGGTCTCGATATTATCCAATCGAAGCGATCGAATTTTTTACAACCACCCGAAAACACTTGGCATCTGTATAGTGGACTCCAAAAGCTACAGCTCATTTGCAGATCGGAATTGAAGCTGAAGAGTGCACCCCCCCAATCAATAGATAAAACTATGGCAGACATCACAACAATTGTCAACCTGGTGAACAAGTTCGCCCTCTCATACTCGCTAGAGGACGGGGAAAAGTCCGTCAAGGAGCTACTGAGTCTCTTCGCTGACGACGCGACTTTCTTCGAGGAACTCGTCGGCGGCAGCTGCTCTGGCAAAACCGAAATCGAGTCGGCACTCAAGGAGCCTCGGCGCTCAAGTTCCTCGCGGACACGCGCCATCTGCCGAGCGGCCACGTGGTGGAGATCTCGGACTCGGAACACGCGTTGGTGTCGAGCCACACAACGGTCTTCTGGAAGTGCACGCCCGTGATGATCGTCAAGTGGGCGGACGAAGTGACGAAGGTGGACGGCCAGTGGAAGTTCCAGAAGCGGTCAGCGGACGCCGTGCAGAAGAACCTGGAGATGATCGGAGAGATGCAGCTGCGTGGCAAGAAGCAGTACTCCCACAAGGACGAGGAATAAGTTTTTTAAGCTTTGAGACGACACCACGTGGCGAATTGGAAGACGTTACTACAGTATTGCTATAGCTGCTGAGTTGGGAGTGTGCAGTTGAGGAAGATGAACTCTTGACCTGTTCTCCTATTGCACGTCAATTTACAATAAATAAGAAAAAAAACTTAGAAACATATCTTGTGAGGGAAAGTGTGGTGCAGCTGCTGCTTGTAGATGATGAACACTAGTACCTAAATGCAATGAAGCAAGAGGAATATGTTAATTAAGTTTAAGGTGGATGAAGGCGGCTCTCCAGTAGTCGCGTCAGTTGGACTTCCAATATGGGCGGAGCCGTATCCGAGTTGCGTGGTGAGATCCACACGCACGCGCTGATTGTGCAGCACTATCCAACCTTCCTCGAGCCTGTCTTAGCGGGTACGTGCATGTGTTTGTTAATGCTCTCTCTTGAATGTTACGCAGCTCTCGCTAACAACGAGTTTCGTGCTATGATACTTGACAGCGGTGCAGTATTTCCTCCATACGGCTGAACAAGGCGAAGGCACCAGTTGCAAGAACCCACTTGAAGACATTTCCATGGACGTCGCCATCACGGACAAGCGTGTGCTCGAAGAGGCGTCCACTGAGGTGGAATTACTTGGAGAGAATCTGGCAGTGACTGAAGCGTTGTTGCATGCCGTGCGCAATTACCGTCAATTGGAGCTCTCGCCCGACATCGACACATTCAAACGATGGTATGATCCCCCGTGGCGCAAGAACAAGCCTATGCCCAAGTTTGTCGTTGTCCCTCCCAATGAAGTCCCGCGGTTCAGGATCGCGGTGCTGCGAACGAGTATTCGTTGCATTCGCTTGATGATGTTTTGCCCAGACGGAAGGAGGCAGCTTGAGGAATCAGGAGGACCAGCCGTGCTCAACCAGGCCGTAGTGGAAAACCCACTGGACGACTTTGTCAAGAAAGACGTGAAAGCCATTTTCTCCGCGGTTTACGGCGGCGGTAATGCTGTTCGGCGCATCATAATCAGCAACGTGCCAACGGTTGTTGAAATGATGAAGGAGAACCGTGACAGTGCACTTGTGCAGCTCGCAGGTGTACGACGTATCTGCTCTATACTGGCTGATGTGCAGGCCCGGCAGTACTCACCGTCGCATTCACCCACACGTACAATGCAGCAAGCAAGTCCAAACCATCGAACAGACCAACAAGTTGATGAACGGGTAAGTAATAACCCAATCGACCCTGTCGAGCAAGAACGGCTGGTGCTGTTTGCAGAACTAGATACTTTCGCTGTCGTCAGGCTGGTTACGCAAACGCTGAATATGTTCGACGTCAACAAATATCTGAGCGTGTATGTCCACGTATGTCGCTTCATTTCCTTTGTAGCCGTCGAAGGTACGCTACTAGCTCCACTGTTGTAAAGCTGAAAAGTAGTTGGTGTAAGATGCATCCTCACTCTTGTTTCTTGCACGGTTTTTTGCTTCGACTCAAAATCAAGAGCGGAATTCTAAACTGGTGGGACAAAATGGAGGCATTGAAGGGTCCATTCGCTTACTGTTCAAAGCTCGCGAGATGCAGCGCGACAAGAAAAACGCTGAAAAGGCCGAAGCAGATCGATTAGCCCGGACCGTCAAGGCGCCCGAGGGTACTGAGTGGTTGACCTTAGTGGAGAAAAGAAGGCCCCGCCTCCACCCCCTGTCGACGCGTCTGGACAAGCCACCTCTATTGAATCGCTGGCAGTAGTGGATTTCTCACCCACGGAGGTCGGGCAGCAAGCGCTGTGGGCTCTTGACTTGCTCGCTGTACTCGAGTTCAACGTATCCATGATGAAGCTGCACAGGCTGAAATACTTGCTAGAAGAAATTCGTCTGGATCCTGAAGGAAAAGAGCTTGGAGCCGTGTTAATACTCACTCGAAGGTTGCGCCTTATTCGGTGGGATGAAGTAGGTGCTCCATCACCAGTACACACGAAGCGCAAATCCGACACAAGATAATTCCTGATAATTCAAAAACAGCGTGAGATTCCTGAATTTACGGGATGTAAGTACACCACAGTACAAGGAGGTTGCAAGGCCTCGACTCTACGACGAAAGCGCCGAAACGGTTGAAAGAGCTTCTTTATCCGCAGCCGTAAGCTCTGGCATAATAGCCTGGAGCAGACTCGCGTTGGCAGTGATACTATGAAGTGCCTGGGGAATCGCACCCTGACAAAGGAACGACGAATAAGATTATAACCTCGCCACCAACAGCAAACAAGCAGTTCTTCTTACCTTGAGGTCCACTTCGTTCAGAGGGTCGAAGTAAGCCTCAAATTCTTCCTCGACTTCTCCGCCTCCATTGAGTGGTTCGACTCCACTGACGCCGCCATCCACATCCAAACGGTCGGAGAGAAGCTCATAGTCCTCTGTTGGTGGAGCAACACGCAAACAACTATTAGTTTAATAGCCAGTCTTGATCGTTCAACACAAGTTATTAACGTACCAGCAGGCGCAAACACCGATGACGTAGCACCGCCACGCACAGCTCCTTCATCATCTCCTCGCCATCGGATGAGTCGTCGTCGGATGATTCCCACTCTTCCTCGTCTTCAGCTAAGTTCGACATCGTCTTTGCAAGAATGACGACAAATTTTGTCAAGAAGTGCACCGTCGTGTACTGCGTCTTGCCGCTCAACGAAGTGCCGCGAGCCTTCGATCGCGTCTGAATGCCTTGCGACGAGGCAGCCCCATTCGTCGAGTCTACAGCGCTTCCAGTCACAGCAATGGCGTTGATGCGGGGATCGTTCCACTCGACAACCTTGAGCAAGGCACTCATGGTCACCTTAATACAGTAGAGTCCGTAGAAGTCCTGCTGCTTTTCGACCCACGTACGGAACACAAAGATTAGCATATTGGGGGCCTGAGCCTGGTCTGCCCGTGCAGTCGGAGGTGGTAGCTGTTCCAGCACGTTCAAAATCTCTGCACCGTGGGAGTGAACGAGGCGGGCAAACACCATACACAAGGATTGCACCAGCGACGGCAGCTCCGTTGCAGCGAGCCTAGCGCAAACCGCACTGAGGATTGACTGCACCGTCGCAGTCGGAAGAGCAGGTCCCAACTTCAATAGGATCTGCGTAATCAAACCACCAACGCAAGTGGCACTTGCATCCGAGTTGGCGGGCGACAACAGCTTCGCAGAGACAGCCAACGTCGAGTCAACACCGTTGATGCCGGACGCGGTGGTATACGCAGCCAGAGGCTCGACAGCAAACATAACAAGCCATTTCAAACACTCCGAGCCGGAGTTCAACACCTTTTCGTCCTCCATCACGTCTAGCACTGCCATGAGCGGTTCAAATGTTTGCTGGACAATTTGAACACCAAGCTGCTGAGTCGTCGAATCCGCAGCGCCATTCGACGCAAACGAGTGCCGTAGCAGTGTCTTCAAAATGGTAATTGCACTACCAGCAGTGTAAATACCGTTACCAGTGCCTTCCAGATCAGAAATGCTTTGGATAAGCATCGAGCGAATGACGGGCAAGACCTGTTCATGAAGCTTTGCCGTGATAGCCGTGTTATCTAGCTGGAGAAGAGCACCAAACGAACCGTCGATCAGTTCTGAAATGAGTGGGTCGTTCAAGTTCTGACCCCAGTGGTGCAAGAAGCAGGCCACAACGCGGTGTGCCGAATCAAGTCCGAGGCCTTCTGTTTCTTGGAGGACTACAACCAACGTCTCGAGAGCAATGTGAAGCGTTTCGTGGGTAGACTGTTCCGCGAGGTTGGTAAGTCTGTCGATGATAATCACACTCGTCTCCTGAAGACGAGCTTTGCCCACGTCGTTGCGAATGATAGCGCCGATAGCACGGCAAGCATACATACGAACTGGAAGAACCTGACCTTGCTCAAGCCCTGAAATCGCCACTTGTAGGAAAGCATCCAACATCTCTTGATTCATGCCCTTGGCAAGACGACTCGCGCACCACAGAGCTCTCGCACGCAGATAAATCTCTTGGCTACCCGCATTCATCACCTTGAATAAGGTTTGCAAGAAAGCTGAGAGATCCATGAGCTGTGAAATGTCAGCAGCATTCTTACTAATGGCATCAAGTGTCGAAGTTGCCAAGGATCCCACGACCAGCAATGCTGCTTCTTGGAGGCGCCAGTTGTTCGGGTTTTCAGATTTCAGGCGTCGCTGAGCAGCATCAAGAGCAGCAACGACAGACTTCCGTCCCAGGACAGCTTCTAACCCGTTAGGAGATCTGTAGCAGCATTGCGCACATTGTAAGCCAGGCTCTCATCATCCTCATCTGCGACGTACTTGTTCGGGTCCTCCTGCCACGACTCCATCTGACTCACTGTGATTTGCATGTACCCAATCATCACGTACACGAAGTCAGCCAGTCCGCCGACGATCAGTTGGCGAGTTTTCTTGGTTGGCGCATGAATGGCACCGCGTACGAACTCAAAAGCTGCCACAATCACTGCACTCCTGCCGATTAGCGCGCCCTCTCCATCGCTATCATATCCTTCCTCTTCCTCTGATGCACTCAGTACAATCTCACGTTCGTACGCCTCGCTGTCACTAACCATCAAGCCGTACACCTGCGGCATGATCTGCGGCATCATATCCGTCATCTCCTTGGGCCACTCGCGCACGAAGCTTGCAAGCGTTGTGAGGATCTGAATCTTGATAGAGTAGTCCTTGACATTGTGCACAGGCGCGGCAAGTTGTTCCAGGAACAGAGCGATCCACTGCGTCGTGTTCTCATGCAGCAGCTGCAGAGCCGCCGCGTTGCCCACCTGAGCCTCCATCCCCACCATCAATAGACTGCTCTGCACAATGCGTGCAATCCTGGATCTCGTACTGGCTGGGAACTCGTTGGTCAGCACGAAAACATGACGTAAGTGCGGGAAAACAGAGGCCACCAGTTCACAGCAGTTGTCACTGGAGAAATGACCTCCTGCGAGCGACAAAAGCGCACAGCAAAGTCGATCCGGAGCTTGTCTTGGCCAGAGATCATGGCCATCACAGCTGGCAAGATCTCTGTCCATTGGTCGGGCCAATCCCGCTCGAAAATGGCCGTCAGGATGAGACACAGCGCCGTCTGAAGCTTACTACCCGTGAAGAGCTCCAGTCGCTGTTGTAGCGCCAGCACTAGTGCCTGCTTCACCTGTCGCTTCTCCTCTTCAGGCACCACGTAGCCGTTGGCATTTGATTCCTCTCCGCCCTCTCCAGCGCCCAAAACCCAGTACGAAGTGACGAGTTTTTTAGTAAAAGACACGCCAACTGACGTTGCGCCTCTGAAGCTTCAGACGAGAACAAAAATTCGCCCAGTTGGAGAGCGAAGCCAGGGGTGTGAAGGAGCTCTGTGAGACGACCTTCACTCTGTGCACGAACGTCCGAGGCTGCAGATAGGCTTCCTCCAGCAACTGCACCAGATCCATTCCCTTTATCTGTAGTTGCCTTGGTCTCCGTTAACGTTTCCCGCGCTTTGTCAATGGAGGGGATGATGGAGATACAACGTCGCTTATTGGCTGAAATGAAGTTGAATGTAGCCATTTTAGATGACATGGCTACACTGCCTACTGCTGTGAAGAATTGCACGTGTCGATACACTTTTGAGGAGCACAGACAGAAGACAGACATGCTGTACTACAGTATCTATAGCATGTGTCTGGAGTGAACGTCTCACTCCAGGTACAGGAAATAGGTCCGTCATTACGAGAGCAATTTGTGACTGAGCGCGGTGATAAGCTGCATTCACACGAGCTTCGTCACCGATGAAACAAGTCGGCATAATAATTATCAGGCTTCAAATGAGGAGTTTGTAAGCGTTGGCAATACGTGCTTTCCTGCGATGAATCCTATTCAACGACTGTTGAAGTCCACTTCAAACACACTGGCCAATCAAGGGCGAGTGGCTACCATCGACGCATCATTCAATGGATCGATGGAATGCCGCCGATAAGGGGGCTCTATCAGCCAATCATTCACATGTCTACCTTCAACGGCGGCTAAGGATAAATCTTGCATGGCTAGCTGGTTATCTTCTCTTGCTCCACGGAGGTCTAGCCCGTGCACGAATGATCCTTCAGCGAGTGTCAGCCAGCGATCTCGTCACGTGGCAGTCCTTCGTGGCGGCCACACTGACATGCAACGTCACAATGCCATACCATAAAACGTCCATCTTCAGTTAAAATATTATCTTTAATTGGTCGATAATTCAATTCAAAAATGATTCTATTCGCTGAAAATCACATCCGATACAAAGTTAAGTGACCATCACCGAGTACACATCCCATGACCAAAACGTCGTAAGTTTCAACTGGTCATTCCTCAATTGGACCGGCAGAGTTTAAACCTAATGGAGCCCTTGCGTGACGACGAACGTCAGCGCTTGTTGTCTCCTGTTCGTGGCCGCACTGGGACTCCTACTGCAACCCACGGCCAATCGCATTCCCGAGCAGCCTTTGAAGTGCCTCCGCTACGTCGTGATGCTGGTGGCAACACACTGCACTTCACAGTCCAAGCGCCACAAGCGTCTACCGCCGACTCTTTGCCAATCACCGCGCCTAACAATGGATCTCCACGTTGTTACTCTCCTATGGAGCAGTGCGGGAGTCCATCGAGTCCTGGGGGTCCCATCCGGAGGACGCAGACCCGCTCAACGGCTGGGAACGAGGCCTAACAGACGTGTTGCAAGCAACTCCGTGTGTTGTGATCGCCGTGCTGTTGGATCTGATGATCTGCGTGCCCTTTGGTCTGTCCTTCTTCCCAGTAGAGTGGGAAGATATGCCCGTGCCTAGAGCTCTTGGGATTCAAATGTTCCTACTCACGACAGCGCTGTGTCAGTTCGTGTTCGTGTTCCGCAGTAACTTTGACGGTGCTATTGGACAAATGATGGTGGAGAATGTGCCGTTCATGCACACATTGTCGAACGCTATTATCCAAGAAATAGGACCCAAGAACCCAGCTGTCCTGCCCACGATCTTGGTCACTTACGCGTTTTCTTCGATTGTGTGTGGAGTGCTGTTCTACGCATTGGGACACTGGAAACTTGGTAATATCGTGTATTTGTTCCCCAAACATATTATCGTTGGTGCTGTTGGTGGGATCGGTGCATTTGTGCTGCAAAATGGTATTGAGAATGCCACGGGTAGAGCTTTCGTGTGGACATTGGATGGTGTCAAAGGGCTGTTTGATGACGACATCGTGTGGCTTTGGGTGAGCTCTGCTCTGCTGGCGATTACTTTGTTGGTACTTACTCGCCACATCTCGACGCCGCTTTTCCCGCCGCTCTATTTTGTATCGATCCCCCGCTGTTTTACATTGTACTGCTGGTGTTTGGAATTTCGCCAGAAACGGCGCGTGAGAATGGCTGGTTTTCGATCGTGCACCTCATGTACCATTTTACTCGCTCTGGGAACAATATGATTTCTCACTGGTAGCCTGGGAACTCATTCCCAAGCAATTCGGAACAATTTTGGGGCTCACATTTTTCTCGCTCATGCATGTACCCATCAATATCCCGTCCTTGAGTCTCACAACCGACAAGGAGGTGGATATCAATGATGAACTCATGGCTCACGGCATCTCCAACACCCTTGGTGGACTCTGCGGCAGTGTTCAGAACTACCTCTGCTACTCGACGTCAGCGCTGTATTACAAGTGTGGTGGTACAGGGCGTCGAAGTGGCTTCGTGATCGGCGTCTTCTTGCTCTTTTCTTTGCTGTTGGCCCCAACGCCGTTTCCTACGTGCCTCGTTGCATGGCGGGATGCGTAATGATCCACATTGGATGGGACCTACTGAAAGAAGCACTCATTGACACATATGATCAACTGGACGCCATGGAGCTCGGCACTGTCTGGGCTATCGCTGGAACAATGACGTTCTGGGGCATGAACCAGGGACTGGCGGTCGGTGCCCTGTTAGCCTGCATGACGTTCGTGATGCAGAGTGCACGTACTCCCACAAACGCTCCAATTCGCGGTAGCATGAGTGCAGCTACGCTGCGGAGTCATATCTGGCGAACAACGGACGAGTTGGACACTCTCGATCGTGAGTGCCGCAACATTCACGTCATACAGCTGAGGGGCCATCTTTTCTTCGGAAACGTGAACCAGCTCAGCGACTACGTGCGTGAACTCTTTGAAGCTCCTCACCACACGAACGGCGGAGATAACGAGATGCGTAGCCCAGTTGCACACCCACGACCGGCAATCCGTTGGCTAGTGCTTGACTTCACGCTGGTCGTGGGGCTGGACTCCTCTGCAGCTGACCGTCTCACCAAAATGAAGTACGTGTGTGACGCGAACTGTTGCAAGCTCGTATTTGCTGCCATACCGCGCGTGTACAATAACTTTGCGGAGTACCTCAACCAGCTATTCGGTGATAATGGTATGCTCCATATTGCCTCGGATTTGGATGCAGCACTCGAGTGGTGCGAGAATGACATCTTAGGAAAGCTTATCGAGAAGAACGGTTCTCCTGCAAGCACGTGCGCTGCCGACGAAGATGAGTATACGCATTTGCGAAATCTACGGCGGTTTATGCCAGACCAGCCGCTCGCTGTGCAGCAGCGATTGCTGGACTACTTTCATATTCAAGAACTTGAGAAGGATGAAATAGTGTGGAAGCAAGGCGACAATTCAGACCGTGCGCTCTTGCTAGTCGACGGCGCACTGACCGCTGTGGTTGAGGAGGAAGCCGGTACGACCGAAGATGTGTCGGTGGGCTCAGTCGTGGGCGAGATGTGCTTTTTAACGGGGGAAAAGCGTAAGACGTCCCTCGTCGCGACCAAGCGAAGCGTAGTATACGTGTTGGACCGTGCAAGCTTTGCTGAAATGCTCGAAAAAGATTGCTATCTGGCTTTCCTGTTCCAGGGCATCTCGCTTCGATACACATCATACCGGTTGCAGTATGTTGGGAATCGCATCTGGGAAACGAAGTGCTTGCCTATCTAAATTCAATTGATTGACTGTACATGCACCGTGTTGCTGTGTTTCTGCTAGTTGTCTATTACTGATGGCGCTGCGAATGTCCTACTGGGCCCTATGCCTGAATATATGGGTAATTATGTCACCGCGTATCCATTATCTATGTTGGGGATGTACCGAGATATCCAATATTAGATATCAATAGTTCATGTGGGTATCGGTTATTTCACAGATATCATAACAGATAACTGTTACCCACAATGAACCCAGAAAGTGGTGTGTCCCACACAATCACCTCCTGTAATGGGATGACCAGATCTATTACAGCATTGCGAGCAGCTTGAGCTCTCATTGAATTCTATATTTTCCAAAAAAATAGGACATGTGGACATTCTCGATGCATTTCATAATAAGGCAGTCTGCGCCATCAAGGCAGGTTTATTGAGGGCAACGCAAATAGGAAAGGGTGTCAAAGCAAAGTTAGTATTGACTCAACAGCTCTTCTATCTCCGCATCTCCCTCGATCAGTCAGTCCACTCACTATGAACATAGCACTTCCTAATGTGTTTGTAGCGCAAGCTGACTAAAACGGCGCCAGCTTGATGTTCGCACAGTTCCATCCTAAATCGTTTAGACCTTGGCCGTGCCCGAAGCAGACTGGATGACAGCGCGAATCGCCTTCATCTCTGCCTCGAGACGCACCAGGCGGTCCATGGCCTGCTCAAGCGTCATACTGCGCTCCACGAACGAGCCACCAACAGGGCGTCCAGCGACGAAAGAGCCGCGCATGAACGAGTCGTTGTTCAAGAACGTCGAGCCCATACGGATACGGTTCTGACGCTGCGCCTCTTGCTTCACGTACTTCTTGCTGCTAACCTTGCTGTCGAACACGTTCATGTGTTCAATGTGTTCCAGAAGGAAGATCAGAAGCACCTTGCCCAGGTCCTGGATGAAGAACCAGCCAAGGCAGTAGATCCACACAAAGATAGCGAGCTCAAACGAGATTGCCTCCATATCCGTGAATGGCCAGAAGACCGCTAGAAGTGTCGACACGACTGTAGCGAAACAAGCAGCCACAGCCAGCAAGGAGCCAGGAGCACGCGTGAAGAACAGACCCTCAGTACGCGCCGTGAACACAGTCATGAAATCCGACAGTGAGATCTTCAGGTACATCATCATCATCACCTGGTCGTACGGCAGGTCACCAAGGCCGAAGTAGGCAAGCACACCATTCTTGTTCCATGAGTCAAGACCGAAGAACAGCAGGAGCAACGAGCTAGCCACAGCGATCAAGCCGAGCGTCGTAGACACCCAGTAAATGCGAGGCAGATTCCACGTTTCAGGGCGCTTCGAGGGCACAACGTTGTCGTAGGCAATCGAGATAATCGTTCCGTCGTTTAGAATTGTGATCAGCACCAGCGCGATGACCGGCAGCTTGAAGTATGGGTCCACAGCCTCCGTGCTCTCATTGACGTTGTACGGGCACTCACCCACGTGCGGAACGAAGTGCTGGAAACGGCAGCTGTCCGGGTGGAACAGAAGCACCGAGATGAAGAAGAACATAAGCAGTTGGATCGTGCATGCAATGCGGTACGTCACGTAGTTGCGCATGCGCTGGAAGATCTTGCGAGAGAGCGTAATAGCGTTGATGATGACTGACAGGCCAGGCTGCGTAAGCACAATGTCTGCAGCAGCGCGGGCCGCGTCAGTGGAGCCTTCGACGGCAATGCCGACGTCAGCCTTCTTCAGAGCAGGAGCATCGTTCACACCATCGCCCGTCATACCGACCACCCAGCCGCGCTGACGAAGCACTTCGACAATCAGGAACTTGTGCTCCGGGAACACCTGCGCGAAACCATCGGCACTCTCAACAATGGCACCGTAGTCCGAACCAAGAGTCGACGAAAGACCGTCCTGCACGTTAGCTGAGGGCAGCACGTCCGTGCCCAGAATAGTCTGGCCCATTCCAAGCATGCGGCAGGTCTCCACAGCAATGGCAGCCTGGTCGCCAGTAATCATTTTCACGCCAATACCATTCTCGTGGGCCAGCTCAATCGTACGCTTCGTGTCGTGACGCGGTGGGTCCAGGAACGTCATAATGCCCAAGAACACCCAACCACCGTCAGCCTCCTCGTCCGACGCGCGGCCAACAGCAAGCGAGCGGATACCGCGCTTGGCGAGGTCCAGCACCTTGGCTTCCACTTCGTCCTGAATTTCCGTCACGTTGTGGGCCAGCGCCATAATAATCTGCGGGGCACCCTTGGTCACCTTGAAGACCTTTCCATCAGGACCGCGAATCGTGGACTCCGTGCGCTTCACCGACGGGTCAAACGGCAGGTGGTCGAGCATCGAGTACTGGTCCAGCGGGCGCAAATCAATCGCGTTCAACACCAACGTGTCTAGAGCATCCTTAGGTGGCTCTTTCCACTTGGCAGCAAGTGCAGCGGTGATCAAAACCTCCTCGCGTGTAGAAGTCGGGTGGAAGATCGGCAGGTCATCCTGCAGCTCCATCTTGTTGCGGGTGAGCGTGCCAGTCTTGTCGGAGCATAGCATGTTCATTCCGGAGAGCGTCTCGATAGACTGCAGCTGTGTCACAATGACCTTCTCTTCCGCAAGCTTGCGCGATCCCAGCGCCATCGTGGACGTGCACACCACCTGCATTGCAATGGGGATTGAAGCCACTAGCAGCACCACACAGAAGGCAATCGCATCCAAGAATTCCTCGCCATTGTAGATCAAGTATCCAAGGCAGAATCCCACCAGAATGAATGAAATCGCCATGAGGAACATTGTGATACGAATCAGAATCTTCTGGAAGTGGCTCACTTCGTCCACGGATGAGATCAAGCTGGCAGTCTTGCCGAAGAACGTCTGGCTGCCAGTAGCAGACACGACAGCCTCCACTTCGCCACGGACGACTGTAGACCCCATCTTGGCGTTGTCTCCAGTCGCCATCGTCACAGGGAACGATTCTCCCGTAAGAGCAGCCTGGTCAATCTGTACAGGGTTTCCCTCACAGATATCGCAGTCGGCAGGGACTGCTGATCCTGCAGAGAGCGTGACACGGTCTCCTGGTACCAGCAACGCCGCGTTGATAGTCTGGTGGACGCCGTCACGAATGACTTGAGCTTCAGGCTTGAGACTGGCCTTGAGTGCAGCGACAGCGTTGCCAGCCTTGAGCTCTTCGTACCAGCCTACTGTACCGTTGAGCAGCTGGAGGAAGAGAAGTACGAAGAAGTCGGGGATGTCCTTAGTGATTGCCTCCACCAGGATGGCTAGCCAGATCATGATGGGCATGGGGCCCCAAAATTGCTCGGCCAGCTTCACCCATGGGGATTTCTCCTTGGTTTCGAGTTCATTGGGGCCGAAGATCTTGAGTCGACGAGAAGCTTCGACGGTGCTGAGTCCCGTGTCCCCGTGTCTAGGAGAGAGCGTTTGTCGACGCCCATGTAGAAGCGTTCATCGTTGGATATGCCGCTGTACGAGTGTTCGTCTCCGTTGGCGAGTAGAGGGCTGTGTTCTGACATGTCCCTCAGTTGCAACTGGTTCTCTTTGGTCTTTAACTAATTGACTGGAAGATCCGCTTGCTGCCCTCTGTGTGGGGAATTGAGAAGTGAGCCTTGGGCTTCAGCTGTGTGTGAGCGGGCTCTCTAGTAAAAGATTCGCTTTCGTTTCCACCAATACGAAGACGTACTGGAAAGTATCCACCAATAGAATCGAGATGACAGATACCCATCACCGTCTTTGCACCGCTCTCTGCCAGCGTTTTAACAAGTTTTGAAGGGATATCATAACCAAACGCAGCTTGTGTGGACGCGACCAGCTCTGCCACGCGAAGCACAGCTGGAATATTTTGTTGGAGGCTTCCGCCGCCCAGCTGGCAAGTGACGTCGAGGCGAGTCCACACCGACGATTTTTGTCGGGCGGTGGGTATCGCATATATACCCTGCGGGAGATATCGATCCCGAGCGAGCACAACACGAACGTCCAGAAAGATCGGCGGATGCACATGAATAAGCCCGGTTCAGGCGTGCAAAAACCTCTCTGGACAGCCTCGCTTCGGACAAATCCACACTCTTTGGAGCCAGATGCGATTTGTAAACTATCCACACAAATTCCACATCAGCACAGCATGTTGATCTGCTCCAACGTTGGTGTCTCGCTACAGTACATATATTAGCGAGTGGATCTTAGGACTGTTTGTCTGATTGGCTTTCCGTTCAACTACTGCAGCTGCGGCGGTGCTCGTGAATGTTTAACGCTCTTGTCCCACGATCTGTGGTGATGCAGGAATAGCCTGCTCATAATATATTTTCCGATCAGTGCGAATCAACGTTATTCGGTTTATGGCCTCGCGCAGGGTGTCGACACTCGTTTTCTTGAGAACGGGCCATTTCAACGACCGCACGATTTGACAAGGAGTTTCCTTTCGTCGCCTATGAGTTGTGGCTCGCATCGCGCCAGTTTGCAAGCTCTTTACACTTCCTTCTCTTGTATGCGCTGAACCGCACCAATACTTTCGCAAGTCCCAATCTAACCGACGGCTCATGCTTCAGCTTCCGACGAACACCGAATATCTGTTTGTGTAGTTAGCGCCATTGCTAAAACACGCCAACTTGCCTGAAAATCGATCGTTTTTTATATTTCATGCCTACTAAGTACAACTGAAGCATGATCGCTGCATACTTACATTTCGTGACGCGAGTCGTACTCTGCTTGAATCTCCTCAGCAGATTTACCTGATGTCTCCGGCACCAGCTTCAGCGCCAGCAAGTAAAAGATCACCAAAAGCACCACGAATGGCACGTACGCGTAGCCGTTAAGAGCATCCGAGACGTACGGGTACGACACGCCTACGACTAGGTTGCACAACCAATTGATGCCAATACACAGCGACGACGCACTCGCGCGAATAGAATCCGGGAACATGTCGGCGGTCATCACCCATACCAAAGGGCCCAACGTCACGCCGAACACAATCACGTACAAAGCTGTAAACACGATCGACAGCACCGATACATCGACGATAAATGCCACCGTCATGCCGATCGACATCGCCACCATGCCTGCCAACCCCCACAAGATCATGTTACGGTTGCCTAGGCGGACGGCCAGCACTCCCGTGAAGAACGCAGGCCATATATTAATGAAGTTGATGATCAAGGTGCCAACGCGCGAATCTGAGATACCGGCGTCCGAGAAAATAGTGCCGGAGTAGTAGAACACCGCGTTGATGCCCGAGAGCTGCTGTGTGCACGAAAGCAAGACTGCACCTGCCAATTGGAGGCGGTAGCGCGGGGCAAACATGGACTCATTCACAGGCGGCTCGCCAGCAATCCTACCCAGCTCAGCGTTGGCTGCCTTGTTCCCCACTTCAAGCCAGGACAAAACTGTGCCTACATTCTCTTCGCCGTACAAGCGCGCAATGACCCTCCGTGCCTCCTCACGACGATTCTTTGTCAATAGCCACGCTGGACTCTCCACACTCAGCGTCGGGGCTAGGAGCAAGAATTGCGCGCCCAGCACACACGGAAAGCTGCCAAATATCGCCACCCGTTGCTCGTATTCGCGAAGAAGAATGCAATGGCTGGGAGCAGGATGCCAATGGTCGTGGAAATCTGCAGACCCAAACCCAGCGTGTTGCGCATGTGCGGTGGCGATAGCTCGTTCACGTACGCACCAATCGTACCTGTGGCTGTACCCGACGCCAAGCCGGCGATGAGGCGGCCAATGGCGAACAGCCAAATGTTGGACACGGTCGCCTGGATCATGCCGCCAACGATCATGAAGACGCAGTTGATCATCAAAACCTTCTTGCGACCTAGCTTGTCGCTGAAGTAGCCGCAGCACAGAGAACCGATCATAGCACCGAAGATCCATGCGTTCACTGCGAATGTCCACTCTAGCTTCGAGTGGCCAGGGAACATGAGGCACGTTCCTTCAGCCACAGGACGAGCATTACACTGGGCCGTATCGTTGTACTGCGACAGATTCATCTGCGAGGTCGACCAACCGCTTTGGAACGGTTGTAATAGTGAGACCAGAACACTCGTGTACAGGAGTCTCTTGGGCTTGAGTTGGTGTGCGGCGACCTTCGTGGCGTCATCGAACGCATTGATGTGGACACCAACACCTTTGTTGGGTGTGGCAACGACCTCGAGGTACATTGGTTCTATGATCTCTTGTAATGACTCCGTCGTCGCTCTTGGGTGCTCGTCAGTTAGATTGGTCGGGCAGAAGTCACCTGTCTACTTTAGTTCTAGCAGCAGTTGTAGCTGGTGTTGCGTTGGCTAGCGAAACCAGGAATGAAGCTTCTGGGTTGCATGCTTTCGGGTGGACGGGCGGCACGCCCATTGTATCACGCGACTGTGACAGCAACAAAAAGCGCGTTCAGTTCTGCAGCGATGTGAAATGACGTTGAAGTTGCCTGAAGAAACTCTCGTCGGACCCGAAGAGTGAGCGGTGTTGCATTACGGCAAATTTACTTGGTATCAGCGCCACATGACGGTGAGGCTGTCCCAAGGGGAGATTGGGGAGATAATGCCAGTAGCTTGATACATCTACGAGGACATACGGTGAAATTGTGCGTTGACGAACTAGATCCACGTTTCATGTGATGCTTGGTAGTTGGGTGAGGCTTACGGTGAACGCTTTGAGTGAAACCAATTCGATGTGTGACAAGAAACAAGCTGGTGAACACACTTCCCAAACACTATACAATGACAGCGAACCGATCTACCACGTGCTGCTATACGGAATTTACACGAGGTTTTGGTTGCAGCGTCGCATGGTATTTGAAAAGTAGCAAACGTAGCAAATGCAATGCTATATCTATGATGGAGAGAACAAGTGACTTAGCCGAGAGTTAAAAAGCCATGTAGTTGCGTAACTGTCGACCTAAACACACTCGCTGAGCGTCCTGGTCCTTCTTGTGCGACGGAGGGGTGATGTAGCCCTCCTTGCCCTTTGCTGGGTCCCAGTAGAACTCGTAGCCGAGTTCGGTGTTCAGCGGCCAGTCGTTCTTGAACCGTTCGGCCAGGTCCGGGTTTGCCATGAACTGCCGAACAAAACTCACCATGTCGGCTGCACCGCTGCGAATGACTCCCTCCGCGGTATCGCGAGGTAGCTGCAGTTCGCCATCACGATGCCCTTGAAGTGCTTCTTCACGTCGAACACCGTCATCACGCGGCTCTTGTCTGAGTACCCGAAGCCAAATCCATCTAGGATCGCAAGGTACCCCAGACCATGTTCTGACAAACGCTCGAATACGTAGCTGAACATTTCGGTGTTATCAACGCTACCCATACCGCCGTACTTGCTTGAGGGAGACACTCGCACACCAATGCGGTGGCTTGGGTACACGGTTTTGACTGCCTCCACGATTTCGTGCAGAAGGCGATAGCGGTTTTCAAACGAGCCGCCATATTCGTCCGTGCGCAGGTTCGTGCTGGATTGAAGGAACTGGTCAATCAAGTACCCACTGCCGGCATGCACCTCAGCCCCGTCAAAACCAACTTGCTTGGCCAGTTCGGCACACTTGCGGTACTGCTCCACCACACCTGGAATTTCGTCTTTGGTCAGCGCACGCGCTCTTTCAAAACCTGCGCGTTCGCCATCTGCATTGCGAGTGCTACCCCCTCGTACTGTGTGGCAGACGCCGACACCACTTCACTGTTGACATGGAACGAAGGGTGTGACTGCCGCCCCATGTGCCAGAGCTGAACAAAGATCTTGCCTCCTTTGTGGTGGACACGGTCCACGACCTCTTTCCATCCTTTGACTTGTTCGTCCGTGTACAATCCCGGCGATCCATACCAGCCGAAACCCTGCTCGGAGATGGCACACCCTTCCGAGATGGTGAGTCCAGCTCCGGCACGTTGCTCGTAGTAGATGGCGTGCATCTCGTCTGGAGCGTGACTGTCTGGATTGATGCGAGCCCGAGTGGCTGGGCCGAAGACGACCCGGTTCTTGAGCGTAAGGTCGTTCCCGAGCTGCAGCGGTGTGAAGAGCTTATAGTCGTCGGTGAGAGTCATGGTGTTTTGTGCTGATGGTTGCAGTTGCAGCTGTTGTGTTGAAGCGGTCAAATTGAGAAGTGAGGATCGCATCAATTGCAGTGGCAATAGCTTCGAGAGGCAATGTCCTGCGCACACGATGGTGCGTTTGTTGACCACCTGAATTCCTTGCCATCAATCGGATTACGGTAACTTATTTCAGTACTATTTTGGCATAATACATCGGAAGCTTTAGCAATGGACATGGGCGAGTTGTGTTGCCAGGCCTTGACACTGTCGAATCGACAGTCCTCCGTTGATGTTGCGGTCACTACGATAGCCAATTGTTGAACGAGATGCACTCCTGTTGTCTTTGGTGCTTGTGAACGGCGACAAGATGGCTGCATATACAGCATACGTGAACAATCTGACGCAATCGATTTGTTTAGCTCAGATCGGTCATCGACTACCACATCTGTGCCTCGTGGACTGCATCAATGAGCCTCTACGTTCCTCATTACATGCAGTCGCGAGCTTGTTGTTACTCTTGATGCTCACTTTGCAATTAACAACTTTCCACCAACGCAAAAACGCCATTCCGCTGCTCCAAGACAATGGCCTCCACGTCTCGCGACTACAAGCTTTTCACCCCATTGCGTCTTAGCGACGACCTCGAACTCAAGAACCGCATGGTCTTCGGCCCTACCACTCGTTCCCGCTGTGATATCGTCACCCACGCGCCGATCGAGCGCAATGCTGTGTATTATGAGCAGCGGGCAAATGCAGGGCTCATCGTCACGGAAGCCTGCGCCATCTCCAAGCAGGGTTTCGGCTGGTACGGATCGCCGGGATTGTACACGGACGAACAAGTCAAAGGATGGAAAGAGGTCGTGGACCGTGTCCACCACAAAGGAGGCAAGATCTTTGTTCAGCTCTGGCACATGGGGCGGCAGTCACACCCTTCGTTTCATGCCAACAGCGAAGTGGTGTCGGCGTCTGCTACTCTGTACGAGGGAGGCAGAACTCGCAATTCCGATGGCGAACACACTAACTTTGAAAGAGCGCGCGCCTTGACAATCGAAGAGATTCCTGCAGTGGTGGAGCAGTACCGCAAGTGCGCCGAGCGAGCGAAAGAGGTGGGGTTCGATGGTGTCGAGTTGCACGCTGCTGGAGGGTACTTGATCGACCAGTTTCTTCAGTCCAACACCAACCTTCGAGCCGACAAGTACGGCGGGTCCTTTGAGAATCGCTACCGCTTCCTGCATGATGCCATTGAGGCTGTGAAAACGGTATATCCTGCTGGTTGCATCGGTGTACGGACGGCGCCGAACAGTCCGTATGGAGGCATGGGTAACGCTGACAACGTCGAGATTTTCACATATGTGTACAAGCGCCTAGCGGAGCATGACCTCGCGTACTTGGCCATCCTCGACGGCTGGGAAGGCGTTGGAACGGGCTCAGGTTACCACGGAAAGTGTCGTGCACTGACCACGTTTGACGCTAAGATGGCTTTTAAAGGCACCGTCATCGCCAACAAGGGCTACTCGAAAGACATTGCTGAAGGAGTAATTCGGAGCGGCTCGGCTGATCTCGTGGGTTTTGCTCGTCACTTCATGGCGAACCCAGACCTCGTTGAGCGTTTTCAACATGACTGGGCACTCGCCCCGTTGCTTGACTACAAGTACTACTGGGATCCTGTCATGGGTGACGAGGGGTACACCACTCCGAGCAGCTTTGAGCTGTAACAGTGAAACAAATATTCGTGCGTGACGATGCTAGGGCACTGCATTGAGTACAGGAGACAACTGCTGTGAGCACAAGGATGAGAATAAGCTTCATGTTTGAAAATGGATTGTTCTTTCAAATAAAAACTTTATCGCTGGTTATTTGCTTGTAGAACGGCTAGAGCTCTTTGAACATTGAGCACACCATATCCAAATATGTTGTTCGGGATCGTGGACGCAGAGATGTGTCCACAGTTGGGATGCGTTGCCGCACTGTTAATAAGGCCAGTGTCTCCTACTGTTGAAGTGGTAAGTGCGGACCATATCTGCTCGAATGTAAGCTTGGGGTTTGTACTGAGGATCAATGCTATCGCTCCAGCAACATGTGGTGCAGCCATGCTCGTTCCTGAGGTGATGGCATACACGTTGTCTCTTGTCCACCAAGCTGAGTAAATTCTTACACCGGGTGCTACAATATCTGGCTTAATGCGGCCTTGAGGGGATGGCCCAGTAGAGCTTTGAGGTAGCAAAGAGTCATCGAAGCTGGTCGCGCCAACTCCAATCACATTACTTGCATCCGCAGGGGAGACCACGGTGTTACAGGTTTTTGCGGATCCTGAATTGCCAGCAGAAAATATCGGAATGATGCCAGCAAAGCGCCAAGCCGCAATAACTGCGGTGAAGTTATGGGTGCCACGAAGAATCCCCCAACTGTTGTTAACTACGTGTGGCGCCTTTCGGCAATCCGCGTTCTTCCGTCTGGGTCTGTTGGACACAAAATAAATTGTGCACAAGCTAACAGATTGGATTCACGGCACGACGTTGAGCTGCTGCAGCCTCGACAAGCTATCCAGTTTGCCCCTGGGGCCACCCCAATGCCTCTCGTCCCGACCATGGATCCTGTCACGTGTGTTCCGTGACCTGATGAATCGTATGGGGTCGCACGCTTGGCCTCTGGATCGTACCATCCGTAGTCTCCTAGGAAGTTGTCTCTCAATACTTCATGGGTACCACGCACACCGCTGTCGATTGTCGCAACGGTGATATTTTCACCCGTGATTCCCTTTGCCCACAAGTTGGTTGCCCCAATTTTCTCCATACTCCATGCTAATCCATTTCCCATCGATTCTGAAGTATTGTCACTGGATGCCGAAAGTTCAGCCTCAAGGTCATCCTCCATCGTGAAGATCACTTCCTCACGGATTTCGTCGATCGATGGTTCTTCCAATAATTTCTGAAGCAGATTCATTGACGCGTTAGCAATGAACATTTGATTGGAGACCCAGAGCGTTTTTGAAGACGAGAACAGCGGTGCTGCATAAGTGTCGGATTCTTCAGCGAGAAGCTTCGTCACCGGCCGTTGCGCATTTGTAGAAGTAGTCTTGAGCGAATCTACTAGCCGCGTGATCCGAGCACCTCGATCAAAGTTGGAGGAAGACACTGATTCGAAGTCAACCTCTTTCAGCTCCGTGATGGTCTCTCCACACATGGTCACCATTAAATTGGCCGTGGTCTGCTGTCGGAGTGTGCTGTAAACATTTGGATGCACGCGAGGTCTTGTACGAGCTGGAGCGGCATTAGATCCTCTCACGAATGCGGCAAAAGCCAAGATCCAGTACAATACTCGCAATGAAATCACCATGCGAAGAATGAAACCCCAAGAATGAGCTGTGCGCCACCCCTCCACTGCTCAATTGTCCAGCCCACCCAGAAGTGCGCGATCTGATCAGAGCTTGGAGGATCCCGAGTGTACTCTCTTGATTGGACAGCAACGGACATTTCGTACAACGAGGACAAGTGGCTGCTGTAATAATGTACTCAGAGTTGAAGTCTGAGCGCGTCTCTTCGCCATTCATATCCTTGGGATCCGGTCGCTTTGATTGGCATTTTGATCGCAGATTGGTGCCGTACGTGAGTCAAAACGCCAAACATGCGCACTCTTCACTGCATCTTGATAGCCTTGGTGCTGCTACGACAGGTACCATGATCTTGATGCGAAAAGTTCTTACAAAAAAAGAAGAGCTTATTGTGTCATTGCTGCCGCCTAGTTTGCACATGCAGAACCCTCGAATAACGTCGAGAACGGCGATGATTTCATCAGCACGGAAGAAGATGATCGTATAGACCCCGTCGACGACCTATCGGCATGGACCGATGATGCGAAGATGGAGAACTTACACGAGCAACCGATGGCGGAGGTAACAACACAACAATGAGTGCTACATGAAGCTGCCTACTTGCGCATTATAACTCACTTGTCGAACACACAGGATGGAGCGGTGACTTTGTCTGAAGAGGAAGGAGAGGAAACCGAGGAGAGTGAGGACTCGCTAGAAGAACAAGCGGACGATCTCACTCAATGGGAGCCGTCGCTAGAGGAGCAGAGCAACCTGGTACGTATCCGATGCGAAGGGAACCGTACGAGTCTGTAGCTCACTTACAGTGTTGTTCAAGGAATTGGAAGAGCATGAGAAAAAGTTGCACACCTTCGATCCCATTGAGGAGGACCCAGCTGAAGATATGGAGGACTTCGATAGCGACAGACAACGCAGACTGGTGGGGTACCCAGATTGCCTAGCCTCTGAAATGTGCTTGAATTTTACGTTACTGCGTTGACGCATTGATATATACGGTTAACTGTAGGAGGACCTGGATAGCAACTGGCAAGGCACCAGTGAAGAGTTTGTGGGCAGTAACGGCGAAAACGAAGCTGCGCCAGCGGAGGAGGAAGACGACGAAGAAGCTCTTCCGATCATTCCTGGTTTGACTGACGTTGAATTGATCGCTTTCAACCCGGAGTTCGCGAACGAAGAGGTTCTCGACAAGATCATTGACTGGTCCTATGACCAGGTCGCTGCAATGTCTATTCACCGAGACAATTTCATCCACGTCGAGGATCTGTACCGGTATGCGTGTTTATCGTTTGATTTAGTCTAACTCACCTATCCAGCTCACTGCACCACTCACATATCCCTTAGGTTTCTATTGAAGACGCTGAATCCACTGGATGAAGAAATCGATGCAGAAGACGAAGCTATTTTAACTGACGCCGTCACGGAGCTTCGGAAGCAGCAGGGCCTGGTGGACGACAGTATGATTGTGTATCGAGGCTTCATCGCTCGTGGAATGCCACTGCGATTCCTACAGTCCTTGGCTCACGAGATGCACAATAGCGTTCAGAGACGACTGCAATCCGTTGCAGGACGCGATGAGCTTTAATGAGCTTAGTTAGTATTGAGGCCATGATACTGTTACTACCATTGCTTGACTCCAACTTCAAGTCTGAAGCAAAGCGCAAACATTCCTTCTTCGTTTTCATTGGCTGAAAGCACAAGCTTACACGCACCACGAAGCGCCTCCCCACAGATCACTTGCGAATTTGCATATACTCAGATCAAGTCAAGATGGCGGCAAAGGCAGAGGACAACATGAAGAAGGCGGCGGCGGCGTCCACAGGCGCCCTCTTGACGTCGCTCTTCGTCACACCGTTGGATGTGGCCAAAGTACGTATACAGTCACAGATCCAGACAGTCGCTAAGCCCAAGACGCTCGCGGAGCTGCGTGTAACCCACACAACTGTAGCTGAACAATGTCGGTGCCGCAGTCGCTGCGCATGTAACCGCTGTGTAACTCGTCCGGTCGAGAAGCTCTCGCCCTCACGACGAGGGACTGCCCTCCCAGCTATGCGCATGTCCTGTTCCCGTGCGGTAGCGCCCCTCCAGCTGCAGGGGACGTCACACGCACTGCGTCATATCTTCCAAACGGAAGGCTTGGCGGGTCTGTTCGCTGGTCTGTCGCCTGCTATGGTCATTGCAGTGCCCTCCACAGTGCTGTACTATATTTCGTACGACTTGCTGCTGCAGGAAGGACAGCAGAAGCTGCCACAGATTCAGGAATTCGTGCCACTGCTGGCAGGAGCGACTGCGCGAGTCGTTGCGGCTTCCATTACGTCGCCTATTGAGTTGATCCGGACCAGGATGCAGGGGAACAAGCAGGAGCGAGTCTTGTGACCACGTTCCAGCATGCGGTGCGACGTGGAGGATACAGGTCACTGATGAATGGACTGGGAGCCACGTTGGCTAGGGATGTGCCATTCTCTGCGATCTACTGGACATCGTACGAGTCGCTGCAGAAGCGTTTTAATTCCGCAGAGATGGAGTTAACACGGACGCAAAGAGCCTTCGCGTGTGGAGCAGTGTCTGGGGCTGTTGCAGCTACCGTGACGACTCCGTTCGATGTGGTGAAGACGCTGCAGCAGGTGTCGATGACGGCGCAAGGGTCGCAGCCGTCTGGGATGGCGGTGCTGCGACAGGTGGTGGACAGCAAGGGGTTGAGTGGAGCCTTCACAGGACTCAGCGCGCGTCTGGCGCGTGTGGCCCCGTCGTGCGCGGTCATGATTTCGTGCTATGAGCTTGGGAAGGAGAAACTCGGCATCGCGTGAATGGAAAGCTGGAAGCTGTAAAGGCCAGGCCTCAGTGTGAATGCAAGCGACCAGAAGTCATTGCTGCTAAAGGGTCATTGTTGCTAGAGGCTACTATAAGTTAAAATACAGTACGATGCGTTGAAGGTTGCTTAGAGCGCGCTTCCTGACTTGCCATGGTCAGATCTTGTCACATGACCACACAAGTGTGCTTGGTCATCAAACTGTTTTTGACCAATCAACGAGCAAGGTTACATTCTGGGGGTACATGCCCTTGCGTTAAATGGTACACTGTACCAATAGGTTACGCACCCGCATGTTTTTGATGCCGGTCACTTTCTGGTGGAAATTGCACCTCAAATCCAGAAACGCGACTCAGTCCCCACAGACATCAAGGGACTGGAAGGACCATGTTCACGCAGGCAGCGCGCCGTAGTGCACAATTCAGCGCCAACCACAGCTTCGCAGCCACGGTACGCTGCTTCCCCTGCCAATCATATTGTTAACCGCACAAAAGCCAACTCTAGAGACCCCTTGAAGCGAAAGTTACGACCCTCATCTAACTTTCTTGTCTTGTGGTTAATCCGGTGGTGCAGAGAGGCTTCGGACTGGCTGGCAGTCGATATCAGACGCTTGTGAAGCCTGTGGTGGCAGCCCTGCCAAGTCGATGCCTCTGTGGACGCGTTTTGGCCTCCAGACGACCAAAACTGGCAAGCAACCGCTTGTCTACTCCACCAAAACCCGGGTTCGTATGCAAAGCTTTTGCAATTTCAATTATTATTGGTTTGCTCGCTTTGCAATATTGACATGATGCTGTGATTGCAATTCTGTAGAAATTTGCGGCGTCGACTGCTACTATTGAAAATGTGGCAGCCAACCGCCCAATTGCGTACTGGATCTTCGGTACGGCAGCTATGGTGGGCGGAATGATTGCCATCGGTGGTGCAACGCGTTTGACGCGTTCCGGACTGTCCATGGCTACATGGAAGCCGCATGGAGGTCTGCCGCCCATGACCCCGGAGGAGTGGCAAGCGGAGTTCGAGACCTACAAGCAGTTTCCGGAGTACCAACAGCGCAAGAACATGGTAACGACTACAAAAGATGGATTGTGCGCTCAGTGCTATCGTTTTTGTAACGAAGCTTGTGTTTTGTCTGGTATAGACGGTTGAGGACTTTAAGGGTATCTTCTGGTGGGAGTATGGTCACCGCATGCTTGGCCGCACAGTGGGCATGGTGTACACATTGCCGCTAATCTACTTTGGACTTCGCAAGAAGCTGCCCGTAGAACTATACACGCGCTTTGCTGTGCTTTTCGGTCTGGGTGCAGCACAAGGTGGCGTCGGCTGGTGGATGGTGCGTAGTGGACTGGAAGAGCACGGCAGGGAGCAACTGCAGAAGAAGAATGAAGTGCGCGTCAGCCCCTACCGTCTTGCTACACATGTAAGTATTTGGTGTCGTTGCTTGTACACGTGATTGTGGGGACCGATGGTTTAAAAGTCTGACTGTTTGGTACTCTGTTCCCGATAGCTTGCGTTTGCATTCACGACGCTGGGTGTTCTTATTTGGACTGGTTTCGGACTGATCTCACCTCCATCACGTGCGGCTATGACGCGCGAGATGATTTCGCCTGATGTGTTGAAGCAGACGACTCGTATTCGCAAGATCCTGGGTCACGTGTCCACTGTGCTTGGTTACACGATTATCTCAGGTGCGTTTGTGGCTGGCATTGATGCCGGCATGGCCTTCAACACGTTCCCCAAGATGGACGACCAGTGGATCCCAGACGACCTGTTCGTGCTGGACCCCAAGTACAAGAACTTCTTCGAAAACGTGCCGCTTGTGCAACTGGACCACCGTATCCTCGCCATGAGCACGATCACGGGTTTCGGCGGCGTGTACGCCATGGCTCGCCGTCCGCACATCTGGAGTCAGCTGCCACAGCAGTCGCGTACGGCACTGAACCTGAGCCTGGCGGCTGCCACTGGCCAGGTTCTCCTCGGTATCACCACGCTGCTCAACTGTGTACCCATCCCACTTGCCGTTTCGCACCAGTGCGGCGCTATCGTGCTCCTGACGTCCACATTGTGGTCTCAGCACACACTGAGCTTCGCTAAGCCGATTAAGGCGGCCAAGGCGGTCATCAAGGCTGCCCCCAAGGTGCTGTAATTGGTATAACGAAGATGAGTTATCGTGATAGAAAACCTCATAAAAACGCAAAAATAAAGACCCCTAGTTGTAAATGATTTTTGTGATTTAAGGTACTGCAGTCGAACAGCTCCCCTTCTAACCCGATCGAATCAGTTCGTTTACCACCTGGATAGCATCTGCGCACACTGTACTCTTATGGACGACTCCGGTGCGTTCCGCTCCTGCCTGACGACGCATGTAAAACTAAACTAACTAACTAGCATTGCTATGATATCTTATTAGCAACTGTTGGTGATCGCCAGGGCATGTGGTCCATGATCAAGGAGGGGTACGAAGGTCTGGTGAGCACAGTGATCCGGCCATTACGAGCTCAGTATACCCCCTCCGAGCTCGGTCCCAAGCGCGCTCAGATCGGAGATGTATCAGTGCAACGAGTGGACTTGAAGCTCAAGAATCCTGCAGGTTACACACTCGAATGCAGTTGGTGGAAGCCTCGTAAGGCCAAAGCCAAGAACGGAGAAGCTGCAGAGACTCAAGAGCAGAACAAACGACCGTGTATTGTGGTGCTACATGGCAATAGTTCCTGTCGACTGGGGGCTCTGGAGATTGTAATGTACGCGCTACCAGCAGGGTTTACAGTGTTTGCCCTGGACTTTTGTGGTTCCGGACTCTCGGAGGGGAAGTATGTGTCGTTGGGATATCACGAGCGGGCTGATATCGCTACGGCGGTGAAATACGTGCGGAAGACTGGCGAGGTATCGAGTCTGTGTCTTTGGGGACGTAGTATGGGCTCTGTGGCGGCTCTGTTGTACGTCGAGTCAGATCCGTCTGTAAATGCAATGGTGCTGGACAGTCCGTTCTCGAGTCTGCCGAAGCTCGCGACGGAGTTAGTTGAGGACGGGAAGCTGGGGTCCCACGTATTGCTGTGAAGCTGGTGATGCGACTGATTCGACGGGATATTAAGAAGCGAGCCAAGTTCGATATGTTCAAGCTCAAACCCATCGCCAAGATCCACAAGTGCGTGCACATTGTAAAGTGGATTGGTGTTGATGTTGTATTGACCTCTTTACCTGTTTGCTGTGTAGATGTGTAGTGCCGACCTTTTTGTTGTGGGGCTTCAGGATGAATTAGTGGGGCCGCACCACGTGGAGGCGTTGTACAAGCTCCACAATGGGCCCAATCAGTTGTTCAAGTTCCCAGGAGGTCACAACAGTCCCCGTCCGTTCAATTTCTTTATCCAGGCGCTACAGTTTCTACGTGTTATGGTGGGACTCATGCCTTTGCCAGATGACTTGTCTACGTTTGATCTCGCCGACACAGCGGCAACAACTTCAACCCGGGAGTCCGCACAAAAGGCTCCAAAGTCCAAAAACCATCGCGAATCTATAAGAACCCGCTCGAACCGGGTGTTTCTATTGAAGCTGTGCACAAGATGTCTATTAAGGAGCTGAAGCAATGCATCGATCGTGCTGGCTATAGCGACGTCACATGCATCGAGAAGAAGGAGATGGTGGAGCTTGTGCTCAAACTTTACGCGCGATACAGGCGATCCAGCAAGCAGGCAGCCGACGATAGACATAATCCTGCTTTTACACCCACGGTAGAAACTGAGGGTGCTGAAGTTGCGTCAACTAAGAAGTCGTCAGGCGCTATTGACCCAGCATCTGTAGCGAAGCCCACTCCTAAAGGCCGTCGCCGCAGCGAAGGCGATGTAAAGCCTGAGAAGCATGGTGAAGGGGCTGCAGTAGCGTCAGCGGCAGGGTCGCCGTCATTGCTTTCGTCGATGCACAGCAGCACGTCCAGTATCATTTCTGATGCGGAGCTGGCTCGGCGATTAAGCATCGACCATCCTAGCGATATGGAGGATGAGGATATTGACGCAGATGAGTCTACGAATTAGTTGCAGCAAGTCAAGTCAAGTGTGCAGTCCATGATCAACGGTGATGTCGATTCTATAGAGCAATCCGACTTGCACTGATGCCCAAGAATACCAAACCAAATTGCCATTCTCCTCAACCAGCAGCAGAAGAGAATCAAGGGAGGTTTTTACCTTGGAGGATTTGTGCGGTATCAAGTAGTGAAAGCGTGAAGCACCAGTATAAACGGCAACCGAATGTATGTGCATGTATGTGACTCTCAATGTGGCTAATCATCATGTCGTTTTTCATTAAGCTTTGTTTCTTGATCTCAAATATGTACGAGCAGACATGATCCATCTCTTACGGCTCAAAGCTGCTCGGGTGGTGTACCCCTCGTCACCCATGACAGGATCCCAGTAGTACTTGTAGTCAAGCAACGGGGCGAGTGCCCAGTCATGTTGAAAACGCTCAACGAGGTCTGGGTTCGCCATGAAGTGACGAGCAAAACCCACGAGATCAGCCGAGCCGCTCCGAATTACTCCTTCAGCAATGTCTTTCGAGTAGCCCTTGTTGGCGATGACGGTGCCTTTAAAAGCCATCTTAGCGTCAAACGTGGTCAGTGCACGACACTTTCCGTGGTAACCTGAGCCCGTTCCAACGCCTTCCCAGCCGTCGAGGATGGCCAAGTACGCGAGGTCATGCTCCGCTAGGCGCTTGTACACATATGTGAAAATCTCGACGTTGTCAGCGTTACCCATGCCTCCATACGGACTGTTCGGCGCCGTCCGTACACCGATGCAACCAGCAGGATATACCGTTTTCACAGCCTCAATGGCATCATGCAGGAAGCGGTAGCGATTCTCAAAGGACCCGCCGTACTTGTCGGCTCGAAGGTTGGTGTTGGACTGAAGAAACTGGTCGATCAAGTACCCTCCAGCAGCGTGCAACTCGACACCATCGAACCCCACCTCTTTCGCTCGCTCGGCGCACTTGCGGTACTGCTCCACCACTGCAGGAATCTCTTCGATTGTCAAGGCGCGCGCTCTTTCAAAGTTAGTGTGTTCGCCATCGGAATTGCGAGTTCTGCCTCCCTCGTACAGAGTAGCAGACGCCGACACCACTTCGCTGTTGGCATGAAACGAAGGGTGTGACTGCCGCCCCATGTGCCAGAGCTGAACAAAGATCTTGCCTCCTTTGTGGTGGACACGGTCCACGACCTCTTTCCATCCTTTGACTTGTTCGTCCGTGTACAATCCCGGCGATCCGTACCAGCCGAAACCCTGCTTGGAGATGGCGCAGGCTTCCGTGACGATGAGCCCTGCATTTGCCCGCTGCTCATAATACACAGCATTGCGCTCGATCGGCGCGTGGGTGACGATATCACAGCGGGAACGAGTGGTAGGGCCGAAGACCATGCGGTTCTTGAGTTCGAGGTCGTCGCTAAGACGCAATGGGGTGAAAAGCTTGTAGTCGCGAGACGTGGAGGCCATTGTCTTGGAGCAGCGGAATGGCGTTTTTGCGTTGGTGGAAAGTTGTTAATTGCAAAGTGAGCATCAAGAGTAACAACAAGCTCGCGACTGCATGTAATGAGGAACGTAGAGGCTCATTGATGCAGTCCACGAGGCACAGATGTGGTAGTCGATGACCGATCTGAGCTAAACAAATCGATTGCGTCAGATTGTTCACGTATGCTGTATATGCAGCCATCTTGTCGCCGTTCACAAGCACCAAAGACAACAGGAGTGCATCTCGTTCAACAATTGGCTATCGTAGTGACCGCAACATCAACGGAGGACTGTCGATTCGACAGTGTCAAGGCCTGGCAACACAACTCGCCCATGTCCATTGCTAAAGCTTCCGATGTATTATGCCAAAATAGTACTGAAATAAGTTACCGTAATCCGATTGATGGCAAGGAATTCAGGTGGTCAACAAACGCACCATCGTGTGCGCAGGACATTGCCTCTCGAAGCTATTGCCACTGCAATTGATGCGATCCTCACTTCTCAATTTGACCGCTTCAACACAACAGCTGCAACTGCAACCATCAGCACAAAACACCATGACTCTCACCGACGACTATAAGCTCTTCACACCGCTGCAGCTCGGGAACGACCTTACGCTCAAGAACCGGGTCGTCTTCGGCCCAGCCACTCGGGCTCGCATCAATCCAGACAGTCACGCTCCAGACGAGATGCACGCCATCTACTACGAGCAACGTGCCGGAGCTGGACTCACCATCTCGGAAGGGTGTGCCATCTCCGAGCAGGGTTTCGGCTGGTATGGATCGCCGGGATTGTACACGGACGAACAAGTCAAAGGATGGAAAGAGGTCGTGGACCGTGTCCACCACAAAGGAGGCAAGATCTTTGTTCAGCTCTGGCACATGGGGCGGCAGTCACACCCTTCGTTCCATGTCAACAGTGAAGTGGTGTCGGCGTCTGCCACACAGTACGAGGGGGGCACTCGCAATGCAGATGGCGAACGCGCAGGTTTTGAAAGAGCGCGTGCGCTGACCAAAGACGAAATTCCAGGTGTGGTGGAGCAGTACCGCAAGTGTGCCGAACTGGCCAAGCAAGTTGGTTTTGACGGGGCTGAGGTGCATGCCGGCAGTGGGTACTTGATTGACCAGTTCCTTCAATCCAGCACGAACCTGCGCACGGACGAATATGGCGGCTCGTTTGAAAACCGCTATCGCCTTCTGCACGAAATCGTGGAGGCAGTCAAAACCGTGTACCCAAGCCACCGCATTGGTGTGCGAGTGTCTCCCTCAAGCAAGTACGGCGGTATGGGTAGCGTTGATAACACCGAAATGTTCAGCTACGTATTCGAGCGTTTGTCAGAACATGGTCTGGGGTACCTTGCGATCCTAGATGGATTTGGCTTCGGGTACTCAGACAAGAGCCGCGTGATGACGGTGTTCGACGTGAAGAAGCACTTCAAGGGCATCGTGATGGCGAACTGCAGCTACTCTCGCGATACCGCGGAGGGAGTCATTCGCAGCGGTGCAGCCGACATGGTGAGTTTTGTTCGGCAGTTCATGGCAAACCCGGACCTGGCCGAACGGTTCAAGAACGACTGGCCGCTGAACACCGAACTCGGCTACGAGTTCTACTGGGACCCAGCAAAGGGCAAGGAGGGCTACATCACCCCTCCGTCGCACAAGAAGGACCAGGACGCTCAGCGAGTGTGTTTAGGTCGACAGTTACGCAACTACATGGCTTTTTAACTCTCGGTTAAGTCACTGCCGTCGTATCGAGGTACGAGCCGTAGAGTAGTTTCGGCACTATGGACACAACGTCCCGATAAAAATTGTCCTTAGCTTTCCTCGTTTCTCAACAACTATTCAATGCTTCGATGTGTCTGACTACTCATGCACGTTCTAATGCGAATGGATTGTGCACGGGTATCGTTGGAGAATGCCACGAAAAGCACCGCCAAGGCCACAATGACACAAATCCCAGTTTGAGCGCTCAATTGCGCTGCTTGGACAACCTGGTCGTGCCGCAACTTCAGGGTCTCTTTTGCTACAGGTTTCTCGCGGATACCTGCGCCGTTCTTGGCATAAAGCACTTGATGCGTACGCTCCTCATTCGACTCTATGTCTAAAATTCTGTTTTCAACGTCACTGTCTTCACCTTGCTGAATTTGAAGTGCTAGCGTGGGCTCTGCTTCCTCACCTGCAGTTCCGTACAGCGTCCAGCCACCTCCCACAGTCTCTTCCACCTCGGTAGCATTTGCATACGGGACCCAATGCAGTTGTCCGCAGGAGTTTGTGTCATTCATCCAGCCTTCAAAAGAGACGTTGGCGAATTGGAGATACTGCTGGAAGCTACGGACTTTACCAAAGCCGTATTTTTCCAACTCAAAAGCGTCCACAGGCCCCTTGAACGGCATCCCAATACGCATCCGGAAGCGGTTGCGGCTCATTTCAGTGTCAAGCCCCTTTTGACAGGATCAATAGGGGATGCCCAGAAGCTTGCCGGGTTTTCAGAGTAATTGTGGTATAGTACATTACCCAACCTGCTTGGCGAGTATAAGTCGTACCCGTAGGTCCAGTAGTTGGCTGAGCGCAAGAATTCCTCGCCGTCCCACAGCCAAGGTGTATGCGAATCGACGAGAACACGACGTTCAGCATGACATTTGCTGAAGGAAAATCCACCTCCCATAACGCTGCCATCTGCGGCATCTTGGAGTTTTCAATCATACTGGCCCCGGTAATCCTCGTGAGTCCGTTGCTGCCACGGATGACTGTGCACAAGTGCGGGATGGAGTTGATGATGTTATTGTCGCCGTTCTCTTTGATCATACTCGCGTGTGTATTGTGCGGGTACATCGTTAGCACAGCCATCTCATTGTCAACGGATTTCCAGTCGGTCAACACGTTCTCGTCCCAATTGTTGGTAAAGACGCTGTGACCATCAACTTGTAGACAAAACTCCTCATCGTTGACTAATTTCTGCTGCAGGTGACGCGCCGTTGTGCACCCAGCAGACTGACCAGCATCACGCGTATCGATGACGATGTTGTTCTTGTATCGGCACTCTTGATCGTTAGGCCATTCAGCCGCAGCCAGTTTACAATACTCGTCTAGGCACCTTAGGTCACCATCGTATACCTGCTCTAAGATGCCAAAACGCAGTCGCTCTGGGTGCTTGGCTCGCTGTAGTGCCGTGAAGAGCGTTTTGCCGCATCGATATCCATCTCGGAAAACCGAGGAGCCGACAAACATTTCAAAGGGCTTGCTGGGGATCTGTGCAGGGGCGGTCGCAGGTAACTTTTAGTCGAGTCCAGTGGGATATGCTGGACACTTGGGTCCAAGGTCGCTTGTTTCGTCCAGCTGTCCCAGTAGATCGTAGTGGTGTTCGTTGAGCCTGTAGCCGACGTGAGTGCCAGAAGCACAGCCGAGATCACGACTCGCATCATGGTCTTGGGCTAGCACGTTGGAGACTGAAACAGTTGGGGTCGTGTAGTCTTTTGTACTGTTTAAAGTAAAGTGATAGTGTGTTCCCACATGCAGTTAGCACTGCGACTGCTTAGAAGATCATCTGTTGTTGTAGTCAAGTCTGAAACCTCGAGCCATAGATTGCTCCTCTTTGATGAACGTTGTTACGCACGCGAGAGGAAGATGGAAGGTTCAGAAAAATGGATGTTTCCGTTCGCTGACCGCTGGAAACTACGGAAACGCTTCTCCTGTGGGTTCTCTCCATCGCTTCTGCCGCTGTTTGATACGTATCCACCGTCGTGGGATGGATATACACAGCCAAGCATTTCATTCCCTAGCCAGTATTCTTGAGGTGTTGAAGCCGAGCGTTTTATTTTTGCCTTCGAAGACGTGGCAAAGTAAATACAATATTTGATTGGGGCAAAGACCAATGCTGCTCATTACTCGCCTTGCCCTCAATGATCAGATTGTATAACTTAGCAATCTTATCCCTTGGTAGGCATTTTGAAGACGGTTAGGCCCTCGATACGACGCAAAACGGTGGATCACTACTGAGTTTGCGTTCTTCGACGATGGAAGGCTACTTGATACGTGTGCCAGCTGAAGCTTGCTTTCCGGATAACCGACCGGCGTGGAGACAAAGGTCCGACACAAGCGAACCTGTCCACTCGCGTGCTGTATTACGTCCTTGAGGAAGGCTACTTGTGTGGATATGACTCGCCAGATGATGTCGACGATCCTGTAGAGTGCTTCCAGCTCACCAGTCACCGCATCGAGGTCAACGCTATGTACTCGCTCAATATATTTGAGCTGAAAGCGCGAGCTGTCGCCATGTCGCCACAGCGACAATTTGTGGAGAATACTTCAAGTTCAGACGGCAGTGATAGCGACAGTAGCAGTGACGATACCACCAGTCAAATCAAGCCGAGAGCGATGTATACGCCCCAAGTTTCTATTTCATCAACCCCGCAAAAATGGTGAACGGGAGTTTCCATGTCATATTTTTCGCGGCCAACAAAGACCTGGTCAAGAAATGGTCGGTAAAGCTGTTGAATTGGAGCCGTTACGTTTTCAAGGCCGCTGAAGAACAATATCCGGCTGCGCTGAAGTTGGCAAACGACGAGATTATCGGCGCCCTGCGCGTAATAAACGCCACCAACCGATTCCTGAGACCAGTTGACGTAGAGAACTTTCAGAACACAATGGCTTCAAGCGATTGCCCCGCGCTTCCTCCGCCTCCAGTTCAGCTCGCAAGTGTTGTCCCTGATCCCATTGAACATCCGTGTGTATCAACCACTACCGATGTAGCACGCGTTCCTGAGCAGTTCACGACAGCTAGTGCTGTTCCACCTGTCAAGTGTGCAGATCCTAACAACATAAAAAACCGTCCGACCCGTCGAAGCTAACATCGAATGCTTGGTGGATGATCTCGTTCGCGCGATCCAGAAAAATCTCGTCGCACTCTCTAAGACGGTAGTGCAATCGTCGTTCTGTACTGCTTAGTTTAGTTATCACTCAGCTGCGAATTGCACTTGCACGCTGCCTTCAATGTCATTGGTCTCAATATACTGACACACCACTGTCTGTGTGTATGTCCCAAGAATCTTGTATTCGCGTCTCTCAGGCTTCCCGTTCTGTACACCATTTGCTCTTGTGATGATATCGCCATTATCGCCATTATCGCCATTTGCCCATATCCGGTCGCCAATTGAATCCTTTGGAATTACCCGATACGTCATTTTTATCGTAATTTGCGCATTAAGAGTTGGCGTGGTGCATGAATCTCGGAGTATGTCGATCTCGATGGGCTCCATTGCTCGTGCGTCGGGGCAAATATAAAACCTCTCGTTACCAAACAATAGATGCAACGTATCGAGGATATCCCTCCTCCATGAGTGCGCGAGCTGTAGATAATGACCTGGCGAGCGAAGCGTAAAGCAGTCATTTCTTTCGCCTCACAAAACGTTGTTGTTGTTGCTACTGCTGTCGTCCTTGTTTCCGCGACCTGATTGCCTTGCTTGGCGTCAGTGCAGCTCAAAATTTCCAGCGCCAACGCAAGGATGGTATCTTCCAACGAAGCACTCGAACGCAGCAGACCGTTGATTTTTACGCGATCCCGTTGCAAATCTTTTAATGCTTGGCTAAGTGTCCACGACTTGTTCCGTTCGACTCGGGCCATGCCGTTCAATTGGTCCATTTGCGCGTACAGTGAGCGAAGGGGGACTTTAAGAACATGTTGTATACCGGATATTGCCAGGCAACCTATTATCTTGTCCATCCAGGCGGCCTGCGTTTCTGTTTCGTCAGCATGCCCTTCATTTTGCGGTTCTGTGGGAATACCGTTCAGATCTCGTAGTCTTGCAAACATCCTGCTTCGATTAATTTCGGTTGAAATCATTCGTGCCCATGTTGTTGCTTCTGTTGCTGTGTTCACGTCTAATGCCAGCCTCATACTGCCGCTCGAATCGAAAAACGCGAAGGCATTGCGATGCTGCAAGCTACCGTCATCAGTTGTGGTATAACTTTTACGCACCATCCAGTTTGTCTCTGACAGATCGATTTGGCCCAAGGGGCTGTTGGTTTTCAATACGTGTTTGCTTGTTTCCGATGATCTCCCTTCTCGTTCACGCCCCAGCTCAAAAACATAATTCGCACAATGGTCTCGGCTGGAAAAGAAGTAGAGTATGTGGTTGTCACACAAGCAAGCGTACTCCTTGCGCTGTGATCTCCAAAAGGTACCCCACTCTGCAGAGACAACCAACCCTTCTAATAGTATGGCAACACTCCCATTCTTGCCAGCAATATCACGCGACAACTGTCGAATTAGGCCACTTTTGACATCTTGCGAGCAATCTAGCGAATCCCCATCAACTTCCCCGCCAGAAGTTGTAGTAGAGCGTATTTGAGACGTTACTACCCTTGAATTTGCATCCGTGCCAGTCAATGTGTCTACCATTTTCCTCGCCACAGAGAGAACATCGTCCACAGCTAATGCAGAATTTCCTAGGATAGCATCACGAAGAAGAAACACCAGTCCCCGCACGTCATTTTGAAGTAGCTGCATGCACTCCATCAATTGAATACCCGCTCGTAGCAACGTACGATCTGTATTCTGGTGCGAGGTAGATGAACGTATACGCCCTTGAAGCGATGCACAACTTGTCTCGCTTTGTCGAGTAAGGTATCTCAGAGCTTTTCGCCTCCAGTGCACAAGCCGCTTGTATCGAGTCCTCCTGGCCATCTGCTTCAATGGAATCTCTGTGTGTAGAGGGTGTGGATCCACCGTACCAATTGATTCTACACGTGCTGTACGATCTTTTCGCGAAACCTGGTCTTGCTTGTCCCTCCAAATCGGAATCAACGCCGTCACCACTGGTCGAACTTCTTCAACTGCCTTGCGAGGAAGCGCCCTCAAGATTGGTGTTGTTTTGCAGGAAGGTTGATGACAGTCGATTGATGTTGTCCAGCTTGGGCAGAAAAACTGGAACTCTAGGATATCGAGCTCTTTCACCTCATCTACCACCAGACACCCAGGGCTAAGTTCTGCGTAGAAACAACGCCATTAGAAGGATGCAACGATGAAGACGGGTGCCTATTCACGCCTGTCTACCTGTTTCTATGCGCACAAGAGTCAATCCTGATGACCTTCCTTTCAAGCGCAACGCTAAACTCGCTTCCGTGGCAGGATCAGTGTCGCAATTGTTGTTGTTGCAATGAATGTCATCTTCATAGCCCATATGGACTCCATTATTCTTGCGGAAATCGCACCGCTTTCTCATTGCTCTCGCTAGATCAGCTACAGTCATTGTCGCTCCACACTCCACACGAACAAGCTCGTCTGTAGGGAGAACCACCCTGGCAGATAGCGAGTTATGGTTAACACAGCTCTTCCACTATAAACCACGCACCATAAGTATGTCGGCAAGTGGTCCGCACGAGCCTACCTCACACACGTAGTCATCTTCATTGTCTGTCCCAGCCTCCACGTCGTGTTAGCCTCCAAATCCAGGTGCACCGAGGAGATTTCCGTTTCATCTGCTGCAAAGGCCACTATATTGTGAACAGTCACAGCCATTCATGAGCCGACTGACACTTAAGCAGGAACTGTTCCTGAGGATTCTATAACTGAAGGCGGATTATCATCGTATAGTATGCCTCCTAGTGCAGGATGTAGGCACTTCCGAAGATGTCTGGGCTCTCTCGCACTAGATCCCAGACCCACGGCTCATCCTTTTAGGATTGTAAGTAGTTGAGCTCAACGGGAAATTGTACGGCAGAGGTAGCCGACAGGTAGCTCCGTCGATCGTTTCAACGTCGAGGTGTTGAGCCAATTTACTTCCGATGGTCACAAGATGTGTCGGGGTCCACCAGTCTCACGACTCAACAGTGGGGGTAAAAACATCACACCGAGCTCATACGACCTAATCATGAACTGCATCCTGTTCTTCTGGAATGTCCCCAAGCAGCCTTGCTTAGGTTCGAGCTCGACAAAATAGCCCAGTCCAGTTCACCTGCTCGTTCGTCACTCGGATCAAAGCGAGCGTACGTCTTGATATGTGGCATAGCATTTTGTCGGTGGAGATCTGTCGGCGGAGTCCATTTCCGGAGATATTTGTGCAGGAAAGGCTTCATGTTCTTGAGTGGGCAAGGAATTGATCGTCCAGCATTCCACCCTTCGAGCGAATTCCGCTAGGAGCAAAACAAAACAAATGAGCGCACTACAAATATACCAGAAGCGACGACCAAGCAAAATCGTTCTGTCTGGAGATAACTTACAACATCCTCAACTGCAGGCCAAATAATGTGAAGCGCTTGAACCGGCATAGATGTGGTGGAAATACCACTCTTCCCGGCAAGAAACTTTCAGCAAATTCTCCGAAGAGCCATTTTTCATCCAGAGATCCCAGGCTTGAAAACTGGAACCACCAGGAATGAATTGTCAGCGATAAGTCGATATATAAGCGTAGTAGTTACTCACCTGGCAGATCAACGGATTATCTGTTGGTGGTATTTTGAACATTTTCAATAGTCTGCAATACCAAAACACAAGTGAGATACACCGCACAAAAGCTCTTTTCAGACGCATCGATGCGGGGTTTACTTGCGCACACGAAGATGTCCATATTTCTCCATGTCTGCCAAATAAACAACGCAGTCAAATAATATAAAATGTTATGATAGCCCTGGGTTGGTACAGCAGCAAGTAACTTGTCGTGACATGCTTTTACCTTTTCCCTTGTAAACTCCTGGAACTGAAGAGACCAGCGCGACGCGAGCGACAGAGAAATCAAAGCGTTTTAGCTCTCCACATAATAATTTAACTTGTGGCCCCAGAGATGACAGATATAACACAAGGTCTGCCTCAAAGTCATTCTTCATGTCAAAACGTCTATAGCGTTCGCGGTTGTGTCATCGGTCTTCTCCTCTTCTTCGTCACTATCTGACATGACCTTGAGACCGAAATCCTGATACCAAACACCTTGAGTCTTCGTGTTCCAGTCACCGGAAAGAAAATTAGCGGTGAAGATTGCCACCCGCACTTTTCAGGGTACAGTGCCACAAACATCTTTGTGTGGTGCGTGCCATAGGCAATAGGCAACGGTGGGGCCACAGGCGTCACATTCGCGTACGCCTTGCACTCCTTCGTCATTCTACACAACACACACTAGTATTAACCACCGCTTAATCCTGTAATAGAGTCCAATAGCTCCTTCTAAAATGTCTGTACCCTTGCCGGTCCCTCTCGCCATGTACTAGAAGCACCGGCACGTCTTTAAGTCGCGGACACTCGGCGAATAGCCACGGCAGGTCAAACATGTAGTTCGTCAGCAGACATTTCGAGTATTCTCCATCTAATAGGTCGCTCAAGCTCTTGGAATACACTACAGAAGCAGTTCAATCATAGTTTATTGGCGGCGAGTCCCTTCGCTGTGTATGGAGGTGACAAGTACATGTAGCTCACGGTTGTATGCGGGAGGTGCATCCTTTAGACTTGTCAGATAGAAACCGGGCTCATTATCTTCCGATGCAGTGGGTGCAGCAGATGCACGCGAGGTATTCTTGAGGGCGGCGGCTTCTGGCGCGCACTTCAGCCGCTTCGTCGCTCGGTCGGCGTCCGCCATCAGGTGCGGTCACTTCAAGCGTTAACAGTATACTTTATTTCATATTAAAAGTAGCGAAAGATAGCATCATAATTTCAAGAGACTGGGGCAGTTTTGAAAATGCAGGGCGGAGGAGCTGGAGGAGGTGACGTCGACCGCGCGTTGAGCAGCATCCGCGCTCGCGCCGACCATCTTCGCCACACGGTCGGACGGCTGGAGCACAACTTGGCATGGAACCCAGCTAGTACCTGGTAAAATATCCTCCCTAACGCACTAGAACGAAACAAACATGGTGTTCATTACCCCTCACAACTGACGATTGCATACTGTTGTGCACAGGCCGGAGCTGCTGAGTCAGTACATGGTGATCGCCAAGCAACTGGAGAACATGAACGAAGAAATTCCAGACCTGGTGCAGCACTTTGCCTGTGTGCCGCGTATGACGACGCCCAACCCCTCGGACATCCTGCTGCTGCTACGAACCCGTGAAGACCCGGAGATGGAGGAGGAAGACCGTCAACTTATGGCAGATAAGCTCCGCGAAAAGAACACAGAGGCGCTGCAGAAGCTGGTGGTCACTCACAATGAAGCTGTGGAGAGCTTGGAAGAGACCTTCAATGAGATGTCAGACGGACTGCTGAAGGCCATCCGAGTGAACAAATACGTGGTCAAGTCCAAGCCACAGAGTACACAGAGTCAGCAGTTCAAGTACATCGAGTCTGGGACGTACGCGTAGAGGACGAAGATGCAGAGGACGACACTGCAGGTGGCTTAATGTTACTTATATTCTTTTGTACTGGCTCCTAGGAGTTTCTTGGATCAGTCCTCGGTGGAACTGATGGTGTCTAGTGTCTCTCGCTTTGCGCCAAGTGCAGCAAGGGCACTCTCAGCGCTGATGTACGACGGTAGCAAAGACTCAGTAAAGCGCAAACGATTCCACGCGGGGATGAACGGTAGACCGAGACAATGCATGTGTAGGTGTGACACAGATGCAAACGGCGGGCGGTGGAAACCAAACCTACAGACAATGACATAACAATTATCAGCACCATAAAAAAGAACCAGCAAGGCTCCATGAGCATGTAAACGTACCGGCAGTCACTCTCGTTAACGTAGCCATCTTTTGCCAGAAGCTCCTTTCCCGTCGTCAACATGTGCTCCACTGCAGCACATTGCGAACCACTACACATTAGCTATCAATGCCAATTACAAGGGGTATCAATAGGCAGCATTTAGCCTGGAACGTACGCAAGTCGTAATCTGCCGGCGTGAGGTCGTCCACGGACGGATGTGCTCGTGTGGCAGCACTAATAAGTGCTTGGACGCCCGTGGGTTGTGGTCCATCATCGCGATGATTCTGGCATCCTGAAACCCCAAGAAAGCGCCATTAGTACTGTATAGCATTGGTAGTATTTTTCACCATGTTCCTACCTCATAGACGATCCGGTTGCGCGCCCGAAGCGTCTCACAGCAGAACACGCACGCTCGGGCGCCTCTCATTCGCCGCACTCGGCTCAAATGCTGTCAATTGTTGTGTCAGTGGTTTGGTAAAAATGGGAACCGATAGAGTGGGTAATAAATGGGTATATTACCCAATAATGTTTAATTGACAAAAGCCGTCGCGGTTAGAGGGTTTAGTGCGAAGAACTGAGATGACGACACCTACCGTCACTCTGCGCAAAGATGACCGCTTCGTGAACATCGCAGACGCAGTGGCCGTCGTCGAGGCGTTCGCAGAGAAATCCCAGCAACGTCACGTCCGCATCCAACAACGACCCAACAAAACCCCTCCCGCCACGCTCGGATTCTCTACCAACGATTCTGCGCCCGATACAGCAACAACCACAGTCTTGCCCCTAATGCCTTAGTGCTGGAGTGCGAGAACGCGCCCAACTGCAAATGGTTCGTGCGGCTCATTCTTCTCAAGAGCGAGCAGAAATGGAAGGTCTCCAGTATGAACCTGACGCACAGCAAGATCAACTGTCTCGAGAGCAAGTACATTACTCCATCGAGTGATTCGGTGGGCTTCCAGTCATCGCTGACGCCGGAGCAGTTGCTGTCCAATGCTAGCGCCAGTGCCAATGCAGCAGCCGCTGATGCCGCTGTGAGCAGTGGGGCCACGGCGGCTGCTATGGGCGCGTCAGTGTATGTGGGGATGGTGTTTCTCAGCTGGAAAGAGGCTATTAGTGCCATTCGAGCTCTGGCTCATCAATTGGGACGTCGTGCTGTGGCTGAGAAGGCCATGCAGATCGTGTGGCAGGACAAGAACGTAATAGCGCGCCGTGTGATTTGTCAGAATCATCGCAACTCAAACTGTGAGTGGATGATCGTACTGGATGAAGCTCCTACGGGTACAGATCGCTACACAGTACTCTCCATGCATTTGCTGCATTCTAAAGAGTGTCTTGAGACGTGTAATTTCAACGCACGTAAGAAGGTTTTGACGCCGGCAGTAGTTGCTACTGTTGGCGCCGAGAAAAAGGATACCTCAGTAAATGGATTGGGCCTCTCTTCCGGTGGACTGAAAAGTGACTCATCGCTAGGACCATCGCTACTAGTCGATGACATCTCCAAGTACCAACTGACACACGAGATGCGCTGGAGCACAGGCAAGGAAGCTACAAAAGCCATCAGTGATTTCACGCTGGTGGTGCAACGCAAGCGCTCGAAACTGTGTAAGCGCAACAATGGTGGTAGCAATAAGAAGTACGTGTGCTCGGATGAGCAATGCTTGTGGTTCGTGCAGCTTGTAAAGGGCTGGAAATCCAAGAACTGGAAGATATCGGCAATGAACCTAAAGCATTCAGAGACATGCACTGGGTAGCTAAGCCCACAGCTCGACAGCTCGCTGAAATGCGCTTCTTTCGCCAAGCTGTAATCACTCATTCAAAATCTTCTGGTAAATTACTGACCGACAATTTCCTGATGAACTCCGAGTCGGGGATACAAATTCCGCGCGGTATGGCTTATCGCGCCCAGCGAATGGTGGTTGCTACATCTACGGACGATCTGACAGAGAGCTACAAGTATATCCCGAGCTTGGTCGATTCTTTCGTCACGAAAAATCCTGGCTCCATAGCTAACTACGAGAAAGATGCCCAGGGTCATTTCACGCGCTCCTTTATTATGCCATTTGGGTCAGCAATATTAACGGCTCAGCAACAGATCTTCGGTATTCACGTGCTGCACTACGACACAGTGAGTTACCACGGTTGTCTAGCGCTGCTAATCACGCGCGACGGAAATTTCCAGTACCAGGTGGTAGCATTTGCGCTACTGCCGACGAGCGAGATGGAACACATGACATGGTTTATTGAAATGGCTAAGAGTGGCGGTGCTCAATTCGATGGGAACCCAGTGTATTGCTCCCATAGTCAACACGGCCTCCTTCGTGCGTTGGCGAACGAGGCGCGCAACGCTAAGATTATGTTCTGCGTTCGCAGCCTCTTGGAAGAGATGGGACGAGACAAGAATATTCCTCCACTCGGTGCGCTGGACGAGCTTGTTTGGGAGCTGCAGCGACAAGAGACCGAAGAGAGTTTTCTTAAAGTGTTGGGGCAGCTGGAGACACTCAACGCCGCTGCGGCAGAGTTTCTGCGTACTGTGAACGCGAAAAACTGGGCATACTATCTTAATCGGTCTGTGAAACTCTACCACTGGGCGAGCACAGGAGCCGATGAGGCTTTGCTCGGCTCCGATATCCAGGTCAGTGACGAAGCACCCTTTGATCTTATGTACACGTTCCTAGCTTTCCTCATGGATGACACATTTAAGAAGAGCCAACTGTCTGTGACGTTGATGGGATCGGATACGACTGAAAGCCAACCACAATCCGTCCTCACGCCGGGAGCTGATGGGATTTATAGACAAGAGCTCCAGACTGCCGAGGACTATGTTGTTCGTCTGTGTGATGAACAAGTCGCATTTACGTGGTGTAAGGGTGCTCGTCCAAAGATTACGCAGCGCGTGGATTTGGCGGTGCCTACGTGCACCTGCGGTCAGATGTTCCAGCTAGGCTTGCCATGCCGCCACTTCATCGCAGTGTCGATACACTTTGGCAACGACATAGCGATTCTGAATGGCTTCGATTCGATCTACAAGGCTGCTATGTATGCCGAGCTGCATCGAAACGTGCGCATCGAGATCCCCACAGCCGATGATCTACACAAGGATCAAGCACTCCACCCAGCTGCCTCCGCTCGTAGTACGAAGTACAAAAGCGCGCTCGCAGTACCGGGGCAAGTAGCAGTAGCAACACCTTGGCTTCCACTACCATTTCTACACCCAGTGTCGCCACCGTGACGAGTGTCTCGACGACTATGCCTGCAGGTAGCGAGGAAGACACATCAGCGCCGCCAACTAAGACTCCACGGCTGGAATTCGACGTCGACGCCGTCTCAAGCCTCACCGAGTTAGTGTGAAGCTAAGTTGGAGGGCATTGATAATTCCGCGACATTGTTCGTACGTGCGTCACAAATCTAGTAAGCGGCAATGCCATCACTGCCGTCCTCTTGCCAACCTAACGCCACGTCATAAGGCCGAAGAAGAGCATGTCGTACATTCATGTGAGGATATTAACACTTCCAATGACTCGCATTGAGTGAGATCACATCAAGTTTGGCTTTTCATTTCGTCTGCGTATCGGCATTACATATTTTATGGCATTCCTACTTGCCCACACTGCCCTTACGGACTACCTTCTTAGCACCTTCAGCAACTTTCGCTGCATGTGCGTTCTTCAGTTGGTCTTCGTATGCTGCAGCGACTTGCGCTTCAGCGTCATGCGGTGCATGTGCAATGAGTTTTTAGCCGGTCGTGCTCGCACCAACAAATCCTGGCCCAGTGGTCTTAGTCCTGAAGATGCTGCTCCACCGGCCAGCATCTGCGCAGAAGGAGGCAGCACTCTAGCCAGAGAGATGCCGTAGTTCTTGGCCAGACAGAACTGCAGGTCTCTCGGCTCCAACGTTGTGGAGCGTCGGTGCTTGGCCAGCTTCCCGGAGAAGTCCACCACATCCTGCACAAAGTCCGACGCCATATCCAGTAGAAGCTCCTCCACGGCAGGGTGGAAGCAATACTTTGGGTCGATAGATCGTAGCAACTCGCTCAGTTGCTTGTTGGGGGTTAAAGCCTTGTTGGTCGTACTGGCGTTCGTGAACGAGTTGAAGGGGGTGCCATCGGCTCATGGAGACTCGACGAGCTCGGAGCACTTCCTGCAGGCATCAATGTGCTGGAGAGGAGCGCCGACGCTGCACCAGGGCTCGCGTCGAGGGATGTGGTGGGTGTCTTCGCGTCGCTCGCCATTTTAAACAGTGAACACATTAAGTGCGTGCACGAATATAAAAACGAACTTATTGAAGCATAACTCCCCCTTTACTGACACACTATACTGTGTTACCCTGATTTACTACTTTTTACACCTTTTATAGATACCAGTTATTAAATTCGAAAGTAGGTTAGGTGAGATGATATAGCATCGTATGCCATTTCGCGCGAGTTTTACCTCCATATAAGAACTTCAAAAATCGAATCAGTAATTTTGAAAAAGACAAGCTTTTTCAGACCCATACAATGAAACATCCAACAAGAGGATCTACCAAAACGCACTCAACACTCGTCAATGCGTCAACGAAGCTTACCCCGTTCAAGGTAGATACAGGACGTAAAGTGTCAAATTTTGTGGCAGAGAAAATGAGAGATCAGTTACATGTGAAGCAAGACATGACGATCGCGGAGTTTGCGAGAAACTTTGCGGAGGACAGACAAAAGATCGTAGAGGAGGGTCAGAAGAATTTGAAGCAAGCCCAAGCACGACAGAAAGAGTACTACGATCGCAAGTGCCAACAAATAATCTTAAAATAAGGTGATTGGTATAGCTCGACACGAAGAACCTACAGAAGAGAACTATAAACCAGAATACGGAGTAAAAAAAGGTAAAACTAGTGGTAAAGAAGGTTGGGCCTTTCGTGATCGAACGCACGGTGAATGGCAATGTGGCGAAGTTGATTCTGCCACGGTCGATGAGTAGACCCAACACAATGTTCAACATCGAGTTGTTGTCGCATTACCTAACCAACACGATGGGCTTTCCAAACCGTCCGATACCCAAGGCAATTCCTCGCATCTTAGATGAAGAAACCAGAGAACGCCTACATATCGTGGAAAAATGATTGAGGAGCCACGTGAGGCGCAACAAGCGTCAATGGTTAGTGCAGTGGAATGAGCTACCTGTCCATGAAGCGACATGGGAGCGTGAAATGAATATTAAACATGTTTTGCATTGGCAAGAACTCCTCAAGAAATACCGATCACGCCAGCGCGAAGTCAAGAGGGGAAATTCCAGGTGGAGCTTAGCATGCTGGTCAGCACATCATGAACCAGAACTCTTGGGTGCTCTGACAAGCACGCCAAGCAAGCATGCAGTGTTGCGTGGCGCACTTCTGTGTGCGCACTGCCTTTCAGAGGGCAATTTCACACAGAGTGCATGTATGAATATATGTAAGTAACAAAAGAATGCATATACTACACAAAGAAAAGAAAAAAGGCATATAGGCATGCAGCGCCCATAAAAATGAAGAATCTCACTACAGCTTGGAGTAATACCCCAAGGGACACAGGGAAGACGAGGACAGTAGAAACAGACAGACAAAAGAGTAGAAAAGGACTTCATTCTCAGTATAACCGTCTACTCTCACCAATGTCTAACTACTACACGCTTGAACCAACTACTTCAACGACTACAATAACTGACACTAACCAGCGAGCGTTGCACTACAGACACTGCCATGGAAGGTGCATCCATGGAAATAAAAACATACGATACTAATGTGTGCTCTGGTGATCAATTTGCATCACATCAACATTCGGCGCAGCTGAGTAAACGTATCGCGACAAATTTGCAGGTGACAAGTATTCCAGCGTTGTCCTACTTAGTTTCTGCGAACCAGATTCAGCATCTGTGTTTAGAGCAAGGGGAACCAGATCGTCTTCTACGGTCCAGGTGCGAGCGGATGACCACGTGAACACCTGGCTCACATGTTACCAAGCTCTCCGCTGCAATATCACTGCACTAGCTCTACTACCATTTGAGAGTTCATCGACCAGAGAGCAGTTACAACTCAAAGCACGGGTCGGCATTGGTCCTCCTCTCTACTGTTTCGGAGGAGATACTACCTAAGTTTGAGTTGTTTGTGCAACAGATTTCTAATATCACTTTCAATAGTCAATAGTTGTTATACCTGCACGTCAATTTTGAGCAGTATGTACTGTGCATACAGTACAAGACTGTACTTGTACAGTTTTCAGATAGTTAACCCTACCCGCGTCATGCCTACCAAACGTTCACGCGCTGTGAGCGACGAGGGCGAATTCTTCGACACGATCCCGTTGGGTGATGATGACCTTGTGACCAGCCTACGGTCCTTCCGACGCCATGCATTACCCAAAAATTCAGGATATGTGTCTCAAACGCTTATCTAGGTTGGAGCATTCTATTTCTCCGGGAAGTAGAAAACAGATACTACTATAATGGGATGGATGAAGAGAATTGAATAAAACGCTGTGTTCGACTGTACCGATGGAAACTCAAATTTGAGGTTGCGCTATGGTCACAATGTGCGATATGATTGGCTGAAAGAGATGGGGGTTAAAGGGTCTTTTTAAGTTTGTCACATACGAAGTAGAAGCCTTGTCGAAAGCTGATCAAAGAGCACTGTGTGGGCCACATAAAGACCAGATCCGCATACTTAAATTTGGTTCATTATGGTTTCTCTAAACGAATTTTGGGGAATGTTTTCCAAAATTAATATTTGTAGATGCATTGTAATACTCTTAACGAGGGAAGTGATGGCAACAGCTACAGAAGCATTGAGTGACCTGCTGACCTACGAGTATGTGTGCAAATTGGCAGAGCTACCTTCTGGGTCGAAGAGATGCATGCAGCTACCTTCTTCAAACCGCAGTGTTATGCTCCTCAACGTCCGAGGAGAAGTTTTCTGCATGGACCAAGCTTGTTATCGTGAGTCCGGTGGTCTAGGAATCTCCGATCCAATAGTTCTCATCTGATCCGCTATTATGCTTATCTCTTCAGACCACGGTGGCCCTCTAGTCAATGGAGACATCGAAGAAATGGGTGGCAAGACCACTATCAAGTGTCCGTGGCATGCCTACCACATCGCACTGGAGACAGGTGAAGGACTCTACAAAGGAGTGGACATGGCCATGTCTCCATCTGGCAAACTCATGCCGTCGTCGCCCAGACTCAAATCCAAGGGCGTCAAACAGCGCACACACTTCGTGGAGCTACGAAATGATGGTCAAGACATTTACGTCGCAGATTCATCGGCTATTCCAGGTACGGCCAACACAAATGACAGCAAGAAACGCTATGATTGAGCTTCTCGCTGTTCAAAAGGTGACGCTATTGTTGTTTGTCGATGGTTTTTATTCTATAGGAGCCCAGATGATCGAATCCGACGTCTACGCGTTCCGCACCGCCAACATCCCGGAAGCCGCCAAGAAGGGGAGGTGCGAATCCACTCGCGCTTCGAATAGACCAGCAATGAACAAGCCCAGCAACTCTGATCCAAGCAACATCCAATGCGAAGGGCCAGTTGAAAAGCCTTTTAATTTATTGCATGCGGATAGCTAAGATGCTTTTTGTTGTCTCACATGGCGCCGTGTGCTGCGCATTTTTTGGAGACGCCCACAGCTCAGAGAAGCGCTTTCGTGACAATACGCGCGGCCTCCGCTCGCACGAAGAGCTTGGGACGAATGTATGGCTTTTGGCTCACCAACCAGTAACTGGCGTCGTCCATCGTCACTTGGTTGTCAATCTGGCGCGGTGCGTGCTTACCCGAAATGCTCTCATTAACCCGGCCATCCACTTTTACAACGCCGCTCTTGTCATGCTGAAGTAGACGTTCCTTCAGGTCCTTCACGGCCAACTCTTCCACATCCATCTCTGCCTCATCCCGCTCATCCTGGGTCTGTTTGCTGCGATCTACCTTCTTGCGTTTCTTGGCGCGTTCCCTCTCGATCTGCTCCTCGCGCTTCGCTTCCTCCAACAGCTGCGCGCGGAGCACCAAATCTTCCTGCCTCAGTTTTGTGAAGGAGTCCTCGCAGCTCACGCGCAAAATATCAGTCGCCGTGAGTTCCATGTGACCACCAGCCCGTCCACTTGCACCATGGCGCGCCTTTTGCATCGCCTCTAGCGACTGTGCAAGCGTGTCACCGCGTTGCTTGGAGACCTCTACCATTTCCTCAATGACTTGCTTCAAGTACTCGTGGAGAGCATACGACATCACCTCATTTGTTTGCCCTCCAAGCTCGACACCGGACCGCCGACCAGCTTCGCGCATCTGGGCGCGCAGTTTCTCGGAATTAAATAAGTCTTTCTCCACCCACTCTTCTTTCTGGCATGATAGCTGCTCCGCCATGCGCACGCGCCGAGCACCACCTTCCATCATGATCCGCCGCTCCGTCCCCAATTCAATGTTTGTGTGCGTCAGCACGTCTGCCTCTTTACGGATGTCTGCGACACTTGCCTGGGCTAGTTCTTGGCTAACCAGTTCCGAGGCAGCAGCACTTTGGGCGGCCACCTCTGCAGCCGTCGATTTTCCTCGGCTGGTGGAGTTAGCACGAGCCTTCTTAGAAGGAGAACGGGGTGTTGGCGAGACAGCAGTGATTCCTCGCTTATTCAATCCGCTAGATGGTGATGGAGCTATAGCCGATCCAGACAAGCCAGGCAAGGCCTTAATACCAGTCTGAGAGTGGGGCGACGGAGCAGGACTGATGGTAGTCGCTACTGGCAGTATCGGCAGCAAGCCAATCTTGCACATAGGGCAATTGGTTGTGTTTTCTTCGCCAAACACGTCTTGTAGTGTCCATACACTTGTTTGTAGGTTTTAGCGCGGGCCTACCAACATCACAAACAAGAAGAATTGTCAGAGTAAGCTACTTTTTCGGTCGCAAACTATAGTGCATGTACCGGAGGGTTTGGAGAGCTTATCTGCTGCATCAGCGCCTTCGACTCTGCGCACTCTTCACCAACAGGGCATTGGTTGGTTGTACATTTCTCAACGTGGAGGATTAATTGCAACAAGCGGCCATATTCTTGTGTCATATTGACAGTCACGTTCTTCTGGGGTTTGACAGCTGCGGGTATTGCGGAGTTCAAAGTAGCAGTCGTAGCTGGTGCCAGCACTGAAGGTCCTGGTGAACTGTTTGGTCTGGGAAGTGACCCGTTTGAGTTTTTCCGCTTTATCCCTCCAGCGTGAGCGACCCCTACTCGATTCAAGACCGCATTCTTTGGAGACTTTGCCTTGGCGTGTTTCTTGGCTTTGTTCACTGCGGAAGACAATGGCGTGTTGTCGTCGTCATCATCACTACCGATAGCACGAGCAGCCTTCGCCTTTGCCTCCAGTGCTGCGGTGGCCTGAGAGTATGAGCGCCGCAAGCCATCACAGAATGGGATTGAGCAGTGGTCTGTAATCCCAACTGGGCACTCCTTCGCGTGATACTTTACCAAGCCCTTCAGTTGTTCACAGTGAGAGCAACCGTTTGCGCCTCCGCAGGATGTGCTATGCTTGAACACTCGGCGTACGTCGTCACACTTCTTTACCTGACACACACCATGCGGCTGCACGCATCCGGCCGCGTGGGAAAGCAGCTTTTCGCAAACATGATTTTTCCAAAGCTTCATTTCTCGACTGAGCAGCAGACGACGACGCATTCGGTAAAGAAGTTGTCGTAGTACCTCCTATAGCAGTTGCGGCGATTGCTGGTTCCGGTTTGACGCTCGATACACCAGCTTTAACCCCAGCAACTGCAAGTGGGGTGGTTGCCGTTCGAGGTTGCTGGATAGACATCGGTCGCTGCATCGCCGCTGATGCTGCAGCTATCGCAGCAGGCATAGCTACCGGAGTCGCAGTAGCAAGAATCGGTGGTGCTGCGGCAATTGGCCGAGTGTTTGGTGCAATGGCAGTCGGTACAGACTTCTTAGGTGAGGCGGTAGTGGTCGCAGTCACCACTGCTGTTCTCGCAGCAATTGGTCTAGCCATCGCTCCAGGTGATAACGAGGTAGGAGCTACTCCAGCCGTAGCAGCCACACCACTAGGTTCAGGCTTAATCGCATTAAGTCCAAGCTGACATCATATAACGCTGTACAGTTAGCTTCCAACAAAGAAACAAAAGCTCTAAAATGCAGCACATGAACGTTATCCGAGCAAAGCCTCACCGGTGCATTGTTGGTCGGGAAGGTCCGTGTGAGGTCCATCTTCTGAATCACACTGGAAAAATTGCGTCACCGGCAATCCGCTTGATAATGTCCACAATAGATTTGATATCATTCTGCAGCAACATCCACCAACACAAACCGACAGCAGAATGTTAGCTATCATCATCACTCTTTAATGAACCTGCAAGACCTCAGTGCCTTACCCCATTGCCCTTCCTCATCTCCGAGTGCAGTGCTGCGTACTGCTCCACTGGCAGCATCTGCTTCAGTAAAGCGAACATTTGCTGAAACATTTGCTGACCAGATCCTGGTGCTTGTTTCACTGCAGTTGCAACTGTTAAAGGTTTTGCTGGGGCTATACAAACCATTATTTACAGTGACAGTCGTTCTGGAAGTGAGCTACAACATCTCTTTCTACTCTACAGACCATGACCCTGGTTGATGTACCTGTGGAAGTAGGAGCTATGGGCTGAGGCTGAATGGGAGTCGTAGAGGGCACCAGAGGCTTGGAACTGGACGTCACAGCCGTCGTTGGAGATAGTAGACCCCCGGGGCGCTACAGCCGCCGATGACAAGGGTACGCCGCTGTAAGAGCGCATGGGGGCATCCCAGCTGTGTGTTTTGCATCGAAACAGAACCAAGGAGATATAGTTAGAGACGGGGAAGACAACAGTGGACAGAGGAGACGCGAGCGGAGGTACCGTTCATCTCATCTTCGTCGCCGGAGTCGTCGCCGCCGTATAGCAGGTCGTCAATGGGAGCGCTCATACTCGTGCGGTTTCCCTCCCTTTGCTTTCTCTTTCGGAGCAAATTGGAGAGTGACCAAACTGAGCCGTCTCCCTCTTATGTGGACCACATCATTTAATAACATCTTTTTTTTTCTTTTTAAAAAAAACATTTTTCTACATTGCCTAACACGAACTGAAAATGGTACGTCCACTTGCATGTTCGTATTGCTCGAACCTGCTCTTCCTACTCGACTAGCTTTCGTGTTAACCTTATTCTTACCTTGGCACTAGTCCGTCACACTGCACACTACGCTGGGTGATATTAAAATCGAAGTTTGCTGTGATACTGCACCTCGTACTTCAGAGGTTCGAGGTTCTTCCAGTCATTTCTTCTCGGCAAACTCTCACTATGCTATTTGCTGTAGAACTTCCTGGCGTTATGTGCAGCTGGAGCATATGATGGCACGAAATTCCACCGCAACATGAAAGGCTTCATGGTCCAAGGCGGCGATCCAACGGGTAATGGCAAAGGTGGTGAGAGCATCTGGGGAGGAGCTATCGACGACGAGTTTCACCCACAGAACAGAGTGCGTAGATAAAGCCGATAGAAACTGTGAGTGAGTCCTGACTGTTGACTGTATGGAACAGCACAATTGCAGAGGAATAGTGTCCATGGCCAACAGTGGCCCCAACACCAACAAGCAGCAGTTCTTCATCACGTACGCCAAGCAGCCGCATCTCAACAACGTCTACACCATCTTCGGGAAGTAAGTTTGGCCAAAGATTATCACGACATTTGGGAGCGGTATATCTACTCGCACTGAGCGAGTTAGAAGTGTGATGTTTAAACTATATCGAGGGGACTAATAAATACTAACCCATTTCTCTTTTGCCAGGGTCATCGACGGCATGGATACGCTGGACGCCATTGAGAAGACGCCTGCGGACACCAAGAACCGCCCGCTCAAGGAGATTGTGATCAAATCCGTCACTATCCACGCCAATCCCATTGCTGACATGTGAGAGCGGAATGCATAGACTGGAAGTTGACATGGTCCTTGACTGCCTAATATCAAACGTCTTTGCCTCACACGAACCGCGTCATAAAGAGCGTAATATCGTCGGGCTTCTTCGTCCGCATCTCAGCGATCAACTTGAGCTGCATGAGCGAGTAGTGGTGTTTTCGCGACACCTTGCGTAGCAGCAAGTGTCGATCTAAAGTCTTCTTGCCTTTGTGTCGCTGCATCAGCTCTAACGACAGCGCCATGTGGTCAACATCACTGGCATCTAGAGGACCAGTCGGGTTGAGTTTGGTCGCCTCCAGCACACGTTCGCAGTATTCTAAAACTGCCGCCGTGGCGAAAGGAAACAACAAATCGTCGTTCTCTACGTCACTCCCCGGCACCTTCTCGTGGACCTTTGACATGTCCAGTAACTGGTCGCACACACCCTGTAAGCCTGGCCCTTCCGACTCCCACAGATCCGGCGCCGCGAACACTGCAGTAATGTCGTTCTTGTACAGATTATCTCCCAGTCCATCCGAGAAGGTAAGACACACGTCGCCTTCTCGCAGTGCAAAGCTCTGCACCACATAGTCTTTTTGCACCACCTGCTCTCGCAGATTCACAACTGTTGGCACGTTGAACTCACGTAACACAGACAGCGTCTCGTACACAATAGCACCTCGACGTACAATCACACACTTGGAATCTCCCAGCGAGAAGGTCTGCAGTCGTCCAGTCCACCGGTTAAAGTACGACACGGCCAATGTCGTAGCCAGTCGCGACTTGCGATGCTGGAAACAATTAATCCTCGCCGTCTTGATAGCGTCCACCACTGCGCTTTCGAAAGCAGGTTGGCCCAGTGGTTCCTTATTATGGTTCGTCAGCTCTTCCAACACGATACGCACACAGCGAACCACTTCAGCTGATAATATCGCCGACGATACTGGAACTCCGTCACAATTGACCAGCGATTGGCGTCCAAACGGCGATGAAACCCCGTCGGCAACAATGTGGAAATAGCTGGTCCCTGCACCTGCATCTTCTCCGTGGAACTCCAGGACGGCCTGTGCATGTTGCAAAGAGTTCTCTTCTCCCCATCGGAAGCGTGATGCCGCTACGGGCATCGCACTTCTAATGGGGTTATTCACCTTTATGGCGCTGGGAAGCCGCCAATTTGAATGACTGCTTTTCCTCCTGAAATGCTCCGATTGGGACCGGAATTTCGCCAGGTGTTGAGCGGTACGTGCTGAGACAGATTGGATGGCGCTGGCAAGGGCTTTAGCGGGCGAAGGGGAGCTTGAGGTCGTAATAAGTCGCCTAGGGAAGAGGCGCGACGCTTGTACACCGAAAATCGCGCGGCGCTTGGTGTTGGGGCGGGACCGGGAGCTATAGGCGCTGAGAGCCATACTGATGCTCCTCTTCAGTGGGTGATTCCTGTTGGTCTGGAATTAAGACGCGCATGGGCTGCAGTGCAGGCCTCGGAGGTAGCAATCCATGAGCCATCGCGACTGCGTCGGAAGGGGCCTGCGAATTGGAGAATGAAGCTAATTTTTCACGAAATGAGACTTTCAGATGGTTTTAAATGTGGCAAGAAACGGAATTGACTTGTCAAGGGGATGGGGTTCACAACAGACTTTTGTATGTCGTGTGGTGAGTAATGTTCGTTTTTAGATGTTCAGCGTGGATTTAGCATCGATGGACTGAAGATTAGTGCTCTGGAACGATGCTAAGGATTTGGGGGCGATGATCATGCCAATGCCTGCCAGGTCCACCCTTGTCATCCTGATGGCATTAACGCTACATTGAAGGCTTTCAACATTCTTGCTCATGTCCGTCTCAAGGTTTACCATGTAGCATAGTCAAGCAGATTGTTCGTTGACCATGGCAACCTCCTCTACATTTAGCCCAAGCCAGTCGATTGCTTGAAGAGATGTTGGGATGGTGTTTGAGGCATGTGCAACACCGTGTCGACTTTTACGCCGAGACTCTGTGCGTCAAGTGCCACTACGCCCTGCTCTATGGGAAACGATAAGTCTTCGATACGAACATCGATGAGGTCTCTTCCAGCGTCAGCGTCGGCGTCGAGTCAGGAGACATCGCGCCATCGATCTCTGTCGGTGTCAAGATGAATTTCGGCGGTGATATTTGATCCGATATTGGTGGGCGAATTACATATGCGCCAGGTGTATTGGTCACGGCAAACCGGCGAGAAAAATTCATTGGAGGGTTTTCACAACCCACACACAGCTCCATATGGCTCAAATGTATTGACATGAACACCACCTGCGTATATTATTCATGGTCTTAAGACGGCGTTAGTTTGTACTACAGCTAGTCATCGCCTACAAAGGAAGAACATGTGGAAATTGTGTCTGAATAAGTCGTTAGAGTTCAGGATTTTTGAGGCAAGAGATCAATCTCTGTCAGTGCCAAGAAAAATCGAGGCAGCACTTGACATCAACTCGGCAAATCGCGGACCAGGATCTCGATTATGGGGCACAGTTGGGGTGGGATGATTATTCTTTGGACCGTCACGGTCACGGTCCCCACGTAAGTGTTCATCACACCGTGGTCGAACTGTTCGAAGGCTCCACACTCTGGAATAAGATCGATCGACAATAGCCATCTCTTCCTTCAGCATGAGCTCGGTCTCCGAGAAGTCTGCCAAGCGTCAAATGTACCTTTGGATCGCCTACAACGTCGTGCTCTACGCTGCTATCGTCGTCTCCGGCGCCATTTTGTTCATGGTGATGGTGGGGATGGTGACGGTTGGCGGAGGAGACAATGACGTCAAGGATGACTGGATCGAGGTCAACTCGCAGATCCTCAATGGGGTTTTCACGTGGATGGCCGTCACTAACCACCCCTTCTTCCTCTTTCGTCTGATCATGACGGTGCGTGTCTTGGGCATCCGTCGGTGGTCGTGGACTGCTGCCATCCAGAAGCGGATTCGCGCTGCTCGGTACCTGAGCCGACACTTCCCCTCGTGTTCGTCGATACAGCAATCGACCGCCGTAATAAGACCCAGCGGATAGAAGCTCGTGATGGCGGAGTCGATGAGAGCGGGGGCGACGATGAAGGGTACGTTGACTTGGCAGTTGAGGCCGAAAGGGTTGAGGAGATCGCGTATCTCCGCGGGGATGCCGAAAATCTACGCAACACTTTCGTCATGCTCAATTGGAATTGCATTTTCCAGTATCCGATCACGGCTGTCATGTGGGCTTACGACGCCAACTCGCGCCCTGGATATGTCATTGGCATTTTTCTGCCGCTCTCGTTCTTGTGCAACTTTGGAGGCCAATACCGCATTTTCAAGCTCAACAAGGCGATTAAAGCGCGGCGATCTGCTGGGGTGGAGGGACCAGGTACTGCACCCCATGGTCCAACAATCAGCTCCATGTAATTTATACTTGCTTAACCAAGAGAAAAGCAAAGGAAGAATGATTGAATAAAGTCCATCGTATGAAAGCAAGGATAACTTGCTGGCTACGCATACAAAAGCTGTCGTGCCTCAACGGTTCAAATGACCACCTACTTGTGACGACGCTCTTCGTACTCCTCTTGAATCTCCGCACTCGTCTTGCCCGATGTCTCCGGCACCAAAACCAGCCCCAAGAGGAAAAAGATGGCCAACAATGCCACGAATGGTGTGTAGCTGAAGTCCTTCAGAGAATCTGCCAAGTACGGGAACGCCACACCCACAACGAGGTTGCACAGCCAGTTGATACCGATACAGAGCGAAGACGCCCTCGCGCGGATCGAGTCCGGAAAAATGTCGGCTGTCATCACCCAAACAAGCGGACCTAGTGTGACCCCAAAGATAATCACGTACAGGGCTGTGAACACGACAGAGAGTGCAGACACATTCACAAGGAACGCCAGTGTCATACCAATGGACATGATGAACATTCCAGCTAAACCCCATAAGATCATGGCGCGGTTTCCAAAGCGGACAGCCAGCACACCCGTGAAGAAGGCCGGCCAAATGTTAATGATGTCGATGATCAATGTGCCCACACGCGGGTCCGAGATACCAGCGTCGGAAAAATGTCGCCTGAGTAGTAGAAAACTGCGTTAATACCGGACAATTGCTGCGAGCACGACAACAAAATAGCGCCGGCCATTTGGCGTCGGTACTTTGGATCGAACATTGATTCATCCACTTCCTTGGCGCTGACCATACCCTCTTCGTTATCCTTGGTCGTCTCAAGCCATGACAAAACAGAGCTCATATTTTCTTCACCATAGAGACAAGTGATCACTAGTGTGGCCTCATGACGGCGATTCTTCATCAACAACCACGCAGGGCTCTCTACACACATCGACGGTGCAAGTAGCAGGAACAACCCCGCCAGCACAATCGGGAAACCGGCCAGATATCGCCATCCAGTTCTCGTGCTGGCAAAGAAGAAAAGATGGCTGGCATCAAGATGCCGATTGTCACGGAAATCTGAAGACCTAGACCCAAAATGTTGCGCATATGTGGTGGCGATAACTCGTTCACGTACGCACCGATTGTACCCGTGGAGACTCCCGATGCGATTCCCGCTACGAGACGCCCGGCAGCGAACATCCAAATGTTGGTAGCCGTCATTTGGACTACCGCCCCACCGTGATGAAGCCACAGTTAACGAACAGGAGCTTTTTGCGACCCCATGCATCGCTGAATCTGCCACAAAGCAGACTACCGAGCATAGCACCGAAGATCCAGGCATTCACGGCAAAAGTCCACTCGAGCTTTGAGTGACCAGGGAATATAAGGCAGGTGTTTTCCGCCACAGGGCGAGCATTGCAGTCGCTGGTGTCGTTGAATTGGGACAGATTGAGCTGTGACGTGGACCAACCGCTTTGGAATGGCTGGAGCAAGGACACTAGTATGCTCGTGTACACCATCGCATTGGGTTTGATCTGGCGCGCGTTAGCGGCAACTTGGGGCATATTGGTAGTACTGCAGAGGTCAAATGGAAAGTGTGTGAATCAAATGTGGAGCGTGGCAACCTGCGACGGGGTTTTTGCCTTGCTCGTTCTACCCACACCAACGATGATGGCACCAGTTGCTTTGTTCAGTTGATATTTGCCCATATCTCGCTAAGAGCAAACGCAACCGATAACGGACCTGTAAGAGCCACTTCAGCAACACCAGCAACTACTGTAGCCATTTTTGAGACCCAGAGAGTGCACTACGCTTTGTCAATCCAACAACCAGTCGAAGCAAGCCCCTGGCATACTCGATGTGGCCGCCAGGTAGTGCTAAATCATTAATGTCTTTCGATTTCTCAGTGTTCGGGTGCTTACGACCGTGTATTCCGACTGCGTGCCGTGCTCCTTCGTCGTGGTCATGTTTGGGTTCCGTTGACATCAAGTCCGTTAAAAATATGTAGCAATTTATTGCATCCCATCCAAAAGAGATTTCATTAATATAAGGCAAGCTCGTTGTCCGAGTACCTGCCTGATCCAGTTAATGCCCAGTCACTACATTGTGTTGTCATTGTTCTGGAGCAGCAGCACAAGGAGTCGCAGGCCATCATTGAGCGCACGGAAAGCAACATCTGCAGCTCGACGTCTGCGCCATTACGGACCTGAATATCGTCGGCACCGGGGACAGGAGACCGAGCTACACACCTGGCAGAATCTTTAATATACTCTGGACTTTTTTCAAAAGAAGTTGATGCCATTGAGGAAGGTCAACATTTGGCCCATGCATTGTGGACACTACATCAGGCACCATTTTCGGTCCGATGAACGACAAAATCTAGCTGCAGCGTGATAAGCACGTACAAATAGTGTGTGCAGGTACGCTGTGGTTGAACGTTTTGGACTGGTTGATCTTCGACCTCCGCCGTCTTCGCCTTCATCGCCTCCTCCAGACCAAAAGACCACTACTATCGGCAAGCATAGCAAGCTTTGTTATCATGGCAAAGCTGTTCATAACCACCAGCTTCCAGCACTTCATTGGTGACACCCGATTGATGACATTCGATGGCTAACTATTGCACCACCTGATCCCATTCAGCTTGTGTTTTGACTTTCAGTCCGATTCGAAGCAATTTTTATTTGCTAGTGACCTCGTTTCTGGAGACTCTCCACTGGAGAATGTTTCTGCACGCTGTGTCGAACTAAGCAACTATTACTACAGTTAACACAAATATTTCCAATGAGCCGCATAAGTCTATTTTGCACCATGTGCATCGATATCCATATGCACTTGTTTTGTTGCCGACTGGCACGAAGTTTGACACTTGCATGGGTGCGTGCAAGCTGACAACGTCGGCAGGGTGGATTGTCAGGCTTACGCATCCAGATAATTTCGCACATGCTGCATCGGCGCGGGGCATTGGTCGTTTCTGCGGCCGTCAGGACATTTCCCAAATTTCATGGCGAAACGGGCATATCTAAAAGCCCAGGTGTGGAGTTGGACGCATCTTGAGCAACGGTGGAAGCAGGATCGAGAAGGATGAGATCATCCATGGACTGCGTCGTTGGTACTAACTCGCCAAACAGATTGGAAGAGTCCACATTCATATTGTCTACACAGGCAAAAAATAATTCCAATTAGAAAAGATGGCGACACCCACAACTTCCTAATGGTTATTCTACCTTCGGTGGGCACAGCTTCACTGCCTATCTCGACTTTGCCAACAACAAATGTCCAGTGGTGGAGCCGAGCACCGCGAAAGTAATTTGCTTGTCGAGGAAGTGAAGTCGCACTTGATCGAGACTTGAAATTATTCCACGTGCGGAGAAAAGTGGAGCTTAGATCGAAGTCATCGCCCAGCCGTCTTCGATAATGCTTAAGAAATTTTTCGACCTCATGTTTCAACTCACGCCACAACACAGCCTCATCTCTTAGAATCTTGATGGTCTTATCAAGCAGAATTGCCGTTGAGGAACCATTCAGCTTGAGCCATGCACGACCTTGCACCATTATCATAACCTGCACACTTTGCATCTCTACGTGCATGTATGGCGAGCAAATATGCCCAATTTTCTGTATATACCTGAGATACCACTGCATCTTCCGAGGCCTTGTCGTTATGTTCGTCACAGGTTCCAGTTGGCTTGGTAACTTTTGGATGAACTGTAATAACAAACCCTGAAGAAAAAATTCGTGAAATGAGAAGATCGCTTCACAGTCGGCATCCGATCTGCTTTGCTCCAAACAATTGGTCTGAATATTGTGAGTGGGCGCTGTAGCAGCTAATGTGGTGCTGGGGACAATGCCAGGAGGCACTTCTGGTGACTCTGTTTGTGGTCGGCTGAACGGTTGTCCTTCAGTAGACAATGAAAGATCAGCATCACCGTCTAGGGGCCATCACTGCACCATCCAGAATTGATGTAGGTGGTATTTACAGCCGACATCGACCGAGCAGGCTGCACAGACCAACGTCGTCTCTCTGTCTGTTGTTCAACTCTATTTTCCGGGCGACCCCTGCTTTTACCATCAAAATCACGATGTCCCGAGTAGACCATTCCATTGTCAGAATCATCATACGGATGAATGCACTCGCAGGAACGACAACAGGTTCCTCTTCGTTCTAACGTCGTCGAAGACGACAATTCGTTTTGGTTGAACTCGATCCCACAATCGTACGTAGCGTACTCGCCAAAGCATGTTGATGGTGACGTGGGCGAAAGGTACACATACTCGTGTTGCGCGTGTTATCACTGTGTTGCAACCCTGTCGACCGCGGCAAATAAGCCCCCCCGAAGCCCTCGGACGCCGCCTGCTATATGGTTGTGGAAGATGCAAATGCTCTGAAGCCGATAAATGCCCATCTGTCCGCTCCCGGGATGTGACTGCGGCCATGTCGCTGCAATACGTTATTCTTCATGCCTGGTTTGATTTCTAACGCTAAGACGTGCCATTTCAGCACCAAGTTTTCGATTCGCCTTCGCCGCTCGAGTGTTACGCGATCGTTGTCGTTTTTCTTTGCATGTGGCTAGAATGAAGCAGCGACGGCTGGTCTGTAAACGGCTTCAGGTTCAAAATCCAGCACCCCAGCAAAACTCACGTGACGTCGCCTTTTCGTTCCTCGTGCGTCTGCACTAGCCAATTTACTTGGTATCGCATTGCTACTATTCGTCCTTGCCATCGCACTACGAGGACGAGGTTGCTCGCCGCTCTTTGCGGCTCACATTTGGCGATACTTTACGACGTTGAAGGCCAGCCAGCATCGCTTCATGGGCGCGTTGGAGCTGTGCCTTGTGATATAGTGGAGTAGTCCTAGGAGGCACTTCTGATGTGTTGCTCGATGACGTTGGTTCTGTTGCAGATGATGTGGCGATAGGGAATTTCCGCCGAGGAATTGTAAACGGCGCGCTAACGTCTTCATCCTCTTCACCCCGAATGGCACGCCGGCTTGCTGCATTGTGACCCTTTTTCAGATTTGCCCCCACGCTTGGTACGATAGGCAGGAGTGGTGCCAAACTAATTTGTGCGTGTCGCTTGGTCTTCTTCACCTTGGCAATGTTTGTGTTTGCCACGCATTGCAGCTTCAGTGCGCGATACCGCTGGCACATACTGCTTCCTCGCACCTGACACATACCTTGCTTTCCAGCCGTTAACGCAAGCAAAATGGCGCTGAATTTTAATCACGCAAGACAACAGTTCGAAAATTCATAGCGGATTGGTCTGTCTTGGATTGATACCTCCTCGCTTAGAGTAAATGGCTAGCATTTCCTCAATCTCTAAACGGCAGATTGGGCACTTGTCCACTTCTTGACGGCGCGAGCAGGTCTTGCACAAGCACAGGTGGCGGCATGGCAGACATAGTATGCTCTTCTCGTTCGACAGGCAGATCACGCAAAGCATAAGCTCGTTTTGCTCCTCAACATGTCGATCTAGTTTTTTCTGCATTTCCAGCGCCTTCTCTTCCTTGGCAGAGCGTACACGACCTAGCGTGCCCTCAAGCAGTTGCTCCCAATCTTTTAGTTCATCCATTTTGTAACTCGCTAGCATTCTTGGGGAAAGGTGGTTAAGCACCAATCGAATATCATCAAGGGGTTCGAATTGTTTGTTAGTTGGCCTGCATCCAGGTGGGTTGTGTGCATCTGCTGATGTGGATCCAGACTCCTCAGGTCAAACGTCTGCTCCTTCCGCTTTAAGCGCTTGCGCAGCATGATCAGCTCCTTCATCATTGAGTCATGGTGCTGTTCGTGATCCTCATACCCGTGCAATTGTGACTGGAGCAAGTCGTTTTCGAACAATAAGCCATCGCGATCCTGCTCCACGCGGTCAGCTAGCAAATGCAATTTCTGGTTATTGTGGCTCAATTGAACAATACGGCGGCGTGCAAGAGCAACTTGCTCTTGCATTTCTCTGTTTCGAATGATAAGGTCCTCGCAATATCTCCGCCACGGCCTCTCACATCCTCGTCACGATCGTTAGGAGCGTCCCAAGGCTGTTCTGATATCTCGCATGTGCCATGGACAGCAGGTAACGCGGGAGGTGCCACGGTTAACGATCCTGCTTGCACTTCGCCAGACGGCATAGATACTTGTGATGTGGAGTTGGTATTACGCCTTCCGTCATTCCGTCGAAGCAATTCGTTAAAAACTGACTGATCCATGAATTTCTCTTCATCAGCTGCCTGCAACTCAAGCACGCTGTTGCTATCAAAGCTATCATCGTTCACATCTTCATCCCCCTCTTCGCTCGAAAATCGGGTAGCGTACTCTGCATCCAGGCCTTCACCATCCCAACCAAGTCGCATCATGACACCACCTTCATGGTCAAGTTCATGCTGCTCTCTAATATCAATGCTATCCGAAGACAGATCCTGCAGAGGTGTAGGATTAAATTGCGCATACTGAGCGGGTGGTCAACCATCCATTCATCCGCGTCACTACTGTCCTCATCACTGTCACATGACAGGCGCTGTTGCTGAAGGACATTGGCTAAATTTCTCCCCATGTTTGAACGGAATGTCTCAGCTCTTCCGTCGTTGTGGGCCTCAAAGGAAGGCATATTTGTCGCAAACGGGCGGGAAAATGCGGCGTCATGAGACCGCCGACGCTCTTCCGCGGGAGATTTCACCTGATACTGCCGGAATAAGTTGCCTCTGATCCTACCGAACGGACCCCTGCCCCATGTCAACCCATCTACCGCTGACGCACATCTCTTGGCCATTTCAGGATCGTCAAATTCAAGAAAAGCATGTCCCTTTGTACGACCAGTGGAACTTGCTGACGGAATGACCACTTGGATGGGGTCGCCAATCATACAGAACAGGTTGCAGGACAACACTTCCATCAACTCCTCCGTTCGATCCATTGACACTTTTGGCAGGTTCGTCAGCACGCAAACGCTGTTGAAGCACGTTCCTGAGCGTGCATTTCCGAATTCAAACTGGGCCATATCAAAAACTGGCCACTTGAAAGGAAGAAACGATCGCAGTTCCAAGCTGTGGGCGCCTTCGTATACGGCATCGGCTTCCCAAATCTCGTGGATAGGTTCAACCGGTGACACCCAATTTCCTGCAGCGTCATCGATTCCGTTTAACACATCTACGTGTGCATCGCACACCATTTTCACCAACGACATGAAAATGTCCACATATGCCAATTCGCAGTCGGAGTCGTAGTGATCAATCTCGAGAACACCGGCCTCAAGTGCCGCGTTTGTTATACTCTCGCGAAAGCTCAACCGGATCAGGTTCCCCAGCATGGCATTTCTGATGGCACGAGCTTTGGCTGCGTTAATAACTCGATTCGAAGCATCCATCACCTCACCTTGCTCCAAATCCAATCCACCGCTTCTATGCTCAATAGCGATCCCTTCAGGATCAACCTCGTCAAAATCTTCGCTCTCACTATCGTCATCGATATCACTTTCGGCATTCTCATCTCCCAATTCTAGCTGCTCAACTACGCGATTGGTTGAAGACACGTGGACGTTGTTATCCTGCCGCATCGTAGACACGAACGCTTCATCTTCGGCAGGATATTCACCATCCTGGTTTATACACTGGAGCTCCATGTCGCCAACGCTCTCCGTTTCAGTGTCGCCATCATCATCTTGATCATCTTCATCCACCTCACTCTCTTGATCATCACTACTTAAAGTGCTGTCTTCGTCATCGTCAACTTCCACGCACGTATACTGTGCTGGCAATAAGCCATTTCTTGTCGGCGCAGATAAACTCTCCAAAGACTGCGGTTGTAACTCTTGCTCCTGTGGAACTTCTTCAGAACGCTCTGCTCGATCCACAGCCGTCCACAGTCTTGCCGTACGAGCGATTAACGTCCTGATTTCAGCAGCTTCACTCTCGATCTCCACTGCAAAATTGCCCACACTCGTCTGGCGTTCTGGAGACCGTGAGGTGTCACTCTCCACAGCCACAGCCCCCACTCCACTCAACCTGCTGCTATCTCCAGCTATTCAGTGCATAATAGCAACAATAATAGTAAGCTCCTCATCCTATCCATCACTTTTAAGGGCTTCGCTACCAACTCACTGCTCTGTTGTTGCTGCTCCTCTACACTGGAGGAGCGTCTGGCTCTGCGTCGCGTTCGCTGCAGTAGCTGATGCTGACTCCTAGTATGCCAAGCTCTCTTCACTCTGTTGCTCTGTGCTTCTCTATTGGCATCAGAGACAGTGAAGCCTGCAGCACGCGGTGGTTGTTGTGGCGACCTTTGGCCGTCGCTGGCTTCGTCGTCGCTCTCTGTTTTGTCCAGTGGGAACTGCGTCGCAGAGCTGGGAGCAGCGCGATCTTCCTCCTGTTGGTTCGAAGCCTGAGGGACGGCGTCCGGAGGCGGCAGTGGCGTATGTTGTTCGATGTTCATCACCACGGAGAGCGCATGGCCCTGTCGTTGAGTTTTGAAGAGCGTTTCTAAAGCGAAAATTGAGAGTGCGAGGGAGATTTTTAGATAGATGTGTGTGATATCGTCTTGAGATCCCGTTGGGGCTATTACTGGGGCGATCTGATGCTTGAAAGGCTAGATACAGCAGCTGGAAGGACAGCTACTTGGTGATGTTGAGAATTGCGCGCTCCTTTCGTAACCAACGCGCTCTTTCAAGATTGCCTTATTTGGAGTGGTACACCTTTATTATGATGTGTGCCACATAGCTACTTGAAGTGCATGAGAATCAAATGTCAAATGTTGATAGACGATGTGGTCCACTTCGTTTTCTGTTGCAATTCAAACTTGCAATTCAAATTGGCGTACACCATTTCTTTGGATCGCATCGCTGGAGTACAGTTTGTGTAGCAAGCCAGGAAAGGAGCGAAGCTTTCGCTCGAGACTTGGTCCTCTGTTCGGCCTTTTCAACAACCCAGGCGGCCTCTACCCACCCTCCTCCAGCGCTTGCGTGCTCAAACCGCGCCTAAAGCTTCTTCCCGAAACTCCACGGCGTGTTTACCCGCTAAAGGTGCGCAAAACAGGAAGAAAAACTCGTTAAATTGCAATCTAGTGTTTTATACAGCAATACAGTCAGCAGCCTTGTATTCAGTGACGTCATGACTCACTTATACGCTTGATTTTAGGACCAAGTAAGACAAAGCACGACGAAACAAAGCGACTTTAAGATGGAAGCCATTGGCCAGAAGCTGCTGGACTTCTCGCAGCCCTTCGATGTGGCGGCGCTGGACCAAGTGGTGCAGTGCATGAACGACCCCAAGAGCCCGCACCAGCGGGTGGCAAACCAGATCATGGTGGCCCTGCAAGATCACCAGGATTCGTGGACGCGCGCCTCGGACATTCTGGAGCAGTCCAACAGCATCCAGACTAAGTTCTTTGGCCTGCAGGTGCGTCATTCGTACTGTAGTATAACGTGGAGGGATATGGGAGGCTGATTTGGAGAGCGTGATGCGTTGGTTTTAGATTCTGGAAGATGCGATCCGTTACCGTTGGAAGATTCTGCCCAAAGACCAGCGTGAAGGCATCAAGAGCTACATTGTTGGCAAGCTGCTATCGGTGCGTTGGCAGCGTCTTTCGGTTGCTTAGCAGCTGAGTTGGGGCAGTTTTTAACGGTGTGTATATTGTTGTTTTGTGTGCTGATTTCAGATGTCGTCGAACGAGTCGACGCTGCACGGCCAGCGCATGTTCGTCAACAAGATGGACCTCGTGCTGGTGCAAGTGTTGAAGCACGAGTGGCCCCAGAACTGGCCGTCATTCATTACGGATATTGTCAACTCGAGCAAGACGTCGGAGGTTTTGTGTGAGAACAACATGACGATTCTGAAGCTGCTGAGTGAAGAAGTGTTTGACTTTTCTAAGGACCAGCTGACGGAGCAGAAGACCAAGACACTGAAGGAAAGCCTCAACCACGAGTTCACCCAAATCTTCCAGGTTCGTTGTGCAATGGATGCTATCATGTTGTGTTCGTGGGGTGCGGTTTAGTTTACTAATTCTGTACTTTCTTGTTGATCTGTGATGTGACAGCTGTGTGAGTTTGTGCTGAACAAGTCGACGCATGTTCCATTGCTCCAGATTACGCTGCAAACGCTGCTTCGTTTCTTAAGCTGGATTCCGCTGGGTTTCGTCTTTGAGACGGATCTCATCAAAATTCTTGTCACAAAATTCCTGGCGACAAACGTCTTCCGCAACGATACCATCAGCTGCCTGAGCGAGATTGCGCAGTTGCGTGATGTACCTGAACAGTACAACAATGTGTATGTCCAGCTGTACATGGGCGTGCTTAACGAAGTGGGCAAGATTCTACCTCCTGGTAGTTCGTTCACGCCTTTCTGGGAGCAGGACGAGGTGTATGTGCAACGTTTGAGCATTTTCTTCACGAGCTTTTCCGGTACCACATTCAAGTTATCGAACGACCGATTTCGTCGCCAGGTGATGAGGCCCATCAGGCTCTGTTGGCAGGTTTCACATACCTTGTGTGCATTGCGGAGGTGGATGATGATAGCATATTCAAGATTTGCCTGGATTACTGGCATTTTTTCACGCGCGATCTGTATACGGTCGACCAAAACCAGATGAATCCGCTTGCAGGTTTCCAGAATGCAGGTAAGAGTCGACGCGAGCTCGTGTCGCCGGTGATGAACCGTGTGCGTCACGTGATGATCTCGAAGATGGTGAAGCCATCGGAGGTGTTGATCGTCGAGGATGAAAATGGCGAGATTGTACGCGAGACGACCAAGGACACGGAGGCACTGTCGCAATACAAGACTATGCACGAGACCCTTGTGTACCTTACGCACTTGAACTACGACGACACGGAGACGATTATGCTGGAGAAACTCACAGCTCAGGTTGAAGGCACAGAATGGTCGTGGAACAACTTGAACACGCTGTGCTGGGCTATCGGGTCGATCTCTGGTGCCATGAGTGAGGAGAATGAGAAACGGTTCCTGGTTACCGTGATCAAGGATTTGCTGGGTCTGTGCGAGATGAAGCGAGGCAAAGACAACAAGGCCGTGGTTGCGTCGAATATTATGTATGTTGTCGGCCAGTACCCGCGCTTCTTGCGTGCACACTGGAAGTTCCTACGTACGGTTGTGAACAAACTGTTCGAATTCATGCACGAGCTTCACCCCGGCGTTCAGGACATGGCGTGTGATACATTCCTTAAGATTGCACAGAAGTGTCGACGTAAGTTCGTGGTCTTGCAGAGTGGAGAAACGCGGCCGTTCGTGGAAGAGCTGCTCGAGGAGTTGCCTCGCATCGTGTCGGATCTGGAAACTCACCAGGTGCACACGTTCTACGAGGCTGTAGCATCCATGCTGGCCGCTGAAAATGATGCTAGTCGCAAGGAGGTGCTTCTTGGCCGCTTGATGAACCTTCCTAATGAGGCCTGGAAGTCCATTATGTCTCAAGCATCTCAAGATGTGAACATTTTGTACGACAGCCGGGGCATCAAGGAGATTGTGAAGATTATTCGTACCAATGTGAAGGTGTGCAAAGCTATTGGACCCAACGGATTTAATTCGCAGATGGGCTATATCTTCCAGGACATGCTGAATGTGTATGTGGCATACACACAGCGCATTGGAGCTATGGTAGAGCAGGGCGGAGAGATTGCAGTAAAAACCTCAGAGGTGCGGTCGCTGCGTAGTGCCAAGAAGGAAAGCCTGCGTCTCATGGATGCGTTTGTGGAACACACTGCGGGTGACGACTCGTCACGGCAGTTCGTGGCTACCCACTTTTGCCCAAGTTGTTGGAGACCATTCTCTCGGACTACCAGAACACAACACCCTCCGCCAAGGAGTCGGAAGTGCTGAGCTTGCTTGCGACCAGTATCAACAAGTTGAAGAATATCATTGCTCCTACGGTCCCCATGATCCTCGAGGCGGTGTTCGAGTGCACGTTGCAGATGATCACAAAAACTTCGAGGACTTCCCGGAGCACCGTGTGAACTTCTTCAAGCTTCTTCAGGCTGTAAATGACTTCTGCTTCGAGGCTCTGTTCAGCATTCCGCAGGAACACCAAAAGCTGGTTGTGGACTCTATTATTTGGGCTTTCAAGCACACCGAGCGCAATGTTGCCGACACGGTACGGAAGAGTGCAATTTATTGTGTGCAATGAGAAGTGCTTAACACTAACCGTTTTTTTGTAAATTGTAAATAGGGTCTTGCCACGCTCTTTGCGCTGCTGCTCAACATCCAGGAGAACCCACAGATTGCCGCCGGTTTCTACCGCTCGTTCTATTTGTTGCTGCTGCAGGATATCCTGGCGGTGCTGACCGATCGTCTTCACAAGTTCGGCTTCAAGCTCCACGCGGCCATCTTGCGTCACATGTTCTCCATCGTGGAGAACAACCAGGTTGCAGTACCTCTCTGGGAGTCCGTACCTAACGCTGCATCGATGCCCGCTGGCCAGACAAACTCGGTGTGTTGATTGTGCTGGACATGAACTTTGCATTGAATACGGAGCTGACTGTTGTGTTTCCAACTCACTAGGCATTCCTCAAGGACTATGTGGCCAACTTGATTGGCACGTCATTCCCAATCTGTCGCGCGCTCAGGTCGTGGAGTTCGTGGTTGGCTGCTTTGATATGTCGAAGGATCTACCGACATTTAAGAAGCACTTGCGCGACTTCCTTGTCGCCATCAAGGAGTTTGCTGACCAGGATAATGCAGAGCTCTTTTGGAAGAGAACCTAGCGCGGACGCAGCTGCAGGAGAAGCAGGATTTGGCCGCGAAGCTTGCAGTGCCCGGTTTGGTGAACCCGAACGAGCGCCCAGACGAAATGGCGGACCTGTAGGCCAGACAAAAACTGGTACTGTAGGAAACGAAGACCAAGAAGCAACATGCAGAGAGATGCAGAGAGGCTACGACTTACGTGGGACTAGGACGATGTTGGTTGCAAAGTGACATGTTTTTCCTAAACATCCCCTTCGTGTCCTCCTTTCAGAAAATGGTCCAACAATATATCAGGGTCTCATTAACAATTTGTTTCTTTATCATGTCTACCTTTGTAAATAAACTGTTCATATTTGAAATGCAATACTAATTCAAACCAATCACTGTACGATTATACTATCTCAACCAATTATTTTATCATCATTAACTACCCATATTTGTAATAACCGCAAACTGCAATATTGGAACCATAGTACGAAACCAGGGCTGTCAGTCCCCATGGGCGACAGGGGTGTACGATGGCGACTAAACTCCGGCATGACCGCGCGTAAGTCCGCGCCCGTATCAGCCGGCGGCGTGAACTCGGCGTCTGGAGGCCGCTCGCGCTTCTCGCCTCCGAGAAGCTCAGCAGTTAGCTCAGCAGTTTGAGGAGGCGAAGGAGGAGGAGGAACCACCACAGACAAAGCAAAGAAATCTGTGTGGAAACCCCTTCTGTAGACAGATTTTGGCAAATCGTTACGCCAAATTCTGCGAGGAAAGCATCATGTGCCAGCGCTACCGAGCGCTGAAGCTCCAGTGCCAAGCCAACAAGCGGGCGGAGGACGAGGAGGACCAGCAGCCGCTGTCTTTGTTAAGGAGAAAAAAGAAGAAGAAAAAAGTCAAAGACAAAATTGAAATGAAACAAAAAGAGGTGGACGAGGACGCTACAAGTGCTGATGAACCATTTGCTATCCCACGACGGAAGCTAAGCACGAAGAAGAGACGACTGATGGAAAACAATACTACTGCAGGCGGAGAAGAGACCAATTCGACGGGTCTTAGGCGTAAAAAGTTATTGAAAAGAAGAAATTGGTTGAAAGATTGGAAAAATTGGACGAACAACAACAGGAGACCAAGAAAGACAAGATAAAACAAAAGCGAGCGCGAGAAGCGCTTAAGGCTGGTTGGGGTTCTTCGAGTACGTCGACAAGTAATAACCCCAGCGACCAGACATTCCCAGTGTCATCTGTAGATGAGGGTGTATTACCACCTAGTGATAAAGGGAACAAAACCCGTGATCTTCGTATACAACGGGGTCACGGGAGGCAAGCAGTGACGCAGAAGGGAAATCGGGAACGGAAAATGGTCGATCGAAAAAGCGACGCCTAAATCGACGAATAAGTGCTGACGATGTACTGATGCGCTCAGCGTCGTTATCTCCCATTCCGGCTGTTGCTACCACTCCAGGTGCTGCAGCATTATCCTCTGATACGCCCTGGAAAATCCCACGCTCACGTGGTGCTCGTCCTGCAACAGCAGCACAGGCGATAAAAGGATGGGCGTGGAGCTAGTGCCACTTGGTGTTTCGAATCAATCCGTAAATTTCGCTGGGGAGGACGGTACGTGCAGAGCGGAAACCGATCTGCCGCGCAATTGACGAATACGCAAGATACACGGCCGCGACCCAACAAGACTAAGTTTGTATCACCCAAGCCGACCGCATTACCATCAGGTACTAGTGCGTTAGCAACCAGACCATCTTCTTCAAATGCACCTTTCAGACCCAAGCCGTCGACTACATCTTTAATGCCAGCACAATCGTCGCCACCGCCGCTTCCACCGCTGCCACCGCAAGTTCTGTCGCAAGTTCCGCCACTTCCTCCACCGGTGTCCCAGTCAATGGAGCCCGCTCGAACTGTTACGCCCTCGTCGTCACCAGTGAGGCAGGTAGCAGCTGAATCCCATCCTATGCCTTCGTCCAGCACAACATCGCCGACGACTACAACAGTAAGTTCAAGAACAACATCAACAGTTACTGGAGCGAATGCTAATAGGCGGATCTCCGCTTCAGAGTATTTGAAAAAGATGAACCACAAGCGGCAATCTGAGGCGCGAGAGGATCTTGAGCAGCCACAAGCGCCTTCGCTAGGGCTCTCTAGCAGTCTGGCTGATGAGCGCAGCTCTGGCTTCCCACCTGCACCATTTTCATCTTCAATGCATCCTAACAGACCTCCCAACGACTATCATAGTGATAGCGCGCCGCTACCTCCTCCCACTTCTTCCGTAGAATATCGTATAAGAGACTCGCGTCACCAGTATCCAGAAAATAGGGAACAGTATCTACACCAGCAAGTGTCCTACAATGACGATGGGGGCAGGATGAACCACCCAGATGGGTTTGAGAGCCGCGGACGCTCAATGAGCACCAACGCTTATCTGGCGCGGCAACGAGACGATCACAACATTCCACCACCGCGCGATTTCTACCCCCGCGACCACCACCTTCGTTCAGCGCTAATGCTAGAATTGGTGGGGGTGGCTATGAGTACGATGCGGATGTGCATTTCAGCCCACAGTCGTCTCCACCAGACCAATCGTACTGGAGAGAACCGCCACACAGTGAGCCCCCACACCAACGCCCATCAATTTACAATGAGCTGGGACGGATGGAAGGCGACCGGAATAGTCCGAATTTTGATAACCAGGACGAGGACATGCCGATTTTTCGTATCACGAGCCGTTCACTTCACGTTTGTTGTCGATATTCATCGATAAATTTCCACATGCGTTGGAGGCCGTCCGCAACGTGACGAAAAAGCCGCGGAAGATGAACTGGTATGTCCAGTACATCGAGCGAATTGAGAGACTTTGCCAGCCGCATGATGTTCGGGTAAAATTTGAGGGATTGAGCGCAATGGTGATGGTGTACGGTCGCGAGTGGCTCACTTTGAAAGGTCAATCCACAATTACCTTGCACAGGGAGGTCATCAAACATTTACTGGATGAGGCATTGACTTGGCGTCAACTGAGGGAGGGGGCCGAGGAGGCTTTAAGCATTATCAAAGCATATATCATGACGAAGCAAAAATGAACATCACCTTTCTGCGCGCGTGGAACGATATTAAGCTCCAAGGAAAACTATCGTTGGAACGACAGGCAATTACTTTTGCGGTGCACGTTTGCACCACTGGAATTTTGTGGTTGGAAAGGTAGAAATTGGCAGCGGGAGTCATGAAGACAAGCGCGAGGCTTTTCGCTTGGCGACAATTAGTGCGCTGGATTTTTGTTGAGCCTTGGTCAGCTGAGGCGACGTCCATACGAAGGTTTTAGCGAAGTTAGGCGCTCACGTCCCTCGGAGTCTGAAAACCGAGTGAAAGGAAACAGCGTCCGAATCAAAGCCACGATGACCGAGCGCGTGGATCTCCAGCCAGCGAACATACAGATACTGCTTCTGCCGGGCCACCGTCATCACCTGTCACTATTGAGCGCTCGGAAAAGGCTGCTGTGGCGATTATACCGAGCACGGACTCCAACACCAGCAGTCGCGAGACCGCCGCTTCTGCAGAGCAAAGTGATCCAGGTGAAGAGATGAGTATCAGCGGTATGTGTGTGTGTGTGTGTATTTTGTAAAGCTATCTACCCGTGATTATGATGGCTGTGGGTAAACAATCACCTTGTACTGCTTGACTAACTAATTGTTTTGGTTGGCTGTCGCTATAGATGCCAGTGACGTGGATATTTCGAGTGTACCGGATTTATCAACCACATCGACGTCTACGCCTGCTACCTCTCCTCCTGTGCAGCCAAATGCGGCGCTTACTTCTGTTGTAGCTTCTACCCCGCAACCTGTAATGTCTGCTCCTGCGTCTAAACGTACTACTCCAATCGTCGAAGGTTATGATACGGCTTCGGTGCCATCTACCAAAGCTGTTCATCCTATTACCAAGCCTCCAGCGGCGGCCTCGGTGGCTGCTCCAGCTACGGAATTTGGCAATAAAACTACTTCTGCTACCAATGAGGGCACCTCTGCACTAGAGACCGCCAAGAAGGCAGTAGTAGTAGATACGTCACGGCGGTGCATGATGTGCGAAATGATCCGTATGCGGAAACCGGATGGCGAGCGCTGTTTACGCTGTCAACAGAATGACGCCAATCGCCAGGCTAGCACATTGCCTGGCACTTGATGTTGCCACCACTATGGTGCGTTTTCGTGGCTGCGCATTTTGTTAAACCAACGCGCGATCTGCTACCTCGTTACAAGATCGTGAAAGACGCACGCCGAAACTGCTTTTCAATCACGAAGCGAGATAGGACAACTCGGATGGAAGATATGCGTTGTGTACTGTATGTGGCCACGAGTCGCTAATTATTTTAAAGTTCGGATAACCGCACTAAGAAGTCTCGTCGCCCAGGATCCACGCCCCACAGTGTCATAGCAAGATGCTGTGCGTGGAGACATGTGTAGTGGATGAATGACATGCGTCGGCTTGGTGACCAAGATGTTTACTGTCTTGCCATCAGTGGTGATCTCTCCTGTAAGCACTCTGCTCGGAGAGCCATCGGGTTTACGTGACTCCACTTTGTTAGTCTCGAAGAATAGGTGCCAGTAGTTGCTCACTACTGCATTCCACTTCGGCCCTTCACTCAGCAAGTCATTGTACCCTCCATGTTCCATCATAGCTCGCAGTCCCCTTGCAGATATCGTAAAGTGAGAGCATCTGAACCCCTTCTTCGACGGAAGCAGTGAGAACGCACGAACCGCTTCAAAGTCGGCATCGTGTGCATGCTCCTCGTTGTAGGTTTCAATGTACTCCAAGAAGATTCTGGTCACTGGCAGCAGTGCATGTGCTCGCCTGTTCACGAAACTCTCTTCATTGCGTGGCATGAACGGTCGGTAGTGAAGTACAATTGCGTTGCGCCCTCTGTAGGATCGTACCAGGATGTATTTGAGTGTAGTGTATCAAGGGGTTCCTGTCAAACCGTAGCGTAGCTTCAGGTACTTCTTGAAGCGGTGGTAAAAGTTAAGTCGAAGGTGCACCCTGCCATCTGTCGAGCTGTCACTTGAGCCCACCCTCCGTGAATGCAAGTTCTATCTGTACGAGGCACCGTTGGGTCACGTCATGAGTTGTAGATAGCAACAGAGTCTCTGAAGTCCTGGGTGATGATTGTCCTTCGGTGGTTGAGGTCGCCACCGGAAGCCACTGCCAAACATTGCTGGAAGAAAGATTTGTCCAGAGGAGGAAACTCAAATCCTGGGTCGCATGAGCGGATCGCGTGCAGGTTGGCAAGAGTGTAGGCCTCAGCAGCCATCTAGTTCATATCCTTGAGGACTTCTTCCCACGGCAGCGCCAGTTCCGCGTCCGTGCAAAACGTTTCCAGCTTCATTTTCACTGAAGCGTACCCACGCTTGGCGCTGCTCTCGGTCTTGTTTGTAGCCACTGGCCCCTTAGATGTTCACCGCTTCTTTGTTGCTGGCTGTTCTTGGCGTGCCGGGCGCGGCGCTTGAGCCTGCACCATGTCGACTTCGAGGAGGGGCCGAGTGCGCGGCGCCTCCTCCTAGATCCCGAGGCCTTGCCATGCCCAAGGCAAAAGGCGAGTTGAGCATAGCAAAGCACTCGCTGTGAGGCCCGAAAAGCTATCTCCAGCCGTGGGTGAAACTCGCCGACGTGACAAGGCTCCTAGTCCAGATGGAAGGCTCGGGTGGTAAACAGGAAATGCGGCGAATGATAGGGATGGAAACAGAGGGCGAGGAAAAGCGTTTCCTTTGAAGGTATTTCTCAAGTATCCCGCACGTGGAAGGCGATTCATGCGGAAATTGGTCGTCGCGACGAGGATTTGTTTGAGCGGCACAAGCCCCTTAGGAACCTGATTGAGATATCGAGAAAACGCAAGGACGACTGCACAACAACAAGGAGTATGATGGTGCATGCGTGTATCTGATGCTTATTGCGTCTTTACCCGTCTTGACCGGTGAGAACGGACCATTTTTCGTGATGAAATGGGGATATTGTGAGGATCACAATGGTCTGAAGAACTGTCGGAAGTAACTCTGCAGCACTTACCCACAGAGCATCATCAAGTTGATTTGGTATATCCCGATGCACAACGCGGATAAGCAGCGGCTAATGAAGGCAGAGAAGGTCATCCATCGGCGCATGATATGGTATGGAATGGGGCATTGCTTCATTAACGGCAACAAACGTTGTGACGAATTGTTTAAGGTATGAACCAGGTCTACCTACAACTGTCTGAAAAGTATTTTGCCGAGGAATCCTCCTCTGGTGCTACGCTATCTCCATATTTGCAAGATTTTTGTCAACAATCCCAGAGGATTTGTCCTCGTACATTTCCGGGCCATGACGTGTGCCAGTCGTCACAAGGCGATGGCAAAAGTGTGTAGGCCTACCTTCTTTTCATCGAGCAGTTCTGAGAAAGCGATGGCGGGGAAATGCCATTGGCAACACCAGTGTCAATGAGATTGCAAGTGCGGTTCCTGTTCGTACATGCCAGTGCAACTCAGATCACATTGGTAACACATCTTGGGTCATTAGCTCTAGCAATTTATAATAGCTGTGCTGGTATTGCCAGTGCAGCGGATTCGGAGCGGCGGTAGCTGTCATGGCGAGAAAATCATGCGTTCAGTGCTCGTGGCTTGAAAGGCCCATAATGAAAGATTATAAATGCTGACCGATGGGTGATAAAGTTTAAAATGAATTTGTTGGCGTGCACGAACTGCTTTGCTGTGAAGTGTGGCGACGCCCCCTTTGCGAAAGGAGGAAGAGTACAAAGGCCTATAAGTGGAAGCGCATTCAAGGTGGGCTCAAGCTCGTGTTTGCTCTAGCAGGTCGTCCATTTCCCAGATCATGATGGCACCTTCAGAACCGACTGTGACGATTTCGTAGCGGTCCGGTGATATTTTCACGGCGTTAATGGCCTCACTGTGGCCACGACCGATGGCGACGGTCTCGCCGTTATCATAATGCCAGAGCCTGAGTATGCCATCGCGGCCGCCTGTGGCGAAGAGTGTGCCGCTCTGCTCAATGTCCATGGCCAACATCTCGTGGTCTGCGGCTTCCTCGAGGAAACGAATGGCCTCGCCGTCGTAGGCATCAAAGTACGTGATGCGCCGGTCAGAGCCGCATGTGAGCAGTTGGCTTTCGTCCGGATGATACAGCACCCGACGAAATACAGTGGACGCAAACATCGCCTGCGTTCGCACGAACGTCTCGAGGTTCCACACGATGCACGACCCGTCCGAAGATGCGCTCACACAGGCGGTGCAGTCTTGTACGACCTGGATGGCGTTCACGGGTCCACGATGTTCCTTTAGTGAAGCTTCCATGGTCTGCCGGGACGGTGTGATACGCCACACGCGCACCCGACCGTCTTTGCCACCAGTGATCAGCCTCCACTCGGATGCCGAAGACGAAGAGGATGATGACGAAGAGAAGGAAACTGGAGGACAGACAGCGATGGCAGTCACGGACTCGTTGTGGGCGTCTTGAATGACAAATTTCAGTTTGCCGCTCTCCGGATAAAAGGCCCGCACCTTGCCGTCATCCCAACCACTTACCACGAGTCCACCGTCACGGGTGAGGTCTACGCAGTTGCACACGAGATTAGGCACCTGAACGCGCAGGATTTCTTGACAGCGCCGTGCATTCCAGATTCGGATGTCGGTCCTAGCACATGTGAGAAACAAATGCGAATTCTCAACCGGGCTTCGCATCGTTGAGCTGGGGAATACCACATCGTTGATCCCGCTGTAGTGACAGGTCGCACGAAGCACCACGCGCAACCCTGTTGTGCTTCCAGCACTGCGGGCCGGTTAGCTCCATTGCTGTTGCTGGGTTCGTCGGCAAGCTGGAATTGGTACATATTGGAGTGGTTTGTGCCAGCGTAGAAGTCACCGTGCCTTCCTTCACTGAGCGCCGTCACACCACCCATTAGTTTCTCCATGCACGCTGTAGCAATGGGATTGGTCTTTGTTCCGTCCGAGGCAGAACTTGCCGGGCCTAACTTGAGCACAGCCACGTTACCATCACCAGCCCCAAGCAGCACGAAGCGGCGATTTTCTTCATCGTCATGCACGACCAGCGTCAAAACGCCTTGACTAAAGCGTTCCTTGGTCGTACGGCTATAGCGCGGCTTATGCGTGCCAACGGGCGGGAACATGCAGTTAGGCTTGGTAAGGTCGCAGTCCAGTATAACTTCGAGCAAGTCTCCAGTTTTGGTGCCGCAGTAAGCCACTTTGTCGTCTGGAGATACGCCAATGCACGTGACTATGCGTTTGAGGTTACCCACATTGGCGCGCAACGCGTGAAACTTTCGGCCCTTAAGGTCCACGCGCCACACAGTGATATTGTAGTTGCCACCTGTGACTAGCAGCTCGTCATTGACTTCGCGGTTGAAAGAGGTGACCACAAGCGTCGAGTCGTCCCCGGACGGTGTGCCGCAGATTGGCTCGCCGTTTTTCATGTTCCAGCATACAAGCGCATTGTCGTCTTGACCGCCCACCGTGAAGAGAAAACTATCCCTGGCTGAGAAGGCGAGTGCTTGCACTTTGCCCATGTGCAGCACGAGGCGGAACGTCACATCGCTATCACCGTGATCAGCGTCACCACCATCGGCTGATGCATCGAGTCTTGCCGTGGCCTCAGCAAGGTCCCACACCAACACAGGCGCTTTATTGCCACGACTTTTGCTTTGCTGACCGGACGCAAGTTTCGAGCCATCGTTCGAGATCGCCAAGCATGTAATCACGTCGGAGTGGCCTCGCAAAAAGCATTGAGTGTTGCGCCTGATGTCCTTCACCACAACTGCAAGACCGAGCGAGTAGATGAGGTACCTGCCATCAGTCGTGTAGATGAGCGTGTCGGGGTATGTGCCTGAGACGACAAGCACCTCGTCAAGCGTCACGCATGACAAGACAATTGAAAAATGAATAGCAACAAGTTGACACACATACCATTGTACCCGATGACGCGACGCAGCTTAAGTTCTCGGGTGTCGGCCATGACTATGGTGAAAGTGTACGGTTGCGTCTATCACGGTGCTCGCAGGCAAGGCTCCTTGGGTTTTGCTTCGCCATGAAAAGGCGACAGGAGTTTCATAAGTGAGGGGGCGCACAATCTCGCTTCGGTAAGGTGTGAATGGTTTATTTTACATGCATCACCAGGACCTAATAGCCATTGTTGCTTGGGCGGTGAGCCTTCTTGAACTTTTTCCTGAGACTTCGCTTACGGCTGAAGGCGCTCTGCAGCGTGGAGTCGCCGGCCTCGCGGATTTTGTCAAGGACAAGACTGTTCTCTGTTGACTCGATGCTAGTCACGGTTCCGGCCGTATCTGCGCGACCCGTGCGGCCGATGCGATGCAGGTAACTAACGACGTCGTTGGCAAACTCAAACTGGACCACGTGACACACTTTGGTGGTATCCAGACCTCGTGCAGCGATGTCAGTGCAGATGACCACGAGATCCTTGTCAGCCTCAGCGTCGCTGTCGAGTCGCTTTAGAAGGAGTTGACGCTGTGCTCGGTCCACATCTTTATGGAACACTGAGCAGTTTGCCATCCCTTTCTCCATCTGCAAGAAGGCGAGGAGTGCGTCGGCACTGGCGATGGAGTTGGTAAACACCAACGTCTTCTCGTGTGCCGTCGCAGCCGACCCGCTGCTTTCACCACTAGAGGACGTCAGGATCTGGTACAGAAGCTCGCAACGGGCGTGCTGCTCGTCAATAAACTCGCCACCTGCCATGAACTCTTGTAGATTGTGCGAATGCAGCGTTAACTTTGGCAGTGTGCGATGGAAGCCCTGTCGTAGGATTACGAAGCACAGGCAAATATAATATTCGTGTTAGAACAAAACACTGACAAGACACGAGTGAACAGCAACTTGTACCTTGGTCACGGCGAACACAGCCGTCGGGAACTTGTAGTCGATGTAGTTTCGCACCGAACGTTTACCATAGTCTGGGATCGTTGCGTACAATTCAAAAACAGCAAAAAACAACACAAACATGGAGGCATCCTAATTGGTTAAGGAAGAAATCAGCGCCGATATAAAATACAACAACGATCATCTCCAAGAACTTTGACAGAAAAGAGGATATTGCACTGAAGATGGTCTGGGTGTGTTCTGTCGAGATCTCGACGTCGCAAACGCGTTCAACCTGGTCATCCCCGCATCGATTCAGCTCCGGTTTCAACAACGGTTGGTTTCGAATAGTCGCTAGAATCTGCTTCGTCTCTCTCTCAAATCCTCCACTGAGCAGCATATCCGCTTCATCCACGGCCACCATCTGCGTGAACGCAAAATCTTGTGGCTTCGTGGCGCGGAGCAGTGCGCCCGGGGTGGCAAACACCAACGGGCACGCTCGACTTCCATGCTGACCCAGCGTTTGTCTTGACGACGACAAATTCACTGCAAGACGTGCAAGCTCCGGGTCCACCTGATGCAGCACTGCAGCCAATTGCCGCACCAATTCCTGAGATGTAGTGAGCACAAGCACCGCTGGGAGTCTCAAGTCACTGGCAGGCAACGGATTCCGTCTGATATGCTCAATCACTGGCAATAAGAAGGCCAATGTCTTGCCACCACCCGTCTCAGCAGCGACTACCACGTCTTGGCCCTTGAGAATGGCTGGAATCGCCTTGCATTGTGCAGCTGTGGGGGTCACAAGGCCCAATTGTGTCAATCGATCGGTTAGAGTGCTACTGAGGCCCAATAAATGGAAAAATCGGTTCACTGGGACGGGGAGAAAGTTTGCAATATTTGAGGAGAAGGTGGAACGAGGAGGAATTGTCTGGGCGATGGTAGACACACGTAGACGATGGTGTAGCGACAGCATGGCACTTGGTGATGTTTATACTAGTGCGATGACTGGAGGAGAATGGAGTGCTAGGATTGGTGGAAATACAGGATTGGTAGATTATAATACTGTCCAATGAAAATTGCGTTGATAACTGTTTAGTCGGGATTAACACACTGAAGGCATTAGTATTTCCAAGTGTTGAATAACCGTTGCTTTATATCAACCAAGTTATTTGGCGAGTTTGCTTGCTATGCTTGCTGGCATTCTAGAGAGATAACAGTGTAGTATTTACAATGCGTCACTCGTACAACTATTATGCACCATTTGACCTAATATATTTATTGTGAAAAGGTATATTCCTCTGCGACTGCGTAGATGAACACCGTGATTATTGGAGAAACTTTCGGTCGTAAGTTATTAATATCGTTATTTTTATCAGGAGATTTCGGGCAACATTTCGGCATTTTTTTCGTGACCGATTTACGTAGGTACTAGTCATTCGCATATTTTATATTAGGACTCGGAGTGAGGTTAACTGTGAATCGACTTCAAGCATTGAGAGCTTCATATTAATATATTGGTGATTCTAGCTTCTCGTGGTAGTTTCTGCTGCAACAATTACCAGCTTCAGTATATTGGCAATATCGGCATGCCTCGATTGATTAGCATATGTTTCTAAACTTCATTGACGTTTTTCTTAGGGAGAGATGATTACTGTTTCCTGCTCTTCATCGTGACATATTTACTGGATGCTCGCCATTTGGCGAAACGTTTCACATTAGGCGCCGCACCGTCGGGAGACACGAGCAGTGGATATCAGAAGCTCATTAGCCAGCAACAATGACAAGTCGTGTGCGTGGCGTAGGGCTACGGCACATAAAGAGTAATTGAAGGGTTCACTCACATTATAGCTACAAACGTTGGCATCTAATCGCCATAGCAACAAACACCGGCTGCTCCGTCTTGCGCCGAGCACATAAACAATGGGCCAATTATCTTGTCAGCGCAACCGTTGGTTTTAGAATGAAGCGCATTGGGTCAGGATTCCATTCGACGTGTACTGCTACTGATTTCGCCGAGGCGTTATGAACGCTCAAAGCTCGCCGCAGGCTAGCACGCGGTCTATTTGGCGACAAGTAAAAGGCGGTGCCATGCAATCGTTGAACACTTGATTTTGTGTCGGTTTTAGCTGTGTCATGTGCGTGCAATTGATGGACGCCATACAGCAACCGACTTTTGGCACAGATCACTTCACGAATATGTTCAAGGCGAAGATCGCCTAACGGTTAATTGTCGAAGGCAACTCGTTCATTGAACGAGTTCCACAGCGCGACCGAATAAGCGACCCGGCGCAAGTGCAAGCCAGCCGATTGAAGTTGCCTTGCAGTTGAAGCGGGCCCTGCTTTCTCGGCGCTCCTTGCGGTTCGCTGTAATCGAATGACGCCACAAAAATGAGCGGGGCGTAGACATGCGCGCGGTGTTCACTACCAGTGCACCAAGCACCCGTAGTTAACCGCAGGTCTTTGTCGCTGAAAAACGCAAAGAAGCTGCAAGCCGAGCTTGAAAAGCTGCGGCAGTTCTGCTCGATCTAGACAGATCGAGCAAAAAAGAGTGGGCAGGACATCACAATTCGAGGCTTTAATCGCATAATATAGCATCCAGGTTCAGGCAGATTAGCGCAAAACCGCGAGGATTTGTCGTCGTCGAGCTGCGAGGAACCGCAAGGCAACGTAGCCACTACAACGAAAAACGTTGCCAGATGGCCGAAGGGCATGCATTGAGAGGCTGTTCGTAGACAGTGGTGGTGTCAATGGGGGTTGGCTCTGCAATGGGTATCCGAAGTCGTCTCAGGCGTGTGGACCATTGTAGGCATTTTTTATTCTTCAAATAAGCGAGCCGCTGCTTAATCTTTGGGCTTATTTTCAGCTCAATTCCTCGTTGGATAGGCAAACAGAACAAGCCGGACCCAGCTGGCTAGTGGACTTGGTAAGCTTTAGTAAAGGAAAGACTGAATACGAAGCGCCCCAGTCGTCGATTCCTCGCTTTGCTGCACCAAGCAAGGACCCGGGTGTGGAGTAGCTCACTCGTAGTAGTAAGGCCGCCTTCGGCCCCATCCGAAAATGTACCCCTGTGCACCCCAAGAATTCTTCGGTGGCCTTCCGATACAGTCGTAGTCTGTTCCTCAGAATAGCCTGGGGGCAACATCTCGAGGTTTTAGCACGATCTACACAGCGAATTATAGCATGGCGACAGCACCCAAGCAACACGGAGGTCAATGTCGAGTTGTCATTGGAAATGAAGCCGACGTACTGCCACTGCGAAACAACTGGTTTCATTTGGAGACCAAATGTTGGTGCCGTAACGGCGTCATCTTTAGCTAAATGTTAAACGCGCGAGAACAAGGATGTGCGCAAAACCGAGGCTAATTTGGAGGCGCGTTTCTTATGCGTTCTTTAATAGACGCGATAAATGTTGCTGGGTCGGTTTGGCGCTAGAGCCACGCCGACAAAAGCCGTGGTGCGTGTTTTTGACCACAAAAACGCGGCCGTGCGATTTTAACTGGCAGTTTGTAAGGCGCGTGATGCGCTTGTCACTCGAGTCCAAATAGCGGTTGCAAGGAAGAGCCGTGTGAGCTCGAGCTCATTATCTCATTTCCATTGTGAAGCTTAATTCTTCGCTCATAAAGCCGAGTCATTTCGAGATTTGGCCAACTTCGATCCAAGCAACAAAGTTCACTACCACCCCCTCTAGTAACCACGGCGTCCACCAACATGCTCAACCGCCCGAACCTCCCGGGCTTCCAGCACCTCCAGCTGAACACCAGTACCGGTACCCCAGTCGTGATGACTCGCAACAATGCCGTGATGACCACCTCTATATTCACCACTTGCGCCAACCCGAATACGTCGGGTGATTGGCATCTCAATGGTGACGACGAACTGCGTCGACTTCGGTCCAACAATGTGGTCACCATCGAACGCATGCTACGCAACCACCAGCCGCACGAGGTGTTGAACCACGTACCGGAAAACACCGATTGGCGATCCAAAACTTTCAACCTCGCGCTCAAGGTTGAGCGCCTCATGTTCAAGGCCGCCAAGTCACGTGCCGAATACCTGAACGCGCACACGCTGCCCCGTCGAGTGAAAATTCTGTGTCGCTATCTGGTCCGAATCTGAATGCGTAAGAACGCAGTGGTCGATGGAGTCACGAAGAATTGCTAGGTCCGTATGTCAGTCGGCGAAGGTCATTGACTCCCAGTTCAGTTCAGTGTTGCGGCGGTTGGTTTATGCGCTGTAGAGTGTCCGTCGCCTTGAGTTCCATCGGGGAGCATCCCCATGACCTTCCGGTTATCAGGTCCCTACGGTACATGCAGTTTCGTGCGATGACATTCAGTTGTATACCATTCGCCCTGATGGTACGAGGAAGAGACCCTGTGACGCAGAAGCAAGCAAGTAGTATAGCTTGCTGGTATTTACGCTAGTGTACAATAATTAGGCTTAAATTTATGAGACCAACGTGCTTCATGCTTACATGCTTTAATTGCGTTGTCTTATCAGTTGAAGCAGGCGATCATGACGAGCCTGTGCGGAAAAGTGATCATCGAGAGGGAGATGGCGTCGTTAAACGCGTATCATGTATACCGAGTACATCATCGAATACGACCGAGTAAACGGGATTAATGTCTTAAGCCAATGTCAGTCAGCTGCTTCGAATGCACCGCAGTGCAGTGCATTGCATTGCTGTGCTGGCCCCCTAACAAACATGACGAAAAGTGTCTGGCACTACTTCGCTAGGACAGCAAGAAGAAGGCGCCAGTTCCAGGTTCCACCAGAGAAATATCAAACTCGAGGCTGCAGGCCTTTGCAGCCACACTGGAACTCGGATAGACATGCATGGTCCAATGCGTGTCTTTGGCGGATCTGCGGTTATTCCAGGTTGGAGATGGATTCTCGAACATTCGCAGCCCAGCCGGGGGCGTTGCCCTGGATGCCGGCAAGTGAAGGAATGCTGCGTGAGACTCATCTCCTTCGAGTTGTGCCGCGTGAAACTCCACCACGCTTGTCTTCACCGAAGGCCCTTCAGGCAATGCTCCAAAGCGCAGGCGAACTCTTGGCCCACATAGCGCCTCCTACAGGTACAAGTTGCGTCGGTGTCTTTGTGTGCGAGATTGTCTATCAGAGGTTGGACCCGGTAGGACGATCGAGGTTTGCAACTTTGATATTGAGCGCCAGTTTGAGTAGCTACACTGCCGAGCGCGATACCGTTTGCTGCTCGGATGTTGCAAATCCCCATGTAAACTCCGTCCCAAATCTGCAGACGAGGGCGCCGCCTGCCATTGACGTGCTTGCAATAACTTTGGCAGGCATCAGTAAAACGGACGATAAATTTTAGCTGCGTTTTCGAGCGTTTTTTCTGGAAGTTTCACGAGTTTTTCTCTCAAAATGGACACATCGCCGGTCGACAGAGGTGCCGTTAGAAGGAATTTGGACCACGCGATGACTTTGGGGCGGAATCCCTACCGGTCTCTGCTGCATTAAGGTGGCATGCATGTTTGCGCACACGACAAGGATATGGCCGGCGTTCTCAAGACATGCTTCGACGGACGCCACAAAGAACGCCCAAGCAGTATACATGGAGTGCCACGTAAACGCATTTGTTGTCTCAGCCAGAGGCATTGTGGGACGAGTTTCACGCGGCTATGACTTTTAACAAGCGATGTGGCCCACACGATACCTCTTATCTCTTGCGCGCTGGGTCAGACTGCATGGCCCCCAAAACGCAGCAGATGAGATCGAAAGAGACGCAAAGCGCTGTCAAAACACGCACTTGAAAAACGGACCCGGGCGCCAGAAACGCTGCGATTTCGACGCAGAGCGACGCACCCGACCAAAACAAGGATGCCTTCGATCGTATCCGCTTGAACTCCTTTGACAAAAAACTCTTGCTGTCTCGCTGACATTCCCCAATTTCTTTTCGAACGACGTAGCAGGTTGCTCAACCTCGAGCTCAACGCAACCATGAGTATTTCGGTCAACGTCCCCCCAACGACATCCGAATGTTCGACAACAGCTGGGTGCAGATCGGCCAAGACCTGCGCGTGGAGCGCTGGAAGAACGTCGTCAACATCGACCGCATGCTGCGGAACCACCGCCCACACGAGGTGCTCACGCACGTGGAACAGAACACCAATTGGTACGCCAAGACGTTCACACTGGCGCTCAAGGTGGAGCGTATCATCTTCGAGGCGGCATCCTCCCGCGAGAGCTATCTGAACGAGAAGACCCTGCGAGCGCGCGTGAGCCAGGTGTCGCGCAAGTTAATCGATTTGCGCAAGCGCAAGAACATGAGCAAGTTCCGCATTCAAATGCCTCGCCAGCTAATGATGATGAAGCGGGGGCTCCAATAAGCATGCGGCAGCACACGAAAACGCCATGACAATGTAGTATAATTTAGTTATTTGAAGTGTATTCTGCATCCGAGCACAGCTCAAAACTAAAATAATTGGCGATTCGTCTTGTATTTGGTCCTAGTATTTATTTTCGTTAAAATCAGCTAAGGACCACAGTTTCCGGGAGCCCTCTCGGTGGGGTTCACTTCGCCGCCTGCGAGAAGGTTGATTGCTGACCAAGGTGGAGCGAATGTGTTGAGCGGTGTTTTGGCACATCGTTCGTCGTGTTACCAAAGAAGACTTCATATCCAGCACCAATCTGCACAGGCCATTTTCTGCCACATTAGTCGGCGAAACCTGTTGCGGCGAGTTATGACCAACATGTCACTGTTGAATGAGAGAGATCTTGTCGAGTTTGAACGTGGCGTGGCGGCACCTCGTTTCGACGACTTTTTAACGACGAGAGCGGCCACTTTCGACTTGCGTTGCAGGTGAATATTCATATTGAAGCTGCCGCGAGTGGACTTGCCGCAAACGACCCTGTCACAGGAGCAGCCTCGAGGTTGTTCACATAGCTTCGACTTGCTCTCACAGCGAGCTTGGTCGCCAGTCGATAATTCGAGCTGATGCATTTTTGATCTGCTCGAGACGGATGATTGTAAGGCGGGCCGCCTGTAAATAGTTTATAACGCACGGGCTTACATGAAATAATGTCTGGACACGAGTTTTTAGGCCTCGAAATACGTCAAAACGCGTTGTGTTGTCGTAATTCAGCAGCTTCGAACCTATTCCTCCGTTCGCCTGAGCGCAAAACCAGGCTTATCTCAAAGCATTTAGATTCGAAAGGCGCTATTTTGAAGATGCAAACACTCCAAGCCACGCAAACACACTGAATCCATGCGGCGAGTGTCGATGTTCACTGTTCACGATTTAGCCGTCTTCCTGAAGGAATTAGCGTCTACTTTCGCTTAACCTTTGGCTGTGATCTCACGAAACAATCGTCCATTTGCATTGCAATCTAGACTAAATAGCTACCCAGGACGCATACTAAGCGTACTTGGACGTTCTCCACAATACTGGCAAAGTGGTGAGAGCGCCAGTGCTCCCCAACATCACGTTCTTGGCTTCGACACCTTCTGTTTGAGTGAATTACCCCTCGAATTAACAAATCTCGGTGTGTGTTTAACGTTTATTTTATATTTTGACCAATCACATCTGCGTTGGAAACGCCATTTTCTCTCGCAGCAAAGACAAGATGCGCGAGACACGGACGTGCGACGCTTTTTCGTGTTTTTTCGGCGAATGCATTTCATGTATAGGCGGTTGTATGGGTGTAATGGAAATGCAGCTCCAAGATTTCCGGGGCCACAACAAGCTCTCACTTCTCTGATCGTACTCTGCAATTTAGCTACAAGGAGGCAACCACACGCGGTTCGCTTCCAAGCTGATCCATCCATCCATCCATCAATTTTACCGCACTGTAGTTCATTCATGACCCTCGAACCGCCGACGTTTTCAGGTGTCCACACCACCGACAGCTCCGCCCACCAAGCGAAGCAGGAGTCGAACCCGTACTTCTTCGGGGTGGCCCCGTCGCTCGGATCATCTCCCATGTCCCACATGTTCGCGGCTGGTTTTGGCCCCAACGCGCACGCCCCCACCAGCTCCTACAGTGCCAATTGGCGCGAAAACGACGGGGTCGTCCAGGGTCTGCGTACGAGGAACATCGTCCTGATCGAGCAAATGTTGACCAACCACGCGCCGCACGACGTGCTGACACAGGTGCCCGAAAACGTCGATTGGCACTCCAAGACGTTCCAGTTGGCAGTGAAGATCGAGCGCCTCATGTTCAACTCGGCGACGTCGCGCGACGATTATCTGAACGAGAGCACGCTGCGAATGCGCGTACAGAACTTGTCGCGCAATTTGATTCAGTTGCGCAAACGGAAAAACATGATCTCGGAGGGCTTTGCAGCCATGACGATGGACAACTAACTACGGTAGTTTAGCTGTGAGTTGAACAACAGAGTTGAGGCACGAAAAGGCGACACGGTTTGTGGAAGGTGGCAGATTCACAGATCACGTGGTACGGTCGGGTCGCATTTGGAGGAAGACAGGAGGTATTTATCGTGGAGGCTTTGACTAGTCGGGAACGTGAATTTATTATCGTAATGTAAATTTTACATCAGGGCTAATTCGAAGATTTTCATGGCATTCTGTTACGGTATTTGCTTGCTTCCTTGGCACGGAAAATGGCATCATGGCCATCTTTCGTGGCAAGTGTTCCCCACTTCAGCACTTGTCCTGCATGGGGAGGGGTGTTTTGCGTTGGCAGATTGGCTATGCATCGCGGCAGTTTTAGCGGAGTGTGGTCATTGTCAGAGCAGTAAGGTCGGTTAGTATCGACTGTGAAATGAGTCCGCCATTGGAAAAGCTGCCTACACCACGTATCGATTTCCTCTGAGAGCCCCTTGGTGATTTCATCGCTATGCTAGTGGCAGTGGCCGCATGCATTCGCTGTCCGGGACAGCCTCCCGCTGGTCGACTAGTGACCTGATCGAGCCAGAATCCGGATTACCGGTTGAATTTTCCTCGACGGCCAAAGGGCGGGGAGACACGCGCGGAAGGAAGCTGCGGTTCTTTGCTGCCGGACCGTTGGTACCCTGCATTTTAGCGAGCCGCTGGGCGCGTTTTGTGAGGCAATTTTGAAAGATTTTCTGGGCCTACACAAGTCAAGCAAGCGACGTTCAAAAATGCTACAGTGCTGTACTTGCTGTACGGTAACCCAATACCTAGCGGCTTAGCCAAGTCTTAGGAATCATGATTGCAATTGGATGTGATCCAGCATCTTGGACGGCTGCAACTACTGCTGGAGTGTGCTTGTATACTGCCATCTTACCGCAATATATCCGTCACAGGCAAATATTAAAGCACTTCCAACTTACAAACTAGTTGGGTTCTGCAATCGAAATTCCTCTATAGTGTAGTGTTTTATTTTTTATTTCCTGCTCTCAGTAGCATCGATCTCAGCGTATTCAGCGTACGGATAGATGCATGTAGATTCCTAACTTTTACATAATTTTGGAGACAGTGGCGATACCATTGGTGGAGTGCGCTGTGAATCTCAGTCACCATCTGTCTAATTGCAGCACGGGAGGCGTTTTTATCGGTTTTACTAAAGATGCTCGCCATTTCACTACGTGCAAGGTCATTTCGGGCAATCCGTTTTGCTGCAAAAATGACAACACACCCTGAAATTGACCATGGGGGCAGCAAGCTTTTGCGAGCTAAAAATTTGACTCAGCTCAAGCGCCCATCCCCATTCAAGTGATTAGGTCTTGTCTTGGCCAATCATCGGCGTGGTGTTACATGGATACGAAATGGGGAGCGAAACGGCGCATGGCTCGTTGGGCGTGTCTATGTCTCGGCGCGCCCTTCACTTGCTGTTTGTATACTTGTCAGTGTGTCGAGTGCAATCCATTAATTATTACACACCATTTTTCGTTTTTCCAGAATGGTGTTTTAGGATGGCTGTCAATCAGTCTTAAAACTGCTTTCCTTCAAGCTATTGTATTGAATTGAAAGGTTGACACCCCTCCCTACAGTTTGCCAAAGTTTTGGCCAAAATCGGATTAAAAATCGTAACTTGCAGCTTTTGGTTCCGGCTGGTGGTTTGTGGGCAAAGTTTGTCTTCATTTCTTTTCCTCCCCATTCGGAAGAATCGCCAAAACTCGCTCGGCACATCGACGACGCAAGACCAGGAAGACCCGCACGCCTGCGCCACAGGCGGCCGCGCGTATTAGACGCCCCAAAGAGAGAGAAAACCAAGTTGAAGCAGTTTCGGTGGTCGTCACCTGCACGTCACCACCCAGAACAGAAGCAACAGCAGACCACACACAGGTCAGCAGGTTTAATTCGCTAATGGCCATCCATTCCATGAACGGATCTCGATATCCAGCTCCGATACGGAACGGGGCTGGTGTGCCTCCGTTTGTAGCGGGAAATATGGTGCCCCGCATGGAACGTCGACAGGTGTCCAAGGATCGATTCCTTCACGTCTCGGGGTCATCACCGGTAATTCTGGCGGCTGTGCGGCCCCACCTGTGATAGCCAATTCTGGGGTCATTAGCGGCCCCCTCGACCAGACAAACTGGCGGCAGAACGGGGAGGAGATGCGCCGACTCCGGACGCGGCAAGTGGTTCTGATAGAACGAATGCTAAGGAATCACCAGCCACATGATGTGCTGACCCAGGTGCCTGAAAACTACGACTGGCACTCAAAGACCTTCGCCTTGGCGATCAAAATCGAGCGGCTGATGTTCACAGCGGCGACGTCAAGAGAAAATTATTTGAATGAGAGCACACTGCGCCAACGCGTGCAGATGTTGTCGCGGCACTTGGTGCGGATTCGGAAACGGAAGAACGCAGTGGCTGCTTCGTATGAGACGAGGGTGTAGATCAGGTAGGCATGGACGGGTAGACGTCCTGGGGGAGACAGGAGGGATGACAGGCCGGTAGCAATTATAGGTTTAGAGACGCGACCACCACGGACTGCGTTGGGTGTTGGCGTGGTAGGATTCCTTAGTCGGGAGGCAGGCGCGTGTGGTCGTGTGAAGGAAGACAACTTAGGCCTTCACGTATTTAAGTAAGTATAGCGTGTAAACCATTGTTGCCTGTTCCAGTTTACTAGTACGTCGAATAAACTGTCCAGCGAGTGTCGCTGTTGTTGGTCCTCCGCGAACTCCTGGCCCTGTCGTGAATCTGCGACTATAAGGCGCGAGAGCTGTACTGTACATAAGGGGGCTTTTCATGTTGAGCGGTGCGTTTCATGGGGACAAGTTGGTAGTCAAACTGAATACAAATCGCAAGTGTGGTTTTTGTAGAAATCCAATACGAAAAATGTCCAAAACTCTCTGGCATTCATGCAGCCAATGATGCCTCATGCCATCGCTTTGAATAAAAGGCTAGCCTCCCAATCTCACTGGACGTGTCATGCTTACGGGCTCTGTCATCCTGATGCTGTCGCGACGTGCAACGTATAAGTAGCGATAGTATAGCTTCTTCACATGTAGTGTAGCCGACGCGACAGTGGAGATGCCTCAATACATGGCGCGAACATATTATTAATAGTAGATCGCATTTAGGACCCTGAGGCTGTGCCTAAGATGGAGCTGCGCTATATCCAGAACTGTGGCCTCAAAGCATTCACCTTGACGAAATCTAGTTGAGGGTTTGTAGTGGGGGAGTCACCGACCTCCCGGCGAAGCAATGACCCACGATCCTGCAAATGTCTTCGCTGGTGTACGTTCTGTTCTTATCTCGGTCCTGGATGGGTATCACAACTAAATGATCAACTACTTACAGGCGTCCAGTGCCTCAGGCCGTGCTATGTGGAAGAGGCAGATTGCCAACCAGCAGTTAAAGGAGAGAGCTCACAGCGGCGATGACACTGTTGTACCTCGTATTTCACTGCCTTCAGGCGAACAGATCCACGATATGTGCGTAGAATATTTTGTTTGTTCACTTCGAAGGTGTTCTCCATACTGACGTTGTCGACCCACATACAGAAGCAAACTTTATCATAAGCATTGCATCAAGGACGAACAGCACTCAGCTCATAGAATTTCGCAAGAGAAAGCTCGCTCTGCACGCGAGGTTTGGTCAACCGGCGACCGCCAACCTTTGGACCCTGAACACCTACTTGCTAGAAAGCTCACGGGTGTCCCTGATGTCATTTACAACACAGACTGCGGTTCCAAGAAGGTGCGCGAGTTTTGATGAGTGAATTGTCGCCTCTCAGTTTATTTACTCTACTGCACAGACACTGCAAAGTCACGTCAAAGACGGATCCAATACGTGCCGCGGAGCCTTCAGCTCGACAAAGATCGGTTCGCTAGCACTGCAGCATATCGAGCGTCGACGTTTGCCAGTGTGGTTAAGGAACCTTATGCAGACCCTCAAGCAGTGGGCCCAGGAACTTATCGCGCACCTCGGAGGGCAATTAATGTCAAGAAAAACAGGTGCCCACACCCGCATACATCAGTAAGACTGCGCGGTTCGAGGAGGCCAACGCACAGGTCACAGCAATACTAGCGCTTTCGAGCCCTACCGCGCTCTCTCCAAGCAGACAAGATTTTGATTTGGATAGCAGTCCACGCGGCGCTGGGGGTGGTGGCCGGTCATCACCCGATAAAGGGCGCGGTCTCGTGCTCTCCACAACACCCGCTTTAAATCCGACGTGTTCCCAGGTCAGTCCGACACTTTACTCACGGGATGACAATTTATGAAAGCTAATAAGCCATACACATCTGCTGTGAACAGAGCGCTATGTATCCTCGAAGCAGCACCGCGTGTCGGACGACGGTCCTGACCGCTTCTACGACGTCAGTCCGTCGTGCAAGGTCTGTTCCGATTCGTACCACAATAGAAAAAGCTGAATCAACTAATTTTTTGTACAGTTTTCAGTGGGCGATGCCGTAGCCAGCTCCAGCTTCAAATGCTCTGCGATGCAGTCACGAGCGAGCCGCCTCTCATCGGTATGTACCATATAACAACAGTATCACCGCCTAATAATCAACTACTTGAACCATTCTCTCCTCGTTCTAGGAAGCGGCAATGGTGCACAACACGCCGAACTTCCCCATCCTATCGAGTGCCACGCAGAAACTGTGGGTCCAGGTGCTTACAGCCCCATATCCAGGCCCAAACCGTCTGAGGATGTCAACTTCATCATGATGCCACACCAAGTTAGTTGCAATTGGTATTGGCTTGCAGATACCGCACTTTTATCATGTTGACTAACTATTTTTATTATTGGTATGACATTAATGCAGATGGATCGCTTCGGTCTTCCTACCGGTAGCCCCAACACAAGTTTCGTCGAGGCTCGTTTCAGACGCTTCGCAGCAGACCCTGAACCGACACCACATCGCCCACCGCCCAGGTCTCCGATACGTTAGTACATCAATGAAATGACTACCTAAACCCACTTCAACTTAAAGCCGTTTCTAAACTTAACGACCAATCACCAATTTTCTCTATTTATCGATCGATGATTGGTTGAAAAAGCGAGTGGAAGCCCGAGACGGACATTACGTGACCAACATGGCGGGGAACAAGCTATGGAAGACTGCGCCCACCAAGGTGTTCAAGGCCATCAAGCCCATCGTCCACTGGGGCTTCGTGCCGCTCGTTGTATACATCGCGCTCAAGCAGGAGCCGGGCCTCACGTACGTTTAGATTCACCTAGCTGTTCACCTAAACGGTTAGATAATGTATCATTCTTACACTATTGTGTTTACCTTAAACATCCTCAGGGTCTTGCAGATCATCAACCCGTTCGCTGCGCCAGCTGAGCCTCCTCAGTACTAAACAGAGATGAGAATGTGACTAAAAGAGAGGTTAGATGACACGTTAGCGACAGATCTCTTGTGTCTAAAGCGACAGGAAGAGCTACCAGTGACTTGTGTGGCCCGACTCGCTTGGCAAAGATGAATTTAGTTTAGGTAGTGGCTGACTGCACTCGGTGTTCACTGAGCTGCATCCACTACCTATCTCTGTTTTAAAACCCTCTCTTGTCTTCATTCTCTTTAGACACTTTTTGCCTAATCATTGTCAAATATTGAGTATTGTTCAGTGGAAACAACAGCATTTTCATGCTTAGTTAGCACTTCCAGATCCGGCACGTATTGTCCTTGGAACCTACACACAAAATAAAGAAACATCCGTGAGAAAACGACTAATCTAACATAAAAACAAAACAAAAAATACCTGTGATGATCGTGTCGCCTTCGTAATTGAAGGCACAGCTGAAGATTTCGTCCGTGTGACCCTCGAGCATCTGCAGACAGTCCCCAGTCTCCACTTCCCATAGCCTCGCCACTTTGTCGCTACTGGCTGTGAGCACCTTGGACCCTTGAGGGTTAAAACACACTTTGGATATTTCCGCCTCGTGACCGATTAGAATTGCTTGACAAGCTCCCGTCATCGTGTTGTAGATGCGAGATGTGCCGTCAGCAGACGCAGTGACCAATTTCGAGCCTGTAGCGTTGAAACTCACGTCCAGGATTTCATCGTTGTGGCCTCGTAGAGTTTGCACGTTCTGGCCTGAGGCGACGTCCCAGATCTTGCACGTGCGGTCGATTGAGCCGCTGATGCACAGCTCGCCTGTGTAGTTAAACTGAGTGCTCGAGATTTCGCCGTGGTGACCTGCAAGTGTGTGGATGCAACGACCACTCCGCACATCCCAAACCTTTACAGTGTGATCAAACGAACCGGTGATGATCCGCTCGCCTTGTGTGTCAAAGTTCAGACTCACGATCTCAGCTGTATGACCAAATAGAGTGTGCAGCTCCTGTCCAGTTTCCACGTCCCAGAGCTTGGCGGTGTTGTCCATAGAGCCTGTGCCAATGACTGTGCCTTGTGGGTTGAACGCCAGACACACGATCTCCGTCGAGTGTCCTCGGAACGTGTGGTAGAGTTGACCCGTCTCAGCGCTCCAGAGCTTGCAGGTTTTGTCAAAAGACCCTGTGATGATCTTATCCCTGTTGGGAGCACCAGCAACGCCTAGTTAATTTATTGTGGTGAGTGCAACAAATGTTGAAGCAATAAAGCGCGCACCCGTAGGGGTTATTGAAGGCAATGGCGTAGACGACATTCTTGTGGCCTTCCAATGTTAGCAACTCATCACCCGTTTGGGTATCCCACACTTTACACGTGCGGTCATAGCTGCCGGTAATGAACCTTGATGGTATCAACGTTACAACGTCAGTCAGCTCCTGCTACAATGGTCAAAGGAATTTTAACCGATTCCTTACTTGTCACCAGACTTGTTGAAGGCGCAATTGGTCAGGGGTAGGATGTGAGCCCGCAGGATCTTGAACAGATAAAAATCATTGCTGTCGTTCACCTCAAGCTTCTCAATGAGCTCTACAGAACGCACAAAATAACAATTTAAATTGTTGATCTCTTTACCACAGAAAGGTATATTACCCACTGTAAATGAGACGACGAAGTTGCGGCTTGCGAGATTCTGAAATGAGAGGCTCTTCGAACACGATTTGGTTCACCAACACCTCTATATCCGACCTGAACAAACCCATACAACCTTGTTAGCTAAGACACAGACTAAGAAAATAAAAAGCTCTTTTATGGTGCTGGGCTTACTCGGCTGTGAGATGCAACAAGTCAATCTCCTTCATCTCTCGAGTGCCGTCACGTAGTTCATACTCGAGGATGATCCCCGGCGGATAGTAGCGCAGTAGGAATCGCTTCAGCTTCATGGCCAAGAAAACTAACCAACTGGCTGGTTAGGCTAAGGCTCGATCGGGATCCTTGGGAATTAGCGCAGTCAATAGTGGAGCCCGAGGGGTCATATAAGGATATGCGTCTCTTGGTAAAAGATCTGTAAAAAGGTAAAAAGTGCTAGGGTGAAGTCGAGTGGCAAAAAGTGTTGGTTATTGGTATGTACGAGGTAAACTCTGCCATCGGAGGTAGCATTCATACATTCTTGTTGCCACTCTGCTTGGATTCTTGACTGACCACTCGTATTATCGGAACCAAAATCAGCACCATCCTTGTGTTCCAAACCATATGGATACCCTCCTTCAGCAAACCGAACAGCGACGACTTCAGCGGTTTAGTCGCTGCAGTGGTGATGACTATTCATTCAACCATAGCTGCTAGACTACTGGCGAGGGCCACAACTCGGCTGCTGCAAAGGTAGATTGCGAGAAAATTCCTCTGCATTCAATATGGGATGTTTGACGTAAATACTCACGACCTCACTTGTGCACTGGTACATGAAGAGGTGTCGTCGTTACAGGACGGCGAGTTTGTGGGAGACGCCGACGGAATCACTGAACGTAGAAGTTCGCTACCTTCTATTCACTACCTCAGTTCTAACAGCAATGTACTCTAAACGAGGTACCATCGGCTTTGGGTAGACAGAATTCATTTCCTGCACGCATTATCCGAGTTATTAAGCCAATTCGCAAAAAAGCGAAAATACCAATCGAAGTTTTGCAAACTCACCTGGAAAGCGGTATGCTGCTTCAGAAACGCACACAAGGAATCATTTACTTGCACTTGGATTGCTAAAATCGTTTTCAGCTTTCGGTTAGTTTCCTCAGACAGCAGCCGTGCCTGGTACTGTGTCTCGGTCTGTCTCATCCACATCGGTTCCACCTTACGAATGGATGTACAGGCACCAGCGTTACTGAGACGATTGTCGGGACGCTGGGTCTGACTCTGTAGATGCTTTATGCACTCCTCCAGTTCTTGCACGCGTCGACGCAGGAAAAGCAACTCGGCCCTTTTACTTTGCTGCAGCCTAGTGGACGAGCTCAAAGTCCGTCGTTTCCTCTTTGTCTTCTTCCCCCGCTTGCACTGTTTCGTTGTTATTGCGTCGCCGAGGGAGAGTTCCGGGACATCGTTATTGCCGCTTGAAAAGGAGCTGAGACTAGATGTGGAGCTAGACTTGGTGCTTGTGTCTGTGTTATTGCCTCCCCAGTCCAAAGAATCGATAAACTCGAGAATCTCCTCCAGACCTGTGATATCGTTCTGATCTGTGACCATCGTCTGTTGTCGAACCCCGCAACTTCAAAATGGCTATGCGGTCAAAGTACACTGCGATAACTCTCACGACAGCAGGTCCTACTGTGTACGCTGGACGTTGGACACTGGCAGCCTATCATAATCACAAGACTGCATAATCTATGTCCATTTTTGCCATACAGCCCTAGCGTTGCATTAGTCACTGGAGCTAAGGGTCATGCTGTGACACTCACCTCACTCCAGCTCTGGATTCTCGATGGATATGTTGACAACGCTGTTGTTGCCAGTGCTGGATGTGGAGCGCTTGATCGCGTGAGAGCTGATCATTGACTCGAGAAGAAGCCGTTGAGTAATCCGCAATGTATACGCTGGAGGCAAAACCACAAGGGAAGTGTTATTGGCGCAACGAATAGAGCGTTTCACGATTAACGAGATGGGCCATGGTATGGATTGCTTGGTAAAAATCCTTACCGGACTCTCTTAAACGCAAGCATGGATTACTACATTGTTGTACCCAAGTTGAACGCATAATTTTAATCAAGTCAAGCTCATTGTAGATGAAGTGTATTAAAATAGCAGCACCAATAGTATTATAATTCGGTGCCATCTTCCTGAATTAAATGGGGTTTGGCGCCATCGGCAATGAGGACCGCTTCTGACTCTTTTGCGGTCGCATTTACACTCTGCGGCAAAAGTTTGTGAACACTTGAAAACAATCAACAAAACTTTGATTACTATTCAATATTACTTTTAAGAGTCGCCAATGAAAGTGTTTTTACGGGAGTTGAGATTTGTAATAACTGAGAAATCACATAATATAACTTCATAGAGGTGAAGCCTAGTAGAGGGAGAAACGCGTAAGAATTGAATGTCGGCTTCGGGTGTTCGTAATTTTCGCTTTTAAATTATTGATTATGCTGCTCCAACTATCTAGAACATTTTATAGCAAGAGCAGGTCAGTCACATATTTGTTTGCGATGTCATGGGGCAAGAACTGAAAATCAGCGAGCAACTGTAGTGGGTCTGGTCACCCCATTTACATGAGGTGGTTGTGTGGGACACACCACCTTCTGGGTTCATCGTAGGTAACAGTTATCTGCTATGATATCTGTTATGATATCTGTTAGTTAACCGATACACACATGAGCTATTGATATCTAATATTCGATATCTCGGTACATTCCCAATACATATATTGGATACGCGGTGACATAATTATCCATAGCATCACGACTCCGACCAGCTTCCGACCACATCTACGAATTTGTATAAAATACAAAATACTTGTTGTGTGTAAGAAGTAACGTAAAAAGTAAATACGCTATTTGGAGAGCAGCTGCTAAGACAGCTGTTAAGAATGACTGGCTTAAGCAAGTTCGGAATAGAAGGCAGCGTGCGCCAACGCAACCGACGAGCTCAGTGCACGAGTGACCATCTGAAAGGATGAATTGAGGGGAGGGTGCCGCGTATCGGTGCCCTTTAGAGGGTTGTCGCTCCACGAAGAACTGTGTGAGTTAATGCTCCCTCGTGCACTCCAGGCTAAGTATTCTTGCGTTGAAACTAACCTTGTCCTCACAGGCACCGACGTAGCTCAATGGTAGAGCACCCGAAAGGGAAGGTGGTGGTTCAATTCCCCCGTCGGTATCAATCACCTTTTTTTCTTTTTTTGGTATGTAAGACAGGCTGATCGACGCCGAATGCAACAGAGCACAAGGCAAAGGGACACTACATGTGGACAGGACGTTGCGAATGGGCAATGCAGCGCGAACATTGTTCTAACGGAGCTTAAGGTGCGTTTGGATGTTTAAACATGAGAGCTAACTGATAGATGATCTTTCCACCAGTGTAACTCACGGAAGAATGCCCACAAGAGTAGGTAAGAGTTCAATTCGCTCCGCTGTTAAATATTTGTGCTTGTGTCTCTGTGCACATGTGTATTAGTGACTATGTCATGCATTCAGGTGTATGTATATATGGGTGAACGGTAAATATAACAGGATACTTGTGGCATTTGACCAGTTAGTTGTGTTGTATTTGCTTATGACTTATGTGATTGGATTTGGTTGTAATGTGCTTTGGAAGTGCGCAGGTGCAGGGTCTGCGATCCTCCCGATCGCAAGTAAACGGTGAAATGCGTAGATGTGCTCATTCAGAGCTCCCTTGCGATGAAGCTGCCTCAGTGCTTTGAGCACGGCGTTGCTTCCGGTCGAAGGTATATTTTTGCCCCGAAGAAATTCCAGCAGGTAAGTCGCAGCTTCATCCCCTATGCTCTTGACTTGATCCTTGTAGTCTTGCGCACTCTCATCTAACATGAAGCCGTCTGCGAGAAATAGCTTCATGTATGCAACAAGCCTGTTTGCATCTGATTTTTTATGCTTGTCTTTGCTGTTCCAGCCTCGAGGTGTCTGCACGTACCACTCGAACCATGTATCACCCAGAGGAGTCGTCTTTGTGCGCCTTCTTTCTTCACCGGTACGTTTGAATCTGGGCTTCGCGGTCTCTTGGTTGCTATCTGACTTGTGGCTTCGGTCGTCTCATGTTGTGGCTGTTTGCTTGTAGCTTCTAGAGAGCTCACGCGAGCTTCTAGACGACGGTTGATGTCGACTAACTTTTCAATCAATGCACTGTGATGATTTAACACAACTTGTTCTTGGGTTTGCTTCTCGTCTTGCATGTCTGAGCTTGGGTGTTGTGTTTCTTGTGTGAGGTACTGCGACCATGATAGCAGATCCGTCATCGTGGCCCCAGTAGCCTCGACACAGCGCTCAAGCTGCACTACTGCAGGGCCGGTAGGATTGGACTTGGCAAGTGAAGGGTAATGGCGGATGACGATGGCAGTCAGCACGTCCATCACTGCACCACTGACGTTGAAGGCCTTGTTACCCATGGTGTGACTTGCATTGAACAGCTTGTCTCTCACGTCGCGTATATGTTCTTGTGTAGTGGTATCAAAGCGGTCCAGCGAAGGAAGCGAAGTGGCTTGGCTTGGATTCATTCCACTAATGAAACAGGGTGGACAACCACTCTGTTTCTAGCATACACTGTATGCGTGTATGAGGAAGCGTAAGGCTTTACTTAGATTTACTATAGAAATACACGACAACGTGTATTTCTAATACAAAGCAAAACACTATTTAGGTAGAAAATTGAAAACTGTATTTATGTCGGCGCCGGGCCTCTTAGCAGACCTAGCTAAAAGAATATCTAATTGCATGGTGAGGGCTATGGTTGGCCCTCACGTGTTGCACCTATATGCATGCGCCTTATTGGTCGAAAGGTACCTCTTTCTATCAAAAGCAGCACCCTAAGCACCTGCCACTAATAACGAATCAGTAACGGCTCGAAATGATTGTATTCCTGTGTGTCGTCCACATGCATACAGGCAGCCCGCTTTATATGTACACAGCCTATCCGCAGTCCCTGCCGGATAGCTATATATACAAATGTATATGTATATTTGTGCTGCCCTACTACATGTGGGGAGGATTTTCAAGCAAAGGCACGACCGCGCTCGCGTTTTTCAGACCTAGACCTAGACCATGTACACAGAGACATTGGAAGCCAACATGGTCCCTTTACATGGGAAACCCACGGTGCATCGTTCCTGTTTCAGCAAGATAACGCCCCATATCACAATAGTTGAATGCCAATGGTGTGGCTTTGTGATCGCGGAATTGAGACCATGGCGTGACCAGCACTCTCACCAAACTCGAACTAAATAGAAAATTGCTGGGCACGTCTCTCCAAGAAATACACGCAGATAGGCGCCAGTTTTACAGCATTTTGCGTCTCAAGAAGGCATTTCTAGCAGCATGGGCAGAGATTTCCGCTGAAATGTTGCGACAACTTATTAATTCGATGCCAAAACGTTGCCAAGAGGTTCGACAGTGGTGGGGAGCGTTTTCAACGTACTAGATGCAAGAGTTTCCGTGCTTTTCATTGCGGCTTCCCATTTTACGCATCTCCTTGGAAAACCTCTATGACGAAATATGTTGTCTTTTCTGTGTCGGTACTTGGAATGTTCAAGCAGGAAAATCATGCTGAACATCGCGTTTTCATTGGTTTTCGCCATTAGAATTGTGATTGGACTAAATTAGAAAAAATATTCACAATAAATCGACTGTTCAGGAGTTTAAGCACAGTTGCAAGAGAAAAATGAGGTGGGCAAGCTTTATCATAATCCAGATAGGAGCCTTGGATTGGGCATCGCAGCACTGGGTCACAATCATCGACTACATCTGAGGATCACTAATACTCATGTGATTTCATTGAGTTGTGTGTCTTTCGATCGCCAACCTTGACATTCTATGCCCTACTGCTGTTGTTGATCGTCGAAAATCTGACAAAAAGCGCGAACAGCAAAAAGCATTCTTTTTAAGCCACACGGACCACGCTGCAATGCACACACCGTGCACAATTGCACAAGCACCCTGTACTTTCGCGGCCAAAGTGTTGCCACAGGGCAAGCTTAGGTAATCTAATATCCGGATATGAATTGCTTTTCATTTCGCACTTTCCTGTGCAGGGCTCCTACCAATACACATCGCTAGTAGCTTGTCGGGCGACTGGCCATGCGTCTACAAGACGTGGCGATCCTGGTGGTGCTTGCGGCTACGTTCCTTGTATACGGTAGTGCAGACACCGCAATACTGGATTCTGAACAGGCCAAGGTTTCAGCTGACTCTCCATCAAGTGGTCGATTGTCCACGGCTGGCCAGGATGTGGGGACAAGGTTTCTACGAGTGAAAGGCCCGGATAGCTCGACGTCCATGACAGAAGAAGAGAGAGGTGCCGTGATCAAGGCTATGGGGCAGGTTGTTTCAGCGGTGAAGATGAAAGCGAAGATGAAGCTTTGGCTTACCCGTAGAGTGGTCCCTGCAAAAGTCTACAAAAGTTTGAAGATAACAGGTGATGGCGACAAGAAAATGAATGCCTATAAAAGGTATTATTTCAAATTCATGGTCAAGTATCCAAAGAAACAACCAACAGATCTCCCGGAGGCAACTTTTAACGCCATTATGAAGGCAAGATTGACCGCTTGGCTAGGCAAAAACTATTCCCGCAACAGTGCTCACGGAGCTTAACAAGCTCGGACCAGACTACATAAAATATTTGCAAGAGTACTTGAAGATGTGGGGCGCTAAGCAAGCGATGCTCTCTCAGAGAGCTGCAGCTAAGCTGGGGATATAATTAAGATTTAAATTCGAATACTACAATTTACTGCCGCCACTATCACCAACCCGCAAAATTTGATGGTGATATCTTAGCAGAGACTAATGCTATTACGAATGTTGAACACGCCACCGAGCTTATGTGACCGCTCCCGCATCCCTCTTGTAGACAGAAAACTTTTCCTGTCACCCCATCCTGGTCAAACTCAAATAACTTCATTGTATCCACCGTCAAAGCTGAAGAATTGGCGCATATCGAGTAAGTAACGATTTGGACTCTTCTTATTTGAGCACAAATTCTAGTCTAGTAAATTCTAGTCCACTGGTACATCCCTTCACGTCGTGGCGGCTAACTTCCCGGTGCCGATAAGAATATGTAGTCGGAAATCGTTACGAAATGTGCAAGCATTCCATTCAGCATATTTTTTACGATGCCGAATTCAAACTGGTTATCGAGAGGCACTTGTAATGTAAAAATGAATTTCGGCGACAAGCCCACTACTATCGAGTAAGCTCGAACCTATTTTGTAGCGCAGCGCCTTCTGGTTATTATTGAGACTTCACTTCCAATAGTAACGTATTCGAGCCAATAATCACGTGCCCACGATCCATTCCCTGCCCGAATCACGAGATATTCGAGGCAAATGTCGAGTTCACAGTAGGAGGCTCGGATGGCCATGATAGCCTTCGAAGTGCGGTTATCTTTTCGTACTTCGGCCTGTCATGATAGTGGGTATACTCAATGGCTTTCTACTCTTATAATCAATTGTCAGAATTCCCAACAAGAACAGCCCTACATCGATGGCGAGCTAAATTATTGCAAATACTCCCCACTTGGATTTCACGCCTCGCTTGTTTGTTTGTTTATTTCATCATGTTTCCTTGGTTCATTTATGGCACAAGACATAAAGATACCTAGCAATGAGCCGACGGGAAAATGAAATAGTGACTACGTTTTCTACGGCTATAGCCTTTAGATGCTAATACATGCTGTTTATTACACGGTGCCATATTATGACTCCACAACTTTGATAATATCAAAGTTGTGGAGCAGTTGTCCCAACGAAGTGACACGTTCAAACCCCTTTTCGTGTGTTGAGCTTCGAGTCATCACGAGATTCGTTATCCCTTGGTGGTTTGGCGAGTTGCACTGACTAAACTCGCTTGGTTGTGTTTGGCGCAGAGCTCAAGTAGGCATACACGTTTCTTGCCTGTCAAGCAACAATGCACCTGAAGTTTGTTGCGCTCTTATTAGTGCTGGTCGTACGTAGCGACGTGGGCACACTGCTTTCGACAGTCATCGAGTAAGCTAGCAAATAATTTTATAATCACACTTGATCTGTGCTCGATAAATGTTGTCAGCGCATTGATCTGCATAAAACAAAAACGCTAAAGCAGAGTAAATTTCTGGTATAGCGATGGATTTGTCTGCGTTTATCATGGTCGTTTATTTGTATTATCTATCTTATTTTTTAATCTAGGTTGTCACTTAAGAGAAATTCGCGTAGCAAACTAAATAGATCAAATAACCTTTGAATGGCAAATTATTTCGATCTGTAGCTCATTCCGCATCCCCACTGCGTGCAAAGTTTGCTCACAAGGCCTCGAAAGTAAATATCTCCTTTTGGATTTATAGTGGATATGCTGTCGTTTATATTTCCTTGGTCGCATGAAACTCGATTGGACAAAGAACTCAACATCAATCGCAGTTTGAAACAAGTGAACACTTTAAATCCCCAAAGTCGAGCCACCACCCTTCGAGTCATGTAGTATATGATAGGGATAATTTAGGCCGACCCATTTGAGACTTCACCCCCGAACACTAACATTTACGGTGATAGTTGCATTTTCACGGCAAAAAAACTTGAAATGGTCGCTCCCACTGGCACCTCTATACTGGTGGAGTTAATTGTCGCGTCACCTGGAAGATTCTTGGCTTCTCAGCTTCCACCATGTAGTAAATAGTCTTGTCCACGGGTGTGCGTGGGCTGGGGACACGCATATTCGATCTCTTCTTAATGATCCCGATCGCTGCGATTGCCACAGCACAAGCCGCTGCAATGGCAAGAACAATCGGCGTTGTCGTGGCTGCAGACACGCCCGTGCTGTCGTTTCCGTCTGACGTCGTGGCTGCCGAAAGTGTAGTCGTGGTGGTGCCCGTGTAGCTGCCGCCGGTTGTTACATCTCCAACAAGCATACCTCTATCAGCTGCTGACGAGGCTGTATTGCGAAATATTTCTTCAGGAACCAACGTTGCAGCATTTTGTCCGTTCACGAATCCGCCAGTTCCGATTGAACTTGTTGGCTGTGTTCCGCCGCTCGCAACCGCACCTGGTGCATACGACAAAGTGTTGTTGATCGTTGACTGTCCAGCAATAACCGATGTCATTGCCAGTGCGGACAGCATTAACCAAGAAATACGCCGAGTGGTTGCCATTTTGAAGTGTCGACGAGATTGTTGAGTACAGCACGCGCTTGAACGGTTGGTGAGTTTTGGGAGTTTGGTCCTTCAATGAAGTAAGAAAAATGCAGAATGAGAATGACAGTGCCAAGCAATTTGAGGACAGCGAAGAATCGGATCTGTAAAGAACCATTGGTGCTAATGGCATTGACACGACAGGTACAACTTCCGTGACAGTTCTTGCCGAACGTGTCAATACGTGCCACTAGGTGCGTCAAAATGCAACAGCAGATGGCGGGGCTCTGTAAAGGTCACCTCCATACAATACACAACTTGTTACTGAAAAGTATTCAGACTCTTATGGAAAGATGTGGTGGCCTGAATGCATCTTGTCTGTCTCCTAAAGTGAGACCGTGTGTGTATGAAGTTCAGGTTTCAAGTTGGTGTCGCACGAAGGTCGTTTGAGAAGGGTATTATTTAGTGTGTCCACATCATGTTCCCCTCTATTTTCCAATAATAAGATTCCAAAGTTATTGATGTTGTCCACCTCACCATCCAAGAGCCAAAGATTCCCCAAAAGCTCCTCCACGCCATCGACACAAGCCCACGTAAAGTAATTATGGCCGCCCCCGCGACGATTGCACGCCCCACGGGCGAGACTTGCGTGGCAAGCAAAAGGAGAAGGACGTGCGTATGTCCAACATCATCGCCGCCAAAGGTTCGCTCTCTCAAACGCAACAACTCATCTTGTCAAAAACGTATTAACGTATATTTCATTTCTGACAAAATCAATTTTCAGCCATCGCTAATGCGATCCGTACGAGTCTGGGACCTCGTGGCATGGACAAAATGATCCAACAGGGCAATGGAGAAGTGATTATTTCCAACGACGGCGCCACGATCCTGTCGCAGATGCAGGTGTACCACCCGACGGCCAAGATGCTCGTGGATCTGTCGAAATCTCAGGATATTGAGGCCGGAGACGGCACCACCAGCGTCTGCGTCATTGCTGGAGCCCTGCTGAGTGCCTGTGAGGACCTTTGCTCAAGGGCATTCACCCGACCAACATCTCGGAGGCCTTTGGACTGGCGGCCGTCAAGGCAGAGGAGATTTTGACTGAAATGTCCAAACCCGTGGACCTCGCCAACCGGAACGAACTCATCAACTGCGTCAACACGTCGCTGTCCTCCAAGGTGATCTCGGAGTATGCTGACCGGTTGTCCCCCATTGCAGTGGACGCTGTGCTCAAGGTGATTGACATTGCCACTGCCACCAACGTGGACCTGAACAGTGTCCGCGTGGTGAAGCAGGTGGGCGGCACGATCGACGACTCGGAGCTGGTGGAAGGCCTGGTGTTCAGCAAAGGATTCGACAAGACGGCGAGTGGCACAGCCCCGTCGATCATTGAGAACGCCAAGGTTGCGCTCATCCAGTTCTGTCTGTCGGCCCCCAAGGCGGACATGGAGAGCAATGTAGTGATTAACGACTATGCTGCTATGGACCGTATCCTGCGTGAGGAACGCAAGTACATTCTGAACTTGTGTAAGAAGGTGAAGAAGTCGGGAGCCAATGTGTTGCTGATCCAGAAGAGCATCCTGCGTGACGCTACGAACGACTTGTCGTTGCACTTCCTTGCCAAGATGGGCATTCGTGTGATCACGGACATCGAGCGCACGGACATTGAGCACATTGCCACGACGCTGGGATGTCTGCCTGTTGCCAACATTGAGTACTTGACACCGGAGAAGCTCGGTACGGCCGGACTTGTGCAGGAGGAGACACTGGGAGGCCACAAGGTCGTGAAGATCATGGAGATCGTAAACCCAGGCAAGACCATGTCGATCCTTGTGCGCGGCTCCAACAAGCTGGTGCTAGAGGAGGCTGAACGCTCGCTGCACGACGCCCTGTGTGTGGTGCGCTCGCTTGTCAAGAAGCGCTTTTTGATCTGCGGTGGCGGTGCTCCCGAGATTCAAGTGGCACAGAAGCTAGCCGCTTACGGTCGCACACTGGAAGGCACGGCTAGTTACTGTCTGCAGTCCTTCGCTGATGCCATGGAAATTGTGCCGTTCACCCTGGCGGAGAACGCCGGATTGCACCCAATTGGCATCGTTACGGAGCTGCGCGCTAAGCACGCGCAAGGACTCACCAGCATGGGCATCAACGTGCGCAAGGGAACGGTTAGTGATATGTATGAACTCAACGTGTTGCAGCCGCTCCTGGTCAATACGAGTGAGATCACGCTGGCCACCGAGTGCGTGCGCATGATCCTCAAGATTGACGACATCGTCATGGTCCGGTAAATAGTCAGCTGATTCATGGGTGGTGGCTTGCTATGACAGCGAGTAGCACGCCAAACATTAAGCAAAAGCAAGAGCGATTGATCAGTCATCGTGCCGCTACAATGCAAGCACTACCAGTACACTTTATAACCCGTTCGAGTTGAACACATCTATTCTCACTGTATTTTCTCCTTGCCGCCCTTCACCGTGCAAGTACCGCCGTTCTGTTCCTGCCACGTGTAGGCCTTGCAACCACCGGTCGCCTTGCAAATTGAACAGCATTTGTCGGCAGACCGAGCAGCCATCGAGACGCCGTGTGGTTCAGCGACGTTGTCTTCGAGGGCAAAGCAAGCATTGCTGGTTGACCGAAGAACGCCCGATATGGTACCCGCTTTGCTACCCACCGTTCCTTTGCTGCTCTTGAGCCAGCAAGTACCTCCGTTGTAGTCTGTCCAAGTGAAGGCTTGGCAGCCGCTGGTACCAGAGCAGATCAAGCAGCACCCATCAGCTGAAGCACTAGTTTGGTTTCCGACGTCGTTGCCGACATAATTCACATCGTTCTCCAGTCCCGAACAAGTGTCGTTGAGAGCGCTGCCACCGCTGGCAAGGAAACTGTTTACCTGATCAGCAGCTTCACGGCCGATATACATGACAAACCCGTACGGGTTCACTGTGCCGTCGCGCATAGCACTTGCATCGGCAAGAAACACATTTTGCAGGCCCAGGACACGAAGTTTCTCGTTTGCGCAGCGTTCGATGTCATTGACATCACTGGATGCATAGCAAGTGCCGCCGAAGAAATACGATGTATAACTGCCGATGTCTTTTACCCAGGCTGCTACGGCATCTGGGTCCGATCCGGTGCAGAAAGAAACTTGGCGCCGTTGTTTTCCATGAGACGCACCATGCGCTGTGCATACGACTGCATCGCTGCAAGGTCACGAGGTGTGTCAAAGTACGCATCACCGTCGTTGTAAGCTTGCCAGTCGCCATTACTGTCGAACCCAGACGCTGCTCGTGATTCAGGATTGTTCACGTATAGTGAAATTGTGAAGGTGTCGTTAGCACCATCGAATTCGCCAACAGCGTGGGCAAGTACGTTGGACTGGAACTCGTACGTTCGACCTTGTACGTCATAACTCTCATAGCTGATGAGTACTGGTCCTGCACCAGCCCATGGCCCCGTGAAATTTTGGTGCATGTACTGGTTGATGGCCTCTGCTGGTCTACCATGGAAGTGGAACGACGTCATGTTGGGGTGTGAGAAGGACGCGTACATTAGACCCGAATCGAACAGATTTCGCCCCACGTTGGAATTCGATATCCAACCTCCGGCCTGGGAGACACCTGGAAATTCATTGCGTTCTTTGAGCAAATTCAGCTGAGAGTTGGGACCGACACCACTTTGAATCAACACTTTAGGTGTGCTCAAAGCTCCTGCCGCCATCAGAACTGCCCCCTCGAGCTTAAAGATGCCTGGGATTCGCCGCTGTAAACTACACCCGTGACTTTTCCTGTCGTGTCATGCACCAGGTAGTCGACCTTAGCATCTGTCAAGAGCTTCACGTTGCTGCGAGAACGCATTTCTCCCCAGAATGCAGTGGCAGGGAGTCACGCTTCCCGCCCTTAATCGTGAAAGGTGTGGCCGAACGTTTTGTGCTTGTTATTACGAGCTGACGCATCGTTGAGCGTACGCTCAGAGTAACCCTCCGATAACAATGCCTTCGACACAATGGCGTAGCCCTCTTGTGAATACCATTTCCCGTCAGGCGACGGCTGGTCCGTGTGGCCATGCATCAACTCGTTTTCGTCCATTTTGGTGTTCATTTGTGCCGCCGAGAACGGCCACTGCGACTGGTTCGTGTACGCATCAGGCGGCCGGAAGTAGGTTGCGGAGTTGAACGACGAGCATCCACCCACCGTTTTTCCCAGCCACATGTACGCGTCTGTGATCCAGTCCACTCGATACTCCTCATTCTTGGGGTTGTACATGATGTTGTCGTACTCTGCGGGGATATCGAACATGGTGAGTCCGCTGCCTTGAGCATAGTCCGGTGTATCGGTACCGCCTGTTGCGGCCATTGACTTCGGGCCAGCCTCGAGGATTAAGACGGAGACGGTTGGTTCGCGCGACAAATATTCGGCAGCTACGAGCCCTCCAGGTCCGCTGCCGACCACAATAACATCATAACTCTGGTCACCGTTGACCGCGTTGAGAACGCTAAGCACCAGAGACGTGTAAGCCCACAAACTACGACCCAACATGTGCATGTTAAACACCGAAGGGAGATACTTTATCGTTACTGTCGGTGTGGTAAAATGAAAAGTGATCGAGTTCGTGTAGATCCCCGCGACATAGAGTTGGGAGGAGGTGGAGGCATGTTGAGGTTGCGGTAGAGATTGCTGCAGAATCGTATCGCACGGCGTGATAACTTATACGCGATTGCCCGTGGACGGCATAGGTGATCTTATCCGCCATCTGCAACTGATTAAAGACGAAATCTTCCTGGTCACATGGCTCGAATTTGTGGTTTTAGCACTAAATAAAACTTACATGTGGTTTGAAAAGCATGAATGAAGACGAACAGCAGACCGCTTGGCTCTGAGCTCATACGGTTACTGAATTTCTCGCAGAACGATGGTTGCCGCACTTTCATGCTGACTTCCACAACTATAGCAACGTGTTACTGGAATTCGTAAGTAAAGACAGCAGGCATGTAAAAGCAGTACCGACTTGTTTCAAGGTGAGCGCATTTTACAGTACTTTCGACAAAACTTGAAAGCAGAGCAAGGATATCTTATATAATACACTCGCTTTACACCACGCCTTCGTCGAGATCTATATCCTTTCTCTACTTGTGTACTCGCCTATTTCCGCCAGCGCAGTATTGTTCGTCTAAAAATTCTGTTCATCTTTCTAAACCGAACGTGACCTTGGCAAGTGGTTGGTGTTGTTGAGCGCCATTGCATGGTACGTCTGTGTGGCGTGATTGAAGTCCACGACGTTGACGCAGGTGTTGTCCTGTTCGATCTCCGTCATGTGGGTGAGCTCGCCGTGCAGTAGATGCGCCAAAACGATCTTATTGAAGCGACCGTGAGTGACCATCAGCACCTGCTCCTTCGGAGGCGTGGAGATGAGCACCTCGTCGATCTTGCTCTTGCCACGCTTCACGACGTCCATGGGACTCTCGCCTTTCGGCCAGGATACATTGAACTCTCCACTCCCCCACCTCTTGAACATTGTGTGAATCTGGTCCTCGTGCATTTCCATCGGGTGGCCTTCAAGATCACCAAAGTTCATCTCCTCTACCTCCTGGAAGGCTTCGACCTCCAGCTTCGGGTGTAGTTGGGCCACCGCATCTGCTGTCTGGAAGGCGCGTTTCAAGGAACTGCTGTAGATGGCACGCAACGGGACGTCCTTCATGGCTCTGGCTAGATTCCTGGCCTGTTCCAGTCCTTGGTCGTTCAGTGGCATGTTGACACCTCGACCTTGGAGTTTGCGCTGGAAGTTGAAGTCAGTTTGGCCGTGTCGGCAGAGGTAGAGCCTGGAGCATCCTTCAGCCACTGGTGGCAGTTGTTGCGCCAGAGTGTGTACCAGGTTCTCGCTGTTGGAGTTGAGAGAGTCGAGCTGCAGCTGGAATTTGGTCGAGTGTTGACGGTGCGGAGCCATGTTTTAGTTAGTGGCGAAACGAGTTGACTAGTGAAGTTAATAAGCGACGCAGCAGCAGTAGCAGCGAAATGAGGCGCTTGTGCTGTACGAGGCAAATGTCTGAATAAGGAGCAATCACTACGTTTGACTGTATCGAGGATAAGAGCGGGACGTCCAGTATGTGACATGGTGTAAAATTGTTGTTTGCTCCAAGACCAAAGGAGGACGGATGGCAGGTAGTCAGAACTGGTGGAATGGACTAATCGGAAGCAGGCACGACGAGATTTAGTCGTAACGGTTAGAACATTTATAGCGTTAGTGACTTGGTATGGGGGTGACACTCCCTCGAGTCCGACCTCGCGAACGGAGCTCGAAGACGCTTTCACAATCAAACGACACCACAAGAATTTACAGTTCGTTAGCACAAAAGATACCGACATGAAGCTTTTGCAGACTTTTTGGCCCGCAGACACAATGCGGTGCTTGCTTTTGACGTTCCACGCTGCATTTTACCGAGTGCAATTTGACGAAAATCCAGATGACATCCCAGTTGCTAGCCTGCCATGGTCGTCCCAAATGAAATCGCTAGCAAAAAATGTTTGCTGGAGCATGCTGTTGAACACCTCGAAAGGACTTGAAACGGCGGAAATGAGTTCCGTTTCATTGACTCCTATTCAATGCAAATTACAGTACAATATGCTAGACGCACGCCACGCAGTATCATTAATCACCAAATTTTACTGTAAACGAACTACCAAGAACACGTGTCTACAGCACCAGCACCGAGGAGTTGACACTATGGGCCAACGCGCTGTTGGTTCTGCGCAAGTCAGCGTTACGCCTTTTCTTGACAAACACAAGACCCATCAGCCCGAGGACGCAGCATGAGGCTGCGACGATGACGTTTAACGAAGCGTTTGGCGCCTGTGTCGACGCTTTGGAGTTGGAGACAGAAGGCATGTTGGTCTTCTCTGTCTTAGCCGAAAGCGCCATTCCATCGTTATTAGCCGAAGCCGCTGACGCTACCGGGTGAACGAGTGCAGGCGTAACTGTTGTCAACTTTGAGACTGGCATCGCTTTTGTAGCAGCCCCAGTGGTAGTGTCTTGATTGAATGAACCAGAGTTATCGCTGCTACTGTTTCTGCTCTTCAAACTGTTTGTGTCAGGATATACGCATTGCCATCGACCAATGGCGCTAATTACACAGTGCGCATCAACGGGAACAACGCAGTTACCACCAGCCACGAAGCTTGGATATGATTTCGAACAGTGCTTGATCGCTACATCTCCCCTGGATGGACAGCCGCCTGGTACTACATCAATCGACAAGTGAACGGTTCCGCTGCAAACAGGTCCCTTTATGCAGTATGTGGCGTCGTCGATGATACTGATGACTTTGCAGGTCTCCTCGCTGTGCATCATTCGTATTTTTATTGATATTGGCGTTGCCGCTGGTATACGGCCGTGAGTTCGGCCAATAGACTGCGTTGGTACTTGCTCGCAAGTCGTATAATGACCAACACTACGGCACGAATATCCTCGTCTTGCTGAACATTACAGCACCAGAGAGCACATGACGCAGTTGTTTAGAGGCAGTGCTCACGTCCTCTTCCACATTCTCCGCTGGATCAGAATCTCCTGTGGTGTGTCTGCCACCCACACAATTTCCATAAGCATGCTGGCGCGGCCGTCGTGATCCAGTGAAACCATAGCAGTTGGTGATCTCCTGGACGGCCGGTCTCACCACGCCTGGGCTTCAGTAAAGCCCGTCTAAAGTACGAGGATGACGATATGGCATCATTCGACCACTGCGCTCATACGCAGTCCCGTATGGCGTTCCTCGAGGATGACGAGGACATGCGCGTAGTAGAGGCAACGCTAAACTACTTGGACGAATACGCCATCGACAGTGAAACCTCCACCAACACTTCTTTACTTTCCCTAAGCTCGACAGCCATTCCCTCTCCGTCATCATTAGGAATTTCTTCGCAGTTTTCGTTAATAGATGACACTCTACGCTCTTCTGTCTGGAGATCAAGTACCGAGTGGTCCAGCGCTAACAGCGAACGATCAGCAAGTAAACTTCAACCTGCATCTCGGAAATCTGATAAAATGCGACTGAAGACACCGAAACCCAAGAAGCGTCAAGTCAATCCGAATCGTGCTCGTAACGAGCTCCGGTTTGAACTGGTTTATCTCCGAGAAAAGGTGGAGCAGTTGCAGTCAGAACTGCGCGTGTTGCAGATCAATCCACAGACAAACGTCCAATTTCCAGCGTCTCAGGGGTCTGACGTCGCACCTAGTGACTCAACAAAGAAGGTTAGTGTGTGGGCTGGAGTGGCCAGTCGACAGCGAGAGCGTCGAGAGGATTCAGAGCGCGAGAACATCCGCTTGAGGCTCGTGGTGGACCGCCACCGGAAAGTGGCTACCGAACTGAGCAACTTGCTGCGGAAGCGAGTGAACCAACAGGTTTCAAAAGTCCTATTGCTTCTTTTTTTACAGAGAATACTCGGCTAAACGACTTACTCGGTTTGTGTTGCACTGAAGGTGGCCGACTGCGTGCAATTTAATAATCCAAGCATCGCACAACACCGCTTCATCAGCGTGTCGGACTTCAGCGGCGACATTGGAGACTTTCGGGAACTGTTTGAGCATCTTAACAAAGCCTATCAAGAGGTGGACGCAGTATTTGCAACAAATAATCTAGCTGCCACGGCGACTCCATCCGATGACGTGCAAATTCACGAAGGTGGCGATGGCAAGTATCTTGAATTCTTCGCTGACAAGGTGCTACCTTTCCGTCTGTGTGACACAACTGAGGCTACATGGGAACATTATAAAGGAATGGAGAAACACTTTGGAAATGGAGGGATATACGAGAAGGCTGCAAAGGTATGATTGTTAGCGGCATTTTTTGGATTTGAGTATGAACTAATTGTATGGAGATGAACTATGTGGCCATGTAGAATCTCGATGAGCCCTATACAGTTATCGAGGATTTCACCAAGGAACTATACTCCTACAGCTCCCGAGCAGATATCAGAGAGAAGCAAATCGTGCGGCGCTATGTGGAAGCGGACCGAGATATTGTGATTTTAGTTTCAAGCGTCGCACCAATTGAGATTAAACACAAGAAGGTTGCAGGGATAACCTACCACCTCCGCGGCTACGCTATTACCAAACGCTCCCTGGACTCCACCCCAGAGCATGAGATGTCGCTACTTCAGATTTGTACCCGCGTCTCTCTCGACATGACGCCTGGTATGGTACATGATCCTGGTCATGTTCGTGCACTCTACAAGTTTTTGCTTGGAAACGTTGTAGGGAACATCAGGAGTCACCAGAAGCTCATCGAGAATGCTCTAGTGGATCAAGCATTGAAGTGTCGATTGGAACTAACAGCGACATGACGCAAGTCAGCAACGAGCGAGAATAACGAAAGACAAAAATGCTCAACGTGGAAACTCATTATGTTTTGCAACACTCATGGTAAACACCAATCTAACGCGCTTACAAACAACGCAACTACAATGACCACTTCCAATACTCACGAAGCGTAGCTGGTGCACATATATTCATCCATCCATCGTTGCTCGCGTCCAAGTTCAATCCCTTTCTGCGGAGGCAACTGATGATCTTCTCTCTCTTGGGCAGCCGTTATCCAAGAGCTTACACAGGCGTGGCGATAGCGTGGGTGTAGTCCTCGTCTAGGGTGGAATCCATACGAGCAATATTGCGCTTTTTGATGATGATAGCAGCAGCCACTGCAGCAATCACTCCAGCCAAGCAGGCTGCTACTGCGACGGGCACAGTGTAGCTATTGGTTGCGTTCTCCTCGGCTTCTACTTCTTCGAGTGTGGTGGAGTACGCCACACCGACTGCACCAGTGCTCACTTGAGTAACATCATTCTCCGCAGTGGATGAACTACCGGAGGTTGTTGTGGGTGCAGGTGTGACCAGCAACTCGGAATTGCTTGCGGTCGGTGCGGCGGTAGGATACATAGGGGCTGGAGTTACCAGCAGTTCATCAGCGGTTGTCGGCTTGGGTGTTGCCAGCAGCTCTCCGTCACTGCTGTTTGTTGGTTCTGGTGTAGGATTGGCCAGCGTGTCAATACCGACTTGAGCTACGTTTGACTGTGAGCCAAGGCTTGTCTCGGCTTGAGTGACGCTAATGATGGCCAGGAATGTTACGACGAACGACGTGAGGTTCATAGTTCTTTGGGGCGGTGCGCGGTTTGAAGGATGAAATGCGTGCTGCTGGGTAAATTGCAAACTGAACGAGTCTGCGTGTGTCAAAACGGATCACCTCGTTGGTGGCAACTGCAGGATCGTTTGGCTGCAGTGTATTCGTACGACAGACCAGACACGAACACCCAGCACTGCTTTACATGTATAGGTCTCAACAGTTGTTGCATGTATAGTTGGTAGGATACTTATGACATCAGATCCGTATAAGCTTTTACCACAACATGTAAGTATCCATGTGTAAATATTGGGCGATAGTTGACCCCGTCATATGTTGTTGCTATATTGTTAATACATGAAAGCTGTTGAAGCGAATATCTAAAGTCTGTAGAGTTTGGCATGTTCCAGACTGAAACTGTATCCATTCCTTCGTATCTGGATAGGTCAGTAGCAGGCTGAATGAATATTGGAAGTGTGGATTTTGTTGTTTAGTGGTGTCTGGCAAACTTTTACTTTACGAAAAGCGGTCCACATGATCCAGTTCCCTTCGTAATCTGCTGTTTGGATGGCCAGCCAGTTGTTGTCTCACATGAAAGCAAAAGCGAAGCTGCGCAAACATATTCCACGAGAATTTTCCCATCGAATCATCCAATCATCTCTCGCAGACCCTCAAGTTTAGCAGCTTCCTCACCTCTCAAAACACGAGACGTAAACGAATTCAACATGGTAGAAGTTAGTGTACTCGACTACGGCGCAGGAAACGTACGCAGCATCAAAAATGCCATACGCGCCGCCGGACACAACGTCAAAGACGTGACATGCGCAGAGGACATCCGCACCGCTCAAGTGCTCATCTTCCCAGGCGTCGGCAACTTCCGCGCCGCCATGGAGTTCCTCGTGTCCAATGGTTACGTAGACGAACTTAAGACCTACATCCAGCAGGATCGTCGCTTCCTGGGCATTTGTCTGGGCATGCAGACGCTGTTTGAAGGCAGCGAGGAGTGCCCAGAGCTCAAAGGGCTGGGGGTTATCAAGGGAAAAGTGCAGCGCCTCCCGTCGGACCAAGTGGCGGTCCCCACATTGGCTGGAACGGGATCAACGTCTGGAAACATTCGGCCTTGTTTTCAGCTCTCCCCGTGGAGAAAGAAGCTGCCAAACTCTATTTCGTGCACTCTTTCCGTGCCACGAAGACGGACAAGAACTCGGAGTGGGTCTTGACGACGACCAACTATGGAGAGTTAGAGTTTGTGAGTGCTGTTCAGAAGGGAAACGTCATGGCCACACAGTTCCACCCTGAAAAGAGTGGAGACGTGGGGATTGCTATTTTGAAGGGATTCTTGGAGAACCTGTCGCTTAAAGACCACGATGCACCGATTGCGGCGGCAGCCACGGCGCCCCGTACGACGCTGTCGAAGAGAGTCATTGCGTACGTTGAATTTGGAGATTGAGATGCTGATATTGAGGAGTTTATTGATTTTTCTTAATTGTTTTTGCTGCACTGTAGTTGTCTGGATGTGCGTGCCAATGACCAAGGAGACCTTGTGGTGACTAAGGAGACCAGTATGATGTGCGTGAGAGCTCGGACGACGACAAGGGCAGTGTGCGCAACATGGGCAAGCCCGTGGATTTGTGCAAGCGCTACTATGAAGAGGGTGCTGATGAGGTGACGTTCCTTAACATCACGAGCTTCCGTGAGCAGCCGATGGGAGATCTGCCCATGGTTCAGGTACTCCAGGCCAGCTCCGAGTGTGTCTTTGTGCCGCTCACCATTGGTGGCGGTATCCGCGAGTATGTGGACAACCAACAAAAGACTCACTCGGCTCTGGATGTGGCGGCGATGTACTTCCGCTCCGGTGCGGACAAGGTTTCCATCGGTAGCGATGCTGTGTACACAGCTGAGAAATTCTACGCTAACGACGGAAGGGCGACGGTACCAGCTCTATCGAGACCATTTCCGCGATGTACGGTAACCAGGCTGTCGTCGTGTCCATGGACCCGAAGCGAGTTTACGTGGCATCGTTCTACGATGAGAACGCCAAGGGCCACAGCGTCGTCAAGCTGTCCAAGCCAGGCCCGAACGGTGAGGAGTACTGCTGGTACCAGATGACGGTCCGCGGAGGCCGCGAGACACGTGACATCGATGTGGTCCAGCTGGCCAAGGCCGTGGAGGCACTTGGCGCAGGTGAACTGTTACTTAACTGCGTGGACATGGACGGCCAAAAGGCCGGCTATGACCTCGACCTCGTGTCGCTGGTGAAGTCGTCGGTGACAATCCCTGTGATTGCGTCCAGCGGTGCTGGCAAGCCCGAGCACTTCACAGAGGTCTTCCAGAAGACTAACTGCGACGCTGCCCTCGCAGCTGGTATCTTCCACCGCAAAGAGGTGACAATCCAAGACGTCAAGGCGCAACTGCACACCGATGCTATCAGCGTGCGTCTTTAAGCATGTGACTTCAAACGTCAACGCAGCAATGCGTGCAAGGCCTGGGGGCAAATATCTGGCACAGCTTGCACTATGATGAATATCCCAGTGTCTCGCTCTGCGCGGCTCCATCACTACATATCGTGCGAGGCTCCTTTGCACAACACAGCTAACACAAGAAATAGAGCAACACTACTGCAGTACTTTTTTCCGTTGCTCTCTGCGCTCGATAGTCACAGCCGGGCTTCAACAACGAGAAAGTTTCCATGGTGAACGGGTGTTGTTATGACATTACCGCCGAAATATCAAGCCTTGCCTGATTGGAATCGCCATCCATCTGCGGGAAGTGAAAAGATCTTCATCGCCACTTTCTGCAGCTTGCTGGTGAAGAATTGAACTTTCGTTTCTGACTCGTGAGCCAATTTGCTGTGTTGAAGTTGGCATCGCTCTCCTGAGTTCCTGCACGCCATTCGACGAATTTTCACCATTTGAGTTGTTGTGAGGCGGCGACATCTGAGCCAAATTGATTATCGGAGCTGCCCTGCTGTCTGAGCTCGCCATGGTATTGACTGTGCCCTATTACTACGAATAGCACCAGCAGACTTCTCAGGGCGAGCTGCATTCGGCGTGCTTGTTGGCCGAACCCGAGGACTCGAAGTATGGGGACGGTTAACGGCTCTTGTAGCAAGCAGCATTTGTTGCTTGTGTTTCCTGCTTGCTGGGACCGAACCGCTTGAAGCATTTGAAAGTGAAGACGATGGCCGAGACGGTAACGAAGCGAACAATGCCGTGTTCGACTCCCTTTCTAAGACATCCTGGTAGTCCAGCATAATATTCCGTGTGCTATTCTGCACAGTAGACAGGCATGTGAGCGATTTTCGTACAATTGGTTCAACGTATCATCATCCTCGCGGCTCATAATGCAGTAGTCCGTACCTGACTTCGCTCTACTTCCTGCAAAATGGCAATGTTTTCCTCGTGCAAGTTGGTCGCCAGTGTCGCAAGAGGCCCCTTAACGTTGTTTAGATCGCCTTGGGTTTCTCGAAGCAGCGTCGTCAACTTCCGCATGCATTCATCCAGTTGTTCTAGATGCTCTTTGTGCTGTAAAAGCTGATCATGGGTCTTCTTCATCCGTCGTGTCGTCTGCTGCGCATGCTGGGAGTACGTCGCATTGATTTCACTCAATTCACTGTGCACTTTGTCGCTGCTGGCCTTCAATTTCGTATCCATCGAGGCGGCAAGTGTCCCGTGTGCGAACTGTTGGAGTCCGTTAACGGCTTGGGTGAGATGTCGGTCTCGTGCCTCTAATTGTGATACATTTTGTACGAGTTGTGCTTGCCTCTCATCATGAGTCTGTTTGTCGGCTTGCGTCTGTATTTGTAGCCCATTCAGTGTTTCAGTCAATTCATGGATGTTGGAGATTGCTTGGCGTGTGTGCTCGTCCAAGGCGCGAAACTGCGCTGTCGTACTCTCCCTGAGCTCTGTAGCTGTACAATGGAGTTTCGATCCGCTGTCTGCTTGCGTGAGAGGTCCAACATGTTTACATTGAGTTCTGCCACCAGTCGCTGGCGTTGACGCTCTCCACTCATGTAGTTGCTCAGGGACTCGAGCTGATCTGTCATTTTTGACATTCGGGAAGCAGCAGTGTCCAGCTCTGCCTTCTGTCCATTGGCATCCGGGTTGAAGACGCGGATGAAGTCTTCAATGGCCAGCTTAGATCTCACTTGTTGCTCCAACTGACTGGCGAAGCTCGCAAAAGATCGCGAAGATTCTGCTCCATGGAGGTGCGGAGTTTCTGAAGGTCCCAGACGTTGGAGTCGAAAACGGAGACGTCCAACTTGCTATTCTGTAAAGTGACAAGCGCAGCCACATCAGCTTTTTGGTCCATGTTGACACTAATTTTCGCCCGTAAAGTGTCCATCTGAGCGTCCACTTGGGCCTCTGAAATTTTAGTGGACAGAGCAGCGTCCAACTGTGCGCGCGACACATACGAAGCCAATAGCTCCGTCGTCCGAGCTCGCTCCTCCTGTGTAAGGCGGTTGGCAGTACGAAGCTCTTGCACCTGTGTCTTGAGGCGATCCACTTCCGCCCATAGGTAGCGGCTATCTGCACACACACAAACACGCAATCTGTTAATTCAGGAGCACGATAAAGCTTTGACCTGCTCATCAATATTGAGCGATACCTGCGATGGCCATGTGCTCGGCCATGTTCTCCATCCACGGTACCAATAATATGCGGCTAAAAGGCACTGCCACACGGTCTAAAAGTAGCAAGCTACAAACACTTTCAGAGAAAGAGAAACTCGAGCTTGTATCCGTCAATATGGATATGGTCGGCTGTACTCGAACGACTTCATGGTGGTGGAATCAGCTCCTGCCGTCGGTTGTCAGATTTCCTCTACGAGATGCGACGAGATCTGCAAGTCGCCTTCCAACTTCTCTTCAATCCCAGGTTTACTCGGTCGAAGGAAGTTGTTGTCTCTCGTTTCACTCGAGAATTATCAAGACGAAGGCGATGACGAAGACGATGACGATGATGATCGACGCAATCAATGCTGGGAGCAAAGCTGCCCTTCTGGAAGATTTTTGAAGGCGAATGGAGAGAAACACCCCTTTGGCCAGATCATGCAACTCGTTGTTCATGCAGACAAGGAACTACAAGTAATATTTGGTTGGCAGAGTGTGGAAGAGTTCGTTGGGGTCATGCTGGAGGCTCAGGCGCTAGCAGTTGTTGGACCAATAGATGAGCCACTACCTACTGATCCACTTGGTCTTCCTGCTGCAGTGGACGTGCAAAGCTTCAAGGAAGCCGTGTTCGAGTATGCTAGACAAACACCCAAGGATCTCCAGCTCGTCTTGACGCCACATGTCTTCCATGCTCATTGGTGCAGAGTTTGCAAGTGGCGGGTGTGTTGCGGGGACTTTACTTGGATTCATGGATCCAGCGCATCGTCGCTGTTGCAGCCCCAAACGTACTACCGATCGCAAGCGTCTACGTGCCATGGGAGGTACTCTAGACAGAGCCATACTACAACGTCCGAATAGTTTGTGGGGATAAAGTGAATTCATTTAAGCGATTTTAATATTAATATTAATAAATATATATATTACATATTGCAATGTGTCTTGCTGCTAGAAAAGTATCTTGTCCAATTGATTAATTGCATTAGACCGTGGATGGCAGCTTCAATAGAGCTATCCCATGGGTTCCGGGATGCTCTACAAACATCAAGTGTTATCACCCGGCCAATCGTGTTCGCCTAGCCCTGCGGTACAACCCTGCCCAATTCGTTATACCGATAATCTGAGGTTTTCTCAACGGTATACAAAGGGGGAACAACAACAGCACGTTCGGTGTGCTAGCAACGTCCCGGGGCGCACCGCTTTCCGTGCATTTCGAGGAGGTTCCCAGACTTTGCAGCGTGTCCTACGGCCTTATTCCATTCGACGTTGCTCTTTCCTGCCGACTCGGACCAACATTCGACCCGTTGGCGTCGCCCTCCGCCCTCCAAAACCATCGACAGATCCGCTCATGGATTATGAATTGGTACAGCAATTCTTCGAGTTGCAGCCCCTCAATTCATTGTTCTAACTTTTTTTCGAAACTTTTCGGTGTGGCAATTGACATTTTGGTACGAACCAAAACGCTGCAGGGCGACGAGCAGCTCGTGGGCAAGGACGAGCTGGCCAACGGTCCGACCTTCGAGGACTTGGCCATTGACGACAGTCTGAGCGACCTCCAGAGAGTAACCAAGTATGTATGCAGTAATATCGCCCTGCAACGAGTGATCCACGTCAAGATGCTGCAGGAGACAGCGCGGTCCGTGGGATTCCAAGCGACTTGTGACCAGCTGCTGCCATTATTGGAGCCCCTCGTCTGTGACGTGGAGTACGTGGTGCGGCAGCACGTGGCACTGCAATTTCCCCACTTTGTCGCTTCTTGCTGGAGGTTGACCCTGATACAGGGTACAGAGTTTTGTTGGAGAAGCTGATCCCGTTGGTGACGAAACTCGTTTCAGATGAACAGCATGAAGTGCGCTCAGCTGCTAGTGAGAGTCTCGTGGAGATGGCAGCGCTTGTGAAGCCAGAAGACCAGGGACAACACGTACTGACGATTGTGTTGCCACTGGCACATGATGATGACAATGAACAGTTTCGAATTTCAGCTGTGACGCTTTACAATGGACTAGCGGAACACTTTGGACCGGAACTGTGTCAGCAATTTTGCGTGCCGGAATTGATTTCGCTATCGGAAGATCCAGTGTTCCGAGTACGCAAATCGACAGCGCTTAGTTTTTCTAATGTGTGCAAGACGGCAGGACAGGAACTCAGTCGCGAAAGACTCGTTCCAGCTTTCCAGCGACTTGCTAAGGATGATATATGGGGCGTGCGAAAACATGTGCTGAGTGTATGGTGAGCATCGCATTGGCACTAGCACCAACGGATCGCGGACCTCTCTTAATCCCGCTGTTCGAGAGTTTTATTAATGATTCGTCGCGGTGGGTTCGCATGGCAGCTTATCAGAGTTTGGGGCCGTTCCTGGCAGCGTTGGAGAAGGATCAGATCACTGTAGAGCTTGTGAATCACTTCATCAGCATGGCGACTACCGCAGCGACGCAGCTTGGGGGCAGCGGTGAAGTTGACATAAAGTTCCATTGTGCGTTTAATTTCCCGGCGATTGTAAGTATCCTGGGTGCCTCGGAGTGGAACAAACTTTCACCCACTTTTGAGCTGCTGCATAATGATACGTTTTGGAAGATCCGGCGGTCTTTTGCGTATTCGCTGCATGAGCTGGCTCGACTTCTCGGCCAAGGAATTACTGAAACACAACTAGCCACAGCATTCGACAGCTATCTCCATGACGTGCAGGATGTGCGGTTGGGCGCCATGCTGCACTTTGCTGATTTTCTGGAGAATGTGTCACCATCATTTCGGGAAAGTTATCTGCCCGTGCTTGCAGAGTTCGATTCGTTCGACAATTCTACAAAATGGCGTTTCCGCGAGGTAGTAAGCGGCCAATTGGCACAGCTTTGCCGCACTTTCACGCCAGAGGCGACGTTTTCCGTGATTTACCCGTTGGTGTTCAAGCTTGTCACGGATCCTGTCGCTGTTGTACGGGAGCAAAGCTACCATGTATGTCTCAATCGTCTTATCTGTGGTTCTTCAGCCTTATTTCATGGATTAACCAGTTGTTCTTATTGTTGTGCGCTCATTTTTGCAGTCTTGTCCGCTGCTGGTGGCACGTATTAATTCTAATCCAGAGTGGCTGACAGCCGTGGTCGAAAAATTTGTGAGCCTGGCAAAATCTTCACACTATAAGGACAGGCAGTGCTTTTTGAAGATTTGTGCATCCTTCTTGGGGACTACTGACCGAAAAGAACAGTCGCAAGATGCCGATGAGGACGCAAAACTGGTAGCTGCAGCTCGCGAGTTCTACTCTTCCAAGCTTGCAGCAGTGTTTTTTACTCTGGCGGTGGATCCTGTGTCAAATGTGCGGGTTGTATTCGCCGAGACAGTGATCACGCAACAAAAGTTCTTCCAGGAACATGCTGAATGTCCAGGTTTGTTACGTGAGCAGTTGAAGGCGACAGAATTTTCACGTGTGGAGGAGCTTGCCGCAGTTTTGTCAGAGCATGCCAAGGAGCGAGTTAAGGCACAAGCGACGGTTGCGTGGACCAAAAGCAAGGAGGAGGCAGAAAAATCTCCTGCAGACACCAGTGCAGCAAAGTGTAAGGGCGACAATTCTGAGGTGAAGTTGGAGGTATCTACAGCAGAAGAAACCGCCTCATCTACAGAGACAACGCCCGCAGGCACTGGTGTGGCAGCACCCGCTAGCAACAAAGATTACATCCCCGACAGTTCCTCCTCCACCCCTGTCACATTCAACTCTAGCAGTAGAAACAGAGGGTGCTCCACAACCTGCATCATCAGTACCAGCAGGGGAATCGGGGGAGACAACCCTTCCAGTTTCCGACACACCAGTCGAGAGCACCGAGACAGCTTCAAGTGAGGTGATGAAGCCTGCGGACGAGTCCTCTATCTCACCTTCAGCGATCCCAACTGAAGAGCCTTCGTGTCTCGCTTCACCCGAGATGAATGGGGTGGTTTTAAACCCCGCAGATGCAGACGCTGCAGCCAAGAAGGCTGAGGTGTCAAAGGACTCCATCGCGTAAGTAAACTCGTTCAGACGTAGCCGTATGGATAGATGACTTTTACTACAGTAACACTTAGAAGCAGCGGATAAACTTGACAAACAAAAGCGCCACCTACTGCACCTCAAGGTACACTCGTCTGCTAATAAAAGAGACGCTGATATTATGGGCTGCATTTTCTGTTGTAGCTGTGTGGCGAGTCTGCGGCTGGCTCTAACGACAAGCCGACAGGAAGTTCGTCGCCGCGACCATTTTCTCCAAATCTCCAAAATAAACTACTACTTCTCTGAGGAGCGTAATGTGGCCGCAGCTGCAGCTGCAGCTTCTTCCGTAGCTCTCGCCGCCACCGAGTTGGCAGCATTCACCGTCTCACAGAAAGCTGGTTGAAACGTTCCCTGGAAAATGTCATTGCAGATTTCCTCCACTGCCCGGATGCCCTTGGCAGCTGTCTCTGCGCCTCGACTAACCGAAAACTCTCCAATTTCCGCGATACAAAAGGCACAAAGGCCGTCACCTCTGCCTCTGCCTCGTAGAGCGTCTTTTGGGCGTTATCCGGATGCACAGTGTACACGCACGTCTCGTTGACTGTTGCCACCGAACGGAAGGATAAATTCGTCGACTTGAGCACCAAACGCTTTTTTGAGGGTCGCACACTGTCGTCTCAAAGACGTACGTGGAGTCTCCGAGGGCGGAGCGCACCCATCCAGGGAGATTTTTCTGTGTCACTTTGGCCAGACGAGTGGTTACCAGTCGGCCTTCGGCGTCGATTCGGCGGTCTAAAACGTCCACGCGCTCGACGTGAGCTAAGCGAGAGTTGGGATATTTGTTCCAGAAGGCGCGTGTGACGACGTCCCAGTGGAACGGATACACGTGACTAGTTTCGTTGGTGAGTACCATAATTCCTGTGTGTCTTCTTGGTTCCGAGGGACTTTTTGGTACTGCAGTTGTTGTGTGTGGCGTAAGAATAGGACGTTTGGTCTGTGGGGCCTAGAACTCAAGATGAAATCTGAGAGAAAAACACATTCGTTGTTTGTATTGGGGACATGAACCACATGTTTGTATGAAATACAACTTTCAAGTGAAATCGACGGGAGAGGGTAGGGCTCGATGCCTCAAGAAAGGTGATTGGTAATCGTACCGGAAAACGGTACCGAACTTCAACTTGTCTCGATTGTTTCATTTCGTCACTTGTTTGAATAAGTTACTGGCTCGTGGCTAACTCCTCAGCATCTACTTGCCCGAATAGAAAATTGATGATATTAAGACGACAGACCGATGTGGTGCCGCTCCATGTTGGCGCGGTCGATGAAGATCCCAACCAACCGCTGCCGAGTGTCGTCCAGTGCGGCTGAGAGATACTTGTTCATGATCGTGTTGTCTTCCTTGGTCGCGAAGTGGTACACGACCAAGCAGTCTACTGCATGCTTGCGGACCTTGGAGCTCGCGTGGCTGAGACATCGCGTCAGTGCGCCCAGAACCCCATCGGCCACTTCCTGCTTCAACAAGAATTCTGTCTCTTGTGGTGCACCTCGCTCACAAGACTCCAGACAAAGCTTAACGAGACACAGCACCACTTGCAGTGCTGGTGGCTCTGTGCTCGAGATTAAAGGCACTAGTGTAGCTAGCGTTTGCTTCTTGTCGCTAGAGTTCCTCACCAATTCATGCAAGATCCGCTCCATCAAATGACGGGCCTACTCAGAATAAATCCACAGAAAATAGTCAGGCCGCCGATAAGAAACTGTGAATTCATACTGACAAACGTACCACATCGACTTGAGCGTTCATTGCATCAATCAAACGCTGAAGAAGGAGTTCAAAGAACATTTGAGCCCGAGAAGGCTGCGTTTCCACAAGCTTCTTTAACACCTTCCACGCATACACCTTATCCGTAGCAACGTCAAGCAGCAGCAGGAGCAACCGACCAAAACAACGATTCCATGTCTCGGTGACCCCGTTTCGATGAAGTGTACAGTCTGTTTTACAACTCTTCGTCAGTGCATCACGTGGTAAATAAAAAAAAATGAAGCAGGTAAGTCAGGTGTACCTTGTAGAGCGCGTTCTTGATTTGTACCTCTGTCGAATTGTTCTGCTCGAGAACATGGAGGATATCTTCAAGCTGCGCACCGTGCTGGTCGGCATGAATTGTTGTTGACTCAAAGAGTGCCGTAGAAAAATCCATATTTACTTGCTGCGTCACTTTAGTAGCACCTTCGTCGAAACCAGCAATAGCCACCTTAATTTTTGGCCGGCCATCCAGATCTTGACTTGCTGTTGTGTTCATCCTCTTTTGACTGTTCTGCCGAGGGGGGCTCGAAGAACTCACGCTTGGCGACTCGGGTCTTTACGACTGCGTTCCGGCTTGATGCAGTAACGTCCATAGTTTGTTGTCGTTGTCGCCGTCGCGAGATCGTGCAGACTGAGGTGCTGGCTGGGGAGGAGTTGGTGGCCTGTGAAAACTATTGAAATTGAGAATTATTTTTCTCGATTTCAGTACCTTGGACACTACAGCACGCTTTGACGGTGGAAGTAACCCAAGTGCCGTTTCCATATCTGCACCATAAAGCTTTGCGGCAACTGACACTAGCTCGCCACACGCTGATGCGACCGAAACTGGAACGTCTGCATCCATGAGGAGGGCAATCTTAATCAAGAACGATCGCATGTGGCTGTTGTTGGTACCTTTGTTTCATGTAGCTCCCGGCTTCGGGAAGCAGCTCGCGCAAGTAGTGACACATGGCTGCCTTAACTTTCATATTGCTTCCATCACCCAGCATTGATATCACTACTGCTGCCAGCGTCGAGCTTTCCACTGCAAATGCGATGTACTCCAAATTCTCTTTGGCAATCACCCGAACAGATTCCTTAGTGTCGATAAACTTCTGAAACAGCTTTGGCAGAATTGTCTTCAAGAGAGGAATGAGTCGCTGATTGTCGTTCGAGAGTTTCAGAATCGGCAGGAAATGCTTCAGCACCTCTTGTGAAACACGATAGTGCGGGTCGCTAAGGTGTTTGATGAACGCCGTCACAATACGGTTATTCACCTTCTGTTCGTTACTTGCACCACTGACGTTCTTCTCCAAGCGTTTCTGAAGCCCCTTCCGATATATTCTGCAGCCTCCAACCTAGCAGACCAGGATTTACTGTCAATATTCCTCAGAGCTTCATCAAGCTGATCGAATACTGCCGACACCTCCAGATTTTCTTGTTCCAACGACTTCACTGTGGTAGCTCGTGTCGACTTGGATTTGATATCGCCTGAATCTTTGTTAGTTGATTTGCGTGTACTTGAGCTATTTGTTTTGGTGCTTGAAACATTCGATGTAGTTGGTGATGGCATAGAAGAAGCTAGTGGCAGCCTCTTCGGTCCACTCGGTTCACCATCGTCGATATTCATTGCTTCTCGTTCTTGAACTTCTGCTGGAAGTTGGATGCGCTGTGCTCTGGCGGCCGGGTTCTGTGAACTTGTGTGGTAGCTAACAGTCGATGGTTCTTGTCTTGAGGTGAGCAAATTTTCCGTGGAAGAGGACGCTGTCTGTGAAGGCTTTGGAGCATTCCACACTCGCAGAGGGCCTGCTGAAGCAGTTTTCCTTTTCTCGTTTATCGACGACGGGCCATCCTTGGAGACTGAAGACGTTTTTTGTCGAGCAGCGAGGCCAACACGCATCGGTCCCTGTGATAGCATGCGTGCGTTTTGCGCGTTTTCCTCAGTGATATCGCCACCAGTTGAACTTGAGTTAGTCCCAAGCACCCGCCTTGAAGTTTCACGGATGGTGCGTCACCCGAACTGAAAACTCGTTGAACACTTGAATTCATTGGCTGGTTGTCACCGCTACTTGGCACTGAGCTTAATACTGCCGGAGCACTTATAGGTGGTTGAAGCGCATTGCTAGTTCGGTTTGACGGGCGCATAGGTTGCGCGCCCTGTGATGCTGGGGCTGTCACTGAGCTCCAATCTGTTTGTCGTACATCGCTTGCGTGGTATCGAGAGGGATCATCCCGTAAGTTCCTCTGAGTGGATGCATCTAAGCGAGCAAACACATCGTTGGCCTCATCCTGTAAAACAGCACAATGACGTGATTCAGCGACCGACAGCTGTGAGTTAAGCATTAACAGAACGAAATATTTACCGGAAAGAGGTGGTGGTAAGACCAATAACACTTTCTGACTGAGCGCGCACGTCGCCCACCGCATCCTGCAAAATGGCGGGCAAAATCGGCGCGAACATATCGGAATGTCTAAAACAAAAAATAAGTTAACAATTTACACTTCGAAGCACACACCAAATAGTAGGGGATACTTACTTGGCCAGGAAACTTTGGCTCCATCGTTGCAGTGTCAGCGTCAGGAAACAGACCGCGTTGTATCGTAACACCTGATTCCGAGTCTTGACACATTCGATCAACCTATAGTTTAAAAAAGCAAGGATTAACACCAATATATCGCCGGAAGGTATACAAACAAGCTGCTGCTGTCTTACTTGGGGATCACGCGTACGTAACCACTGTTGGTACTCTCAATCATACTTCGAACCGTCGTATCAGCCGCCGTGGATATTACTTGGATGGTAACATACGTTGCCTTGAGCAGGTTTCCTAGGCAATACTCTGCATGCCCGTTAAAATCGTCACGGAGAGTATTAGCGAGCATCTGAATCGCTTGGCACGCTTCGCGAGAGACGGATGATCGCAGGTCGATCACTTGCTCGCATAGGCGCTCACGGACTGACCGAATGCCTTGTGATAGGAATGGGAGCGCGGTGTCACTATTCGGCGCCTTGCTGCACCGACCTGCCAGCTTCTGCAGCATTTTCAGTCCATCAACACGAACAGACCATTATTGTCGAGCTGGAGCTTATCAAATATCACGCCCAGTTGCTTCTGGATGTCTCTCTCTGAGATGCCGTTGTCATTCACTCCGACTGATACGGGGCTGTTGAAGGAGCTCGAGGAAGAGACTGCTCATCCCCGCCTGAAGGATCTGCAGTCTTTGCCTCGTTCTGCGTTCGGCTTCGAACAGAAGCTAGATACCGGGCCATCGAAGACGAGGACGATACTTGCAGATCATACGTCGACAAAATTGAAGTAAGCTCATCGGGAACGGCACTATTGGGTTCTGGAACGGCGTTGACACCCTGTGACTGGAAGGAACAAGCAGTGTCAGTATAACAACTTACCATGATACCGCATTGTCTCCCTTTAACGTACGGATTCGATGTCATTGGATGCTGCAGGAGCAACTGCGCAAGTAGAAGCTCTACCAGGAGCGGGAATCCGCTCGAATCTGTCTGCAAGAGTTTTCATATGTGCCGATCGTATTTTCTTGTACTCTAGGTCGCTCTGTAGTATTGCATAGCAGCTCATTAATCCTCTGAATAAGAAACAAACCATTTCCACACTCCCACTTGGTCTTACCAGTAGCGAAGGTCCGATGTATGTATAAAAGTTTTCGAGTGCTGTTACAGCAGCATCGCGCACATCTTTCGACGAGTCTTCCAATAATTTAAGCACCTGCAATCAACAGATCACAGCAAAAGATGTTAATTACCCGCTACTACACACTTTGCACCCCTCTTCATCACTCACATCATCCAATAGCACATCCTTTTTCTCTTTAAACAAATTATGTCGCTCCAAACAGCGCCAGACCGCATGCAAACTCTAAAACGTCACCACAATACAAAAGTACAGTCATCAACCCAGAACTCCACCCAGTACAACAACAACAACAAACTCGTACCTGTTCCGGGTCCGCCAGTTTTTATGCTGCATGCAGACTTTCAGCTTCTCCAGTATCATCGGAATGTCTAACACCACGGAGATCTCCACCACCACATCCACTGCCTTCTCACGCACCGGAAGCTAAAAGTTCAGGCAAAAGAACCCCACGACAGCAAAAACCTTTTCAGTAAAAATTCCGCCCCGCTTCCAACTGTAGCCACCCCAGCCAACAATATCCAAAGCAGCCTCTCTTCTATCTGCACCTTATTGTCTCCCCAGTCTCTCCACGATGCTAACCCAGAGCAGTTTAAAGTACGAGCGCAACGTCGTCTCCGCCACTCGGGTCACTAATAACTCCAGAATCTCCAGCGCACTGAGTGCAATCTTCGAGTTGTGGTCGCGTAAACACGGCAGCACGTGCGGGATCAGCGTGGCCATAGATTCGGCCGATCTTGGCGTGGCTTCAGGCCTTCGTAGTCGCTCCAGGAGCTCTGTGACGCCTGCCAACCGCTGCTTGATGGCTGCGGAGGGGCGTTTATTAGTCCATTTTCACGTTAAAAGGCGTTAAAAAGCTGGTATAGGTGCGTGTTAAAGTGTGTATTAATTTGATATTGAGTGTGCGCACCTGTAGAGCCTAGCAGAGCTGCGGTCTCCTCCATCCTGCCTCGTCCTGAGAGTCTCTAATGCAATGCGGCGTTCGGGCGTTCGTTAGTTTTTTTCTATGTAGAGATTTGAATTTGACCGCGAAGTATTTCAACCAATAGGGAACGAGAAAATTGGTTTCAACAAATCAGAGACATCGAAGGGATCCAGGGTAGGGCAGAATACCCCAAAGGGTAGCAGCAGGATGTCGGCAGGGCCGCGAGTGCGTCGCGCTGCAGCAGCCAACGAGACGGTTTTGATCCGCTTCTGGCGCTGGATCAAGACGACAATATGTACAGACGAATTGGCTGGCCATTGATCTTGCTGATAGTGTTTTTACTGACGCTCTACATTGTGTTTTGACTGAGGTAGGGCAAGTGTTCTACGGTCAGAACGAGTGGCAGCGTCTGTGCTGTCCGACAGGCGCTAGCGTAGACGAAGAAGACCGTATCGTGCGCTTCCGGACGAATATGGCGCTGTCTAGTGCGATGGTGCAGACCTGCAACGTGGTGTTCGACAAGGAACCCTTCCCGGTAGGGTGGCGTACGCTTGGATGTAAGGTCCTACCGCTCACCGTAGTACAGGGTATTTACGTGGTGTTTATTTTGTTTGTTGGCGTGCAGATGAATGTAACGCTGCATGATGTGGCTACGAGAGCAAAGTTAGACGAGAAGGATGCAACGTAAAGTGGCTGGTCTTTTGTGCTCTGCAATAAGGTTGAGGTGTGACACCTATCTTACTGTAGCTGTTGGTGTTGTGTACTTATTGGGTGGCTGAGTAGGTTGATGACGAACGTCCGATCTTGCCTCCAACGCTGCAATTTTGTGAACAAAGTGTTTGCTCATGTGTACGCGTTGAAGAGCGAATTGTACAATTCGTCGAATGCGAAGCATGAGGTGGGTTATGAAGCTTTGACTTTTCATACGTCAAACACGCATGGTTACCAACAATGAGATTGTGCTACTGTATGATATTGTAGGAAATGCTTGAGCAGCTGTGGACAAACTTGAAGCCGGATGTGCGCCGCGCTGGTGGACGTATCACCAAGGAGTGGGGAGAGATTGGCTTTCAAGGTAATGAAAATCCTTCTTGGTCTGACTTGCTGTTACCTGCAGGGTTGCTGTGTAAGTAGATCTTGACAGTATTTGCCTAACTTGCTTGGTTTATTTGTTTAGGAACTGACCCGATGTCGGACTTCCGAGGAATGGGTCTCTTCTCATTGATTCAGCTCAACCATTTCACACACGACTATAGAGTTGAAGCGCAAAGGTAGGGGCTTTGTTTGTTGTCAAGAGAACTATCTTTTAGACTTCACTGACTTGGTTTGCTATACCTTTGTCTACAGTGCCTTGAAGGAGTCGAACCACCCAACGCGCTGGTACCCGTTTGCTGTGACGGGGATCAATGTGACGGCGTTCATGATCGACTTAATCGACGAGCGACTGCTTGATGTCAAGCTGTACCACTTGGGTGTTGGTGGGGACGATGCTGATGTGTACAGTGGACTGAAGCAGCTTCACGATGTCTATGGTGCGTGCAATCGTTTTGCAAGTGAGTATGAGCGTCAGTCAGCCCAATCCTAACACTCGTTTTGTTGGTGTTATTGTTGCAGCTACAATCTTCACGCGCTTCAACAAGCTCTGGGTGGACACGAACCCTCGTGATGTGATGGCATTCCCAACCATCTTCCAGGCGCTCAAGGACGACATCCGCCGCGAGTTGACGCAGAAGTCGTTCCGTTACTAAATCTGTGACGTGTGCAGCCTTAGTCGTTTTCTAACCAATCACAGCGCCTTATTCTGTTTCATTTCAACCAATCACCATTTCATATTGAAAGTGCTGATGCCCACCAATACATTTGGACACCAGACACAGCAGCAGGAGACATGGGTACCGGACGTTCAGGCTCAGGCAGAGCGCGTGCGCACGCCAAGAAGAAACAATACAAGCGAGGCCACGCCACCAAGAACCGCTCTCGTGACATCGACCAGATCCAGGACGACCTATGTGTGGAGACGATCAGCGGCAAGAAAATGGCCTTTGAGGAGGACGAAGACCTGCCAGGGTATTGTGCTGCATCAAACACTGTCATACTGGACTTCTGTATTGTGGAACTAATGACCGGATTGTGTATGATACTACTAGTCTGGGTCAGTTCTACTGCACGCCGTGCGGCCGCCACTTCATTGATGCCACGACTCGCGACGTCCACGTGAAGACGAAGGTGCACAAGCGGAGGTAGGGTGAAAATAGAGAGAACTGTTGGTATTTATTAGGCTTAGTAGATACAAAGCAGTTGAACTGATGAAGTGAATTGCTGTGTGCAGATTGAAGGACGTGGCTCAGAAGCAGTACACACAGAACGAGGCGATGATGGGCGCTGGCAAAAGTGTGGAGAAGTACACACCTGCTCACCCCAAGGCCGACGGCATGGGCGACCTCTAAAGATGGTACAAACAAACTGGAGGCGCTTTAGAGACGTTCGAGGCGTAGGTAGAGCTGCAGTTTGCCTGTTGCCGAACGCTTGGTCAGGCTTTTGTATACTTAATCAAATGCACCGTTACTACTAATTTCTATTAGTAATAAACGGGGTTTAGATACTTAATCAAAAGTGTCATTTTGTCATTACTGCTTTTGTTTGCTACCGTCATGGTGTGTTCCAAATGCGAGGAGAAGTTGTCGAAGCTCGTGGTGCCTGACAAGTGGAAGGACGGTGCTCGCAATGTAACAGGCGGTAAAGACGGCGGCCGAGCAGTTGGAAATGACCGCAGTCTGACCAAGAAAAGTCGCTCCACGAGGTAAAACAGTCCGCCAATTCTCCAGAATAAGATGTTCTGCATACAATTTTAATGCATTACGTCCTTATTTATCAACTTTTTTATGTGCAGATTTTCTCCAGTGGTGCGCAAGTGTCGTCTGTGCAAGAGCAGCACAGCCCCCAAAGCCTACTATTGCAATCAGTGCGCATACAAGAAAGGTTGGGAGACTCGACTACATGTCTTAATGTGGTAACTTTGAAGTTCGCTCACTACTTCCTTGTTATGAATATGTGTAGGCATTTGCTCCATGTGTGGCAAAAGGTCCTAAACACCAAGGAGTTCAAGATGTCTTCATAATAGACTACGTCGTATGGAGAAGGATGCAGGCACCATTAATCCTGTAGTAGTAGGTTCTTTCTTGGTTGATGGATATGCCTTGGTTAGACATTTATCTGCTGTATAAATAGGTGTTTGCTCTGAAGAAATTTTGTGGGTCTTTTAACCTGGAGTGCTTCGCGTCACTGTTTTACAGGAAATTGACTGCTCGACGCTCTCTTTGAGGTTTGGATCATAGGGAGAAGATCATTATTTTGAAATGACAGGTCGGCCGAGCCCGGGACGACGATTGTCTAGTCGAGAGAGTGATGATGAACAATTTGATGTAAGATTGCAGCTTAGATGCTACTTGCAATGCGATCCAACGTTTTGTTCTTGACTTGACTGATATTATTCCCCTTTGCAGACTTTTCGGTCTTCTGCACTGAGTCCATGGAACGGCTCAACTCCTGCAACGACACCAATGGAACCCCACCGCCCTACGCAGCACCACAACTTTAAAGAGCACAAAATAATTCAACAGCGTCCAGCTCCTCCAGGTATAGCGCGGAAAATATCCATCGGTGCCATTCGCCCAGTGAAAGTACCGTGGCCGAGACACGAGTGTGACTCGTTTCGGCCAAACTTTCCAGTCGTGCCTCAACTACCGAAGCTTTCTGCACAAACTGGTCCAACCCACACGCTCAAGGTACAATCATTTGATTTTTAGTAGTGGGAGCGTCTAACTTTCAATGTGCGTTTTGGAGTAGGTTGCCAAGGCAGGTGGGAATCGTTCGGACAGACTCGACGCTACTCCTGTTGCACAAGCGTATCAAGACCTACTCAAACAACTGAAGCGATGGTATGTTTGTCAAATGCATACATACCTTACTATGGTCAATAGCTCAGCCGTTGATTGCTTGTTACGTGCTTGTTTTCTAGAAGCTCGAATCAGCCGAGAGCTCTGAAAAGCGAAAACAGGCGTCAGGTGCTTATCAAATGGGACTGGCAAACCTCTCGGAGGAACTTGTTCGCAGGCAAAGGAGCTTGTGCGCTTTCACACACTGAAGAACGAAATTGATATTTTCCAGCAGCACTTGGATCCATTTGTCTTTGACATCCAGTCCGAGCACGAGCGTCAGGTCAATTCGAGTGTTTATCGTCATTTCAACCGTATGCGAGCTATTCAGGACATGGGCATCCCCATCTACAGCCTCGGCGAATACGTGTTCGAGGACAGCGACCGCATCATCACTGCACGCACCAAGAATATTCTCTATCGTCGCGTACGGCGACGTAGTGCAGCTCATTACATCGACACTGAGCTCATTCCGCGGCCAGAACGAAAACGCAGCTCTGTCGTCCTCAGTCCAAGTATCAAATCGGAGTAGTAGCAGCCGTGGGTCCAAACCAAAGAAGACGTGCAAGCTGCTCTGGATGGTAAATTTATTATCACACACAAATGAAATGGAAAAAATCAAAGTCCAAAGTTGCCAAGGACTGCATTGAGCGCACACTTGCTAGGCTAAGCCATCGAGCGTCGTCACTGCACGCAACCCGGCCGCGGCCTCGTCAAAGACCACCGCAGTTCCATCGCCGCGGTCCGGGAGAGCTTGGCATCATCCTGCTTCCCACGTCAAGTGACATGAATGGGCGCTTCATGGCGGCAGCCATCCATCCATCTTGTACTCCTCTCCTCCTTCTCTCTGCAATTCTCTTCTCGTCTCCTCCTTCTCACTACAACTACAAAGTCCTCGGGTCGTTCGACGTCGTCGTCTGATCCATCATCTTTCATTTTCGTGAGCGGCCCTCTGGTCTCTTTGTATGTCTTCTTCATCTTTTTTTTTTCTGGTATGTTTTGCGTGCCATCGGTCGCTCGCTCATCATCGTGTTTCTTAGCAGTTTCAATTCTTTTCGTTCGCTTTCTCAATCGGTTCACGGTCTTCTGCACAGGGTGTCATCAATATCTAACCGATGACAATAAACAGAAGACACATCGTGCATGGAGCGGCGTCATCGTCCGCCGCCTGCAAGAGTTTGCTGACGACAGAGAAACACGCTGCTTACCAGTTCGCTAGCTCAGTAGCGCTGCCGGCTGATCGGCTTAGCCTCGCCCATAGGGTCACGGCTGGCACCGGTCGCTACACGAGGAGCCGGGTAGCCCGCGTCCATTGCTCCTTGCCGGTCGTCACGGTAACCCGCCGAACGGTAAGAAGTCTGGGCCTGCAGCTGAGCGTCGCCTTCCTTGGCCTCATCACGCACGTACACACGACCCTGTGACGCGATCTGACGCCCATCACGGGCAGCATCCTGGCGGGCATCACCACGAGCGCTACGCTCGCCCTCACCGCTGGTACCACGTTCCCTGCGGCCACTGCGCAGGTTCAGCACCGTCCAGTCGAACATGGCGTCGAACTGGAATCCCTTGCGGAAGAAGAGTTCCTTGAACAAGCGCTTCAGGTAAGCGTAGTCGGGTTTGTCGTCGAAGCGCAGCGCACGGCAGTACTCGAAGTAGGCACGGAACTCGGCCGGGTAGCCCTTGCAGAGCACCTCAATGGGGGTGTTCATTTTCTTCTCCATGATTTTCTCGTACTTTTGCTTCTTCGTGTTGGCCTTGAGCCCCTGCCACGGCAGACTACCGCGGATAAAGTACATGTACACGTATCCGAGAGACTCCAGGTCGTCACGACGACTCTGTTCAATACCCACGTGGGTGTTGATGGACGCGTAACGGCCGTGCCCGTGAGGTTCTTGTTCTCACGGTACGGAATGTGCTGGTGGGTCTTAGGGTCCCGGTACTTTTGGCCAGACCAAAGTCAATCACGTGGACGATCTGAGCGCGCTTGCCCAGTCCAATAAGGAAGTTGTCAGGCTTGACATCACGATGGATGAAGTTCTTGGAGTGGCAGTATTCAATACGGCAGAGCAGCTGGTCGGCAATCATCAGCACCGTCTTGAGCTGGAAGCGACGGCCACAGTAGTTGAACAGGTCCTCAAGGGACGGCCCCAGCAGGTCGATCACCATCACGTTGTACTCGCCCTCGACTCCGAACCATCGGAGGCTCGGCACACCCACTACAAAAACGTAAGATAAAAACGTTAATAATCTATAAAGCCTAAAAGAATGTCAACCCAATGCTAAAAGAGGGTGTTTAACGTACGTCCTCCGTTGAGGATCTTGTAAATCTTGGACTCGTAGAGCAACTGTGGGTGTTTGCTCTTGACTGACTCGAGCTTAATGCCGACCTCTTCACCAGAGGTCATGTTAGTGCCCAAGTAAATGTCTCCGAAGGAGCCGCTGCCGATCTTGCGGCCCAGACGGAACTTTTGCCGACACGCAGCTCCAATGCACTCTCACGGGGTGGGACATGTCTTCAGTTGTGGAGAGAGAGAAAAAGAGGAAATAAAGGGGCTAAAACAGTAGAAAACACACATTAAAATAACATCCTCAAGTTAGTCGTTTTGGCTTCATTAGGTATGTATTTCCCCTCCCTTCCCCTTGGTTAGCACCGTCGTTAATGTGGTAAGGTCCTGTAGAAGGTGAGGGAGGATGGAAGGCCACGTGAAATGGCCACGGGTCGCAGGGGCGGTCGCAGGAGGACACGTACTTACTTGCTCTTGGGAAGAGAGACGCGGTGCACTGGCTTATGCTGGCTGGGGAAGGAAAGAAACAGCGACGGCTCAGCGAAGCCAGCGAAGAGAAAGTGTACCCCCGATGTCATTTTTCATCTCAGCAAGGTCACGATTGGTCGAAAACGTTAGTAAACGGACGCGGATTGGTTAACGCAGCCTAAGAAACTCTGGCGACATTTCCAAGAGACGTAACTGGATGTAACCAGGGTACAATCCGATAGAAAGTGTGAGTGACAGATTTTCGACCAATTGTGGATTGCTTTTAGCGGGAAACAAACGACGATTGGTCGAAACCGCCCACAAAAATAGTTTACAAAGCGACGACAGGAATCAAAAATAGCTCCGAGCCAACGACAGTGAAAGTCAATGTGGATGGATATTCAGGTGAGATACATCAGAATCAGTGGAGGCTTTCCCAAAAGAATCAGTTCAGTGGGGCAGCCAGGCACCGGAATGCACTTGCTTCTTTGCTCAGGTGAAAAGAGATGCAGCTATCGAAACGTCGTGCTGTCGCTGTCGTCGCCAACCTCATGCAGGTGCTCAGGAAGCGTATGACGCAGTACCTGATGCTTCAAGCTGGCGTGTGATTCGCCCAAATGGTTTTCATGTAATGGCCAGACGGCAAAACGCGGCTGCGGCTTGACCATTGGTGGAAAAGATTCCTCACTAGCCAGAACATTGACTGACGTCAGTCGTACTTGACCGAATTAACACTGTGATACTGGTTTCGATAAATTTTGCGGAACACGGTAGACTATTCACAAATCAAGTACTGTATTCATTGTTCAATAAACCTTGATTGTTATTATGAGTATACTTTTGGTGATGATTAACAGCTAAAACACGGTAGTGTATTTTTGTCCCGTAAACAAAATGATGTCCCGGATACAGATCGTCTGATACCGAATCAAATTGATCCACGCACACTATTTTCGTATCTGCTTGATCATGGCGACGTCAGTGCGCAGCACCACGGCCAGCGGCTCAGCCGTCTACGAATCTGAGCGCGCCGTGCACGAGTATCTCCAGTTCCACTACGGTTTGTAGCCCGTCGATCTTCGCACTATCTCTCTAGACTCCTGTTCTTCTAACGATAGGTTTTATGCCAACTGACAGGCAAGCCAGCGACTGTGGCGCCCTTCAGCTTCGCCCCACAAGACGCGCTCAACTTCCTGCCACGAACTGTGGAGCGCTGCGCGAAACTCGCGTCGTCCACCCACCATGGACGTGCTCTGGACATTGATGCGCTGTGGGCCGCGCCACATTCGAGCTCAGCAAGTACTATGACGAGGTGAGGAGGCTACTTACACGTTGATTGCTACTGTTTTCCGAAGCTGACTGGGTTTATGACTGTGGGGCTCAACGAGTCTAGGCTGTGGGTATCGACTTCTCGCAGCACTTTGTGGACGCTGCAAAGCTGATGAAGGAGCAGGGCGAGATGGAGTATGAAGCCCACATCCAGGGAGACATCCACGAAGTGCGACGAGTGAAGCTTCCTGACGGAGCCAAGCCGAGGGACGTTATTTTCCAGCAAGGAGATGCCTGCAATTTGTCGCCCGCTCTAGGTATGCTTCCATACGTTGCTGAAAAAATGATTGGTTTGTTGATGATCTAATTAATTTGTTGCTTGTAGGAAAATTCGACGCGGTGTTTGCTACCAATTTGCTGTGCCGTTTGCCAGAGCCTCAGAAGTTTTTGACGGAAATCGGCGGGTTTATCAACTCTGGAGGCATCCTCGCACTCGTGAGCCCGTACTCGTGGCTGGAGGAATACACTCCCAAGGAGAAATGGATTGGTGGAGTGCGCGACGCGGAGGGCAAGCCTGTGGACAGCTTTAGCGTGATCGAGAAGCTGCTGTCGGTGGACTTTGAGCTTGTCGAGCGCCAGGATCATCCGTTCCTCATCCGCGAGCACGAACGCAAGTACCAGTGGGGCGTCTCGGATGGCACCTACTGGAAACGAAAGTAGATCTATCCCTCTGAATATAGAGGTCGTAAGCAAGAATTGCTTGTCGTAATTTGGCGGCTCTTTGACCCCAGGTTAACTAACGTTACGGCCACGTACACGAAAGCTTCAACAAACCCGTCTAAATTACAGAGGCGTGCACAGCACTCACATCCTGCACCCGCAAAGGAGAGCTGACGCACATGCAAGCGAACGAAGGGTGCACTTGCCTGGGTAACTAATACTATTGACTGACCCTAATGACTATATTAAAGGAGAGGCGAATAGACGGAGGCGAACGGGGAAGAGTAGAGCAGAAGCACACAAGCTGGGGATCAATCCGCGCAAAGCGCACTAGTTCGCAGTACGTTGCTACCGTCGGCATGGTGTACTGCGAGTCGCGCGTCTGGCTGCTGCAACGATCGATCGTACACTTTAAAGCTCTCGCCTTGATCGTCTGCCCTCTTCCTCGCCCACATCGCGTCAAAATATCTTGTTTCTGTGTGTTAGCGGCGTCGCTTTGTGTCGCCTCTCTCCCAACCAACGCAGTGTCCTTCTCGACACTGTCGCTTGGTCCAAGTATGTTACGCGTTCACCCCGAGCGCGACTGCACTCCTCCTCTTCTGTCCGGACGCCCGACTGGATTTTGTACAGGCGATGCCATTGTTGGCTCCCGACGTTCCTGCAGCTGCTGCACTCTCCACTTCTTCTGTTCGACGATGGTGCATAGGCGCCAATTGCTGTGGCTGATTGTGATGGTGCAGCGGCAGCGGTGACTGCGTCGATGCTCCTGGGGCACCTTGGGGTAGCTCTCCGTCACGTACGCGAGCTGTCCTTCATGCTGCGGGTCCGGGGCCACAAAGTGGCGCAACTGGTAGTACGGGGACTGCGGCAATGTGGCGTTGCACTCGCGTGAACATGTAGTGGTTGGCTAGCTCGTTGTAGTACCGCGCGTACGTTTCGCTGCTCACGTGGAGGCTGAAGTTAATGAGTAGCAAGTACTCGACTTCGAGCTCATTCATTTCGGGACAGGGCACGCCCCCCACTTTGGCGTAGTAGGCGTTATTAAAGTAGTGGTCGTCGAAGAACTTGGCGGCCAGCACGATGCTCGTGATGACCACTCGATGGACGTTGAGCTCCGTAAGCACAAAGCCCTGCATCTGATGTAGTCGGTCCATGTACACGAGCGCCAACACGAAACATTCCGGGCTGCAACTGGCATATTTGTGGATCCGCATGAGGTAGTCGCGGATGGAGATGCCTGGAGCTCGGAACGCCTCAAACTTGGTTTTGTGGTAGTAACCTAGGGGCATCCGTTCGCTGGCGTGTACCATGGACTCCACGACGACTGCCAGTGTCTGTACGATGGCACGACCGCGTTCTTCCGAGTCGGCATTCTCGTCCAGGATCATGTTCCTGTCTGTGGTGTCCAGTCACTGCTGCAGCTGTTGCGCTCGCTGTTCTTCCGACGAGGTCTCTCCTGTGTGGTTGGGCCAAACCGGGGGTGGCGGTATCTAGGTATATGATACCGGTCCTTGTTCAGTCGAAGTTTTGACTGGCGGTTCTGCGCTGAAAAGAAGAGCTACCGGTAGCTCAGTCTAAATAAAGTGTCTCCAAACTCGGGCTTTTGCCGGGCTTTTCGCTCTCTTCTTCGCGGCCTTTTGGCTGTGGGCGTAAGCGAAGGCCCCCTTTCAGTCCTGACATAGAAAAGAAGGGCAATAGCCTTTGGGAGAACACGAGAACAGGCTTCGGTCTGTTGGTTGGTGGTGGCTATTTTCAAGGTCGCTTAAACCGGTTTTTGGATGGTGTAGGACCGAGCCCTGTTTGTTCTTTGCAACTGGAGCTACCACCACCGACTCGGTCGAGACTGCAACTTGAATGATATTTGCCGAAAGTGAAGGTGATCGGCAGGGCTCGAAGCTGACGGCAAACAAGCTACATGTAAGCGCTGAGGCATGAGTACTTAATAATACTCGAAGGTTGACTCCAAAGCCAATACAACAAGGATGCTGGCATGGTCTTGCCGTCACAACCACCAGTTTGAAAAGTAAAGAAGCGCGCCAAAGGCCAATTTAAATTTGAAACATCTTGTGGTTTGTATGGAGCACGAAGAACATTTTTTTCGCAGAAGTAAGCCCGGTACCGGTTAATTTAGAGCGCAATTAGTATGAAATTCAGTATGCCTTAACGGGGTTCGAACTGAGTTCTAGCACTTCCGCTGCCACTTTCGTTACTCGACCTAAATAAGAAAAAATGAGCCAATCATAAGCGTAAACAAAAAGGCAAAAGCGGAACTTTCGGTCGAGGAAAGTGAAAAAGTGGAATAGGCCAATGACAGACGTCAAAGGGGAATGGCGAGCTCTGACTCGAGCAAGACATCCAGTCGATCTCTGATTGGACGAAGTCACTTTTATCCATTCAACTGTGTCCATTGGTCCCAAGTGTATCAATCAACAGTCGTGGAAAATGAGTCGCTCTCGCAAGAGTTCCAAGGCGACGACCAAGGCTTCGCAACCACTATCCACTCAACATGACGAGGACGACCTGCTAGTGACCAAGGGGTCCTCGAAAGCACAGCTTCAAACGTCCAGTAATAGCTTGGATATCGAACTCAAAGTGAACCGCAAATTTGCACAGGCCTTTGAGGAACGCAAGCGGAAAGAGGAGCTCACGGCGCTGGAAAAACGTGGTCTTAACTTTAACGAGGATGACGAAAGCGAGTCCGAGTCAGAGACGGAAGACGAGGATGCCGAAGAGCTCACGAAGGAGCTGGACGCAGACATCAGCAAGACGCTGAGACTCATCCGGAAGCGCGACCCAGCCATCTACGACTCGTCCATCGCCTTCTTTAAGAAGCCCACAGAGCAAGAGAGCGACAGCGACAATGAAGGATCCAAGAAGAAGGACAAGAAGGGCTCAACGCCGCTGTATTACAAGGACTTGGTGCGCCAGCAGGTGATTGCAGGAGATGTGAGTGACAGTGAAGAGGAGGACGACGGGCCAGTGAAGACCTATGCAGAAGAGCAGGCGGAGATCAAGAAAGACTTTCTAAAGTCACTGAAGGAGAAGGAGGAGGAAGAGGAGGAGGATCTGGATGGCGGGTTGTTTACAGTGAGGAAGAAGAATGAAGGAGAGCAGCGACAGGAGGATGAGGACTTTGCTGAATTTACGACCAAATACGGGTCGAAGCTCAAGAAGGATAATGTGGACCCAGAGACGTTCTTGCAGCATTACTTGAGCAGTGAAGGGTGGAAGGATAAGACCGACGTTGTTCCCCACTACGATGATATTGTGAAGGAGGATGAAGAGGACGCTGAGGAGCTAGAGAAGGCGGAAGACTTTGAGCACACGTACAACTTCCGCTTCGAGGAGCAGGACGGCGGTATTATTCAGACGCACTCGCGTCATGTGGACGATAGTATGCGTCGCGAGGATGACTCTCGTAAGCGCAAACGTGCTGAGCGCAAGGAACGCAAGGCCTTGGAGCGCCAGAAGAAGGAGGAGGAGCTGCGTCGCTTGAAAAATCTTAAGCAAGCTGAAATCGAGCAGAAGTTGAAAAAGGTGGCGCGGCTCATGGGCGAACAAGAAGGTGTAGCGGGTCTCAAGCCGGAAGACTTGGAGGGCGACTTCGATCCCGAGGAGTATGACAAGCGTATGCAAGCCGTCTTCGATGAACAGTACTACGGCGAGGACGACGACGATATGGAGGAGAAGCCTACGTGGGATGAAGAAGAGGACAAAGAGCTGTTTGCTGGTCTACCAGTTGACCCTGACGATGAGGAGGAACAAGAAGACGACGGAGGGCAAGAGGAAGATGACGAGGAGGGTGATGAGGTCGAGCAAGAAGAGGAGGAGGAGGAACAAGCGCCGCCAAAGAAGATGACCATTGAGCAGATGCAGCGCGAGAAGCAGACGTATCTGGATGAGCTCTACAGCTTGACTACGAGGACCTGATTGGCGATATAAAATGCCGCTTCAAATATCGCCAGGTGCAAAATAATGATTTCGGGCTCACAGTGGATGAGATCATGGCAGCGGACGATAAAGAGCTCAAACAGCTCGTATCACTCAAGCGAATGGCACCATATGCCGATGCCGAGTACAATATTGACCGCAAGAGGCTTAAACATTTCAAGAAGAGTGTGCGTGAGGCTCAACGTGAGGCTGAAGAACACCGTAGACGCAAACACAAAAACGAAGCGACTGAAGGCGCGGGCAGTAATGAAGCACAAGATAGTGAACAGGTCGCTGAACAACCGAAGAAGAAGCGGAAACGCAACAAGAACAAGAAGGCCAAGGAGGAGGGCGAGGCGAAGTCTGAGCAGAACGAAGACGCTGTCGAACAGAAGAGCAAGAAGGCCGCTGATGAGAGTACAGCCGAACCTGAGAAGAAGAAAAGCGTCGTAGCAAGAAGGGCGGCGCTGAGAAGAATGCGTATGCATCCACGGGTCTACCTACATCTCGACTCCAATCGTACAAGTTGGTCAAGGCTAGCAAGAAATAGGGTTTTACTAGAGGTGCTCATCTCATGGTTCAGTAGTTCAAGAATCAAACGATGTTTACGACAAACATGATCATGGCAAGCTGCTTATCGTATACGCTGTTACGCCAGATACTACTTCGAAGTCCATGCAGTTGTTGGCGATCTCCCTTTCGAGCATACACGCACTAATAATGATCTTGGAATGTCCAGCAATTGCATCAGCCTGAGCGGTGAGGTCCAATTGTCTAGATCAACACAATAGTACCGTCTTGTTGCAACTTGTGTGATGTCACGCCCGCGCAAAAAATAGGTGTGCACTGTATTTATTCACTGTCAGCAGAAGGGACTTTATAGTTTCGGCCAGCTATGGCCGAAACGTCCAAAACCAAGACATTTAGGCCACGGCCTATTGGCTAAAATATTTTGCAGGTTACTGGCGAGTAAAACGAATGATATAAAGTTTAGTAAGGCGAGCCAGCGCACTCAAAGATCGTTCACCTGAGTCAGGCGGCTATAAGTACCATGAATGCAAACTTTGTCGGTCAACTTATGATGAGAGATGACGAAACCAAGTCCCGAACCCGGCCCCGATAGTTGGCAGAGCTCGCAACTACAAAATCCATCTCGTCAAGTGTAGATACTACCAGTCCTCCTAGTTACGCACAGTATTGTCGGTGTCTGCAGATTCTGCTAACACTACCCCAGCTGGTACACCACCAGCTTTTTCTGCACAAACAAGATCAAGATCATTTAGCTAATTCTGCGTTACAACATCGTATTTATATGTTGGCCGAAATCGCTGTTAAAGTCCTTGTGCCACGGGCTTTGACCAAGAGGTCAGACTTGTTTTAGGCCGTTTTGCCGAAACCTTTGGAGTGTACCAAAACGGTACTTGTGCCATCATTGATGTCCCATCATCAGAATACTAATTTCCACATCTCTCTTTTATCCTACAAAAACAGAACCGAGTCATCGTTTTAATCTAATGGTCGAAAGTCATGAGCCGTGCCAGTTCGCAATTTGCTGCTTACAGGAAGATGTACCGCCGCCGGAAAGCAATGCGTCTCCACTGCATTTGGCTCTCAGTACTACTCGCGAGTTTCTTCCAATGTCGCTGTGATGCAGTCTCCACAACTATGGTCTCTAAACGCACTAAGCTTTCAGAACTGACGTCGCCCGAACGTCTACTCAGGAGCACTCGCCCTCAGCTGGTCATAAGGAAGGGCCCTACAAAGGCATCTTAGGGCGCGGGGTGCGGAGAACGACTCGCTTTTGGAGTATGACGAAGAGAGAATCTCTCTGATAGCCTCCATCAGAAAGATTGCAGCGGCCATTAAAGCGAAGATACAAATAAAGGTGTGGCTTTTCAGGGGTATCCCTGAATCCGTGCGCGAGAAGCTGAAGGTGACAACCAAGGAGGACCCCAACTACAAACGTTACTCGAAATACTACTTCAAGTTCGCGGCGAAGTACCCAAACAAGATGCCGACAAACCTATCAGCGTCAGCTAGAGAGAATATCATGAAGGCTAGACTAAACGACTGGTTTCAGAACCAACTAACTCCGCCACAAGTTTTCAAAGAGCTGAACTTAAAAGGCTCGTTTGAATCGGCGCGCGGAGAACCAAACTACAAGTACTTTGAGCAGTACTACAAAATGTGGAGGGACGAGCAGGTGAGGCTGTCTCGGCAAGAGACAGAAAACTTTCTAAACAATTACGTAAGGCATCAATAAAGCTCTCGGTGACCCAGCACTTTCGCGCCGCAGTGAAGTAACCGTTTTGAGTAGTCGGGTCCGCAGCAGCAGCAGAAATGGGGGGTCACACACAGAGTGGATAACAATATTCCGATGGAATGCAACATGCCGGCGTTCGTGCTGTGGCACGGATCAGTGACAGCTAAAATATTCCGAGCGTACTGCAATCGTCTTGTTGCAACATGTCGTGAGCAGTGTTGTGAGAGGCTTTACAGCAGCCAAAATACCTCATGGGGCCACAAATTATAAAGTAATGCCAAGCCGACGGCTGGGAGAAATAAATGCGTCGGTAAAATCCTGCACGCTAGACTGGGAGGCGGTCCTGCAAACCATCTTGCTTATTGTTATGGAGTTGCAATCATCGAGTTGTGTATTTTACTGGCAGGTATTTGATTCCTCATTAGTCATACGGTATTGTTGTCGACTGGTCGTTGTTGAGTATAGACACGACTGCTTGATCTTGCTGCTAGCTTGGAGGCTTGGGTGTCCATCGCTACAGTGCATCTCGTACTGTTGCTCTGCAGGTTTGATCTCCTCTTTTTAACTGCTACCACAAGGCATGATTGTAGCTCTCTTTGATCCCAGTATTGTTCGTGCCACACAGAAGTAATCAATTTGAGCTTAGATTGCACCAACCGGTCTTGTAAAGAGATAAAGGATCCTACAACAGCCCAACGGAATGCAACGCTATGACGTTGCGCGCTTAATTGCAAATTGCAAAGTGAGTTTAATTGAGCAAGACGCTTATGTCTACTTGTCCTAGTCTTGCTTGTACTTCCCTCATGGAGGACGCTGCCCTGTGGCAGCATCCATCCGTTCTGGAGACATCAATGGTTGGTGCTCCTCCTTGATTATATAGTGCCGCTTGTTGATGTGGCAAACATTTGCGCAGTCGGGTTGTGCAGTTGAATTATTTACGCGGTTCGTCGTGGCGTCTGGTACTAATCCCCACAAACGCGTTGTAAAGACGCATTTCCTGGTCTTGCTGCTGCCAATCAAATTGATTCATAATTGAGAACCCCATTGAACTTCGGCAGCAGCAAGGTCGCCAGACAGAATCAAGACAACGCTGCCGAGCAAATGGTACCATGCCACACCAATCACGGCGAGCAAAACTCTTAGCTCAATACAGTTCCTTTTTTCATCAACGCCTCTCTTTGCACTATATCCGACTCTTTTTCGGCCTACACGACTGTGACGAGAACAGGATCGACTGTGGCATCTTAGCACAATTCTTTCAGCTAATCACGCCACGCTATTCATCGGCATGTTATAATTGTCCTCCATAGTAAGCCAGTCCAATAGAGTGCTTAGCAAACTAACCAAGTCGCCTGTCCCATCGTTATGCCACATCGTTACACCACGTCCGCTTAGTTTTACTCTGTTTGCTCGTCGTAGTGCGGGCATTTCTGGCTGTGATGATACGAGGAGTTGTGCTTTCTTCCTCTTTAGCAGCTGACAAGAAAATTAGGTGTAAAGGTAGGCACACTTGACGCCTACGATGTTTGGTACACATCATGTAACGGGCTAGATGGTAGTTCAATACTCGGCTGAGATCTAGCGCTCGCCATCGCAGCCTGCATTCTAGCTTGCGCTGGCCCCTCTTCTTGTGTGTGGCTGATCTGTTATTCTCGCTGGGAGTCCAACTTGCTGCCAAAGGGTCGCAAACCGCTTCGATTTCAAGGCAGCAAGATGATCAGCACAATTTCCACCAAGTACAGCTGGAGAGACTTCGTAAATCAGCCTCGCCGAAGTTGCTGCTGCCAAAAGTGAGAGCCCCTATTATAACTCAATAAACATCTTGCAATAGCCCCACAAATCGTGGACCACAATCTCTAAAGTTCTGCGATTCTCTTGAAAGCCAGCTAAAGTTACCTGTTACTAAAGTCTGTCTCAGATAATAAAAGATAGTATTTTTGGATTTGCGAGTGAAATATTTCGCATCGCGAATTGTGAGGTCACGGATAGCACCTTTCAATAGTAATATTTTGTATTATGAACCTGAGATTAGTGATGACACCTTCTAGAACCCTTCTTAATCTGATATATCAACATATTGACTTATACTCACTATCGACATAGTGAGAATATGATATTGGCTAGTGGCAGTCAGAGTCACTGGTAGAGAACACCCCAGTGCTCTAACTGCACCTACAGCACGCTGCCTAGGGATTGCTAAACAATTAATTTCACTTTCGGTTTCACATTCTCACTCTCAAGCTATCCTTTCACGCTAAACATTCATATGAGGTACTGTTTTGAAAAGACCAGTAAAAGAGCCGGTCAAAGCAACAGAATAAGCAAAATACTGAGTGCTATTTCGGCAAAAAAATGAGGATCAGATTTTGTGTTTATTCTAATGGGGTGTTATCAGATGCATAAAAATATTTGTCCTCCGACAGTCTACACACACAGGATTACAATCATTTCGAGTCATCATTGATTGGTTATTAGTGGTGGGTGCTTATGGTGCTGCTTTTGGTAGAAATAAGTACCTTTCAACCAATGAGGAGCATGAATATAGGTGTAACGCATGAGGATCAACCATGACCCTCACCATGCAATTAGATTAGATATTCTTTAAGCTAGGTATGCTAAGAGGCACACCACGAGGCAGGCCATCATAAATACAGTTTTCAAAGCACTACCAAAATAGTATTTTACTTTGTATTTATGTAGTAAATCTGAGTTAAGACTTACGCTTCCTCATACGCGCATATACAACGTACGCAAGAAACAGAGTGGTTGTTTACCCTATTTCAACTTCCAAGCTCACTAATGAGTTCACACGTCAGCTGTTCGACTTCTGTGAGTGAGAAGGGTGTGTTGTGCTTTGCCACATGCACTTTAACTGCTTCCTATACCATCTCGATAGGGTTCAATTCTGGATGGGAGACCAGGAGGAAGAGATCCATGCAGTCGAACTTTGCGGCTAAAATCTGCACCTGGAACATCGGCTTCAGCTTATTTTCCTTGCAGATCTCTGCCAGCTCCACTACCTTGAGCGTTGTGTAGGCATCGCCGCCCAACAGGTTCTTGCATACGTTCAGCACAGTGCTCATGCCGAGTTCAAGACAGACTGCAGCTCGCTTAACAGGCTAATTCACGTCGACCCACTCACCTCGGCTTGCTTCTTCTTCGAAGTAGTTTCTCGTGTCTACGATTATCTAGGCGACAGACTTCGTTATGCGGCTGTATTTGCGCTTGCCTCCGGCTCTGCTTTTCCGGGCTTCCATGTTTCGTGGGATTGAGGCTCGACAGCTTTGGCCAATATCTGAGGAAGAGGCATAAAACAAAATTTACAGGTGTTGGAAGAAATATTCCAGCTCTGCTATTATCTGAAACAGACTTTAGTAAAGCAGCATCGCCACAGTGATGTCGCTAGAGAGTGGGGGCAGCGCTCTTAAAGCGTAATATGCAATATAATAGTTTTATGTGACGCCCCACAAACGTAATGTAATAGAAAATTGCAATGATACCGCGAGTTTTCGACGCACATCGGAACTGCAAGAACAGGAGAACAGGTTTGATTCGCGCGCTCAGTATTTGGCAGGAAGTGCGTGGCAGTTAAGCTTCACCCGAGTGGTAGGGTCCTGATGTGTGTGCCTTATTCTGTGAAACAGAGCGGAGTCGGTCGTTAAAAAGAGTATAGGCCTCGGTGGAGATGATTTCGTCGAATAATTCGTCGCTCACAAATCGTACCTAATATGTGGCGTTTTTGCGTAATCGCTCGATTATTTATATGCTCAGCCTCATCCACTGTTTCTTAAAACGTTGGCCTCAGTTTAATGACTGTTAATTCCTTCGCGAAAGGTGCCTTCTGTGATTCCAAATTTGAAGCGTCAAACATCCGATATTTCTTGTTTCTATAAAGAGGTCAACTTTCGCCAAAATGTCCCTGTAGTGAAATGATAAACATTTACCCTAACCCGTATTCTGTTTGTGTGGTAGATTTGATGTAAAAAAAAGGTGTAAGAAGTAGTAAATAAGGGTTAAAAGGATTTTTTTCAAATACTGAAGCTGGATACGTATCGGTTGATGGTTACGGTCCAACATTGCAATCCTGGCAACAACAACCCGCCACCAACCGTATCCAAAACAAACAGCGGCGCCGTGGTTCATGCATCAAGTACAATAGTTTCCGCTTAACGAATAATCCACCGTCAAAGGTCAAGCTCACACTGTCGTGCTGCGCATCGTCAACTCGACATGCGTTTACGTACAGTCCTCGTGTCCCACGAAAATTCAAATATGCCTACCATTCCATTAACTTAGTTCCGGTGATGAATAGTTGCCACTTCTCAATTTGGTGTGCAACGCTAAAGGCTGAAGAGCATCTACCGCTGCCGGACAAGCATGCGCTTGCACTACCGATTGCTCCTGGTGGGGCTCACGGTTGCCTTCCTTTCACAGAGCACTGTCTCGATGACCACAAACCCAGAAGTAGCCAAGGCGTCAAAGTTGACGTCATTCGGCGCTCCGATACAGATAAGTTCCGTCGTAAACGATGGTGCTGGCAAAAGATCCCTAAGGGCCCACGGCGAGAAAGCACTGAAATCGACTCCACTAAAATGTTGAATTCTGAAGATTTGGCGCTCAAGAATGACGAAGAGAGGTAGGTCCGTGGATATGAATACGAATGCTGTCACAATGAAAACGAAGATGAGCACGTGCCTGCCTTGAGGGTAACTCCTGAAAGTGTCTCCAGAAACTGCAGATAGCAAGCAAGGTGAACGACAACTACAAATACTACTCTAAGTACTACTTCAAATATTTTGTCAAGTATCCGCCCAAGATACCTTCAAACCTACCAGCGTCAGTTGTCGATGACATCATGGAGGCGAGGATGCACAACTGTATCAAAAAGAAAAGCTAACCTCACCAGAAGTTTTCAAGGAGCTTGGATTAAAAGGTTTGTTTGACTCGGCGATCGGGTAACCAAACTACCAGTAGTTCGAGCGGTACCGCCAAATGTGGGGAGCAAGTCAGATTATCTCGATATGGCTAAGAGCGTGATACATTAGATCCCAACGTGTACGACAAATGAATTCAAGTTCCCGAAAAAAATTAAAGGTAGAGCACACGAATAATACAATGGGCCAACGTACAAAATAGTGTACATGCGGCACAGACGTCCACCTTTGTTGTCTGTCAGTCTGTCGGTCTCTCGCTCGGTTTGCTTCTCTTGTTGCAATGGCTGCGTTGCCCTCAGTAGATTCGACCTTGTCACTTCCAGGCTCGGGATCCAGTACTGCTGCAGCAGTCGCTACTGCTCGAGGGTCGAGATTGTCCCGCATCGGACGTCGAGCTGGAGCAGCCGCCAGTCTTTCGCCAGGAATGACAACAGTGTGGACTTCGAACAATGAAGTGGTGGCACCGCCGCCGACTGACGATGACAACAGTAAAGAACAACCGACCCAACCACAATCTACTGTAGACCGCGCGAAGTGGAGTGCATTGCGTCGAGGGATTCTGCCCAATCCAGCACTATCGATTGTCAGTGACAAGGTCAAACACATCATCGAGTGAGTTGCATGCGCCGAGGTGATGCAGAATTAATTCACTGCGGAATCTGATTGCGGAATCTGATTGCGGGTACTGATATGTTTTTCATTGGATTATTTTGTGCATAGTACGCTAAGGAAGGCACCTGAAGACCGATCGGAAGTTGATATCCTTTTCATTTCTTGTCATTACTCTCGAATTATAGTCTCTTGGGTAGTCGATATCGAGTTGTGCTGTCTTTTGTTTTCTTGACCACACCTGCGTTGACTTGCCGTACATGTGAGATTGCTGTATCAGTGGCTCATGAACCAAGAAAAGCTCAGCTCACTCTTCACGACAATGTCCGAGGTGTCTGCCAAGAAGCTATGCAAAGAAATGGAGTTTCTCCATCTCAACGCCAATGATGTTGTCGTTAGCCAGGGCGACAAAGGCAGCACATGCTTTGTACGTGCTCCACCGGTGAACTCTTTGTCTGTCGATTCGAGTCTCTAATGCTCCATCTGCTGGTCGTACCGGTAGATCCTCATCAGTGGCATCGTGTCGGTATACGTACGCAATCCAGAAGAACAAACCAAACACAAGCGACTCTCGCGTTCGAATTCCATTTCTCCTAGTATGCGTCGACTGGTAAGCCAACAGCGGCCCATTTTCCATCCAAAACTTGTCATCAATGGTAGCAGATTTGCTCACGAAACGTACCTGCGTCAACGTCCCCATAGTCTGCGGCAAAACCGGTGAATTATGGGACCAAAGTAGTGACACTTACGCCTGGCGCAACCTTCGGAGAACTCTGCCTCATTGAGCCTGACTCAAAGCGGAGCGCCACGGTCATCGTTGACCCGCAGGCTCAAACGGCCAACTTTATTGTTCTCACCGCCGCTTCGTATTTGCGTATGACACGCAGTCAGAGCATCGAGGTATACTACAAATGTTGTATCGACGCATTCGCTCACAACTTGCGCTCGTTTGACCTTGACTTTTGTGTTTTGGGTCTTAACACACTCCTCAGGGCACCATCACCGACAATATTGCATTCTTGCAGCACTTGCTACTCTTCAAGAACTGGACCAAGATGCGTACGTCGCGACCTCAGCACTTGGTTTTTTTTCTTCTCACACGTTGCTTGCTACGCCTGATGTTAGAGCTCATGCACATCGTAAACTCCATGAAACTTATCAATGTGTCTGCCGGGGTGCGTGGTTGAGCACGTAATTTCGCGATGCAATCTTGTTACTCATAGCATGTGATTTCCCCGTTTGCCCACGCAGCAATACCTGACCCGCAAAGGCACGGAGGCCGATTCGTTCTTTGTCTTCTTGCGTGGTGAAGCTGTAGAGAGCGTTAACCTTACGGTGAACGAGAGCTCAGAAATGAGGTAACCATCGCGCTTTCCCTCAATTTGCTTCAGCGTGGTCTCATGGTGGTCGTTTTCAATGATAGCATGGGTGAGGTACGCGGTGTACAGCGCAGCGTTAGAGTAGAATTGACGTTTCTGGGCAAGTTTGATGTGGCTGGAGAATATCTCGCGGCGGAGAAGAAGGTGCCGATATGTCCCGTAGATATTCGCGCCACTACCGACGTTGCCTGCCTCGTGCTCACGGTACGTCGTTTTTGTTAGTTGATCCGATGACAATCGTCGAGTTTAACTTCTTCGCATTATGATTTGGTTGTGTAGAGGAAGCTGTTCATGCTGCACTTTGGTGGGAAGGACTTGAAACAACATGTCGTACCTACAAGAAGGCGGCTCCGCTTTATAGCTGAAGCGCGTGAGGCTTGGCGCGAGACTCGCGTCTTGCAGGCGATGCAGTACCCAAATCTGCGCGTCCCCATTACGCGCAAACTCATGCGGCTGAGCGGGAACCTTTGCTTGATCTGTGGTAGACGCACGCACATCGCGGGTGATCAACTTTGCATGGACCTCTCAGCGTATCATATGCTCGACGAGAAAGAGAAGAAGCGCGAGCAAAAAGAACGAGGTCGCATCGCAAGCAATCATCGCATCAGTATCGCGCCGGTGCCTTCCGGTGCTGGTGCCACGGGACCTGCCTCGATGGCACCATCTAGCGCGGCTCGAAGAGTATCCAAAGCACCGACAATGTCAGCGAGTCCCAGCAAAGAGACCTCCCATCGCTACGTGAACGCGATCGCGAACATATCGAACCACAAAGTCCTGGACGTCTTGGTGTGCAGTTAGTGACAAAGCAATGGCAAGAGGCCGAGAAAAATCGGGTTGTCATGCTCCAACCCCAGCGCCCGATGGTAAGTATCTGCCTCAAGGCTAGCACCTTCATTTCCCCATTTTCAAACTCAGCCAAGTTCTTTTTTGCCTGCAGACGACACCATCCGTGAGGCGTGGAGTACTGCTGCTGTCGGCGGAGACATCCATCAAGCGTTCGTCCCATGTCTCTCGTCGTCAAGAGGAAGCAGAGCAGCTCCGTCGGCAGCATCAGCCTAGAGGTGGCTGTGGTAAAGCTTTGAAAAACGGACACCGTGACATCCAGGAGGAGATTCAGCACATTCGCAACACTTGGCCGCACTGCTGGGATGATGCTGATGACGATGACAAGCCACTGCAGCAACATACAACTACAAGTTCTCCGTCACGTTTAAAGCCTCGCTCCAGATCGCCTTCCACATCACCTGGTAAGAGGCTTCGATCTGAACGACAAGGTGTGAGCTTGTCAGCACGCACTTGACTTGCTTCGGATCTTGCTAACACACAAATAACGCAAGACTCCCCGGCAATGCAAATACGCAAGTAGCCTGCATCGCAGACAGCGTACTGTAGAAGGCAAGGAGAACGAGCAAAGTAGGCAAAACCGGAAAATATTTAATCACTTGGAGAGGCAACGCTGACTCAAACAGCCAACCAGCTATGCACCTACCTCCTCTCCAATATTTTCCACGTACCCCGCTCCCGTAGTAGCCAATGTAGCAGGAGGTCGCCCAAGCAGGCACATATACACCTACATTATCTCGCCAGACATACTCACAAATACACCGCGAGTGGCTATAGACACCCACCCAAGTCCAGTTCAGCTTTCTGATCACTGCTATACTTTTAAAACGCAACTTCTTTCGCGCTTGCAGGCGGGCAGCACCGTCGTCCTCTGAAGTCTGGGAGGGGCTGGGCCACCTGTGGGAGGTTTGCGAGCTATCTGTGACGCCTTGAACTCGATCAGATCTTCATTATACTCCTCTGACTGCATGTACTGCGTCACCGTCTCTCCCAATACATTGAGCACTTCCACCTGTTTGTGGTCAATATTGTCACGCGCGTAGCGATCTGCCACACACAAATCTCCGACGACTTCTCCATTGACCAACAGTGGAATCCCCACAAAGAACTGAAGCTTCGCAGTGAAGCGCTTGTCCCCAGAGATACGTTTGTCCGAACTCACGTCCAACACAATGCAAGGTTTGCCTCGAGTGGCAAGACGTCGGAAGGTTGGGAGACTGCGAGGGAGTCCAGGGGCAGGTCTGCCGTCGTAGTATCTCACCAGCTCGAAATCTTCCGTTCGGATGCCAGCCATTGGACACGTCAAAGTCTCCATGGCCAACATACAAATCTCCTCCAGGTCCTCGTTAAAGTAATGGATGCGACGCTCCGAGTTTTTCTTCCTGCTGGTGGCGATACTGGCGTTTGACGCCGTTCTACCCATAGTCCCAATCGGTCTTCCTTCATAACCGCCGGTCGTTCTACCACTACCTCCGGATGACTGTTTGTGGTAGGGTGGCGGACTACCTCCATCATCTGTGGCATGTGTCGCTTCAAAGTCGTTTAGAGACAAGGCTGAACCTTTGTTGTACATCATTGGAGGTGTCACTGCCGCGGGGTTCTCGTTAGGTGGACTGTGAGACTCGTCCGAGGTTAGAGAACTGGTACTGCCAATACTAGTGCCGATACCGAGCCCATTGTGAGGGATGGGAGTCGTACCGGTCCCGTTCATCTCTAACTCTGTACCATTGTTGGTAACAACTCGAGCGGGCGGCGGGTTAGAGAATCCTCCAACCATGGTACTGCCAAAGTTCGGGTTGCCAGCTCCTGTGTTGCCGTTGCTATTCGTGCCACTTTTGGCTAAACAGGCCTTGCACACTCGCACTTTGTCGCCACATCTAGGTCTCCCTTAACCAGCTTAAACACAGTACAAGCGGAACACACCACTTCTCCACACACGCGACAGTGATGACGTCGCTTCAACATGCCGAAAGATTGCACACAAAGTGAACAATTGGTGCGCTGCGCGTCGTTCACCCATTCTTGCCGTTGTGCTAACGCAGCGGGGGCAAACATTGCCTGTTGCACCGCCTTTGCATCCCTGAAAGGTCTCCGGCAAGTCGCATCGAAGTGAGTCGCACACCGGCAGAGATGCTCTCTCCCCACGAGCTTTCGCATGGCAAAAGTTAAGGTAACACTAACCATCCCTGGGTCTTCAGGAGTTTGTTGCACCACGTAGGAACTTGGTTCGAACACTGTGAGACTGTAGGCGTCCGGTTTCCCTCGAATGCCGTAACGGGCAGCTGCTCCATCGTAAGATTCGAACTTGCACACTCCAACATTGCCGTGCACTGGATGGTTAGGTAACAAGACACAGTACTCTCGGATACAAAACTCCTTGGAACGACCTAACGTTTTAGGTGAAGAGTAGACACACCACTTTAACGTCATACTCTCGGCTGTCGGTCCGTCGGCGGTTAGAGAATCCACTCGATGTCCGTGAAGCACTTCTCCATCTAAAAAGTTGCGCGAGTGCAACAATTTCTGGAAACCTCTAAAACTGGAGTTGTCTGGGGACCTTAGACATTCTAACACGTCAGAGACGGAGCCAGCGACTTTCGTGACAGAGCGGACACAATAAGAGAGACGTTCGCTGTTCTTGGAGTGCAAATAGACCAGGGCGTTGTCCTTGCGATTCTCCAGTGCCCAGACACTCATATCTGCGGCACTACGCACCAGTTCGTCCACTTCGTTGCGCTCTGACACGTAAAGTCCATCTAAATCCACGTCAGCTGGCCATTGAGACGCAACTGTCGCAGATCGTTGGTACTCGGGGAGTTGGGGCCGGCGTTGCCGCTGTTGGGGGCGTCGCCACTCATGGATAAGGAAAAGAATTCACTTAAAGCGACGGGCCAGGAGGTCTGGCTGGGGGAGAGGAAACGTTTTAGACACAGTTGCGTCGTCTGTGATAGATAGGGGAGGATACTCGTACCTTAAACCGGAGATGGTGACGGAGAGTCGAAGCTTCGTTAGGGAATAGCTGCAGAAAGCTTTTTTGGCCTGCCTTACGAGGCCTTGGACGGTCAGTTCGCGTGTCTTCAGTTCGCCGGCGGCACTGCTGGTTGCGAGCGAGCTTTCTTCCCTAGAGCAGAGAAAGGCGGACCCAAGAGACACAAAGTGGGAGGTGAAACCCTAATGTGTGTGGCTGCGCGCTATGATTGGTCGAAGAAATTATTTTAACCAATCAGAGGGAGGGAGTCGGCGCACGGTTTTGCTTCTTTCATTTCGTCAGTTTTTGAAAATATGAAATGTCGGTTTTGGTGGAGGACTCTGAACCATGCATGAACATGAAAGCCTTTGCAGTGAAGCCTTTTGCTTTCATTGAAGAGCGTAGTTGGATGTGTCTGTAGATTTGTGAGAGAGGCAGAGCTAATAAAGGGCGGAAGGAAGCTCACGTCAACAGGAAGAAGCCAGCGAGCTCTGAAAGATGCCCCCATCCGTATCTCTGTCGGTGGGGCCAGAAACAGCCGCACAACGCACGAAGGCGAACGAAGGCTGGCGTGGTGGAGGACACGAACACTGTCCAAGAAGCATTTTGCACAGCCGGTAGGTGGTAAGTCAAAGTGAAACCACCTTTCGTCCCAGCTGCAATAAACAAAGTATGTATTTTTTCTCCAACTTCGGTTTCTAGCCGAACGAAGTGGAAAGATGCAGACTGTTGACATGTCAAGAAACTGAAGACCGCTCCGAAAACTCTCTCTCTCGTCCGTCACTGCGCACTGGCGTTCGCTATTGTGTCTGGTGACTGACCACCTCTGCGCTGTCATGTCAAGCTGCAGCGCACGACGCCAACGAACGCAAAGAACAAATTTCAGAAAAATGAGCGTTCGATTGTGATTGCTTATCGTCCGATCGTACCATCATCCCCTCTGATTGGTTGAAATGGTGCAATTATTTCGGTGTGTTGCCATGTTGCACCATGAGGCCAAATGGCATCGACGCGAAAGCTTTTTGTTGTCATTCTACGCGTTATTGGTTAGAGTAAGGGACGCACTACCACAGCGTGGCTCATGCAACAGTCAAACAGTCTATGCTACGATCTGCTGTGGCAAGCCTTGCCCCATTCGGTAATCAAGGTGGTGTAAAGGGCATTGACTGTCAACGAACGCGATATTACTCCAGGCTATGTTTACTCTTCGTTCAGATATGTATATGTTGTCGTGACTGCTTGCTGGATCATGTTGGTGCACCACAGGAATTCGCTGACTGGATTGGCAAAACCTCACAAAGGAACTTTCGATGACGGTGCTCGTGGTTCACACATCGAGTTAAAGTATTGGCAGCAATAGGGAGACATGGGCTGCCCCACCACGCAAGTTCGACATCGTATGCAAACGCGATATCCAGTCTCCTCTAGATGATCTCCTCGGTACGTTTGAGTACATGTAGTGGAGCCCATGTCTCCCCTACCATACAAAATCGGCATCGTATACAAACGCAGCGAACATGTGATCAACTGCGTAACACAATCTGAAAGGTTTTGCATCGGACATCTAATCCAAGCGCTGGGATGCCGATAGAGACTATCTATCGGCGGTGACGCGCTCGGAGTCAACCCCAGCTGTACCCATTCCCGCGCAGCAAATCCAACGAGTTCAACCAGCCCGATCCCGTCGTCTGCGGGTTCACAGCGCCGCATTCTCTTCTATCCCACCTCACGCCACCTCCATTTCCCGGGTCGCGGGTCGCCCTCCCATCTTCAACGTCCTGTGTCAGATCCACTCCGACCTACTCATTCCGCATTCTGCACCATCGGAACCAAGCGCCTTCCAAGCCCCAAGTAGCAACATGTCACTACGTTCCCTTCTGTGTGCATCTCGCTATGGACGTCGCTCCTTCACTACCAGCACTCGTCGTGTGCCTCCTCCTGCCACTCCATCCCCCGCCTTCCCAGACGAATTTCCACACGCTCAGATCGTCACAAAGACGTCCCTGGACCCAAATCCATGCAGGAACTCAAGCGTCTCTCGGCGCTGCAGAACACTGGAGCCATCAACTTCTTCGCTGATTATGCAGCCAGTCGAGGCAACTACCTGGTGGACGTGGACGGCAACCGCTTCCTGGACGTCTACGGCCAGATCGCGTCCCTCCCATTGGGTTACAACCACCCAAAAGTATTGGAATTTATGACAGATCCTCGGAATCTGAGTATGTTAGCCCAACGTCCGTGTCTGGGTGTATTCCCACCTGGGGATTGGGTCGACCGTATCGCTCAGACGCTGCTCAAAGTGGCGCCTGAGGGACTGGAAGACGTCAACACGCTGATGTGCGGCTCCTGCTCCAATGAAAACGCCTACAAGGCTGTGTTTATGTGGTTCCAGACCAAGCTCAGAGGAGGCAAACCGCCCTCGGAAGAGGAACTGGAGAGCTGCATGACGCACCAATTGCCAGGGACGCCCAATCTAAGCATTTTGAGCTTCCAAGGAGGGTTCCACGGACGTCTGATGGGCTGTTTGTCCACGACTCACTCCAAGGCTATCCACAAAGTGGATGTGCCAGCATTCGACTGGCCTGTGGCTCCATTCCCCAAGCTGCAGTACCCACTGGATGCTCATCAAGCTGCCAATGAAGCGGAGGAAAAACGATGCTTGGAGGAAGTTGAACGTTTGCTGAAGAACAGCGCTGTGGTGACGAACCCTAAGGACTCACGCATTGCTGGAATGGTTGTGGAACCAATCCAAGCTGAGGGAGGAGACAACCACGCGAATCCTGCGTTTTTCGGGCACTGCGAGACTTGGCAGCGAAATATAGTGTGGCGTTCATTGTGGACGAGGTCCAGACGGGAGGAGGTAGTACTGGCAAATTTTGGGCTCACGAGCATTGGGAACTGGAAAACCCGCCCGACCTTGTGACGTTCAGCAAGAAGCTGCAGACTGGTGGGTACTTTGCCAAGGGGAATTCCGTCTAAAGGAGGGCTACCGCATTTTCAACACGTGGATGGGAGACCCCACCAAGATGATCACGCCCAAGCTGTGATTGAAGCTGTGGAGAGCGACAGGTTGTTGGAAAACGTCAACATCACGGGTGACTACCTCAAGGCAGGACTACATGAAGCTGCTATCGCGTTTCCGACACTTCTGTCCAACGTGCGTGGGCAGGGAACATACTTGGCTGTGGATTTACCATCCGAAGCTGTGCGCAATGAATTTGTGAATCTGATGAAGTCGATGGGTGTCGCCTCAGGAGGCTGTGGAGTAAAATCGGTACGCTTCCGTCCGGCACTGGTGTTCCAGCCGAAGCACGCAGCGGAATACTTGGACAAGATGCACGAGGCCTGCGAGGTTCTCAGCAAGGCCCAGAGCTAAGTGGCCCAGGTTAGTATATGAATTCGCATCGTCGGTAAGGTGTTGAAGCTTAGAGCGAGTGTGCGTTGGCAGTGTCAATTTTACGGGAATATCAGTCTCTGCATAGAGATCTCGGTTTATTTGTGATCCTTTGTGTCGAGTGCCCCTGAAGCAGCCGTTGTTTAGCAATGCTGGACCGCCTTTTCAGGCAAGAGACGCAAACCTCACAAGTCCCATCAGCATTCGGGAAGCTCTATCGTTCGAAGGTGCCGTGTCGTAAGCGGAGTTAACGTTGTAGCAAGCATGAGTGTGAGCATCAAAGTGTCGGTTCGATGCCGCCCGTTCACGTGCGATGACAAGCTGGGTGTCGTGCTCACGCAGAATGGTGAGGAGGAAGGTGACGTAGAACTGATCAACTCGACGTATTCCACCACGAGGTTCCCATTTAGCTACGCATGGTGGAGCGCCTACGGCTACAAGCGGCATATCCAGGGCGACCCACTGCCAGCTGACAACATGACCCTTGTCGACCAGCAAATGGCGTACCAGAGCGTCGGGATGAAGATCAAGTCGGATCTGCTTGGGGGCAATGCCGTCGTGCTGTTCGCCTATGGTCTCTCTGGATCGGGCAAGACCTTCACTGTGTTTGGGGTGGGTCACCAATTCTTTGGTTGTGCATATTCGAAGCAAGTCTATGGAGCTGCTAATAACCAGATAACGAACAAACTCACTGATTTACTAGCCAGATGCTGTGGACATTCCCGAGGCATGGTTCAGACACGAAGAACCTCATCCACTGGTAGGAAATCGAGGGTATTGGCTGAATGACTTCGCAGTGCAAAGTTTGCTCACACCTAAGCATTAATTTTGTCGCTTGGTTATCTATCAGTGGGGAATTTTCCGCGGCTAGCGTACGAGTTGTTCAAGGAGAAGCAAGACGGCTGGAAAATCTCGATGAAGTATTTCCAGAATGTCGTGGACACTGTGCGTGACCTCATGTCACCCGTAGCTCAGGAGCAGCAGTACAAGTCAGGGATGCGTAAGGACGCAGACGGATTCACGGACATCGAGTGGTGTCAATCGGTCGTGCTAAAGGACTGGAACGACTTGCGCAGGACGTTCATGATTGCCAACGCCAAAAGGCTATCGCGCCGACACAGTTTAATCACCAGTCCACACGCGGTCACTGTATCATGACACTTGAAGTGGAGAAGCCTGACCCCGAACGCGAGGGTATGAAACAGAGAGGTCGCGTTTACGTGTGCGATCTAGCGGGTACGGAACCTGCAGGTGACATCATGTACGCCGAGTATAAGAAAGTCGTGTTCGAAAATGGCGAAATCGAGCACAAGTTCCTGGGACCTCACCCGGACGCTTCCAAGTCAAAAGAGTTGCAAGACCAAGGCAAGAAAATCAATTTGTCACTAACCGAAATGGCTCAGTTCTTCATGAAAATGGCCGAGGCCGTCAAGGCCAACAAGCTCAAGCCGGGCATGTCGATTCCTGGATGCAACTCGTACTTCTTGTGCAAGTACCTCAAGGATACGATGCTGCAGGCGCGGACATATCTCTTTTGTGCCATCCGACCAGAGGTCAAATTTCACGGCTACACCTTCTCAACGCTAGGCTTCGCCAAGAACGCCTCTGTCATTAAGCTTCAGCCTAAAAAGGCGTCGACTGCCGCTAGTCCAGCAGAGAGGAAACTCATGGCTGAACTGGAGCAGATGAAGGCCTTGGTGAACCAGCTAAAGGATGAAAACGAGCGTATCGCGAAGATCCGCAACGATTCGGGCGTCACGGAGGCTGCCGCTACAGCTGGTGCTGAAACAGTGAGTGACGCGGCGAGTGCACAGGTCACGCAATTAAGCAAAATGCTCAACCAGAAACAGAAAGAGTTGGAAAATGTGCTGAATGGAGGAAGTGGAGGAGCGAGTGGTGGCATGAGTGTGCAGGACGAGATGATGCAACGGCAGCGTGAAGAATACGGCAAGCGCGGCATCCACTTGTACCATTTCGAGGCAGACACCACGTCGCCGTACCTCATCAACCTGGACGTGGATGCCTATCGATCGAAGCGATTTATGTTCCTGTTGGATAAGCCTCACCTGACAGTGGGTCCACAAGGAAATATTCAACCTATATCTCTCAGCATTGTAAATGGCCATTGCTCGTTTGAAAACGATGGCAGTGAGATATCCCTCCTTGCCGGCGCTGGTGATGTCATGCGCAACGGTAAAAAGCTTGAGAAGAATGAACGTGCCCAACTTGCTCCGTTCGATCGTGTCGTGCTTGGTAACGAGCTCATGCTCTTCGTATACCCGGGTCGTGAGCCTGATGGCGAGCCACCCACAGCCGACTCTGCGGCTGCCGAGTACAAGGAGGCTCTGCAGACAGTGGACAGCGCCGCGATGAATGAACTGCAGGAGCAGATGAAGAAGTTTGAGGAGGAGAAGGCTCGATGGGAGAAAGAGCGACAAGAGCGAGAGAGCAGTGGCCGCTGCAGCTGCTGCCGCCACGGCCGCAGCAAATGCTGATAGTGTGGCCGATAAAGCTGCGGCTGAGGCGGCGGCGGCAGCAGCGGCTGCTGCAGCAGCACAAGCAGAGGAGGAGGCGCGACTAGCTGCTGAAAAGCAGCGCGAACTTCTAGCGCGCCAAGTGAACGATCAAGAACTCCGGGAAGTCCTACCAAAGATCGCGGAGCTCACACAGATTGTCAAGTTCCTAAATCGTGACGTGTTGAGCTTTGAGACAGCGTTGCAAAGTTCGTCGATGGAGGACAAGGAAGGTAATGGCATGGGTGGAATCCCAAAGGTGAAGGTCAAAGTGTACAACAAGGCTACGGATGAAACAATCTTCCTTGATGTATTCGAGTTTGTGAAGGCGCATGCACTGCTGAAAGACGAAGTGGCCTTCCTCCGAAATGCACTCATGAACAATCGTGAGTATGAGTCTCCAGCGGGCCACGACCCTATCACACTGCTCTTTGACAACGCCTTCCACATTGGCAGTGCCACCACTTTTCTGGAATACTTGCTCTACAACCTGGAGACGGAGCCAGACGAGTCTCAGCTCAGCATAAAGCTAGCTGTGCCGCCTTTCAATAGTATCGGAAAACTTCAGGTGATATGGGTTCCGCTGTCATCCCCCGATCCAGAGAAACATAATGAGGACGATCTGATGGATGTCGAGAGTCCGAGCGACCTTCTTGGCAAGCCTTGGACATTCAAGCTTCGCATCGTTGGTGCCACTGGACTTCCGATCATTACCGACTTAGCTTATTGTCAATACGAGTTCCTCGGCGAGCTCTTCACAACCGAAAGCGTGGAGCAGAATACTCGGAGTCCTGTCTTCAATTATGAATTTATACACCATGTCGACTGCGTCACGGAGCAGTTCATCGAGTATCTCCAGAGCGCACGCCTCGAGTTTCAAGTATTCGTGAACCCGTACATTCTAGATCCGCCCAAGGACAAGATTTCAACATCGAACCCTGCAATCGCCGCGCAACTTGGAGAAGGACACGCAGGTTTGTTGAAAAAGCTATTAGAGTATTTTGCCATGCTCCCGCTGACGGATACATTGACATTTGCTAACATATACAGCCAAACCAACATACGATGAACTGCAAGAGAAGTGCTTGCAACTGGAGAAGAGTCTTGCAAGCGCCACAGAAGAATTGGCTTTCCTAAAGAGCAATACCGAAGTGCGGTCGGGAGGTATGAAAAAATATTGCTTAGCGTATCGTTTTATCCGAGTCATGGTCGCCGCTAACGCTTTTAAAATTATGTGTAGCGATCCACCCGCACGTTTACCTGTTTTAATAGGCGTCGAAGATGCCCCGAAAGCCCAACGCACTCAGGGCCATGCACCCCAAGAAAGAAGATCGAGTCAGCCAGGAAGAGCGACTCGCAGCTAAACAGCCCGGCGAAAGAGGCGAGGGATCACCCTATTACACCAGTAGCTCAATGATGACTCTAGCGATTTCAATCAGTAGTTGTGGGGATGGATTCAATGAGTGTTGACGTTACTAAGTCGAGAAAGCGTTTCGCTTATTCAGGAGAGCACGTTGCGTGCAGGGTTCGGATGCATGCGATCGATTTAGCTGTAGCTGGTCGTCCATTTTCATTATCGATCTGCTCGTATTTTGAGAGCACTACGCAACTGTTTTCAGCGGCGTTTGACCTTGCACTACGACAGAAGCATCGAATAGGAATGGAAGAAGACCACAAGGCTGCTGTTCTGAACGCTGGGCTCAATGGTTCCACGAGGTCCAAGTCTTTGACTCGAGTGCATCTGAACGAAGTCCAAGTCGAGGTGAGAATGGTATCAGTCGTGCTAATTACTGCCATGTCCTTGTGCTTACTTGGTCCTCTTTATTCAGGTTGGTGTTGACCCTCCGGCTCGGAGACAAACAGTGAGCACTCCGTCGGCGACATCTGCTACCTCTTCAGTGAAGGCGTCTATAAGCACAGGCGCACCATTGAAAGTGCTGATTGCGTCCTGGAACGTGGGCAACACGATGCCACCCAAGTACTCCAAACTGCTGGACGAGTGGATCCCAGAGGGTGGTGGCGATTTTGATGTGATTGCCATTGGACTGCAGGAGAGCACATACAAGAGTAAAGAAAGGATTCGGAGAATCTGGTGAAGACAGATAGCCACACTTCGAGCTCCCGTAAGGTGGGCGACGATGATGTTGACCCGACAGGAAGTGAAATTGATTTCGTTTACATCGATGAAGGAGGTGACGACGAAGATGAGGACGACGAAGAGGAAGACAAGAGTGAATTAAGGACGGATGATTCGGAAGATAAGGTGTCCTCGAGGACCACCAGTCAGAAAAACCTGTCAAGTACGGACGAGAGCAGCAACGCCAGCAACGAGGCGATAAAAACTGGTCGTGGTGTCGCTCCTCTAAGCAGTTTGGCCTCGGAGCCAGGTGAAATTGGCACCAATAAGTCTTCGGATGTGATTGTGAAGAGATCGCGCACCAAGAAATCAATGCGGAAGGTGACTAGAATGGTTCGCCAGCTTAGTAGTAACCTGCGCGACACAATGGGCGACGGACTGGACTATCCGTTCAATCGGCAGATCTACATGCACCTGGGCGAGAGCTACGCATTGGTCGGGAAGGTAGATCTTATGGAGATGCGGCTATTTGTCTACGTTCACGAACGCAACAACGTTACCGATGTGGAAAAGCTCGCCATCCCAACGGGACTTGGAAGCGTCATTGGCAATAAGGTATGCAAGCGTAGTCAACTATTTTCTCGATGGCATGTGGTATGGCTGACTGAAGCAATGTGTGCATCATGAATTAGGGTGGTCTGCTTTTCAAGTGTGTCATCGAAAACACGTCGCTGTGCTTTGCTAGCTGCCACCTAGCCGCTCATCAAGACCAAAAGTTCCTTGACAAGCGGAACAGTGATGTGCGTGGAGCCCTTGCTTCACTAGTATCTGAAGCTGTCTTGCCTTGAATCACTCACGTACCTCTCTCATTTAATTGTTGTGCAAGTAGTGCGCTACCATCCTCGGCACGCATTTCGGTCAAAAGAACGTAACAATCGATCACCAGTTCGACCACTGCTTCTGGTTTGGTGATCTGAACTACCGCGTAGACCTGAGCTACACAGCACCGCGCAAGCGCAATCATGAAAAGCATTGTGCCGAAGTCATGACTCTAGTACGTGCCAAGAAGTGGACAGAGTTGAATCAGAATGATCAACTTAAACACCAGATTGACGGAAAGAAAGCACTGACCGGATGGGAGCTACCACCAGCACTGTTTCCGCCCACGTTCAAGCGAGTCCGGCACAGTCTCGAAGAATATTTGGTGAGTCTTTTGCCTCTACATGGGTTTCTCTTAATCTCTCATCTTTGCTTTTGCGTGTATAGCTGGAGCGTGTGCCGTCCTACTGTGATCGCGTGCTGTACAAGTCTCTCCCTGGGCTTCGTGACAATTTGAAGTTGCAATGCTTTTCATGCATTGAATCGATCGCTACTAGTGATCACAAACCCGTTGCTGCTACATTCCAGGTGGTCCGAACTCCCCCATTGGTGTCTGCTCGGTGGACAAGACCACACTTGTCGAAATTACGGAGCTCGCAGGCAGCAAACTCTTGGGGCTCGACTTGGCAGGATCTAGCGACCCGTATGTCAAATTTTACTCGGTTCCCAGTCATGCGGTGCAGGTTGACACCTCAGGAAGTCACCCTACAACGTCTATGATCCCCAAGACGTGTTCACCTAAGTAAGCTCTTCATACTCTTTCGGGAAAATACTTGATTCCACCCAGAGAGGTTAACTCTCATTTGAATGTGCCTTACAGGTGGCGCGATGATCAAGTACCTAAGCTTCACATACTTTATGATCATGAGCGGGATGTGAAACGTGTTCACTTGACTTTGGTAATCATGGACTACGACGCCACATCGAAGGACGACTTGATGGGTAAGTTAACAGAGCTTTGCTCGTTGGTATGTGCGAGCTGTGTACTCATGCTGCTTTGTACGTGTACATATTCATCTTGTGCTCGTTGTAGGTGTCTCGTCACTGTCCTTAGAGAAATATTGCCTTGATCGGCCTCGCTTCCTGCCGTTTGAGGTACCCGTCGTCCTCCACGGGAAAGCTGCTGGCACTGTCACGGGTAAGATCCGCGTCACGCTGCCGCACCAGACTGCGCTGTGTGAACAGGATGCAGGACAGAACTTGATTCGGGTAGCTGGGTGCCACTGCACTCTGTCCTAAGGAGATACGAAACGATAAACAACGACACATGTAAACGGAGAACAAATAAACGAACTTCTGTTGCAATACGCCTACAGCACGCAGCAAGGGGCGAGACTTTCATGTGTGCAACTGACTCCTTGGTACGCGTCCTTCTTATTCCTCTTAGCTGCTCAATTCCATAGTGATTTATTGACTTCAACCCTGACAGAAACTTTAGATCAGAGCGCCTCTCTTGCTTTCAGCAAGTCATGCTCCTCGAAGATTTCCTCTAGTCGCATCCGCGCTTGACCTAGAATGAACACAGCGCCGACCAAGCGACTTCCACGTGCAACGATGCCGCGATAGAATCGTGGCAATCCGCCTTCACGGTGCATCCGCTTAGCCGTGGTGAGAATGCCAGGGCCAGGACCCGACGGCAGCTTCATCGCCTCACCTTGCATCACAGTCTTGATCGTGTCCACAGGCTGCGTAATCGGCACAACAAATAAACCGGCAGCCAAACAACCTACTACCGAGGCCGAGGCTTTCTGTGACGTGGTGGCAGTCTCGAACTCCCCGAAGGTCTGCGGCCTCAAGCGATGCACCTCGCGCGTGAACAATGGCCCCAACGCCAAATACCCAGCACACCACACGGCGTCACGTACAGCCGTGGCTGGGTAACCGCGCAGGAGTCTCGTCACTCCATGGGTCTGCACCACCTCCTTCACTGTAGCTCCAAGACTCTTCCCAATGTTCTGCTGCAGGGTCATGACCAGTTCGGCAGGACCGGTGATGGCCGCTGCTGTAGCTCCTGAGAGTGTACTGCACAGCACTTTAACTTGATCCGACGGTGCCGAGTCCGTTCCACTCACAACACGAAGCAGTCGTCCGTTGATAGCGAAGCGGATAGCACTCACAGGGGCGATCGAAGTTAACGACACCCCAAGACCTCGATAGAGTGCAGTGACCGATCGGGGAATGGGGCGACCTTGTTGCACTGCGTTCTTGACTGCCACCCACGGCTGCTGGATCGTCATTTCGATCATACCGGCTAACGACCCCACCGCCCCATTCTGGAGAGCAGTTAGACGTTGAGCTCTCTCCGTCATCTTCGAGGTCAAAAGGCCAAGTGAAGATACCTCTCATCGGATAGTCCCTTACGCCTTCTGGTGCATGTAGCGAATCACTGCGCCGAAATCAACATCGTCAGCAATTTCTAGTCTTTTCAACAAATCACACTCAATTTTCGACTACTGAAGGCATGTCGAACCTGAACACTTTACTTCTCAAGGGAGGTGATAGCCACTTTGCTGCTAGTCTGAGTGTAAGAAACCTAGTGCGGTCTAAAATTTGAGCAATTCGTGCTTCGAAGACCTCCTCGAGCCAGATTCGAGACTGGCCCAGGATGAAAACGGCACCGATGAGACGACATCCTCGAGGCACAATTCCCCGATAGAAGCGAACTAATCCTCCTTCACGGTAGATACGGCCAGCAGTAGCAAGAGTGCTGGGTGCACGACCTGAAGGCAGCGTCATGGCCTCCCTGCATGACAGTCTTGATGGTGTCCACCGGCTGAGTAGCGACTACAGTGACCAAGCCAGCGGCCAAACAGCCAACAACTGAGGCCGAAGCCTTTGCGACGTCGTCGCAGTGTCCACATGTCCAAAAGTGGCGGGGCTCAAGTCGTGCATCTTCTGCGTGAACACTGGGCCGAGAGCCAGGTAGCCCGCACACCACACGGCATCACGCACAGCCGTAGCCGTGAACCCTCTCAGCAGTCGCGCAGCTCCGTGCTGCTGAGCCACCTCCTAACCGTCGCCCCGAAACTCTTGCCGTTGTTCTGCTGCAGCGTCATGACGAGCTCGGCTGATGCACTCAGAGGCGCAGACGCGACTCCCGACAGCGTGCCGCACAGCACCCTGACCTGATCTGAAGGTTTCTGTCCTGGGGAAGTCAAACCACGCAATAGGCGGCCGTTGGCAGCAAATTGGATGGCGCTAACAGGCACGATGGAGGCCAAGGACACCCCCACACCACGATAGAGCGCCGCCACGTTCCAGTGGATGGGGCGACCCTGCTGCACTGCGTTCTTCATGGCGACTGTCGGTTGTTGTAGCATCACTTCAATCATGCCAGCGATGGAGCCGACTGCACCATTCTGAAGCCCTGAGAGGCGCTCTGCTCGCTCAGACATGGCTCAAGGTGAAGTATTGGTGGTACTTGGCGCTGCGCTCGTCGAAAACTGATGGCGACTGGCAGGATGCAGATCACCGATAGATTATCTGATTGGCTAAGATAGAGTATGTATAACAAGGACTTCTGAAGGTGCCTTCAACTGATGTACGTCTCATGCAACTGCAGTTGCGTGTCAATCGTGGGGTCCTCATCAGCCAGCAGAGGTCTAAGAAAAGAAAGTGATAACTCCTCGAGCGAATTTGGATATCGTATTTTCAGAGGATCGCTGTGGCGGCTACGTTCATTTTCCATGAAATTCATCTTAACACACCACGTTATAAAATAGTAATATATTGTCCATATCCGCAATTCATAAAAATATTTTGGCTATGTTTCTACTCTTTTTTCGCCAAAAGACCAACATCGTGTAATTAATCTCTTTTTTACTGGATGTTTTAGAAAATAATATGGTCCCAAACACAATAAGTGTACGTAAGAGCAATTAAGTATTATATCGAAACACCGAAAATTGGTGAAAATCATACCTTCTCGGCCTTTGGCTAAGATCAAGTGTAGTATCTGTTCTAATCAGTGTGAAAACTGGTTTTTGGCATTTTTGTCAAACTTTTCACTCTCATTTTTGGAACTCTTGGCGGACGCTAGCTTGCTAGTGTCTTCCGGAGACGGTCTCCGAGGGCTTTCACCTGTCCTCGCGAGGCCAACTGCTTCTTTTCTATCCATCGACCTCTTCATTGACCTTGTCCCTTATTGTCTACTTGAACATTCTGGTTTTAAACCAATACGAGCGCACTATGCGTTTCTTTTGGCCAATCAGAGAGCGAGCACTGTCGACTGCTCGATGGCCAGTCATTCGAGTCTAGCCAGTGACATGTCGTTTTACGACGCAACTACTGGTGAGGATGACTTTTGCCCAATTATGAGGTCTGGCGAGGAAATTCAACCAATCGATGGACCTCAATGGTCCGACCTTCCGTCTTGGCTTATGATTGGTCAGGATTCGAACACCCTCGTTTTCGAGACCATCCTGGTTTCAAAAATGAGGGTTTCGATCTCTTTGGCGGTGCCATTACTGGCACCGGCGGCTCTTCAGCCGCAGCAACTTCGGGCACGTGTTGTTCACACGCAGCGCCCATTGCACCACAGAATTTGAGGGTGAGGAGCTCTCTGGCGGTTTGCCAGAGGTGCGCCGTCGTCCTCGACCTCGCGTCGTTTCGAGGCCGAGGACGGCGATCCAGAGCCTGCGGACCCACCCCCAGTCCGGATTCGGACTGGGGTTCGGGCCCATTCAACTTTCCGCCTCTGGCGTTCTGTGCGCACAGACACCACGCCAGAACGCAGAGGCCTCAAGCTTCGCCGGGTGTCGCCAGTCTTGGTGACACCGACGAGTCTTCCCCGACCCCCAGGCGTGCCGTTTGGTTTCCCATGATCTCTACCTCGCGTACCTGTCCTTCAGTGTGGCTCCAGCACCACGATGAGCAGCAGCGAGAATGCAGGCACCAGCCGCGACCTCAGAACGCGCGTGGACCCCGACTGATGGTGACGCTGCCACATGCAGCACGCAGGACCCACACACGATGGGGCCCACCACGCCAACAGGGCGACGATGTTGCCGAGCCCACGGTACCGCTGCCGGTAACGCCGGCGACAACTGCTGCCGCGATGACCCCAGCGGAGCCGACCGAGCCCTGACACTGCGGTTCGACGGCGCATGCAGGCGCAACCCAGGACCCGGCGGTGCAGGAGCAGCGCTATTCGATCCGAGTGGCGCCGTGGTGTGGACATGCTCGCACTACCTCCCGAGCAGCAAGGAAACCAACAATACCGCAGAATATACGGCCCTGCTGCTCGGGGTGCAGAGCGCGCTACACCACGGCGCCACTCGACTGCTGATCGAAGGTGACAGCAACCTGGTGCTCGCGCAGGTACAAGGTACCTTCGGGTGCACGAACGCCAGGTTGCGTCAGCTCAGGAATCGCGTGCGCTACGAACTGCGTGCGCTCGGCCACTACAAGCTCAAGCACATCGACCGCAAGGCCAACGCGCACGCAGATCGGCTGGCAAACCGGGCGCTAGACCAACGACGGATCAACGCTGAGTGCAGCCCCCACGCACGGTCGATGATGGCCTGCCTCAGCCGACAGCAGCCACGACAGCCGGCCAACAACAGCACCAGCGCCCCGGTTCACAGCGGGGACCGCAGCGCCAGAGATGGCGAAAGCAAGGAGAACAACGAGGCTGACATCGAAGCCGAGATTGCGGCGCGTGATGGTGGCGAGGTGTTCCCAACCCTGCCAATCGGCCCGAACTCCGCCCCCCGCGCGGCAACCTCGGCTTCGTATTCGCCAGCTGACCGACGAGGAACACGACACCGCGGCAGCCGCTCTCCAGACTTTCGCTGAGGCCATGTCCAGCCGCATCGCCGACGCAGACAGCTGGATGACGGGGAGGGCTACATCAGTGCCATCCCCAACCGCATTCGGGAGCTGCTGCAGCCATTTGCAGTGGCACACCGCGGTCCACCGAAGTCATCCAGCTCCCGATCGACGAAGCCCGGCGTCGACCACCTCGAGTGACTCGTGATCAACGCGAGCACAGACTTGATGAGGCCATCGACGCCATGGAGGCGACCCAGAGCGAGACGCCGGGCAATCAGAAGGCAGTACGCAAGGCACGACGCCGCGTCGGTCGGGTGCGAGCATCCGCGGCGAGGCAACAGCTTCGACAGGCCTTCGCCAGAGATGAGAGCAAGTGCGTGGAGGGTATCTCAAGAGCGCGTCAGCGGACACGGCAGTCGAAGAACACCCGGAGGCATGCCCCATCGACGGAGAGGAGCTCCACCGCCACTTCACCGGCACCAATACACCACGGACGACCTTTTGATTACGGCGCAGCGAGTGGCAGGAGTTCCGGGCGACGCTGAGCAACTTCCAGTCGGCGACCGAGACAGCCGACGCGTTTGAGGAAGGGCTGACGCTGGACGAAGTGGAAGGCCAGCTCACGCGTGCGGCCAAGTCCTCCAGCCCCGGTCACGACGGCATCGGGTACGACGTGTACCGCCGCTTCGCTACACAGCTGCTGCCACTCCCCCACGCCACATTCCAGTTCTGCTGGCTACATCGGCGCGTGCCAGCCCTGGAAGGTGGGCATCGTGCGCCTCATTCACAAGAAGGGCGACCCGATGCAGCCAGCGAACTGGAGGCCGATATGCCTGCAGCCTGCCATCTACAAACTCTACAGCGGGCTGCTGGCACGTCGGCTGTCGAAGTGGCTGGAGACCAACGAGCGGCTACCGATGGCACAGAAGGGCTTCCGAGCACGGGTGCCACGAGCACAACTTCATGGCCACCACACTACTGGACCAGACACGCTGGAAGCACCGCAGGCTCTACCAAGTATGGTACGACCTGCGGCCTTTTGTCACTGCCACAGCCACTGATGTGGCATGTGCCCGCCGCCTGGCGTCGAGCGCGGTTTCATCGCGCGGTGCCAGGACATCTACAGCGGCTCGTCCTTTGTGGTGGCCAACGCAGCTGACGGTGCGACGGAACCAGTGCGGCAAGAGGTGGGTGTGTATCAAGGCTGTCCACTAAGCCTCCTGTTCATCGCTGCACTGGTGCCGCTTGTACGCCGGCTGGAACAACTCGACGACGTCGGTGCCGCTGGCTGAGGGCATCCGACCGTGCACCACCGCCTACGGAGATGACCTCAAGGTATTCAGCGACAGCGCCGCCGGCATCAAGCGGTGCCACGGTGTTGTCGCTCGCTTCCTGAAGTGAACCGGGTAGCGTGCAAGCCCCACCAATGTGTGCAAGCCTTGCAGTTAGAGCTCGCAGCAACCCGGCCCGCGACGACGACGTGCGACCTCAAACACAAACCAACACAACCCTCAAACACAAACGCAAATACACTGTGACAGGAAGGCCAGGGCTCCCTTCGAGGCATGGACACATCCCTGCGTCCCTGTCATGAATCAGCCATGTAGACGTAACATGCCTCTCGTTGACCTTATAGTATGCTGACCTTACACTATGTTGACCTTACACTATGCTGACCTTACACTATGCTGACCTTACACTATGCTGCCTATTGGTGTTGTCGTGTTCACACCCCAGGACAAATGCAGACGGCACTGAAATGAGTAGACTGCCGGCATCCAGACGCAGCGAATCGCGAGCAAAACGTGAGCAACGGAACGAGTAGAGTCGCACAGCACGTGAAGCATAAAGCGCTGGTCTGTGAGCAACGGGCGACGAGCAAGAACAACAAGCGCGGGACCGGGATTGAACCAGTGACCCTTCGAGCTGCAATCGAACGCTCTACCACTGAGCTACCCGCGCGTCGAACCCTTTCGCTACCGCACAATTTCTCAAAACACCTTTCACGCACCCTACAAACCCACAACACCTACACACACTACGGCGAGACGCTGTAATGGTTTGCCGGGTAATTGCAACTATATCTCTGCACCCGACGGCACATGCATGCCTCGTCAGACCATCACACTCATCCACACAACGCTCAAACACAAACCAACACAACCCTCAAACACAAACGCAAATACACTGTGACAGGAAGGCCAGGGCTCCCCTTCGAGGCATGGACACATCCCTGCCGTCCCCGTCATGAATCAGCCATGTAGACGTAACATGCCTCTCGTTGACCTTATAGTATGCTGACCTTACACTATGTTGACCTTACACTATGCTGACCTTACACTATGCTGACCTTACACTATGCTGCCTATTGGTGTTGTCGTGTTCACACCCCAGGACAAATGCAGACGGCACTGAAATGAGTAGACTGCCGGCATCCAGACGCAGCGAATCGCGAGCAAAACGTGAGCAACGGAACGAGTAGAGTCGCACAGCACGTGAAGCATAAAGCGCTGGTCTGTGAGCAACGGGCGACGAGCAAGAACAACAAGCGCGGGACCGGGATTGAACCAGTGACCCTTCGAGCTGCAATCGAACGCTCTACCACTGAGCTACCCGCGCGTCGAACCCTTTTCGCTACCGCACAATTTCTCAAAACACCTTTCACGCACCCTACAAACCCACAACACCTACACACACTACGGCGAGACGCTGTAATGGTTTGCCGGGTAATTGCAACTATATCTCTGCACCCGACGGCACATGCATGCCTCGTCAGACCATCACACTCATCCACACAACGCTCAAACACAAACCAACACAACCCTCAAACACAAACGCAAATACACTGTGACAGGAAGGCCAGGGCTCCCTTCGAGGCATGGACACATCCCTGCCGTCCCTGTCATGAATCAGCCATGTAGACGTAACATGCCTCTCGTTGACCTTATAGTATGCTGACCTACACTATGTTGACCTTACACTATGCTGACCTTACACTATGCTGACCTTACACTATGCTGCCTATTGGTGTTGTCGTGTTCACACCCCAGGACAAATGCAGACGGCACTGAAATGAGTAGACTGCCGGCATCCAGACGCAGCGAATCGCGAGCAAAACGTGAGCAACGGAACGAGTAGAGTCGCACAGCACGTGAAGCATAAAGCGCTGGTTGAGAGCAACGGGCGACGAGCAAGAACAACAAGCGCGGGACCGGATTGAACCAGTGACCCTTCGAGCTGCAATCGAACGCTCTACCACTGAGCTACCCGCGCGTCGAACCCTTTTCGCTACCGCACATTTCTCAAAACACCTTTCACGCACCCTACAAACCCACAACACCTACACACACTACGGCGAGACGCTGTAATGGTTTGCCGGGTAATTGCAACTATATCTCTGCACCCGACGGCACATGCATGCCTCGTCAGACCATCACACTCATCCACACAACGCTCAAACACAAACCAACACAACCCTCAAACACAAACGCAAATACACTGTGACAGGAAGGCCAGGGCTCCCCTTCGAGGCATGGACACATCCCTGCCGTCCCCGTCATGAATCAGCCATGTAGACGTAACATGCCTCTCGTTGACCTTATAGTATGCTGACCTTACACTATGTTGACCTTACACTATGCTGACCTTACACTATGCTGACCTTACACTATGCTGCCTATTGGTGTTGTCGTGTTCACACCCCAGGACAAATGCAGACGGCACTGAAATGAGTAGACTGCCGGCATCCAGACGCAGCGAATCGCGAGCAAAACGTGAGCAACGGAACGAGTAGAGTCGCACAGCACGTGAAGCATAAAGCGCTGGTCTGTGAGCAACGGGCGACGAGCAAGAACAACAAGCGCGGGACCGGATTGAACCAGTGACCCTTCGAGCTGCAATCGAACGCTCTACCACTGAGCTACCCGCGCGTCGAACCTTTTCGCTACCGCACAATTTCTCAAAACACCTTTCACGCACCCTACAAACCCACAACACCTACACACACTACGGCGAGACGCTGTAATGGTTTGCCGGGTAATTGCAACTATATCTCTGCACCCGACGGCACATGCATGCCTCGTCAGACCATCACACTCATCCACACAACGCTCAAACACAAACCAACACAACCCTCAAACACAAACGCAAATACACTGTGACAGGAAGGCCAGGGCTCCCCTTCGAGGCATGGACACATCCCTGCCGTCCCTGTCATGAATCAGCCATGTAGATGTAACATGCCTCTCGTTGACCTTATAGTATGCTGACCTTACACTATGTTGACCTTACACTATGCTGACCTTACACTATGCTGACCTTACACTATGCTGCCTATTGGTGTTGTCGTGTTCACACCCCAGGACAAATGCAGACGGCACTGAAATGAGTAGACTGCCGGCATCCAGACGCAGCGAATCGCGAGCAAAACGTGAGCAACGGAACGAGTAGAGTCGCACAGCACGTGAAGCATAAAGCGCTGGTCTGTGAGCAACGGGCGACGAGCAAGAACAACAAGCGCGGGACCGGGATTGAACCAGTGACCCTTCGAGCTGCAATCGAACGCTCTACCACTGAGCTACCCGCGCGTCGAACCTCGCTACCGCACAATTTCTCAAAACACCTTTCACGCACCCTACAAACCCACAACACCTACACACACTACGGCGAGACGCTGTAATGGTTTGCCGGGTAATTGCAACTATATCTTCTGCACCCGACGGCACATGCATGCCTCGTCGAGACCATCACACTCATCCACACAACGCTCAAACACAAACCAACACAACCCTCAAACACAAACGCAAATACACTGTGACAGGAAGGCCAGGGCTCCCCTTCGAGGCATGGACACATCCCTGCCGTCCCTGTCATGAATCAGCCATGTAGACGTAACATGCCTCTCGTTGACCTTATAGTATGCTGACCTTACACTATGTTGACCTTACACTATGCTGACCTTACACTATGCTGACCTTTACACTATGCTGCCTATTGGTGTTGTCGTGTTCACACCCCAGACAAATGCAGACGGCACTGAAATGAGTAGACTGCCGGCATCCAGACGCAGCGAATCGCGAGCAAAACGTGAGCAACGGAACGAGTAGAGTCGCACAGCACGTGAAGCATAAAGCGCTGGTCTGTGAGCAACGGGCGACGAGCAAGAACAACAAGCGCGGGACCGGGATTGAACCAGTGACCCTTCGAGCTGCAATCGAACGCTCTACCACTGAGCTACCCGCGCGTCGAACCCTTTCGCTACCGCACAATTTCTCAAAACACCTTTCACGCACCCTACAAACCCACAACACCTACACACACTACGGCGAGACGCTGTAATGGTTTGCCGGGTAATTGCAACTATATCTCTGCACCCGACGGCACATGCATGCCTCGTCAGACCATCACACTCATCCACACAACGCTCAAACACAAACCAACACAACCCTCAAACACAAACGCAAATACACTGTGACAGGAAGGCCAGGGCTCCCCTTCGAGGCATGGACACATCCCTGCCGTCCCCGTCATGAATCAGCCATGTAGACGTAACATGCCTCTCGTTGACCTTATAGTATGCTGACCTTACACTATGTTGACCTTACACTATGCTGACCTTACACTATGCTGACCTTACACTATGCTGCCTATTGGTGTTGTCGTGTTCACACCCCAGGACAAATGCAGACGGCACTGAAATGAGTAGACTGCCGGCATCCAGACGCAGCGAATCGCGAGCAAAACGTGAGCAACGGAACGAGTAGAGTCGCACAGCACGTGAAGCATAAAGCGCTGGTCTGTGAGCAACGGGCGACGAGCAAGAACAACAAGCGCGGGACCGGGATTGAACCAGTGACCCTTCGAGCTGCAATCGAACGCTCTACCACTGAGCTACCCGCGCGTCGAACCCTTTTCGCTACCGCACAATTTCTCAAAACACCTTTCACGCACCCTACAAACCCACAACACCTACACACACTACGGCGAGACGCTGTAATGGTTTGCCGGGTAATTGCAACTATATCTCTGCACCCGACGGCACATGCATGCCTCGTCAGACCATCACACTCATCCACACAACGCTCAAACACAAACCAACACAACCCTCAAACACAAACGCAAATACACTGTGACAGGAAGGCCAGGGCTCCCCTTCGAGGCATGGACACATCCCTGCCGTCCCCGTCATGAATCAGCCATGTAGACGTAACATGCCTCTCGTTGACCTTATAGTATGCTGACCTTACACTATGTTGACCTTACACTATGCTGACCTTACACTATGCTGACCTTACACTATGCTGCCTATTGGTGTTGTCGTGTTCACACCCCAGGACAAATGCAGACGGCACTGAAATGAGTAGACTGCCGGCATCCAGACGCAGCGAATCGCGAGCAAAACGTGAGCAACGGAACGAGTAGAGTCGCACAGCACGTGAAGCATAAAGCGCTGGTCTGTGAGCAACGGGCGACGAGCAAGAACAACAAGCGCGGGACCGGGATTGAACCAGTGACCCTTCGAGCTGCAATCGAACGCTCTACCACTGAGCTACCCGCGCGTCGAACCCTTTCGCTACCGCACAATTTCTCAAAACACCTTTCACGCACCCTACAAACCCACAACACCTACACACACTACGGCGAGACGCTGTAATGGTTTGCCGGGTAATTGCAACTATATCTCTGCACCCGACGGCACATGCATGCCTCGTCAGACCATCACACTCATCCACACAACGCTCAAACACAAACCAACACAACCCTCAAACACAAACGCAAATACACTGTGACAGGAAGGCCAGGGCTCCCCTTCGAGGCATGGACACATCCCTGCCGTCCCCGTCATGAATCAGCCATGTAGACGTAACATGCCTCTCGTTGACCTTATAGTATGCTGACCTTACACTATGTTGACCTTACACTATGCTGACCTTACACTATGCTGACCTTACACTATGCTGCCTATTGGTGTTGTCGTGTTCACACCCCAGGACAAATGCAGACGGCACTGAAATGAGTAGACTGCCGGCATCCAGACGCAGCGAATCGCGAGCAAAACGTGAGCAACGGAACGAGTAGAGTCGCACAGCACGTGAAGCATAAAGCGCTGGTCTGTGAGCAACGGGCGACGAGCAAGAACAACAAGCGCGGGACCGGGATTGAACCAGTGACCCTTCGAGCTGCAATCGAACGCTCTACCACTGAGCTACCCGCGCGTCGAACCCTTTCGCTACCGCACAATTTCTCAAAACACCTTTCACGCACCCTACAAACCCACAACACCTACACACACTACGGCGAGACGCTGTAATGGTTTGCCGGGTAATTGCAACTATATCTCTGCACCCGACGGCACATGCATGCCTCGTCAGACCATCACACTCATCCACACAACGCTCAAACACAAACCAACACAACCCTCAAACACAAACGCAAATACACTGTGACAGGAAGGCCAGGGCTCCCCTTCGAGGCATGGACACATCCCTGCCGTCCCCGTCATGAATCAGCCATGTAGACGTAACATGCCTCTCGTTGACCTTATAGTATGCTGACCTTACACTATGTTGACCTTACACTATGCTGACCTTACACTATGCTGACCTTACACTATGCTGCCTATTGGTGTTGTCGTGTTCACACCCCAGGACAAATGCAGACGGCACTGAAATGAGTAGACTGCCGGCATCCAGACGCAGCGAATCGCGAGCAAAACGTGAGCAACGGAACGAGTAGAGTCGCACAGCACGTGAAGCATAAAGCGCTGGTCTGTGAGCAACGGGCGACGAGCAAGAACAACAAGCGCGGGACCGGGATTGAACCAGTGACCCTTCGAGCTGCAATCGAACGCTCTACCACTGAGCTACCCGCGCGTCGAACCCTTTTCGCTACCGCACAATTTCTCAAAACACCTTTCACGCACCCTACAAACCCACAACACCTACACACACTACGGCGAGACGCTGTAATGGTTTGCCGGGTAATTGCAACTATATCTCTGCACCCGACGGCACATGCATGCCTCGTCAGACCATCACACTCATCCACACAACGCTCAAACACAAACCAACACAACCCTCAAACACAAACGCAAATACACTGTGACAGGAAGGCCAGGGCTCCCCTTCGAGGCATGGACACATCCCTGCCGTCCCCGTCATGAATCAGCCATGTAGACGTAACATGCCTCTCGTTGACCTTATAGTATGCTGACCTTACACTATGTTGACCTTACACTATGCTGACCTTACACTATGCTGACCTTACACTATGCTGCCTATTGGTGTTGTCGTGTTCACACCCCAGGACAAATGCAGACGGCACTGAAATGAGTAGACTGCCGGCATCCAGACGCAGCGAATCGCGAGCAAAACGTGAGCAACGGAACGAGTAGAGTCGCACAGCACGTGAAGCATAAAGCGCTGGTCTGTGAGCAACGGGCGACGAGCAAGAACAACAAGCGCGGGACCGGGATTGAACCAGTGACCCTTCGAGCTGCAATCGAACGCTCTACCACTGAGCTACCCGCGCGTCGAACCCTTTTCGCTACCGCACAATTTCTCAAAACACCTTTCACGCACCCTACAAACCCACAACACCTACACACACTACGGCGAGACGCTGTAATGGTTTGCCGGGTAATTGCAACTATATCTCTGCACCCGACGGCACATGCATGCCTCGTCAGACCATCACACTCATCCACACAACGCTCAAACACAAACCAACACAACCCTCAAACACAAACGCAAATACACTGTGACAGGAAGGCCAGGGCTCCCCTTCGAGGCATGGACACATCCCTGCCGTCCCCGTCATGAATCAGCCATGTAGACGTAACATGCCTCTCGTTGACCTTATAGTATGCTGACCTTACACTATGTTGACCTTACACTATGCTGACCTTACACTATGCTGACCTTACACTATGCTGCCTATTGGTGTTGTCGTGTTCACACCCCAGGACAAATGCAGACGGCACTGAAATGAGTAGACTGCCGGCATCCAGACGCAGCGAATCGCGAGCAAAACGTGAGCAACGGAACGAGTAGAGTCGCACAGCACGTGAAGCATAAAGCGCTGGTCTGTGAGCAACGGGCGACGAGCAAGAACAACAAGCGCGGGACCGGGATTGAACCAGTGACCCTTCGAGCTGCAATCGAACGCTCTACCACTGAGCTACCCGCGCGTCGAACCCTTTTCGCTACCGCACAATTTCTCAAAACACCTTTCACGCACCCTACAAACCCACAACACCTACACACACTACGGCGAGACGCTGTAATGGTTTGCCGGGTAATTGCAACTATATCTCTGCACCCGACGGCACATGCATGCCTCGTCAGACCATCACACTCATCCACACAACGCTCAAACACAAACCAACACAACCCTCAAACACAAACGCAAATACACTGTGACAGGAAGGCCAGGGCTCCCCTTCGAGGCATGGACACATCCCTGCCGTCCCCGTCATGAATCAGCCATGTAGACGTAACATGCCTCTCGTTGACCTTATAGTATGCTGACCTTACACTATGTTGACCTTACACTATGCTGACCTTACACTATGCTGACCTTACACTATGCTGCCTATTGGTGTTGTCGTGTTCACACCCCAGGACAAATGCAGACGGCACTGAAATGAGTAGACTGCCGGCATCCAGACGCAGCGAATCGCGAGCAAAACGTGAGCAACGGAACGAGTAGAGTCGCACAGCACGTGAAGCATAAAGCGCTGGTCTGTGAGCAACGGGCGACGAGCAAGAACAACAAGCGCGGGACCGGGATTGAACCAGTGACCCTTCGAGCTGCAATCGAACGCTCTACCACTGAGCTACCCGCGCGTCGAACCCTTTTCGCTACCGCACAATTTCTCAAAACACCTTTCACGCACCCTACAAACCCACAACACCTACACACACTACGGCGAGACGCTGTAATGGTTTGCCGGGTAATTGCAACTATATCTCTGCACCCGACGGCACATGCATGCCTCGTCAGACCATCACACTCATCCACACAACGCTCAAACACAAACCAACACAACCCTCAAACACAAACGCAAATACACTGTGACAGGAAGGCCAGGGCTCCCCTTCGAGGCATGGACACATCCCTGCCGTCCCCGTCATGAATCAGCCATGTAGACGTAACATGCCTCTCGTTGACCTTATAGTATGCTGACCTTACACTATGTTGACCTTACACTATGCTGACCTTACACTATGCTGACCTTACACTATGCTGCCTATTGGTGTTGTCGTGTTCACACCCCAGGACAAATGCAGACGGCACTGAAATGAGTAGACTGCCGGCATCCAGACGCAGCGAATCGCGAGCAAAACGTGAGCAACGGAACGAGTAGAGTCGCACAGCACGTGAAGCATAAAGCGCTGGTCTGTGAGCAACGGGCGACGAGCAAGAACAACAAGCGCGGGACCGGGATTGAACCAGTGACCCTTCGAGCTGCAATCGAACGCTCTACCACTGAGCTACCCGCGCGTCGAACCCTTTTCGCTACCGCACAATTTCTCAAAACACCTTTCACGCACCCTACAAACCCACAACACCTACACACACTACGGCGAGACGCTGTAATGGTTTGCCGGGTAATTGCAACTATATCTCTGCACCCGACGGCACATGCATGCCTCGTCAGACCATCACACTCATCCACACAACGCTCAAACACAAACCAACACAACCCTCAAACACAAACGCAAATACACTGTGACAGGAAGGCCAGGGCTCCCCTTCGAGGCATGGACACATCCCTGCCGTCCCCGTCATGAATCAGCCATGTAGACGTAACATGCCTCTCGTTGACCTTATAGTATGCTGACCTTACACTATGTTGACCTTACACTATGCTGACCTTACACTATGCTGACCTTACACTATGCTGCCTATTGGTGTTGTCGTGTTCACACCCCAGGACAAATGCAGACGGCACTGAAATGAGTAGACTGCCGGCATCCAGACGCAGCGAATCGCGAGCAAAACGTGAGCAACGGAACGAGTAGAGTCGCACAGCACGTGAAGCATAAAGCGCTGGTCTGTGAGCAACGGGCGACGAGCAAGAACAACAAGCGCGGGACCGGGATTGAACCAGTGACCCTTCGAGCTGCAATCGAACGCTCTACCACTGAGCTACCCGCGCGTCGAACCCTTTTCGCTACCGCACAATTTCTCAAAACACCTTTCACGCACCCTACAAACCCACAACACCTACACACACTACGGCGAGACGCTGTAATGGTTTGCCGGGTAATTGCAACTATATCTCTGCACCCGACGGCACATGCATGCCTCGTCAGACCATCACACTCATCCACACAACGCTCAAACACAAACCAACACAACCCTCAAACACAAACGCAAATACACTGTGACAGGAAGGCCAGGGCTCCCCTTCGAGGCATGGACACATCCCTGCCGTCCCCGTCATGAATCAGCCATGTAGACGTAACATGCCTCTCGTTGACCTTATAGTATGCTGACCTTACACTATGTTGACCTTACACTATGCTGACCTTACACTATGCTGACCTTACACTATGCTGCCTATTGGTGTTGTCGTGTTCACACCCCAGGACAAATGCAGACGGCACTGAAATGAGTAGACTGCCGGCATCCAGACGCAGCGAATCGCGAGCAAAACGTGAGCAACGGAACGAGTAGAGTCGCACAGCACGTGAAGCATAAAGCGCTGGTCTGTGAGCAACGGGCGACGAGCAAGAACAACAAGCGCGGGACCGGGATTGAACCAGTGACCCTTCGAGCTGCAATCGAACGCTCTACCACTGAGCTACCCGCGCGTCGAACCCTTTTCGCTACCGCACAATTTCTCAAAACACCTTTCACGCACCCTACAAACCCACAACACCTACACACACTACGGCGAGACGCTGTAATGGTTTGCCGGGTAATTGCAACTATATCTCTGCACCCGACGGCACATGCATGCCTCGTCAGACCATCACACTCATCCACACAACGCTCAAACACAAACCAACACAACCCTCAAACACAAACGCAAATACACTGTGACAGGAAGGCCAGGGCTCCCCTTCGAGGCATGGACACATCCCTGCCGTCCCCGTCATGAATCAGCCATGTAGACGTAACATGCCTCTCGTTGACCTTATAGTATGCTGACCTTACACTATGTTGACCTTACACTATGCTGACCTTACACTATGCTGACCTTACACTATGCTGCCTATTGGTGTTGTCGTGTTCACACCCCAGGACAAATGCAGACGGCACTGAAATGAGTAGACTGCCGGCATCCAGACGCAGCGAATCGCGAGCAAAACGTGAGCAACGGAACGAGTAGAGTCGCACAGCACGTGAAGCATAAAGCGCTGGTCTGTGAGCAACGGGCGACGAGCAAGAACAACAAGCGCGGGACCGGGATTGAACCAGTGACCCTTCGAGCTGCAATCGAACGCTCTACCACTGAGCTACCCGCGCGTCGAACCCTTTTCGCTACCGCACAATTTCTCAAAACACCTTTCACGCACCCTACAAACCCACAACACCTACACACACTACGGCGAGACGCTGTAATGGTTTGCCGGGTAATTGCAACTATATCTCTGCACCCGACGGCACATGCATGCCTCGTCAGACCATCACACTCATCCACACAACGCTCAAACACAAACCAACACAACCCTCAAACACAAACGCAAATACACTGTGACAGGAAGGCCAGGGCTCCCCTTCGAGGCATGGACACATCCCTGCCGTCCCCGTCATGAATCAGCCATGTAGACGTAACATGCCTCTCGTTGACCTTATAGTATGCTGACCTTACACTATGTTGACCTTACACTATGCTGACCTTACACTATGCTGACCTTACACTATGCTGCCTATTGGTGTTGTCGTGTTCACACCCCAGGACAAATGCAGACGGCACTGAAATGAGTAGACTGCCGGCATCCAGACGCAGCGAATCGCGAGCAAAACGTGAGCAACGGAACGAGTAGAGTCGCACAGCACGTGAAGCATAAAGCGCTGGTCTGTGAGCAACGGGCGACGAGCAAGAACAACAAGCGCGGGACCGGGATTGAACCAGTGACCCTTCGAGCTGCAATCGAACGCTCTACCACTGAGCTACCCGCGCGTCGAACCCTTTCGCTACCGCACAATTTCTCAAAACACCTTTCACGCACCCTACAAACCCACAACACCTACACACACTACGGCGAGACGCTGTAATGGTTTGCCGGGTAATTGCAACTATATCTCTGCACCCGACGGCACATGCATGCCTCGTCAGACCATCACACTCATCCACACAACGCTCAAACACAAACCAACACAACCCTCAAACACAAACGCAAATACACTGTGACAGGAAGGCCAGGGCTCCCCTTCGAGGCATGGACACATCCCTGCCGTCCCCGTCATGAATCAGCCATGTAGACGTAACATGCCTCTCGTTGACCTTATAGTATGCTGACCTTACACTATGTTGACCTTACACTATGCTGACCTTACACTATGCTGACCTTACACTATGCTGCCTATTGGTGTTGTCGTGTTCACACCCCAGGACAAATGCAGACGGCACTGAAATGAGTAGACTGCCGGCATCCAGACGCAGCGAATCGCGAGCAAAACGTGAGCAACGGAACGAGTAGAGTCGCACAGCACGTGAAGCATAAAGCGCTGGTCTGTGAGCAACGGGCGACGAGCAAGAACAACAAGCGCGGGACCGGGATTGAACCAGTGACCCTTCGAGCTGCAATCGAACGCTCTACCACTGAGCTACCCGCGCGTCGAACCCTTTTCGCTACCGCACAATTTCTCAAAACACCTTTCACGCACCCTACAAACCCACAACACCTACACACACTACGGCGAGACGCTGTAATGGTTTGCCGGGTAATTGCAACTATATCTCTGCACCCGACGGCACATGCATGCCTCGTCAGACCATCACACTCATCCACACAACGCTCAAACACAAACCAACACAACCCTCAAACACAAACGCAAATACACTGTGACAGGAAGGCCAGGGCTCCCCTTCGAGGCATGGACACATCCCTGCCGTCCCCGTCATGAATCAGCCATGTAGACGTAACATGCCTCTCGTTGACCTTATAGTATGCTGACCTTACACTATGTTGACCTTACACTATGCTGACCTTACACTATGCTGACCTTACACTATGCTGCCTATTGGTGTTGTCGTGTTCACACCCCAGGACAAATGCAGACGGCACTGAAATGAGTAGACTGCCGGCATCCAGACGCAGCGAATCGCGAGCAAAACGTGAGCAACGGAACGAGTAGAGTCGCACAGCACGTGAAGCATAAAGCGCTGGTCTGTGAGCAACGGGCGACGAGCAAGAACAACAAGCGCGGGACCGGGATTGAACCAGTGACCCTTCGAGCTGCAATCGAACGCTCTACCACTGAGCTACCCGCGCGTCGAACCCTTTCGCTACCGCACAATTTCTCAAAACACCTTTCACGCACCCTACAAACCCACAACACCTACACACACTACGGCGAGACGCTGTAATGGTTTGCCGGGTAATTGCAACTATATCTCTGCACCCGACGGCACATGCATGCCTCGTCAGACCATCACACTCATCCACACAACGCTCAAACACAAACCAACACAACCCTCAAACACAAACGCAAATACACTGTGACAGGAAGGCCAGGGCTCCCTTCGAGGCATGGACACATCCCTGCCGTCCCCGTCATGAATCAGCCATGTAGACGTAACATGCCTCTCGTTGACCTTATAGTATGCTGACCTTACACTATGTTGACCTTACACTATGCTGACCTTACACTATGCTGACCTTACACTATGCTGCCTATTGGTGTTGTCGTGTTCACACCCCAGGACAAATGCAGACGGCACTGAAATGAGTAGACTGCCGGCATCCAGACGCAGCGAATCGCGAGCAAAACGTGAGCAACGGAACGAGTAGAGTCGCACAGCACGTGAAGCATAAAGCGCTGGTCTGTGAGCAACGGGCGACGAGCAAGAACAACAAGCGCGGGACCGGGATTGAACCAGTGACCCTTCGAGCTGCAATCGAACGCTCTACCACTGAGCTACCCGCGCGTCGAACCCTTTTCGCTACCGCACAATTTCTCAAAACACCTTTCACGCACCCTACAAACCCACAACACCTACACACACTACGGCGAGACGCTGTAATGGTTTGCCGGGTAATTGCAACTATATCTCTGCACCCGACGGCACATGCATGCCTCGTCAGACCATCACACTCATCCACACAACGCTCAAACACAAACCAACACAACCCTTAAACACAAACGGAGAATACACGACAGTAAGGCTAGGGCTTTCGAGGCATGGACACATCGCCGTCCCCGTCATGAATCAGCCATGTAGACGTAACATGCCTCTCGTTGACCTTATAGTATGCTGACCTTACACTATGTTGACCTTACACTATGCTGACCTTACACTTTGCTTGACCTTACACTATGCTGCCTATTGGTGTTGTCGTGTTCACACCCAGGACAACAGGCTTCTGCAGCTCACAGAGGCAGAGCACTTCGAGCAATTTCGGTTTTAGCAGTCAACTAGATCGGCCGCATAGCCACCTCTGGACGCTCGCCACTCGGCACAGTGCTGGCGGATAGCCTCGGTATACTGCTTCTCTCTCTCTCTCTCTTCCACGTGACTAGTACATCTTAACCCTAATCCTTCAATTCAGGAGAACAGAGGAACTCGAACACAGGCTGATGCGCCGCTTGCATCACAACGTCGCCGTCACTCTAGTGCTGGGTCGAGTTCGGCATGCTTGAGCGGTCTACATGGACTAGAGTTAACTTTGTGCCGTGTCATACGTTGCTTGCTTGAAGTACTTGCTTGTTGCTTGGTAAATGCAAAAGTGAGATTCATGAATTAGGCTGATTCGAACTCTCTGCCAGGCTGCCCAAGAGCCCTCCCCCTGCTAATCTACGAATGGCGCTCCTACTCGCTGCGTATCCCTACTACTAGAGCCGCTGTGGTTGCAGTCACTACTGTAACTCAGTCCTCTTGCTGCATCCACGCAAGCACGAATGCTGGTGTGTATCCATGCTACGGGAGTCCTGGCAATTCCCACAACAGCTCTTCATGTAACCAGGGGTTGCGTACCCCGTTATAAACAACCTCGAACCTACTCTTGGTGGTACGTACATGGCATTCACTACCGCTCGCCTATATGTCCTGTTTGTGGATCTTCAAAACCCTCAAGCTATCATTCGTTAACTGGTAAAGACTTTACGCTACAATGATCTGTATGTTGAATGGTTTTACCAGCACGCTGGAATTGGAAGCAAAACACTTAGTTCAGCACTTCGTTTGATCTGCAGCTACCGGCTTCTGTTAAGAATGCTAAATACGTGGCTGTGTTACCATTTGCGGAGGGTGCCGGTGATACTACATCTGCGGTTCAACAGTTCCGAGGTCCTTTCGATAGTGCTTCTTGGACAGTGCAACCCACCTTCTATTCGTAATTTCAATGTGCGCATTGGTTCGCAACAGTGCTTTGATGTTAGCTACGACAATGACTTCCATGCGTTCATGAATGAGTTCTCTAAGCTAGCCACAATTAACGACAATCAAACTCCTGAGCTCAGCAACAGACTTCTTAACTATCGCACATGGTTTTCTACGAACCGTGTTTACGTAGCCAATGTATCGCATCTTATTGAGAAGGATGTGCCTCAGGCTATTCAGGTAATGGATGTTAATACCGGCTGCCAGGGAACCAACCTACTGGTGCTAGTCATCTGCAAAAATAAACTGTCTTACGATCGCCTTACAGGAGTGGTGCTCGAATATGCCACTGACTAACCATTTGAAAATATGAAGGATAAAAACAATTTTTTTTATCGCACGAAACCACACCTAGAGCTTAAAGATGATATGATCATCTTTCTTTAATCCAACGCCTTTCACATTACTCTTCACACATAATAGATAATACTTCTTACCATGATCTATTCGTCAAGTAAATATCGTGAAATCATTATCATCCTATTCTAGATGGATTATAGGTGTCTTCGTGATACGGATGAATATACACGCCTTTCCAACAGATAATTTTGCGGGATTGTTGACATACTGAATTAACTAAGATATTAGTCTATCGCATCGCTCTAAATGGCAGTTTTGGCCACTAATATCAAATAGGGGTAGGTTTGTTGTTTCGACACTTTTCGACAAATATTTGTTGAAAGTCTTGTCAAAACCTGCACATCCCAATACTAAAAGCAAGTCGCTAACATATTTGTTAGATATTCTTGCAGTTCCAAACAATTAAGCTGGATCCTAGTATAGGAAGGCACAGGAAGCTGTCAGCAGACAGCCAACAGTTCCTGTGAACACAGTTTACTAAAAGCAGAAGAGGCGTCGTAGCAGCGAAGATGAGCCTCGCTGCGTTCGTTCCCCACGAACACGCAGAAAGCTTGTACCACGGCGATTAGCGCCTTCATGCGGGTGCTAGAGGTTGAGAGGGTTAGCTCGACATTTTTCCTGGCTAATGTTCTCACTGGCACCTCCGGCAAACGTCTAGCTGCAACGATGGACCGCTTCGGTTACTATCTGGCCACCAATCAAGGTAAGAAAGGTAAGCTTGCTCGTAATACTGCGACTTCATACTATAGAAATGTTAAGCTTTGTCTGTTCGACGAGTTTCCACACTTGTGTAAGGCCACTAAAATGATGTTGTTGAAACAAGGAAATACATTAGATACGTGCTGCTTGAAACGTGAGGATGGAGGTTTTACTAATAAGACCCCCCTTGCACGAAGGAGGATTTACGAACTGTAGTTCACTATGTGTACAGCTCAGTGCGCGTCAATTTCGACTACCAGACGCAGCGCTGGCGTGTCTAATGTGGCACTGCTTTGACTGGTCTTCAGATCTTGGCTACATCCAAAAGTAATACGTTTCAGTATCTGCAGACGGTGTTTTCTACCTGCGGCTGCTGCGGGTGAAAACAGCAGAGGAGCAGGAACTTACCCTCATACCTGACAAGGCGGACTTCCTCACGCGCCCACTGCACTCGCTGGCGGTGGCACTGGCGATGCAGGAGGCTCCGTGCGTGTTGCTCCTCAGCCAGCTTCCGGAGCTTGTGACACCGGAGGTGGCGCCTGAAACAGGGTGGACAACCACTCTGTTTCTAGCATACATTGTATGCGCGTAGTTAGGAAGCGTAAGTCTTAACTTAGATTTACTATAGAAATACACGACAACGTGTATTTCTATTACAAAGCAAAAAGACTATTTGGTAGAAATTTGAAAACTGTATTTATGTCGGCCCGCAACGCGGCGGGCCTCTTAGCAGACCTAACTAAAAGAATATTTACTGCATAGTGAGGGCTATGGTTGGCCCTCACGTGTTGCACCTATATGCATGCGCCTTATTGGTCGAAAGGTACCTCTTTACCAATAGTAGCGCCCTAAGCGCCCGCCACTAATAACCAATCAGTGGCGGCTCGAAATGATTGTAATCATGTGTGTCCACACACAGGCAGCCTGCTTCATATGTATACAGCCTATCCGCAATCCCTGCCGGATATCTATACATATACATATGTATACTTGTAGCCCTGCTACAAGACAGGTAGCACGTATGTATTGGCTCATAAGTTCACCAATAGGGATCCAGTAAGGACCCAGTATAAAGTCGCTGTGGTCACTCGCGTACAGCAGACAGCACGAAATAGTAGACCCCGCCGCCAGAATTCGGCACTCATTAATGAATTTGCCAGCTCTGGAGCACATTGCTCCGAGCCTGAATATGCATGTAAACGCAAAGGCCATTTTTCTCGGCCTAGAGGCCTCTAGAGGCTATTTCCTCACGCCTACGGCTTCTCATGAAAGTTGACTGAAGTCGCAGAGACCCCAATTATTGCCCCTAAACCTAAAAAACGGTTGCCTATTCGTCCTTGACCAGTTTTGTCTGTCCTACCTTTGACGATCTTCCTAACTGTCGGAATTGTAGGGATGTCGGAACGGCTGCGATATGGTTGTGTGAAACATATTAAACTCGTCTATCATTCAAGATCTTATAGTGCTATCCGATTATTTTTTCGAAATTACAGTCCTCGTCAGTGGTTTGGGACACTCCTTCTTTTGATGTCCCGAAAAGAAAATCACTTTTATTGGCAGAAATTGCACTGGATTATAGCGAATCACGAGGCAATTCGTTTGCCACCCTCGTAGACAAATTTGACGTCTGTCAATATTTATGTCGAAAATTCAATATAGGGAAAATTCCAAAAGGTGATACAAATCGAATATTTGCTCAGAAGGTGATACAAATTGTTTAAAACACAATGATTCGTATTTTCGTGTAACCTCAGGTTACGCTTGATAATAATAGCAAAACACCTCTTGGGTTGAAGGTAATTTTAGATACACATCAAATGGGTTCATGTCCTCTATTGAAGACTGTTAAAGGACCACATCTACTTTAACCTTCAAGATGCCATCCTCGTCCAACGCCAATGACACACCACCAAGCCTGATGGAGCTAAGAGCCGAGAGATGGGAAAGCGGCAAGGCTGCAGTTGCGGCTATCAAGAAAGTTGCACTATTACAGGGAAGGCAAGTCATCGTGGATAGAAAGGGTGGGACATTTCGATGCCTTGTGTGTTCCAGTGCGCCGAAATGTGGGTGGTTTCTGAAGTTGGCGCGGTATCGTGGGAAGGCGGAGCCTGGAGATTGGCATGTCACCGCGGCAGACATGGAGCACCGGAACTGCACAAGCACAGCTCGGCCAACGCAAGCACAGGTTGCTGAGCATCCTGTCGTTCAGGCATCTGTAGCTGCGAATCTCGATGCTTCATCTCAGACGTTAGTGACGCAGCTGCGTCACCAGGTGGGTGTCGGGTGCAGCACCAGCATGATGTATCGCGCTAAGCAACAGATTCATGCAGATATTTTTCTGAAGATCCAACGACGATCGGTCTATTGCCTAGTTTTCTGTCAGAGTACCAGCGGCTCAATCAAGGAACCTTCACCGAGGTGCAACGTCATGCGACGGGACAATTTCGACGCGCGATTATCATCTTAGACCCATCCTCATTCTCTACCGGACTTAACTTATTCGGTGTCGATGCTGCACATATGAAGCACCGTAAGTACAATGGCGTTCAAATTGTCATGATCGGACGAGATGGAAACCTCACCAACCAAATTGCAGCAGTTGCACTCGCACCTGTTGAAGACCACGACACTTACATCTGGTTCTTTGAACGTATCATGGCACATGGCTTCCCTTTGTCAACCGTTCCGGTGTTCACTGATCGTCACAAGGGGATTATCTCTGCGACCACCGAATGGGGATATTCAACATGTTCTGCGTCCGTCACATCATAGGTACGAAGTGTCTACGTGGTGGTTAAGCATTCGTTGTCTAGGGCTAACTCATATTTTGCGCAGGAAACATGAGAGCTGACAAGACCGTCCGACTTCCCGTCTCTCAGGAAAAAATTGTGTGGGCTGCGAATAGTTCGACCACCGAAAACGACTTCAACATCAACATAAAGAAGCTCGAAGACGTCAACCCTAGAGCCGTGTTGTACCTGAAACAAATCCCCGCGACCAAGTGGGCTCTCTTCCCACACTACCAGACCAGTCAGCTTTACGGGTGGCGCACAACCAACTTTGTCGAGAGTGAGCAAGCACGCAGTTTGAAGTTGAAGCCCCGTTACATGCTACCTTACGAGTACTTCAAGTGCTATGCCAATATTCTGATGCGGGAAGCATATATATGTGTGAAGTTGGTGGAAAGCTGGATGAAACAGCAACGGGTTCTAACTCCACGAGCGGATGGAAAACTTCAGCGAGAAGTGAAGGAGTCAGCATTCTATAGCGTCAACTTCAGCACTAATAATGTTGCGTTTGTATCACGAGTCGACAAGCCTCTCAAGCAACGCCGCGTCGATTTGACAACCGATGACGAGCCATGCTGTTCGTGTATTCAGTGGCTACAACATGGCATCTCTTGTCGGCACATCATCGCTGTGCTTAAAGCACGAAGCACTACTGACACCAGCGTGGCCATTAGTATGATGGCAGATTGCTACAAGGTAGAAAACTATAAGCGTCGATTGAACCCACTTGAAGTCCCAGAAGAGGCGGCATTGGATCGTGACATCACTCTGCTTCCTGCTCTGTACCACCGCCAGGCAGGCCGACCACGGAAGCGCCGGATCAGAAGTCGTGGAGAGAGTGGAAAGGTGCGAAAGCTGTACGTGTGCGGCAAATGCGGCAAGGCGGATGGGCACAACAAGGCCTCGTGTAGGAGTGGGCAGTGATTGTTCGGATTAAAAGCAGTTGAAGAGACTTGATACATACAGGTATAAAAACGATTGTTTTGTTAGTGTTGCTCCTGATTTGACATGGTATCCGAGAACGTGTGTACTGAGGGATTAATCCCATCCGGTTTGTTCGAACGACTATCGGGTAACCCTGGTTGGTGGCACGTTATCCACACAGAGTTGCCCAGTCTGATTTAAATGAGACTCACCCGAAGGTGGATCGGACTGCACCAAGCCCTTAATTATGTCTCAGATCCGAATAAGTACTAGTACACGACAATTACCTCAAGCAATCGAAACTAACCATTTACAACGGTTGTGGGACTCGAACCCCCACATGACATTGACAGACCCCACTCAAGCCGCTCCACCAATATACACGCATACTGGCTAGGTACAGTTCAAGGTTTTCAAGGTTACTCTGATGTTACTGTAACCAGTGATTGCGCCGTTACTGAGGTATCAACACTGGTTGTGTTTTAAACAATTTGTATCACCTTCTGATCAAATATTCGATTTGTATCACCTTTTGGAATTTTCCCTTCAATATATTCACTTGGTCACAATTCTGGGACATAAAATACCGATGGAGGGAAGATTGGTATTAAATGGCTTTTGAGATCGTATTTGTGGTTGTTAATACTTGATATGATCTTAACGACACTTGAGCACCTCGATACATTTTTGCGCATCGAAATGACGAGTGCGTCGAGGTCATTGGTGTTAATTTGGTTCCATGCCTTCAAAATGGCGCGCTTGAGCTCTTCCACGGTGTCGTACTGCTTTCCACCGGCGTATACAGCCTGCATCATGATGTCCCAGAGGTTCTCAATGGGATTGAGATCCGGGAGTATGCTGGTCAGGCCATAACGTTGATATTCTGGCTCGAAAGCCAGTCCACCGCGAGCTTAGACTTGTGGCATGGGGCATTGTCTTGCTGAAAAATGTGTGTTTCAGAGGTGATTAGCGGTTGCAAATGAGTTTGAAGAGTAGCCACGCACTTGGTTGAGTCCTGCTTGCCGACGAGGATCTTCAGTTCGAAAGTTTTGTTGCCGCAAAGGCTCCCCAAACCATGACGGACCCACCACCAGAATGGCGACGCATGTTGACCTCTTCGTCACGCCGGGTGTCGATCCAGCTGTAGCGCATATCGTCTGGACCGTCGAGGTTCCACTTCTTCTCGTCAGAGAATATCACGTTGCACCACTCGTAGTTGTCCATGAGCGCCATGGCTGACGCCCATTGACCCTTGCTTCCTTGTGGCGCTTGGTGAGCATTGAAGCGGCCGAACACTTCTTGTACTTGAGCCAATCGACGCTGCGGATGGCGCGCTGCACGGTGCCCAAGCTGCACGTGAGCTGAAGCTTGTCCTTGACCTTGGCGACGCTCATCTTGCCCGTGGAAACGGACCGGACGATGCGTCGCTGGAGTTTTTCGTCGATTTTCTTGGGATTTCTGCGGCGACTTGGGCGCTTGACTTGGCTGGGATCTGCACCACCTGCTGGCAAGTCGAGCGGGAGCGATTGGTGGCCTCAGCAATGGCACGGAGGGACAAACCGGCCTTCGCGAGGGCCAGGATTGTCGTCTTCTCTTCGGAGGATAATTCCTGCACGGCACCCATAGTTGGCAACCTGAAACAATGATAGCAGATAGCCCAGTGGCGGGATAGAATAACAAACGTGTTGGGATCTCGTTTAAAAGTGTTTCCGCCTTTAATATCAATCTTCCCTCCATCGGTATTTTATGTCCCAGAATTGTGACCAAGTGAATATATTGAATTTTCGACATAAATATTGGCAGACGTCAAATTTGTCTACGAGGGGTGGCAAACGAATTGCCTCGTGATTCGCTATAATCCAGTGCAATTTCTGCCAATAAAAGTGATTTTTCTTTTCGGGACATCAAAAAGAAGGAGTGTCCCAAACCACTGACGAGGACTGTATAGAGACACATATAAATACAAAGAATGAGTGCAACACTAAGCCTCGCGGTAAAACCTTTGAAGATATATATGACTCTGACGTACGATATTGCTGCTGGCTACTTATTCAAAAGACTCTAGTTGATGATGACTCTTATATTGGTAAGTTCCTTACTACAAAGTTCAGCAACGATGATGGTTTAGGGAAAATACAAAACCAAGCAGGTCAAAGCGATTGACCCTAATTATATTGAATGGTTGCGTATGAATGATTACGTTAATGAAAAGATTCCTAAGCTTAAAGCCGCTTTAGATGAGTTAGAATAAAATGGTTTAACCGATGCTAGTGATTATGAAACTACTTGTAGTGTAACGAACACCTTCTTAAGTTATATATCAGTTGTGTGACCATTTCTAACTGCTGGAGTTGTAGGAGGTTCATAGTTGGTCTCGTTGATAAATTACCGTAAAAACTGCCGGCGTAATGTGACTATACTACTGTCGTTGGCGGTTGGTTGGTCGGCTAGTTCACTGATTGTTGTGTCGATAGTCCGCAGATATAATGCCAGCGAAAATGAAAAATATATATGCAAAGTAGCGAACAGTGTGGGTGGTGTGCTGACCAAAGCGAAGGAGGAGAAGACATTGACACCACCGGGTGGAATCGTGGCAGGGTGACACAACGACCCAGAAATGATCGCTGGTCGTTTGCTTCGAATCGTTACAATCTAATATGCCCATGTGAGTTCATCCAGCCCTTCGAATGGATGGGGTGTCGGATTGATCTTACCTAGGACGGCAGTCGACGATCGATAGCAGGTGTGAATTTTATTGCTCAAGACATCACAAGAAGTAATGCCACGTCGGTGCAAGCAAGCAGCCACAGCTAGGTTTTCACGAAGTATGTTTCAGTGACCGCACAGGATAGATACGAATGAAAGATGTTGAGCGAATGAGGTTTACCCGCCGCTATGGTCGTTTGGATGGAGAAACTCTTGGTGGCCCCTTGCACCACCAACAGTATCGGTCTGAGACTGATGAAGAATGTACCGATGTGCTTTGGCAACGATAACGGACAAATGATCCTTCTTGTTTGCTGTGATACGGAAGAAATCGAAGCAGTGGCTAGTTTGCGCGATGTACACGCGGCCGGACCCAGCTCAAGCACGAGTTTGCATGGAAATGATAATTTCTTAGACAGCTATTTGGTAGATAAAGGTTCTCGGTGCAAGCTAGCTTGAGATGCTTTTGTAAGAATAAAGCGCAGGTCTCGCATCTAGCGTCCATTGCTCGCTGTCAAGTCGACACCAATTGAAATCCATGCGAACACACCATCCTGCACCGTATCGCCGAGGAGAGCGTATTCCACGATCGGATCGAAGCTTGAAGCAGCCGCTTCGAGGAGACCTTCGTCGTCCGTGTTCAGCGTCAAATTTTGAGCGTTGCTCGCGTATGCGTCTGTGCCTTCAACCTCCGTGATCAGGTCCTGGTCGAAGAATATTTCCCCGGAGTGAACTGTAGATCCCCAGAGTACGTGTTGTTGTTTTCAAATGTGCCGTCATGCCTTGCTAAAACGTCGATATGTGGAGCGCGACCCGCATAATGGCCTGGGAAAATACTCTTAAAGCTTGCCAGGCCATACGAGTCTGTCTGCACCAGTCCGCGCAAGAACGTGGTGTCCACATTCGACGCTTCCGAACTTTCGCCAGCATTGGAGCCAACAAATTCTGAGTAGACACCAGCAGCGTTGCTGTGCCAGAAATCGATCCAGAGATTGCTAATTGCTGTGCACGTGTTGACGTCGATAAACTGTAGCTCCGTCGTAAGGCTGATGCCAGTTTCATTCTCCGTGATGTCCTGGCGATAGAGCTTTCCACTTACGTAAAAGTTTTCCTGGGTGGTCTCTGGGGCCAGCACACACTTGACATTGTCAAAGAGATATCCAGGATACGTGTTCACAGCAACATTTGTGAGGTTGCTCTTGTGATTCGTTGCCAATACAGTCGCAGCGTCCAGGCGACGTCGACTAGCACGAAGTTCCTCAATCTTAGCTACATGACGCAACGCATTTTGCTCTCGAAGTTTCCGGCCAGTTTCTGAGTTGGCGCACGCTGTGAGCCTTCGCTTACTCTCACTTAGAAATCGCTGGCGTTCAGCGACGTCGCTTCCTGTCTGAACAGTTTGCTGGGCGACTAGGTGGGTGGCGAACGCGTCGTGAACGAACAGACTGGAGAATGCCACAAGGGACAAGATAACCCACTTCATTGCTATATATCGAGAGGGGGAGGAGTGCGTCACAGCTGGTAAATTGAGGAGTGACAGAGGAAGTCGCCGCGGCCTTGGTAGTTGGCATGAGGTGATCCCCGTAAGAATAAACCACGAAAGGATAGGTTGGGCATCAGCAGGCGTTCAGTTGTGGCACGACAATCCAAGAGAGATCTTCGTGTCGGACACATGTAGAATAGCCGCATCCAAATAGCGAGTTGAGCTGCATAAGGTACATGTAAATGCCAATGTTCTACAGACTGAAATCAGCAGACTTTGATTGAAGTCCAACACGGTCGGAGGTAACGCACGATCGGTGATGCACTGCTCATGTTACTGTCTGCAGTTCGAACGGAGCAACCACATTCCGGACCAAGGAAGTCTATATCCTGGGGTGTTCCTTGCCATTCGTGTCCACAATTCGACGCTTCCTGACAATGGCCACACTGGATGGCACTGTGAATGCGTGTCCTCAGACGACCTAATCAAGTTAGTCCATTGTCCCCATACCGTTCAAGCCGGAGCTTGCGCTTTTATTGCCAGTGGCACGCTGCCGCCAACAAGTCCAACCCAGCCTACGACCAGTCCGTCAGCCGTCACCATTGCAATCCCGCCTTTCGTTGAGTTGGTTGCAGCCCAGCAGTCAACAATGGTCATCGTTCACAAGAGCAGTTCTCGTTTTATATGATTGCCAAGCCATCAGTGTCGGTTGTGATGACAAACATCCAAGCGATAGCAGCAACGGCGACAACATCGACGCCCACCACGATCACAGCAGCGATCTTGAAGATGATCACGGTGGCACTGATGCTCACATGCCCGCCCCGGGAACGCACAATTTTGCAGTCAGCGCACGTAGCTACGGTGAACAAAACAAGCCGTCCAGAAACGAGATAACGACTGATCTTCACCACGCTCCATCAATGGACGGAGATAATGCGAACATTGCCGCACCATCTACTTCGGATATCGGATCGTCTCATGTGAAGAGTGCGGGTAAGTAGTCGTAACGTTGGCAAATTATTTTGGATCGTACTGCCCAACGTCGTTCAACTAACATTTCTGTGCATCTTGTCGCTCTGAATAAATGCCTGCACCGCCAAAACGGATCCGATTTCTCAGCCAAAACGCTACTCTTGTCCGCTTCATGGATAAATAACCTATTTGTAGTGAACTCTATCGAACAGGGAAACACGCACATAGGTGAGATCAAACAGTAAAAGCAAAGGCTCTCACTTCGACACGAGTCTTTGGCCACTGTCACTTCTCAATCAACTTCCCACCCGACAAGTCCAAGTGCCGACCCGTACAATCAAATGGTTCTTTTCGGCCGCTGGGTCGCATTTGCAGCCGTTGCAACGTTTACTCGCCGAGTTTGCGCTCGCCCATCTGGACGACCACACAATAACGGAGGCCCAACGTGTTTCGAGGGAGTTGGCCGCCGAAAATGGCAGACGACTGCTGGAAAAGTGCGTCAACTCTGATGCTGGGCGACAGCTGCAAGAGAGGGCTGTCGCTCGCCGTCTGGCCATGCTAAAAGCCACACAAGCCATCGTCGTCTTGACGTTAGCACTGCCTTGGCCACCGATCATAAGTCCAATCTCACCGGACTCTCATCAACCACGGACCCAAGCACACTTTCGGCAGCACGCCGGCGTGCTTGTTGGAACCCAGGGTAACCGAGGGCCCCTACTACGTTGCAGGCGAGTTCGTTCGGTCGGATATCCGCGAAAGTCAGCCCGGCATCGATCTATACATGGATCTGCAGTTTATCGACATCACTTCCTGCAAACCAGTGAACAATTTGTACGTAGACTTTTGGCATGCAAATACCAGTGGCGTCTACTCGGGTGTGATTGCAAGCACGAATGGAAACTCAAAAGATGCCACCAACGTCAACAACACCTTCCATCGTGGACTGTCACCCACAGACTCAAACGGCTTCGTCTCGTTCACAACCAAGTTCCCAGGATTTTACACTGGTCGCGCTACACACATCCACATCATGACCCACTACAACGGTACACTGAATAAGCGCAGGTATACAGGAGGGCATGTCTCGCACGTTGGCCAGATTTTCTTCGACCAGTCCTTACCACGACGGTGCAAGGAACTGATGTGTACGCGAACAACAAGAACCAGGCCACCAAGAACGCAGACGACAGCATCGTAAAACAATCGGCGGCCAGCAGTTTTGATCCATTCGTGAAATATGTTCTGTTGGGAAAAACTGTGAGCGATGGCTTGCTTTCGTGGATCTCGGTAGGCGTGGACATGACGCAGAACTACAACCCATCTGCCGTTGCCACATACACTGGGGATGGCGTGTCCGGAACTACAGCTACAGCAAACACAACGACAAACACAACGGCTGGCTCGGAATCGAGCTCGGCTGCTGGGTCGGGCTCAGTGATGAATGCTACTACTACTACTACCACAGGTGGTGGTGGAATCAAGCTTGGACATTATTGCGCTCAGGTCCTAGCTGCCACTCTTCTTCTGATGCACTTCCTGGTTTTGTGATCTTGAACTCATCGGAGCCTCACATAATATATACTTGCAAGTTGTCATCACAAGATGACCAGTTTTATTGCGGATCGTAATTAAGCGTCGAGTTTATCGTTCGAGATATCTTCTTGCACCACCAGCATTGAATGGTTTGGCAAGGCTAGACCTACAGAAGATCGACTTATCATACCGTCCAGTTGGCTGACGCAATGTATATGTACCTCCGCAAATAGTATCAGCGTTTACGTTGGACACCACCGCAGCTAGTGTCCACTGAACCGCATTGCGCTAGATGAACCGCCATTGTAGCCATAGGAAGGAGGTACGTCGTCGACTTCAACTGCCTACAGGCACCGAATAAGGGGTTTGCATGGCAAGCTCAAACAGCAAAACCATAAACAATGCTGCCTTGCCAGAATTCGCTTCCTCACACTTCTCAACCTGCTTTCCATTCGACAATCTCGAACGAAGACTAAATAGACCTCTGAGTATTATCAAAGGACACATCGAGGTAATGAGTCGCTGCAGTATCTGGGTCGTATTTGTAGTCGTTGCAACGCTTGCGTTCTCCGATTTTACGTTCGCCCACTTTGATGGCCATCCAAGAACCGAAGCCCAGCGAGCCTTGCGTGAGTTGGCCGCCAAGAATGGAAGACACCTGCTGGAACGTTGTATCAACTCTGATCGTGGGCGGCAGCTGCAGGAGAAAGCTCTCGCTCGCCGTCTGGCCATGTTCAACGGCCACACCAAACATCGCCGCCTTGATACTGACACAGCCATGGCCATCGATCATCAATCTAGTCGTACTGGACTCTCCTCCACAACACTTCCAAGTGAGCTATTTGGTAGCACCCCGGCATGCTTGTTGGAACCGGAGGCCACTGAGGGTCCGTACTACGTGTCAGGTGAACTTATTCGCTCCGATATCCGTGGAAACCAGCCAGGTATCGATTTGTACATGGATTTGCAGTTCGTTGATGTCAACACGTGCTCGCCAGTCGACAATCTGTATGTTGATTTCTGGCATGCAAACACCAGTGGCGTGTACTCGGGAGTAGTTGCACGGACAAACGGGAATTCCGACGATGCCTCTAACGTCGACACTACTTTCCATCGCGGGTTATCGCCCACCGACTCGGATGGTTTTGTTACATTCACTACCAAGTTCCCAGGATTGTATACAGGCCGCACCACGCATATCCACATCATGACACACTACGACGGAACAGTATTGGATAATGGCACGTACTCGGGTGGGCGGATTTCGCACGTTGGTCAGATCTTCTTTGACCAAGATTTGATCACGGACGTGCAGTCGTCTGGTATTTACGCAGCAAATTCAAACCGAGTCACCACTAACTCAGATGACTCCATCTTACTGCAGTCGGCGGCTGACAGCTTTGATCCTTTGTTGAGTATGCTTTGTTGGGGGATGCTGTGGACGATGGTTTGTTGTCGTGGATCACGGTTGGTGTCGATATGACAAACGAACAAAGCGTGTCGGTTGCTGGTACATACACTGGAAGCGGCAGCATGGCGACATCGGACAATACAGGTACTGCAAGCTCGATGGCTGGTTCAGGTTCTCAGTTAGTGTCTAATTCATCGTTCGACTCAACTTTTGGCTCGGCGTCGCTATCGCAGGAAACGATGGTGTTGAGTTCAAGCAGTGCGATGTCCAGGTTCTTGCCTTCGTTGTTGTGCTGATGTACTTCCTGTTCATGTAGGCAACGAATTACATCCGAGCAAAATCGTTACTGCGCCAAGATGCTGACAAAAGTGAGCTCCTTCGTCAGCTAACAGTCAGCAAGTAATAACGTAACATGAATTTACCAAGTGTGCTTGGTTGTATTTCAATGATACGCCGTCGTTGGGTTTGCACCAGTATTCGGGCCTGCACTTCCAAAGGCACTCCCGCTGATACTGTCGAGAATAAACGCGCCGCTGCTGTTGCTCGAGCGTAGATTTGTAGACGATGTCGACATCGTGCTAGTCGATCCATACGCACGCTGTGTAGCCTAAGCGCAATCAACAGCCAAATGTTAGTCAGCATGCTCGCTAGCTGCACTGAAGTATCCAATATAAACAGTAAATCACCTGATATTGGTAACCAGACAGCATCGGTACGGCGTCTTCCTGGAACGGGTGACCCGCAGCAATCCCAAGGTTCCCACGAATAGGAGCGTAAGCGTAGTTAGGTGTCGGAGGCTTATCACGTGGGTTATTGTTCGCACCATAGCTACCGCCGGATAAGGATGCGGAAGCTGAAGTGGCGGATGACGAACGCAGACGCTGTCGCTGAGCCGACGACGTTTTGTCCTTGCGCGTGAAGAATAGAAGCAAAGCGCAGGGCACGAATTCGGTCGAGAAATGGATGCCGAATTCGTACGCGATATGGTGGACACCCACAGGCGTACGGTATTGAGCTTCTTCCGACTCCATGTAGCCCGTGCCCATGCCGATTAAATACACTGCCTTCACTGCAAACAGCACGCAGAGCAGAATGCACACGGCCGTAATCTAGGCATACATCACCACAAACATATCATTAGACTTCTGCGTCTTGTTTCCTTTTTCAGTACAATACCATACTAACCCTGCGCAACACGGTCTGTCGAGGAGAGCTCGTAGCGATGGAGAAGGATGATCCACCTTGACGACCTGCCGTCCCATTGCCATTGACCATTGCAGCGGAGGACAAGTCGAAGAAGAAGTCTTCATCAGGACTCTGATTCCGGAAGAAATCAATAAGGCGGATACTGTAGTACAGAATGGCAAAGAGGCCCACAAAATAGACTCCACCCTGCAGCACGTCACAGCCACGCCAAAGGCCTGCAGACGTACTCGAGAACGCAAACAGCAGTGTGAATCCAGTATACAGCAGCATATTAAACAGGAAGAAAACGCGACGCGGCCACGGGTGTGCCTTGCCCCAGCAGGCGTAACACAACTGCGCCCAAAAGAGCAGCACCAGGCCGTACATGGACATGAAGAGCATGGACGGAAGCCACAGGAACAGCGTCAACAGTCGGCAGTACACAGAAGTAGACGGTAGAGATGCCACAGCTTTTAATGTAGCCACCTCCGTCACCAGAGAGCACACACGGAGCGAAGAGGCCACGAGCAGCAGCAGGAACAGGCGCTGTCTCATCTCGGAGCCTGTAGAAGCCGCTGCAGCTCCCTCTTCCTCCATCAGAGCCGTCTCCGATCCCCCACGACGTTCACAGGGGCTGGAGGAGCTTGAGGGACGGAAGAATAGCCCGATTTCCCCTGTGGAGCAGCTGCTGATGGATCAGTAGTAGCAGCAGCCGAAGCGGCGATGGAGAGACGACGGCGTTTGGCCATGTATTGGCGCCACAAGACGCGGCCGGACACAAAACTCAGTGACAGGAACAGCAACATGGTCAGCGAAAGTAAGAGGCGGTCGCCAAGGCTCAGATCCTCGGGGCCTTCGCTTAATGTGGCGTCAGAGTCGACCATGACTGGAGAGGTGGTTGTTATGATTAGGAGGAGATTTGAAGAGGAATATGGCGGAATTTAGAGGAGATCGAGGTATGTATCGAAAGAGGAGATAGAGAGGAAGATAACGAAGTTAGTTGCAGCTTGTGCGGTATTGCAGGGGAGTAGAAACACATGCAAGTAGGTGTCATTTACCTGGCGCGAAACGTTGGGTTTGCGGACCTGGCGTTTCCAAAATAGTATTTTAAAATAAAAACTATTTTTAAAATTGGTTCTGTAAAAACAGTCATTACAGATTTCAAGTCAACAGCTGTCTGTCTCATGTCGATCTGCAGATTCTCATCACAAAAAGTGTATGCCTCTCCTTCGACTACATCACATCGCTCGCCTTCATCTTCGCTCCATGACAACTTCCCCACCTAAAATCACATGGCGCTTCGGATCAGACACGCTGCGACGCACCAGCGCCACCGCCTTCAACAGCTTCTTGTCTTCCACTAGAGCAGCTCTGCAGTCACCCCCAACCTCCGTCCACGTGCTGATGGGCAACGAAGCTGCCGACGCGGACTCGATCGTCAGCTCCTGAGCTACGCATTCATCTGCAAGCAACAACATTCGGATGCACTGCACGTCCCGGTGCTATCCATCCCTCGGTCGGAGCTGGTGCTACGTTGCGACATCAGTGCGTTGCTCCAGGAACTGGGGGTTGATACGAAAGCACTGCTCTTTGTGGACGAGTTCCCGTGGGATCTAAAGACGCAACTGCGTGTAACGCTACTGGATCACAATGCGCTGAGTAATAAACGCGTCCCACAGATTGAAAAACTGCAGGTGGTGGAGATCGTGGACCATCACTCGGACTTGCAGCAGCATCTGGATGCTGAGACTCGCGAAGTGGCCTTTGCGGACGGCAGCGCACTTGTGGCGTCCACTTGCACTCTAGTTGCAGAGATTGGCGCTGGCGCCAACGGATAGTACGCACGCACTGCTATCTACGATGCTACTGGGTGTCATTGCGCTGGATAGTATTAACTTCGACCCAAGTGCTAAGAAAGTGACGCCTCGGGATGTGGCAGCTGCAGTGCGTCTGGAAGAGACTGCGTTCGCCAAGAAGGAGGAGCTGTTCACGTGGTTACAAGGAGAGAAGTTCAACCCGGTACATTGGGGAGCATTCACGCTGGAAAACTGTCTACAAGTGGATTACAAAGAGTTTGTGTTCGCTACAGCTGCCGGCGATGCCAAGAAGGTCGGCACCAGTGCGGTGCTAATTGATCTGGAAGCATTCGTGCTCAAGTCAAGCGATGCTGCTGCACTGCATGAGGGACTCAGTGCATATTGTCAACAGAACGATTTGACGTTCCTGATGGTAATGACGATGTTCATGACCCCCGACAATCAGCGTCACCGCCAGCTGCTCTTCTTCCAGGAAACCGGTGACGATGCTAAGCACTGCGTGTCGTTCTTGAAGCAGGAGGGATCATTGCAGATGGAAGCGTTGCAACTGCCCCAGACGCACCAAGAGCCTCACATAGCCGCCTTCAACCAACTGAACACTGGTGTGTCCAGGAAGCAGGTCGTTCCGTTGATCCAGCAAGCACTCGCTGCCGAGCAGTGAAGTTGTAGTGTCGATAGGAATCTGCCGCAGGTTTACTACAACGTGGCGAGTGTGCTACCACACTGCTGAACTCATCGGTGACGTTGCAGACCTGCCATGTAGTAAAATTACCAACAGCATTATGGCGGCAGTAAGGTGAAACATGCGAAGCTGAAGGAAGTGATGCAATCGAGTTGATTGCATGCAGACGGAATCGAAGCAGAAGCATTTTCTCGTGGCAATGTAGCCAGCCCATTTGACATGTAGACGAATTCCGAGAAAATAAAGTAACTGACGTCTGTGACATCTTCTGATTGGCTTATATTCCTTCACTACCGAAACGGACGGTTAGTTTACCGAGAAGCTGGCTATAAAAACCCAGTCCCAGTTGAGAATTCGCCCACCAGCCAGCCAGCAGTCAGTCAGCACAAGAGCTCCAGTCGCTCCTCGTCTAGTGTCTGCCCCTACGAGTTTCCTCCTTCTGACCCACGCCCGACGCAAGCAAAACATCCTCGACGTCTTATCCCGTCGAATTGATTCTGCTGTCTCCCCGTCGCCTTTTTCCTGGTCTTTTCGCGACCTCCGGCTGACTTAATTGAGCGACCCTGAGTTCCCTGACGCTTCGACGAGTCCACTGGTTGTGGGAGTGGAGAGCAGCCCCGCGCCGAGCTTTCCGAGTGTAAAAGAAGCGTTTCCCCTCCCGTTAAGTACAACACTGACGGTGACCTCGTGCGAGTAAAGCTGCGCAGTCGACGGATGGGATAAGTTTGTTGGGCGAAGCACGAAAGACGCCGACCCCTCGCGACCAGAAGCCTCCTTGACCCCCTAGAGAGAGAGAGAGAGACATTTGTAGAGCAGTTATTTTTTTACCTTATTGTGATAGAGACACGATGATCGCGCCAACCAACAAGCCGACGATGGTTAAGTGGGAGCATCTGTCCTTCGTGATCATGGACGCCCCCAACGACAGCAACTTGCACATTTACCTCAAGGAGCTCAAGAAACACAACGTCACGGATCTCGTGCGAGCGTGTGAGGTCACGTACAGCAGCGAGTCCGTGGAAGCTGCGGGCATTCATATCCACGAACTCGAGTTCCCTGATGGAGAGTCCCCTGACCCAGAGATACTGGACCAGTGGCTGGATCTGGTCGAGGACTGTTTCAAGGATAATACCGCCGACTCCAAGAACAACAAGTCCATTGCGGTGCACTGCGTCGCTGGGCTCGGCCGGTGAGTTTCCAGTTGGTGAACCTGCTGCTATTGACGACGTGCTAACTCAATTGTTATTTGACGATGGACAGAGCTCCTGTGCTGGTAGCCATTGCGCTGATCGAGTACGGACTGGACCCCATCAATGCAGTGGAGCACATCCGCAAGTTCCGGCGTGGTGCCATCAACCTGCGGCAGCTCAAATACCTGGAGAAGTACCAGCCGCGACGTGGCAACAAGGCTAAGTGCACCATCATGTGAAGGGGCGGTGAGGGAGAGGATGCCAGACAGGCGTGGCGTTTGCCCAGGAGCTGGCTTTCTTCTCCCCACAACTTTTATTTTTGCTGTTTTGTTTTACTCTGCGATGGCTACAACCCCACGCACATGCTCAGCGAGAAGAGACGAAACGCTATAGCACATATCCAGCTCCGGCGCCGGTATGTTGGCAAACACGGATCATATTCACAAAACATGGCATTGCTTATATTTTTTCCCTGGAGTTGATATTTGTGGTGACTATGGGTTGATTTGGAACGCCGTGCTGAATACTCCACTGAGGCTTCTGGGTCAGCATAGCATCATTTCTTACCTGGATTTCCTACGTCGCGCAAGCAGGCAATGCTATCACAATCGATAAAGAGCCTTTGCATGCCTGGTTGGGTTGAAATCTGCTTCAACATAGCAATCGAATTCAGTGAGTGTTGATTTCGCTTGCATGCAGCATAGATTTCATTATTGTACATGTCGATTGTTGGCTTAGTGCTATGCTAGCTCGAATATCTAAATACGATCAGTGGACTTGGTGATTCATATTTTTACTCGAAGGCGAGTGTTGCTTGGCCACTAGGTTGCTTTTTGATGAGTGCGTTGTTGCTGCGGTCGCTGTTTTCTGTTGTGTGGTTAGCGGTTCGCGGTTGGAAATCGGCGAGTTCGCTGAACCACTTTACAACTGGGAAGTGACCATTGTAAATGGCAAAATCGACGGCCACGGTCGTGCAACCTTCGGTGCGATTTGCCCACAGCCACTGCACTGTGGTCAAGTGGCCTCCAGCTGCCGCGGTGTCCATGGCACTTGTCGTACAGCCTTCTGTCCGGTTATCGTGAAGCCACTTGACCACTTCAAGGTGTCCGCCAGCTGCTGCACTGTCCATCGCGTGCGCTGAGCAGCCTTCGACCCGATTCTTGTGCAACCACTTGACTATTTCTAGGTGTCCTCGGAAGGCAGCAGCATCCATAATTCGAGTCGACACTTTCGTATCTGGTCGATAGGCTGAGAACCACTGCACAACACCAAGGTAGCCTTCGGTCGCCGCAATACGCATTGACCAATCCAGGCTGTGGTCGTTGATCTCTGCTTTTCGCTCCCCAGCCGCTCCAAAAGCGAGACGTATCCGCGGCACGCTGCGTCCTGGATGGTCCACCGAATGGAGCAGTCCAGAAACGACTCGATGAGTTCCGGCACCAAACCGCTGGCGATTGGACCGCAGCGTTCGCGCACCACCACGTCTACACTCGTCATCCGTTCAAGCGTCATGGTGTCTTTGTTTTCTGGTCTGTAGTTTCAATTGTGTGAGCTTGGTCTGATGCTTCATCGCTGGTCTGAGAGACTGAGAAATCCTTGCATGCGAAGCGTGCACACCCCCACCCACGACGTTGGATGCTGCAGCACCCATGACATTCTCAGAATAGCGAGACTAAGTTAGACTCGTGGGGCTAAACATCATCGCATTCTGATCCTGCGTCGGAGAATTCGTTATGATTGACCTGCTACTTGATACTATCTCTGTCTCTGACTACAGTCTCAGCCGCGAAGCCTTTTCCCCGTGTTTCATGGCACCTCAAATTTTTGAATGGCATTTCATGTTACTCCTGTTATGTCTACGCACGACTACGAACTGTTCCTTCCAGTCCATCAACCAGTAGCTCAATAATACGCTCTGAGGCTCTCGCATTACTCTCGATTCCGACACAAGACACCCATACTCATCCGACGCGGACGACGCTGTGGCGCCTCCAGCACTGTAGCGCTCAGTCGTCGCTCTCGTCGAATCCACCGAGTTGACGACGCTGCTGCGCCAGCGTACTCAGCCGCGTCCTCTTCATCGAGTTGCTTCGCACGCTGTTCGTTTAACCACCGCAGGATCTCAATATGGCTGTTGAGAAGTGCGAAGTTGGAGGCCACAGTAGTAAAACCTTCGTTCCGGTTGGCTGAAAGCCACTGCACCATCTTCAGATGACCCCCAGCAGCCGCGCTGTCCATGGCGGCAGTCGTACAACCTTCATCGCGGTTTCCGTGCAGCCACTGCACCACGTCCAATCGTCCGTAGGCGGCGGCACTGTCCATAGCTGCAGTCGTACAGCCTTCGTCGCGGTAGTGGTGGAGCCACTTGATCACATGAAGGTGTCCGCGCAGAGCTGCCGAATCCATGACACGTGTGGAGCACTCCATATCGGGCCGGTAGGCAGTTAGCCATTGCACAACGCGCAGATCACCGCGGTCGGCAGCAGTGCGAAGCGCCCAGTCCAGTTCCCGAGGCGAAATCGGCAGCTCGCGCTTGCCCAGGCGGTCGAGCAGCGTCATGTATCCGGCACACGCGGCGCGTTCGATTGTCCATTTGGGTGAAACGTCCAAATACTCGCTCATCATTTCGGCCACGTGGGGACATCCAGCCAGAGCATCCTGCTCTCTCATCACGACGTCGACGGCGGTGAACACTGGCGTTCGGAACATGGTTATTGCGAGTTGAATCAGAAGGACGAGTCACACAACTGGTGTGAGCTTGTTGGGAAGTGTCGGCCTCTTGGCTCGATTGGAAATGACTTAGCTGGGGGCCACACGGGAGCTGTTGAACTCCTAGTAAACTGCCTCTTCCGTTTTATTCTCTGAAATTCTCCGGCGCTGACGTACGTGACAACCTCTGGGGAGCCGTGAGACGGCGGTTGCAGTATGGGCTCCGCAGCCAAGAAGAGTCGGCGAGATGACGATCCCGTCCGTGGCAAACGGAAGGCAACGCATTCGGCGGTTGCAGGTGTCAATGCGACGACGTGATTTCCCATCTGGACGCAAGCGCTAGGAGATATCACCATGCTGACTAGCCCGTCGACGAGTCGGCAACCCGACTCTGGATGAACTGCAGAGCTTGTTGTTGGTCGTGGCAGAGTCTGAAAACACAATCCTCTGAAGAAGACTTGAAGAGTCAGAGTGCTTCAACTTGAATCGGACACGTGACAAATGAAACGAATTACCACTGCACCTGTTGCAAAGGTCAGATCTGCGGTTTCTTATCGAAAGATTGGCCATGGGTATCCTTGCGCTATTGGAATTGTTCGTGGGCGTATTCAGGTCACCAGTCTGGAAGCCAACCGCAACATGATGATGACTCCAAAATTGTTGTCCACTTTATGCTTGTACGTGGACTACATCATGTTGAAGTTATGTGAGGCACACAAAACATGTCGCATATGAATGTCACTCAACATACACCCTCGTTATTGTGTCTCTTGCGACAAAGATGGTCTCTTATGTTGTGAGTATGACACACCTTCTACTTCAACTCCTAAATACTTTTCTTGTATTCTGAGGACGGATGGCATGTGTGGACTGCTTCTATGTAGCCACCAGACCAAAAGCTCATTTTCCAACGTGCAACGGAGTTAAGAAGCCCAAGCCCATCAGAAGCTCAAGCCTAATCTTAGGAAGCTTCTCGCAGAACAAGCAAGTCAAAGCCTTAAAAGCTACCACCTAATATGCCGCAGAGCCGAGAACTTGCCAACAAGAAGAATGACCACAAGGACCGTCAGTCGCGTGGCCCCATGGGATCTGGGCCTGGTGCCAAGAAAGGTGCGACTGTAGGGCGCTAAGAATGCTTGAAGGAAGGCTGTAAATAAATAGAGCAGCACTGACGTGTTACATTGTAACTGACTGTAGGTGGTGCTGGAGCACATAACTGGGGGTGTCGACAGCCGACGAACCATCGCTCGTGGCGGTGGACCGCAACGACCCCAACTACGACAGCTCGGAGGAGAACTAAAGCCAAGGAGCTGTAACATCTCATAGCTACTGGAGGCTGCGAGATGAGAAAGAAAGAAGAAACAAAAGCAAGAAGATCTGCATGTGACAGTGACATGTTTGTCGCTTTGGAGCTGACGATACGTCGTGTACGTGGAGGCATGGGACTCGAGTCATGTGGAGTGGGTCTCAGGAAGCTTTGCTGCTAGCAGAGACCACGCTAAATAATAAGTTAAAACATTATAAAAAGCCATCGTTGCGTACACTACCAACCGTAAGAGATCTTCGCGTGTTAACATGTGAGTGACGTCAATGTGCCTTGTTCTTCAACATCCTCTAGGAACATATATTCATATCATTTTGCTCAGGGTATCAAATACTGCATCTGACTGTACCACTAATCCGGTACAGTCTCCAGCACCAAAAGACCCATTATCACTGCTGTGTGACCATGGCGATGCCATCCGCCCAAGTCAATGCTGCGTCTGTGCTGACCATCCCCAACTCCATGTGGAAAAGCTCTAGGATCATCACAGAAGGTTCCTTAGTCATCCTCTTCGAGACCCACAACTCCGTCACGTACTGCTACGCCCAGAAAGATGCCATCTACCAGAATCGTCACGGCGCCTTCTACCACAACGATATGATCGGCCAACCGTTTGGCTCCAAGATTATCTCGCGTAAGAAAAATGCTCGTGGCTATTTGATTCTATTAGCCCCAACACCGGAGCTCTGGAGTCGTGCACTGCGTCATCGCACCCAGATTGTTTTCACGCTGGACGCCAGCGCCATCATGTTCGCGGCTGCGTTGCGGTCCGGTTCGAGGTCGTTGAGTCCGGAACAGGCAGTGGGGCCCTCACTACGTCCTTTGCCAGGACTGTGGCGCCTCATGGCCATGTGTTCACGTTTGAGTTCAATGCTCATCGTGCAGAGATCGCACGCGAAGAGTTTACTAGGAACGGACTGGAGAGCGTCATCACAGTCGAGTGTCGGGACGCCTGTGAACAAGGTTTTCCTCAAGAGTTAGAGGGGACAATCGATATGGTGTTTCTAGATCTACCCAGTCCCTGGAATGCCATTGGACACGCCACCAAAATGCTGAAACAAGGAGGATTCTTCGCGTCCTACTCGCCGTGCATTGAACAAGTGCAGAAGACGTGCGACGCTCTGAGGAGTGCCAACTTTGAGTGTAAGTGACAGCTAAGAGAGGTTGTGTTTGGATGATCTGTGCTAATTTTTTCGTATGTTGTGTGTACTTGACAGTGATTCGGACGATTGAGACTCGGCTGGTGCCATACAACTCGAGACTCATTGACCTGCCGGTGCCGGACTTTGGCTTTGGCAAGAAAGTCAAGACCGCGACTGGTGCTGCTGCGACATCAGAAGGAAATGGTCAGAAGGACTCTGAGGAGGATTCTAGCAAGGGCTCAGCCACGGACAAGACTGAGGACAATGATGACCAACCGAAGCAAAAGAAAACCGCCGGACGTAAGCGCAAGTATGTGCCCGGCGGAATGGGTGATCACATCGTGGCTAAAAGGACGACGAGATCCGCGGCCACACAGCCTACCTCACATTCGCTACCAAGTTCTTCGAGTAAGCTGTTAGAGCTGTTACTGCGCCTGGCCCAGGATGGTTAAAGTACTGAAAACTCCTCACACAGGACGAGGCGCTTGGATAGAGATAGATAAGCTGTATAAATGAGCAATGCATGTTGCAGTCTGCAATTTGCCATCAACGCCTGTGCGTGGAATGGCTGCACTCATCTCACCTGAGGATGCAATAGCCGGTATTCCTCTGATAGATTGTACTCTCCTTCTTACCAGCGAAAGTAACCTAGCACGTCTTTGAGCATGATATCCCATCCAATGGCAATGATAACTTGGGCAACAAGCATCCAGATGACGATCCATTCGAGCTTGGTACCATGATGATGTGTCAGATGCTGGTTGAGGACACCCACCCTACACATAGAAACAAACAATTGTGTTAGGGCAGAGAAGCAGCTACATTGTACTTTAAAGATGGGAGGCTGTTTAGACTTACAAGTCACGGAGAATGCCGAGGCGCTTGTTCAGGATGGCGATTCGGTTTGCGACGTCTTGATACTTTAGCATTTTTTCATACAGCTGTTTGAAGTCGCCGTTATCTGTGGACTTCAAGAAGTACTCAGGCTCATCCAAGACATTCGAGTGCAGATTCACATCTGCGAGCTCGATGAAGAGCTGTCCGATAAGCTTTGAAGTATCGCTCTGCGAGTACTGGATTGATCCTACAATAGCCAAACTAGATGGAATGTGTTTCGTTGATCGGATGCGATCTTCCACTCGGGTCTCGAATGCACCCAGCGTAGCTGACTGCGACATCGCGAACGACAGCGCAATTTTTCCTCCACAGTCGTCGAACAGAGCGTGATGGCGTCCTTCGCGATACTAGTTTCGTCACTGTAACTGAACTTCATGTCTTGTGCAGCATCGACTTGACCCATTGATCCGGACGAGAATGGCGTCAGCATCATCATATGCCGGGCCTCTTCCTCTCGCGTGAGTCCCCAGAAGACGCAGCAACCCGTCCTGATAGTAACAATTGGGTCAGCTGTCAAGAAAACCCACTATCACCTCACAGGGAGTAAACCAAGGCTTACGAAAAGAAGAAGGCGTGTTTCTGCTGAAGCACCACCGCTCGTTGCGCTACAATTGCATCTTCTTCGCTAGTAGCAACATTCTCACAGACTTGTGGGTGAAGCTCGAGTGCAGTACCTCCACGTACATTTTGTTCTTCCAACCGGCGAGTCCGAGTCCAAGCTGCTTCACTTGTGGTGATGCTGTGGCGGTTGTATCCTTTCGTGTCGCTCCTACTTCAGCAATCTGCCGGCTATCCCTAGTACACTTATCCAGCCACTTGAGCAACTTGAAGAGAGCAATGTGGTCACCAGTAGAGTATGCTGCCACACGCCTCTTGTCATTGTGAGTGGGCGGCAACGGTGGCTTGAAAATATGGATCATCGCCAGCTGCTCGTCGTAGTCCGGTGCGTGCGCGCTCTCCTCCCGCTTGGACGATGCACCAGTGTTCCTGACGGAACTATGCCACTCGCCCGATGTATCTTCACAGCTCATGTCAGGCTTTGCAACACCCCTTCGCATATACTACATGTACTAAGTATTATACTTACCACCACTCGATCTTTGGCTTGCAAACCCGCCCTGCGCGATTTACCTTCTCGGAATCCGACGGCACGGACCGGAGCCACGACTTTGTCGGAAGATTCTGATGTCTTCCGTAATGATGGCAGCAGAGGTGGCAATACCACCGGAGCAGAGAGACTCGATCTCATCAAAATCTTCGTTGCTATCGTCGTCGTCGTCGCCATCGTTTGGGTCTTCTACTGGAACCGGCTGCAATAATGCGACAGGCTTAATGTTGTGTCGAGTACGGCGACGGCAGCGAGCAGGTTTCGAGATACCAGCCGATATCTCGATGGATGTCGCCTCCTCCGATGCCTCCTGCATTTTCCTTCCTTACGCCAAAAGGTCGCGCAATCACCCAGGGACAACACCTCAAAAATGTTTGATCACAAATAATGGACTCTATGAAATCCACCATTGGTTATCTGGTGCGACGACGGGGTGTAGCTAATGGTGTTGGTGGGGTGGCTGTGGTGGCCGCGTCGGATAATGAATAGGAAGGCTTAAGTGTCCAGCGACGGCCGCGGCAAACCGCCATATCTCGCAGCACATGACGGAAAACAAGCTTGTCCTTGGGTGCAACAATATTGGCAAAGTTTTCAAGTAGCCGCTCGGTCGTCACACCCGTCGAAGAATTTGTCATAAGAAACGAGTGTAACCTCTTAGTCATTTCGCCCGCGGTCAGTGCCGCAGGAACTGGAGCTTGAGATGAGTCTGCCACTAAAGCATTAGGTTGGACTTGCGTTGCATGGACAGCAACACCGTCATTCCTCTGTTTAATCCTGGCAAGCATTTCGCGTGACGACTGACCCCTCGTCCTCGACCACGGCCTCGCACACGACCACGACCACGACCACGACCACGACCACGAGCTGCAGGTTGTTGTCGTCGTTGAGAAGGATCTCCTGCAGCACCTGAACGACCCGTCCACGTTGGTGTGAAGATGCTCTCGCGTTGCTGTTGGACGAGAGCACCAGATGCACGGAGCGCACTTAGAGCGCCCTGCGCAATCTTGGTTGCCTCCATTTCTACCAGATCTGCCTCCTGATTCTGCACTCCGTCAGACTCGACTGCCGAATGGTCGAACACGCCACGCACATTGCCACCGTCGAACAATTGCTTCAATACAGCGTCGTTGTCACCGTTATCCTCCTGCAGTGGCGGTGTTTCCCCGTTGTCAGTTTCCTCTTCCTCACCGTCTTCCAGACCCTTTGGTTGCCCGTCAGGTCTATCTACATTTCCGGCTACGAACAATTCGGTTGTCTCTGTAACACCTTCCTCCTCCTCCTTCTCGTCCGCCAGCACGAATAGATCGCGTAGCGAGTGCTTGTTAAAGCAGCGCTTGCGTTTAGCGTCGTGTAGGAGATACTGCTTGAAGATCTGACGGTGGTAAATTTTCTCTTCAATTGTTCCAGCTGTCACAAGACGATACACAGTGACAGGTTTTGTTTGGCCAATTCGCCATGCACGTTCACGTGCTTGCACGTCAGTGGACGGGTTCCAGTCTGGATCAAACACCACAACACGATCGGCCCCAACTAGGTTCACGCCAATACCACCAGCGCGAGTGGTCAATAAAAACGCAAAGAGCTTGCTATCAGGGGCATTGAAGGCATCTAGCCGCGACTGGCGCTCGGCTACACCAGTTGTGCCATCAAGGCGACAGCACGCGTATTTTAACCTCGACATGAAGCTCTCCAAAATGTCCAGCATACTACGTGTCTGGGTGAAGATCAGCACGCGATGACCCTGCAACTTCCACATTGTCAACACTTTTTGCAGCACTATCATCTTACCACTGGCCGACGCGGCGCCAAAATAATTATCTTCTTTGTCTTCGTTCGCTTCTTCCAGTAAATCAGACATATCACCGAAGCTGTCACCTTGGCCTACTTCATCATCATCATCATCATGTGCTTGTCGTCTCTTATCAGCTAGCCGCCCGTCACCAAACGAGGCCAGTAGATCTGGGTGGTTGCAAATGTGCCGAAGCACTGAGATGGCACGGAATGGTCGGATGTCGCGGCGCAACACCGATGCAATCTCAGGCGAAGCTAAAAACCGTTTGTAGAGGGCACGCTGCCGCTTCGTAAGACGACAAAATAATATTTGCTCTTGCTTACCAGGTAGCAATGCACCCATCGAAGAATCGCCGTTTGTTAACACCTCCTGCTTGGTGCGACGAAGCAAAAATGGCTGGATGAGGTCCTTCAGGGCCAAAGCGCACTTGTAAGCCATCAATACTTGCATCTTGGAAGCTGTAGCATACCCGCCAGCTCGAATGGGTAACACAAATTCGTCGTCAAAGGTAGGCAACGTTCCCAAACGCCCAGGATAAACAAAATCAAAGAGCGACCATAGCTCGCGCAGGCGGTTCTGGATGGGAGTGCCCGACAGGATGATGCGGTGCACAGTACGAAGCTGTTTGCAGGCCAGTGTGGTTTCAGCATCCGGGTTACGAACTCGGTGTCCCTCATCCAGAACTACGTAGTCCCACTCGCGAGCCAGGAACAAGTTCTGGTACTGCCGGACACTTTCATACGTGCTTATGACCACACCGCCGCCTGTCGGTGCGTCTTCCCGCATGCCTCGGTACCCTGTCGCATCCGAGCCATCACCAAAGTCCTCATTTTCAAAGCTAAACACTTCTTCAATCAGCTGTTCGTAAGAGTCCAACGAGGACGATGTGTTGACGCCTGTTCCAGACGCATGGAGAAGCACTACACGCACCAACGGCACCCATTTGTGCAGCTCGCGCACCCACTGCAGCAGAACTGAGGCTGGACACAGCAACAACACAGAGCGTAGTCTTCTAGCATGATGTAGAGATCCCAGAAAAGCAGCCAGCTGCACTGTCTTGCCAAGTCCCATATCGTCACCTAAAATCCCACCCACTCCTCGCTCATGAAGTCCATGCAGCCACTCCAGACACTCGCGTTGATGCGGCAGCAGCTGTGTCAGCACATAACTTGGCACTAAAAGGCCCGACCGCGTCTCTGTGATATCCCACGGCGAGTAAAACGTTGGGCCTGCTTCTGTATCGCCGTCCTCTTTCATCTCATCAGCCTGTTCATCTTTACTACTTTTTTGGGCTTGTTGTAGAATGTTTCTCTCTCTTCTTCCACTGAAGCCTGCATCTCCCGACGGAGTTCATATAGCCGACGACGATACAGATCCAAACTGCCATCGTCTGCCCATGTAGCAGCCGCCGCTTTGCGGTCTTTTGATTATTTTTCCTACTCTTTGGTGTCGTATTAACAACAGAATGACACTCTTCTTCCTCTAGTTTCTCTTCCTGTTCCACTCGGACACTTCTCCCCGGTGGTCGTCACCTCTCACTAATCTCCGTCGTTTATTTTTTAGTGTCTTTGTCTTTTTTTTTTTTCCTACTGGAACTCTTGGAGCCTGCAGGTGAATAATCCGAATCGTTTTCACTAGTAGAGGAAGGAGCAAAGTCGCTGGCGTTGGAGTATTCCGAAGGTTCGGAGGGTGGAGGTGTAGACCACCTTTGTGGAGAAGAAGCCGAAGCAGTTGGAGAGGTTGGTGGAGGCGTGGGCATTTGGTTAGAGGAAGCAGCAGCGGCGCGACTTGTGCCTTGGGTTGGAAAATAATAATTAATGACGACTTCTGATTGGCTTAGAGATCATTTACCTCCAAATAGTTATAGCCATGCCTCGCCACGAAGACGCTCGTCGCAGTAGCCGCTCGCGATCTCGCGCACGCTCGTACCGAAACTCACACACTCACTCCCGTCGCAGTCGCAGTCACAGTCGCAGTCGCAGTCACAGTCGCAGTCGCAGTCGCAGTCGCAGTCGAAGCCCCATTCAATCTCGCTCTAGTCGTCACAGTCGCAGCAGTTCTCACGCTTCACAACGCCGTCGCAGTCCCTCCTCTTCATCGTCGCATCTGTTTGCATCTCGCTCTTCTCTCAATTCCCATCGCAACTCCGAGCATCCTCGTGTCTCTCTCTTAGGTCTGGACAAACTGGCAGCAGAGAAGCGTCAGGAGCAGCAATTTCAGCCTTCTAGGGGCCGAGAGAGATCTTCAAACAGACAGGAACGGAGCTCTTCAAGAGCCTCAAGAGCCTCAACTTCTACTCGCTTTGAGAGACCAGGAGGACTCAATTCCAGTGAATGGGACGAACCAGAACGACTACGGAGTGTATCAAGCGCTTCCGCGGACACAAAGCTTCCGGAGACTCCCCAGACGAGCGATGGAGATAGGAGGGCTAAGGGGGCAGAGACAAGAGGGCTAAGGGGGACAGAGACAGAAGTAGCAGTAGCAGGTCTAGAGAGGAGGACAGGAGAGACCTGTCGCCTATCCAGCGGCAGTACCGACGAGAGCGACTGGAAGCTCCTAAGAAACAGTATGACGATGACGTGGAGGAGGACTTTGACAGGGAATTTTATCTAAATGATGACGCAGGAGGCATGGAGGCTCATGAAGGACATGTGTTCCTTGGCAATGAGGAGAAATTTCGAGAGTTAGAGGAACAGCTCGAGAAGACACGTGCAAGAGGAGATAACAAACTCAAGGGGATGTCGGCTAGAGCCTCAGCGCTGTCGGCAGATCAAGAAGCGTGGGAGAAGAACCGACTGTTGACTAGTGGTGTGGTGGCATCTGGACGTGTGGACACTGATTTCGATGATGAGCTGGACTCGCGCGTGCAGATTATGGTGCACAGCACCAAACCGCCATTTCTGGACGGCCGAGTGGCGTTCACGACGCAGGTGGAGATGGTGGCGACAGTAAAGACGCCACATCAGACATGGCTGTTTGTGCGCGTAAAGGTAGCGAGTTGTTACGCGAGGTGCGCGAGCAACGTGAACGGAACAAGATGCGGAAGCGGTTTTGGGAGATTGGCGGCTCGCGTATGGGTGATGCCATTGGTGTAAAAGCAGATGCTGGTTCAGACGAAGAGGAGGAAGAAAAGCAAGGTGACGAGGATGGCGACAATTACAAGCAAGATTCGCAGTTCTCGACGCATCTAAAGAAGCAACAAGCGGTAAGTGTATTCGCCAAGACCCGTACGCTTCGTCAGCAACGTGAGTTTCTACCTATCTTCCACTGCCGTGACGAGTTGCTGCAGGTAATACGAGAGAACCAAATTGTGGTAATTGTTGGTGAGACTGGCTCAGGAAAAACCACGCAACTCACGCAATACTTGCGCGAAGAAGGTTACTCGCAGTTTGGCACGATTGGCTGTACACAACCACGTCGTGTGGCAGCTATGTCAGTGGCGCAGCGTGTCAGCGAGGAAATGGAAGTGACCCTGGGTGAGGAAGTTGGTTACGCTATTCGGTTCGAGGACTTGACGTCCGACAAAACCATCATCAAGTATATGACGGAAGGTGTGCTGTTGCGTGAATCTCTCCGTGAGTCTGATTTGGACTCATACTCTTGTGTAATCATGGACGAGGCCCACGAGCGAGCGCTTAACACGGACGTGCTATTCGGTATCCTACGTAAGGTGGTTCAGCGCCGCAGTGATTTTAAACTCATCGTGACGTCGGCTACGCTTGATGCGAACAAGTTTGCCAACTTCTTCGGCGGCGTACCTATGTTTACTATCCGGGCCGTACGTTCCACGTGGACACGCGGTACGCCAAGTCATCAAGCGAAGACTATGTCGATGCAGCAGTAAAGCAGGTCATGCAAATCCACCTGTCTCACCCGCCCGGTGATGTCCTGGTTTTCATGACTGGTCAAGAGGATATTGAGGCTACGTGCTACGTGTTGGCAGATCGCATGGGCAAATTGGACGGCGCGCCGCCGCTCATGGTTCTCCCGATGTATTCTCAATTACCAGCTGATCTACAAGCTAAGATTTTCGACGCCTCAGATGTCCGCAAGTGTATCGTGTCTACCAATATTGCAGAAACTTCGCTTACTGTGGACGGCATTAAGTACGTGATCGATGCAGGTTTTGCAAGGTCAAAGTGTACAACCCAAAGATCGGTATGGACGCGTTGCAGGTGACGCCTATCAGTCAGCAGAATGCCAACCAACGCGCAGGTCGTGCCGGTCGGACAGGTCCCGGAGTAACATACCGCTTATACACGGAGAGGCAGTTTTGCAACGAGCTGCTGGAAGCACAGATCCCTGAGATCCAGCGAACAAATCTGGGCTATGTGGTACTGTTGCTCAAGTCACTTGGCGTGTCCAACCTGCTCGAGTTCGACTTCATGGACCCACCGCCACAGGATAATATCATTAACTCGATGTACCAACTCTGGGTACTCGGTGCGCTGGACAACACCGGCGAGCTCACAGAAATGGGCAAGAAAATGGTGGTATTTCCACTGGATCCACCGCTGGCTAAGATGTTATTATTCAGCGAACAGCTTGGTTGCTCCACTGAGGTACTTGTGGTGGTCAGTATGCTGTCAGTTCCAAGTGTGTTCTTTCGTCCGAAGGACCGTGCAGAAGAGAGTGATGCTGCTCGCGAGAAGTTCTTTGTGCCTGAGAGCGACCACCTCACCCTGCTGAACGTGTATCAACAGTGGGAAGCCAACCGTCATTCCGCTCAGTGGTGCTCCGATCATTTTATCCACGCAAAGGGCCTACGTAAGGCTCGTGAGGTGCGTGAGCAATTGGCAGACATCATGAAGCAGCAACACGTGCGCCTTCGCTCTTGCAGCGGGCGCTGGGATGTCGTGCGCAAGGCCATTTGCTCGGCCTACTTTTACAACTCGGCACAAATCAAGGGAATTGGCGAGTACGTGAACATGCTGACTGGTATGCCGTGCAACCTGCATCCAAGCGCCGCACTCTTTGGACTTGGCTACACACCAGATTTCGTTGTCTATCATGAGCTTATCTACACAAGCAAAGAGTACATGCAGTGTGCGACGGCAGTGGAGGGCGAGTGGCTTGCAGAGCTTGGCCCGATGTTCTTTAGTGTGAAGGAGTCATTCCAATCACGGTTACTCAAGCGGATGAAAGAGAAAGAAGAGCAAATGGAAATGGAGAACGAGATGGCGCAACACGAAAAGGAGGAAGCAGTTAAAGAAGCAGTCGAGCAAAAGCTCTCGGATAGTAGTCACCAACACAAGAAGCAGCGCATGGCTGTCGCTGGACCCGGTCGCTCGGAACCTGCAAGCACTACTAAGAAGAACGCAAAGCGCCCACCTCGTCCCCGTCGATTTGGCTTCTAGAGTTGATTGCGAGGTGAATGACTACGCTCAATGTTATAGAAATCATTTCAAGCAATTGATACCCGACGGACATTATAACGTTCTGTCAATCAATGCATGTATGACTAAGGCTGGTGAATGGCGCACATTGCGTTACCTCATTTATCGACTTGTACAGCGAGAGAAACAGCGGCCAAATCTCTAGCCATGCTGATCTTTAAGTTGCAGCTTGAGCGTTGCACAGATTCATTGTAGTGTTGGTCATACTCCGCTTCGTGCGTGGTGATCTGCAGATCACTGTCAAGTCTCCTTCAACTTCAGTTGTCTGAATGCGAATTATGTTGACCTTATGTGAATGCGAAACACATGCGTCGCTTCACATTCAACTTCGCCACCCAACCAGCACGTGAATGCGAACAGTATCAATGCCTCGCACTCTTATGCTCATTCTTCAATTTGCTGCCTCGAGCGAAAGTCGACGAACGAACACAACGCCAATACCTAGCGGTAATAATGACGTACGTTGTGGCGTACAAGGCCAACGTGGTGCACTCATTGGGTCTAGGCCGACTCCAGGTGCTGCAACCAGGACTCGTGGGAGTCAACGAACAGGGCAAAATCGAGTTCGTGTTGGACCTGAATAAGCAGCAGCAGACAGAGACAGCAACTGCCAATCGCTTTGATGAGCTCGTGGACTTGGGCGACCAACTACTGCTTCCTGGCTTCATCGACGGCCACGCCCACGCTCCTCAGCACTCGTTCATTGGGGTCGGGATGCACCTGCCACTGCTTGAATGGCTAGAGACTTATACTTTCCCCTATGAGGCCAAGTTCCGGAGTTTAGACTACGCTAAAGCAGTGTACGAGAAGGCTGTTTGTCGCCACTTAAACAACGGCACAACCACGTGCTCGTACTTTGCTACAATCCACTTAGACGCCTGCAAAGTACTCACAGACATCCTGGAGCAAGTCGGGCAGCGGGGTTACGTCGGGAAGGTCAATATGGACCGCAATAGCTCGTCCGGGCTGCAGGAAGACACTCAGACGTCCATCGACGACACAAGAGAGTTCGTTGACTACGTGCTCAAGAAGGACAATAGTTTGCTGACGCCTGTGATCACACCGAGATTCGTGCCTAGCTGCTCCTCCAAGCTCATGTCTGCATTGGCACAGATCTCTAGAGAACATTCACCTAAACTGCCAGTGCAGTCTCATCTAGCGGAGAACCGCGCCGAGGTCAGCTGGGTCAAAAGCCTCCACCCGAAGAGTTCGAGTTACACTGGAGTCTACGACGACCATGGACTGCTCCATGATCGGTCGTACATGGCGCACTGCATCTGGTGCAGCAAAGGCGAGCGTGAGGTATTGAAAGACAAGCAGACAGCAGTGATCCACTGCCCCAACTCCAACTTCTCACTCTCCAGTGGTGTCCTGAACGTGCGCAGACTTCTGCAAGAAGGGATCAAGGTTGGACTAGGCACCGACGTGTCGGGAGGTTACTCTCCGTCCATGCTCGACGCCATCCGCCAGGCTGTCATTGCTTCCAAACTCGTCTCCATTGGCAGCGGAAGCTCCAGTGATAAGGACCAGGAGGAGTTGGAGGGGAATCTCTCTCCTATGCTGAGGCCTTCCACCTCGCGACTGTGGGGAGTGCTGAGGCATTGGGGCTTGGTGATAAAGTAGGCAACTTCCTGGTCGGCAAGGACTTTGACGCGCTCGTAGTGGACCCAAACGTTGCCAACAGCCCCATCGACCAAGTTGACGACCCCGACGAAGCCGTTGCTGCTGACGTGTTGCACGTCTTTCAAAAGTTTTTATTCCTCGGAGACGACCGTAATATCGTCAATGTCTTCGTAGGTGGACGACAAGTCAAACATCCGTCAGGACTCCACCACAAATCCTCGGACAACGTTGTTAATGGTTCTCCTCTATCTGTCGGCAGTGTGCACCCGAGTATCCTTCCTCTGTCCCTGGCTCAAGAATAACTAAAGGCAACATTTTTAACTGGGCTAACATAGTACTTTATTGTCCCGCATCCCTTTCCCCTTGATAACAAGACCAAGGGATCCGATAGATAGAGAGTTTAAGTGTCACTTAAACCCGCGGGTCTTGTTTTATCCAGCAGCTGCGTCATCATGACATGACCCTGCAGAGTCTTGGTCCTGCAGGACAGTCATCTTGCAGCTTACTCGAGCTTGCCGAGGATCTCCTCGTCGCGGAACAGGAAAAACTCCTGGCCGTCGAGCTTCACGGAGCTGCCGCCGTACTCAGGGAGCAGGACCTTGTCGCCCACGGCGCTCTGGGCAGGAATCAGGCTGCCGTCCACGGTGCGGGCACCAGGGCCAACGGCCACCACTTCGCCCTCGTTCTGCTGCTTTTGCTCGGCGTCCGGCAGGTAAATGCCACTAGCAGTCTTGGCTACGGCCTCGAAGCGCTTGACCAGGACGCGGTTGCTGAAGGGGATAAGTTTACGGATGGAGCTCTGCAGGATGATAAGGATAGATTCAGTTAGGTTAGAGATGGCTTTAAGTGAAAGCTTGGATGGTTCGGCATCTTTCTGGTTAAAGGAAAGCTTAACGCACCATAGCTATGCTGACGTGAGGAATTCTGGGCGAGTTGAGAATTGATCGTTTGCCACCACAAATCCAATCTCTGTGGCCTGCACCCTCCCTTGTACGATAGACCGACGGAATTTCGTTTCTGCTGTAAAATAGCCTCCTTTATCTCATAATATCACTCTAGAGGATAAACAACATTCTTCTCCATACTAAATCGTAGTCACTCTAGACCAACACTTGAACTTTGTATGTATCAATAACGAGAGGTGACACGGTGCATATCGCTATTGAGAGTCTTACAAAATCCAAGTGTAAATGCGAAACAACTTGAACTTTGTATGTCTCTCAATAGGTATATGCTGATAGAAATAAGCCAAAGATAGGATATTCCTATTGAAAGTATCTCTAAATAGAAATTGCCATATGTAGCAAATCGTCAAAATTGATATATAAAGTTTGCATTCGTGCAACATTCATCACTGTTAAGACGATAGAAATAGCCTCCCTAATGTTATATATGATACGCAAAATAATTAGACTTGGTGTTTGTAAGTGGGGTTTAATCGTACGCTCTGCGTCACACTTCAAGCACCTTGCGCTTGATTGACATCGATTGTTCCAGAAGGTCAAAATGTCTTGCACTAATAGGCAACTTGCACCAAGTTGCTGCAATGAAATCCTTACCCTTAATCTTTAAGTAAAACATTCATTTAAAGTTCACATCTAGCCAATTTTCAACGACGGGATCGCATGGCCGACCAACTCCTTCACGAATCTCCTTCCTCCGCACAACTTCCTGCAGCTCTACGTACTGACATGCAATCACTTGCATTCTGGAACTGTAGCACATTCCAGATAGGCTGTTATTGTACGTACGACATTGTGCATACATCTGCCCATCACAGACAGTAATGTCCTCCTGAGATGGATTGATCAAAAAGTCACTCGATCTGGACGGGAAGTTGCACGTTGCAATGGCAACGGAGTCCAGAAGCTGCTTCGTGATTGTATTTGGTTGAATTTTGTTGTTGTCTTGGTCTTGACAAGACTGAGGCTTGGACGCACACAGATAGTGAGACGGGTTGCAAGGCCCGATGAAACCGTTACAACAGGCTAATATGTCACTGATGAAGAAGGCCGCGAGGTGGACGTTTGGGGACATATCAGGGATTCGGTCGATTAGATGGCCACCCGCGATAATGAACCTTTTCAGCTTGGACAGGTTGATTAACGACGGATCTCCTCTAGCGTCGGCATTAGAGCACTCGACACTATATTGAGATTCGTCGCACCAGCCAAACGCGGCAGTCGAACCAGATTTTGATGCACCGCGAGATGCAAATACGTCAACGACTTCATGTCGTCGAATAAATTATTTGGCATTGTGACCAGATTCTTATCAGTGGTCGCCCTTCGATGCTCCTGTAAAAGACATAGGCCGAATACGAAAACACAAGTTTCATCAGTGCCTTTAGTGTAGTGAAGTCTAAGAAGTTGCTGAGCAAACGTACAGATATTCCAACTTTGTGAAACCTGCTGCCCAGTCTGGAATGACTTCGACACCCGTGTACGTTAGTGCGCTAGAGTACACAAAGTTAACCGAGAATTATTTGACATCTAGTGTTTGTGCAGTTTGCAGCAAAAGAAGAAAAGCATTGCACTTACATGCTTTGCAACCCGGTACATCGTTGTAGTTCGTCTGGCCAAATAGGAAGATGACGATTTATGATCTCGATCACGCGCAAATCCCTGAAGTCGACAGCTCGCGTACGAGATCTGTCACGTCGACAGGATTCATCCATTCCGCGTAAGTTCGAGGTTGTTTGTCGTCGTTGATCAGCGCACGACATGGACAAGAGATTACATTTGACCAGCGATAGGCGTATGCGACGCATTGTGGGAATGGTGCGCATACACGATTGGACAGATCGATGCCTTGGTTGGTGCGCACCACAGCGAGAATACTCGCCAGCACGAAGAGAAATGCAGTCGGCCGGCTAATAGCCATTTTCTTCCTTTTCGACGTTGATGGTTGTTTGCGAGTAACTTCCACTCGGCGCTGGCGGACTAAAAATCTACGACTCGAATGAGCCGATGACTAAACGACAAGTTCATCACCATTCGAAGGCAAAGGTCCGACCCCGACTTCATACGTAAGGCATCAAAACTGATCAGGAAAAGTGTTACTTCCGACCCATTTGTCATCTGACGTGCCTGACGTTCATACCATGCAGCAGGGTACATTTCCAAGTTCAGCAGAGCCTTAGAACGGTCGAAGTGAAAATTCTTCACAGAATAAGTAAGCCAGAGTATCGGCCAACCGACAGCGAAGGTCATGTCAAACCTGTAGTACAGGCGTACCAACGGTAGTTAGAGGAATTGCACATGAAGTAGTGAGTTCGGTTGTGACGTACATTGTATCAACCAAGACCTCGACAAACGCCGAGTGAAGCGCAGGAAAGAGGATAAAACTTGCACAAGACAGAGAATTGAGGGCGATCAAGCATGCGTATGCATAGCACAGAGTGGCGGGGTGCCGTCTTCGAGAAGCCGAAAAGAGCGGCTGCTTGAACCGCTATGTCCAGCGTCTTGTGGAAAGTGTTCTACAGAATTATCAAACCAGTTGCGTAGGTTAGAAGACAATTTGGTTATAGGCGACATCGATTTTGCTTGTTTCGTACCCACAGCTTACGTCTTCGCCCGTCAAAATCATTTAGCTCGTTCCACAAGGTGACTGCCTTTTTGTGCATACAGAAATTTTGAGCGTCTGTTGCGATACAATCGATAGATGTGTGTCGTGACGAGTCGATAGACCAAGCTGGGCGAACACTTGGAGTTTCGTTGCACTGTCATTTTGAGCACCACGCTTATGTAAGTGAGTAAAACCACGCTCAGACTCACGACACTGATAGTCATAAAATACGGCTCGGGGTCGATGATCAGCCAAAACTCTCCGTCATCAAACTCTACAGTATTCATGAGGTAGTTCGCGGTTTGATTCGGAACGACAGTCAACACGATAAGCCACGCCGTCCACGCGATGGATATTGCCAACATGAGTATCAAAAACATCCCCAGTATACCGAACGTCTCGATAAATGATAGCGACACAGTTTTACTCCCAGAGGAAAGCCTAATATCACCGACACGAGGGCCACGAGGTGAAACCATTTTCGGCGAGACCGGCAGTCGCCATGAGCGTGGACTCTGCGATACCTGAAGCCTATCGGTGTGGCTCTCCGCTGGTACAATTTGTGCTGCATTAAGGCGGCCTACCAACTTCATCGTTTGGACTGCAAACGATAGAAAATCTGTTGGGGAATAGCACGATGAACTGTCGATTGTTCACAAATAGAGCTGTAGTTATTGCGCTAACTTTGCGATTATATCGTACAACGCCCTAGGACATGTGCATGCAGATCAGTTGAATCGAGTGTGATTGTGTCGCTGATTAGCCGACTACATATATTGCGTAGTAGGAGAGACTGTAGCTGGGCAATCAATTGCTACAGTACCAGCAGGAAAGTTCTTCTGTAACCATCCCTTAAGCTCTCCTCCATCCGGCCAACCCTCGTAGAACTCTGGAGGGAATTCTTCATCGCAGTTCACGTGGAGAAACAACAGCACTTCAAAGGTGCGCGGAGTGAAGAAATGAAAGAACATGTCGTTACCAGCGATGTAGTCGGGAAAATGTTGATGCAACTAACCAGCAATTTGCATACTGCCACTTGCTTGTCTTGAAATTGCCATTTTCAGCGGCCAGATCAATCGCGTCCGTCGTGCACTCTGCAGTTGCATTGTCGTGAAGTCATTGAACGATCTCTATGTGGCCTTTAGATGCAGCATTGTTCATGGCCTTCGTTGTGCACCTCTCTGACTGATTAGCGTGCAACCACTTTAGGACCTCAAGTGCCCATTCGCGGCAAGATTTAACGAACAAGAAAAAATGTGCCAGCGACGTGATCGAAAAAGCCGCGGAAAATGGACATTTGGAGGTGCTTTAGTTTTTCCAGGAGTTGAATCTGTCGGTGGGCCGACGTAAAACACAGCCAAAGCGACGACGAGTTAAGAATGACAATCTATGGTGGTCTAAACGTTGCCGGCTACACACCATAATCTCTCCATTTCCTTGACTGGCGCGTGATCATAGATATACTGCATCATGTCGATACGGACATGCTCAATTGCGTTGTCAAAGAAGCACCCATGGTTATCTTCCTCTTCACATATCTCGCGCCCTGTTGGGTGCTCCATGAGCCATTGAACCATGGGAAGCGCTCGCGTGTACATGCCTCAAACAGTGTTTCACGCCAACTCTCCAACCACTCAAAGTGCCTCGATGGAGGTGGGGAATGGAGCTGTGCAATCTGCTTAATCAGGCCCCAGTCTCCACCGCCCTAGTGCTCATTTAAAGTTTAATATCTCATTGCGCCAGCAGCATAACTCGGATCCCGCTGGAGATATCCGCAATCAAGCATTCATTTGGTGACTTCAAGACACGAACAACCGAACGCATAGTCCAAAACGCATCCACCGGGTAGTAAGAATGTTGCCAGCGCCATATCACCACGGTTGAGAGCATAGCTGATAGCGATGTACGTCGCTTGCCCTTCGTTCCTTTTCGGAATGTGCTCGAACAGCCATCGAACTGCCTCAGACTGGCCTGCGATAGAAGACTCCCGCAAGGGGTCATCTCCCCAACGAACTGTGACACCTTGATAATCTTCTTGTGGTGGTTGATTATCAGGAATTCTTGCAGACAGAAGTGCAATCTCTCCAGGGTCGTCATTCCAGCCCCCCATAACGTTCCGTCTTCGTTTGCTCCCTTTCCAGGATCCTGAATTAACAGATACTCCACAGGCAAATGCCCATTTTCGCTGCCGCTTCAACCACTTCAGCCACCACTTCCAGCGACTTGTTGATCTCCCAGTGGTAGTAGTGGGGGTCGGATCACAAGTAGTTGGTGAGAGACCAGGTCGGTGTTCTGTCAGCACTAGAAGTGCAGCTGGCGTCTCAGATCCACTCCAGCAAGACAGTCGAGCCAAAGACACACGCGCCACTGAGTGGGAGACCCCGTGGTGGTCCGAGGAAACTGGTGATTAAATCTCTAACATGCACCAGAGCATTAGCCTCTGGATAGCGCCGCAGCACAACAACGACCACAGACGTAAGCATGGGGTTGCAATGCGGGGGCGTTTTGGAGACTGTCTGTCGGTATCGTTGGTCCCTACCGCTCAAGCGGCACCTCAAAGACGTCTGAATATTGACAGACTACTTGACTGAGGGGGTAGATTACAGATTGACATGTGAAAACGCTAGGTTGTATATTTATTTGGGGATACTACAAGCTCTCGCTTTAGTTGGGCGTGTCCATACCGGCACGCACGCCGCCGCGCACCAAGAGGTCGGCGATATCGTCCTTGTTGGAGAGCTGCGAAGCGCGCAGGTCGTTTACGAGGCGCTGCACCTTCTTCTCCTGCTTGAGGTACTGCAGGGCGACGTTGCCCAGGTTGCTTTCCGGAAGGGCCTCCGTGAACTGCAGGCCCTCGCGGTACACGATCTTGCTGGCCAGACTCGACGCCACAATCGAGCGCAAATAAGCGAGCGGCACGTTCTCCTGCACGCGGTCCAGAGCCACCTCACGGAGCTTGGGAGGAAGGTGCTCCTCGATCAGCGTGAACAGAATCTGCTGGTCCTCTTCGCATACGTTGTCGAAGTGAGCCAGGACGGCATCGTGCACGCGCGTGATGGCGCGACTGATGCGCTCACTAGCGGGCGGCAGCGCCGACGATGGGTCCTTCTTGTACTCGCGGAAGAGCAGCTGCGCCTCCACACGGGCCAACGCACGGAGCTTGTCCACCACTTCTAGCACCAGCTCGTCCTTCACAGCCAGGAACTCGTCCGTCTCGAGCAGCATGCTCGACACGATCTCATACGAAGAGCACACAACACCGCACTTGTTGGCCGAACTGTCCTTGACGATAACCACACCGGCGTTGTCGAACATCAGCTGACGGGCCTCGGGGTGATGAACAGGTTGGCACCCTCGACAACAAGACCGGAAGACGGCTTGCCATCGGCGCCAATGAAGTCGCGCCAGTTGTTCTCGTTGATGGTGTTCGGGCGGCCACCTGCAGGAATGAACAGGTCGCTCTGCACACGGTTGTGCATCGAATTACGCGCACGAATACCCTCCTGGGTGTTGATATCGTGCTTTACGCCGGTGCTGGGCGACACCTTGGACTCATCGAAGCTCGACAGCGGCAGTTCCTCGTCCACAAGACGCAGGAGCTCCTGCATGTCCAGACCCTGAGGGTCCTCGATCACACCAGTACCGTCGCAAATGCCAACGACGCGCACGTTGGTGCCGTACTCACGGTGGAGAATCTTAATGACATTGCCAGCAACGTCACCATCGGTACCGCCCGTGATTTTCACCGTGAACGGCTGCTTCGTCGGGTCAATGTTCTGCGAGCGCAGGGCCACGTCAGCGAACACTGCAACACCTTCACTGGTGACACCGTACACCTTGTGGTTAAAACCAGCGTCGGGCTTGGAGCTGATGAAAGCACGCGGGATCGGGTAGCCGCGGTACGCAGCGCGGTTCGTCATCCAGACGATGTCGTCCGGGATGATGTTCTCGTCGGGGCCCAGGTAGATAAGCTCGTCCTGGCCATAGTAGTCGACGATCTTCTCCTTGACAGCCTCGTCCGTGGTGTTTAGGTCGAGCAGCGCATCCGAGAAAGCCTTGACACTCTTGCGAATAATGAAGTCGCGGGGAGCAACGTCACCTACGGGTCCAACGATGGGGTCACAGAGTACCACAGCCTTGGAACCACCCTCAGGGATGTCCTTGTTCTTGAGCTGCTGAGCAAAGGCCAGGTTGTAAGCCTCGTTGTACTGGCGCGCACTCTCGAGGGCATGCGCATCAGTGGAGCTAGGGTACACCATACGGAGACCGCCGCGAGAAATGTCACGGAAGCGGACGTGGAAACCCTTGAAACGACGGCCGTAGATGAAGAAGACGCCGAAGGGAGTGTCCTTGCCGACGGTGCCGTAGCCCATGACCTTCGGGTCCATACGCAGAGACAGCGCATACCGGTCGCGGACGTACTTGTTGGTGCGGAGAGTGCCACGCACGGCATCCACCATGTTGTTCAGAAGGGAAATGGCGTCCTCAGCCTCAACATTGCTACGGATCTCCTTCTTGAGCTCGTCGACAATCGCGTCCTGCTCCTGGGCAGTCATCGCGTTGGTCTGGGGGTCGAACTTGTTCAGGAAAAAGTCAGCGATGCGCGAAGCGAACGGCAGGTGCTGGTCGTGCTCCAACGTCTCCATGATGCGCGTCAGGGAGTACGCGAAGGGGTCTTTCTTTGCCAGCACACCGTGCAGCATGTTGCCGTATGCGTAGATAAGCTCAGCACGCGAGATGCCAAGTTCCGGTGCAACTCGGTGAGGCGCACTGGTCGGTCGTCAATCCACTTGAGGAGCTTGAGGTTGCCGGAGATCTTGGACCACTCGAACTTGAAATCCGAGCTCAGAGCTTCCTCACCAGGCTGCACCAAGATACGGATCATGGCTACGTGGCCGCCACCGTTGTTGTTCTCCGGGTCCTTGACCACATCCAGGTGTGCGCGCACCACGTTGAGCTTGCACAGACCAAGGTACGTGGCAGCCTTCTGCATGAAACTCTTGGGGAGCACGTTCGACGCCGCGATGGTGAGCATGGTCTGAGGTATGCCGTGCGACGCGAGCTTGTTCTCCTCGTTGCGATTCTCCCAGTTGTGCTCCACCTGCACTGCCACACCTTCCGTGCCACGCACGCGCCCGAACAGCTCCATTTGCCAGGCCAGGCGGCGCGGGTTGCTGTACTGCACGTACATTGTGTTGCTGTGGTTGAGGAAGGCGTCCACGGCCTCCGGCTCGAAGTGCTTGCCCGCTTCTGGGTAGCACGTGTTGCCAGCGTACTTGCCGGTCTGGATTTCGGCGCAGAATTTCTGGATGGTATCACGAGCCTCAATCTCACCTGCGGTCTTGTTGAGGAAAGGTTCCTGCTGGCCGAAGCGGAAGATGTCAAGGCCCAACGAATCATCCAGGGCCGTGAAGATCTTGACACGCGCCAGCGAACCGCCGTCCACGGTCTGCGGCAGCTGTTCCAGCACGTTAGCCAGACGGCCAGGGAAGTTGGCGCCCGAGCGGAAGTGCGAGAAGATAGCGTGGTCCGGCGAGCGGATCATGACCTCTGGCTGCTGGGCGTTCACGAGCGCCGTGATAGCGTTCAGGTGCTGCAGACGGTCCTTCTCGTCGATGGCGCGGAAGTACGAGGGCGGCATGTTTTCCAGGAACCATGGCACGGTCTTGCCGGCTGCGTCCTTCTGGAACGTGTCAAGGGCGCGCAGCATCTCGTCCTCCGTGACGGCGGCAGTCTCCGCCGCAAAGGCGCGGGCGAACACCGTCTGCAGAGCTTGAGGGCGCGATGACGAAGCGCGGCGCAGCGCCCGGAACTGGGAAACTTGCATCATCTTGCCGCTTCAGCTGGAGTCACTTGACACTTGAGGTGGTGAATTGCGGAATGAACCAGGTTGACGTCGAGGTAGAGGCGGACTATCTGCAGCAACAAATTGGCTGGCAACCTGCTAGCAATGGATACGTACTCTCAGCAAATCAAACGTGTGGCTCGAACGAACGAAGCAGCACGCTGCTGCGTCTACAATCAACATGCTGATTTTTGTATGTCGTCACTTCAACAACACATTGACCAATCGCATCGCGCAGTCGCGTCTGTCAATGATGTCTGTCTCTTTTTGGCTCGGTTTTGTACTTGAACTATTTGCGCCGGAAAAATACCTCATTGACGACAACAAACCTCAATTAAAAAATCTAATTAATCGTGCTGCGAGATTCAATGCCAAAGGTGTTTCGCACACTTGCAACTCAAACTGAAAACGATGGAGCAATGCCCTACAATAGCTCTTCGGCGTAAAGAATATGTAGCTTTAGCAAGCTCTAATACCAACAAGAGCCCAAAAGCTCATGAATTCGCATGTTAAAGTTTGACAAGTGGACGCATTTGACAGCCAAGCGATGCTGAGATGATGTAAAACGAGAAAACAAGTACAGTACTTAGACCTATTGAGGTTGAGCTGTTGCTACGCCTGAATAGATCGTAACCTGGGGAAACTTATCATTAGCAGTCATACACCCTTCTCCAAACAGCATCTCGAAGTCGACACGCGTTAACGAAGCCATCTGCTCTGGCTTGGGGCACTGGGGGAGGGAGCGCGGATCTGTTGATCAAGTGCTAGGTTAGCACCTCTTGATGGCTAGTGTGGTTGTTGGTCATCGTGTCATGCTAACACACACCGCGCGGTGACAGGCAGAGGACATGAACGTTGGAACCCGGGACCGTTTCTTCGGAGAAAATTACCCGGGCTGAGATGGGGCCCTAACATCTTTTGATCACCACAACTAACAAACTGACCTGGAGAAGGCGTCGCGTATGCAGAACTAGTCATATCGCAGCGAAGAGTGAAGCTGGGACTGAGAACTTGAACAAAAGCTAGGTACATGTATTGCGTATTGCAGAGGTAGAAGAAGGCCGCAACCCGCGCATTGCTGCCGCATAACGGCACCAATATCACTTTGCATTTAGCTAAGTATTTGACGAAGTCCGTCAATCGTCTGGGATGCAAATATTAATGTCCAGTTCACTACTTCGCACAACAATGAGAAGAAACTTCACTACCACAGGCGCTTGCGTCCAAAGCATGATGCGAGATTAGGACAATATCAATTGCTGGAATTGTTCAAGCCTATTCACTCTGGTTCATGTATCTGTCGCACCTCATCTAGCGTTTTATTTGAGGAGCATATCGTTTGACTTACTGCCGCGTCACACATACCATCTGGTTGCACCTCAACCAGAGACAGACCGTGGGAAAAGGTAGGAAGGAGGCAACAAGTGTGATCGAGATGTGATCGTCGCCAGAAGCTACCTGCGGGTGACCGCCATACATGGCTACTGGCAATTTGCTGGCGAATGTAGCACACTCAGCAGCAATGAGACGCCTCCACGTGGTCGGTTAGAAAATCGAATGCTTTTGCGATCGGCACGCAGGGAAGTCTCTGGGATCGAGCCTATCCCGCCTCACGCCTCGCTATCCGGCCAGTCTCTCGGCGTCTGTTAACATGCTGCAGGCAGCGCAGAGCTTGAATTGGTCCTCGGCGATTTGGCTAGTGACCTCGCAATGAAGGCAGGCGAGGGCACTAGCCAAATCGCCAATGCAATGAATCAAACCACGTGTTGCAAAATGCGCAATCGGCGTCCCTTCGTGTCCACCAAAATTGTGTGAGAAGTGGCGACGCTGGCCCGCTTGGAGCTTCGCCGTCCAGATGGCAGATCGGCCGGGCGATGACGCTGCCAAGGAGCACGCGCCAGCGAACGCTGCGTCAGTACTTGACCAGTCCTTGTCCACCTCAACTGCAACTGCAACTGGCACCAGCTCCGCCGCAGACTCCTCCGAATCTTGGGGATGTCGGACAAGTTTGTTTAACATCAATGATCGAGCGGAGGAATTCGATGCGCTTACACCAAAAAATCCGTGGAGCCAACCCACGCAGATGCATCTGAGCTGGACGATCTCCGCCTGGAACTTGCACATGTCCGACGGGATCTAGAGAAGGAACGCATCGATCATGACGTCAACAACGCCAATGATGCAGCCATTGATGCCCCCACAGGTGAGATTGGCGCTGTTGAGTACCAGGTGCGTGAGTTCAGCGGCGGGATATTTCGTGGTCAAGTTCAGTTGCAAAAAGCTTATCGGAGGCAGCCGTGTGGCTTCCGCACGGTCTCGGTGTGCTGGTCACCACTACGGGTCACACCTTGTGTGGACAATGGCTCGATGGGAAACAGGTGGCTCAGGGCACACACTACACACCGACCTTGCACTACGAAGGGGCTTTGGTTCCGGCAGCGATCCCGTTGGAACTCCTTGCTATGGCGTAGGGCTTTATACTTTCGGTGCGCTTTTCACCGGCTGCTGGCGCCAGGAGAGAAGCGCTCCAGCGCAGAGTGCTCAATTCTACCCGCGAGGCCTTGGTAGTTTGCAGCACACAGTAGATCCGAGCGTCGACGGATGGTTCAATGGGCTTCGTTGTGTCCATGAGTGTTCATCTGAGATGGAAGATAGTGCTTTCAAGCTGTCACCGAGTTTCCAAATGGAGACGCAGCCAATGCGCGGACTGCTTGTTGCGAACGAAAAGCTCCAGTTCTGGCGCAAAAGAGGCCTTAAACGCGCTTTGAGCGCATGGAGTCGGCTTTGTTGCGACTTCGTTACTGTAAGAGCTAGACGCAACCGTCTATTGGCACTGGAGGCGCAGCAACAAGCTCGCCAAGCGGAGCAGCGCGCAATTCAAGAAGACCTGGAGCGAAAGAAAGAACTGAAAAGGCAGGAAGCAGGCGAGCTTCTAACTCTGTTGACAAACGCACAAGAGGCGCAGGATCGTCGCAAACAGCGTCGACAATTGTATGCCCAGCGATTTGATCGTGCTATCGGCCAGCGCGATCTCGCTCGAGAATGTGTTGCCAAGCAGCAGGCAGCTGTGGCGACGTTGGAGAGCGAGCTGCGAGAGACGGTAGAGCTGTTGGAAGAAGCTCAACAGGCTCAGGCGTACTGTGCACATTATGCCCGCGAGCTGCACGTACTCAAACGGCAAATTGAAAACACGTCCGTGAAACTCAACGAAGTTCGGTTTGGCGCTCAGCGCAATGAGAGTCGTTTGGATATTGCGACAGAGTATATCTCGCAGCGCAGTGCTACACCCACGCCAGCGAAAAAGACTCCACGACGGCGAGATAGTAGTTTTCTAAGTGGGGACACACTTGATCCCATTGATAGTCGCAGAGAGCAAGCTCATCAAAGCGTCGCAGCTGGCCAACAGTATGTCTGTGGAGTTCCTGGTTGTAAGTGTGGCATTCCACGCGACGTTTTCTTGCGGGTGGCTGGCGTATTGAACGACGAATGAGTCGTACGTGGATAGCCGACACTTATTCTACTACTGCAGACGAATATTGTCTACTACGCAGTGGCTACATTGGTCTATTGGCAATAGACCTTATTGATTGCCAAACTGCGTCATTCGCGTGTCATCTCTTCGCTAAACTACTAGTTTTTTCTGTCCCTATACATAAATCAAGTGAAACATTTTCACTTATGGGGTCTAAAATGAGGACTGATAAAAACCTCCAATTTCTCGGCCCATGGCGCCGCTGCGTACCCTGCGTCCTGTACTGTTCCTGGTGGCGTTTTTCTTCGTTCTCGTGCCTCTGGTAGTCTACAACTTCGTCACATTCGACTTCCAGCGCGTGGCGTCCTTCGAACGTCGTTTCCGAGGCGGCACAGCGAGTCCCTCGGTCGTGTTGGAGGAGCTCCCCAGTGTCTGGACGTCCCGAGTCTCGATTTCATACAAAATGCAAGTGAAATCATGCTACATTGTCAAGTGGAACAAAATACTTCAACACATGCTGTAAAAACAACAGATCGGCAACGTCTAGTGCACTTTGTGAACGTGGCGTTGGACGCTGTCCCTTTATGGGACGGAGAGGAAGACTCGGGACGGGAGCAATTCTCGTATCTCCAGTTTGCAGCGTTACAATCCATCAGGAAATTCCTACAACCAGAGATGATGATTATACACTACTTTGAAACACCGAGAGGGGTGTGGTTCACTCAGTGTCAACGACATTTGTCGCTACACCAAGTGCTACCTCCAGTCTCGTTCGACGCCATGAAAAAGCAGGGCCGCCATTTCTCAATCAACACCAGAGACGGCAAATTATCGAGTTTTTAGTCATGCTACGGACGTTGAGGAAGCAAGGAGGGGTGGCGTTCTCGGACTTTAACACGTTCTTAGTACGAGCTCCGGGGATTGACATGCAGTCAGATATGGTGGTGGCTAGTCAGTCACGTTTGATGGGGTCTCGTAGTGGAGAGCAGAGAAACAGCAGGAGATCACCCAAAACGTTCGGTATTGGGGTGCATACGATGCAGGCCCCACCAGGACACCCGTTTGTGGAGTATCTGGAGCAGAGACTCAGCACGATGGTGAGTGAGAATGACCCCAGACTCCACCAGATGCCGCTGGAGAGGATCGTGGGACAGCTCGCGCTCGAAAAGTATCCTAACGAGCATGGTGATGATTCAGACGGGAGATCTGCTACCAACGGAACTACCAGCAATAATACTACAGCCGGTAAAAGCAGTATTATGAATGGCGTTGCCATTGGAACTTCCAACCTCTTCGAGTACAACGGGTTACATGAATCTCTTACTACGAAGGTGGGATCATCCCTTTCCGGGGTCTTCAAGGAGTGACAGGGTTTCACTTCGATCGATATGATTTTGCAGAGCAGACAGTAGACACAGAAGATCTTCGAGAAATTGGACGGATGCAAAAGGAACTTACGACGGCAGACGAGTGGCTAAATCTAGACACGTTGGTTGGCGCTGTGGTGCGGCTAGCGCTGAGCGCGAACACCTCAGCGGAGCTCGACCCGCTCATGGAGTAAATTTACGACAAGATTTAGTGCTCTAGGTGCATCACAAATGACACGTAAACTATGGAACCCACGGTGGAGAATGACAATTTGAAGATACACAGGAGCATCCGGGGCGTATTTACCTAGGGCTATCGCAAGCGGACAAGTGTGAGCTGTCTGCTGCACGTGCCAAGTTCACCCCCGCGGATGTGGTCATGTCGGTGTATTGGCCGAAATGTCTTCGACGTGGTACTGTTTCTTCGCGTACACCCACAATCCCTATTAAAAAAATCATGAACAATGTGAAAGTCAGGTATTAATTGATGTTGCAGCACGTGGAAAGAGAATTGAAAAAGATGTTATTCAAGAAAACGGTACCAAAACGGAAATGAACGACGACCGCATTTGGAAAGATTAGCAGCTTCAAGAGAATACTTCACGACGTCCTTCAGACAGATCGAATCACGTTTACCATGTCTTTTTAGGCACGGTGAACCTCACAAGACACCGTCATAGAGGCTTCGTTCTCGACAACAGAACTACTAGATGACTCTGACCCTGCCATGAGGCCATAACATGCAGTGTTGCTGTCAATCACTTCATTCCCAGGGAATGCTCCACTCATCGAACCACCAACAGATCCAAAGCCCATGCCCGAACCACCCGGACTAATGTCACCAGCACCACCTCCGGTCGTGGTCACACTCACGCCACCGTTGGCCGTGTACGTCGCAGCAGCACTCTCGCTGTACTCGCTCGTCATGTCGACGCCTACGGAAATCCATGTCAGCAGACCGTCCTCGATGCTGTCGCCCAGACGAACATACTCCACGAACGGGTTGAACTCATCGGCTGCAGCCTGTGCGAGGATAGAGTCGTCCGCATTTTCCGTGATCTCCCACGTGTTCACGGCATAAATATCTGTCGACTGTACCTCCGTGAGCAAGCCCTGGTCGAAGAAGAGTTGACCGATGTGCGAGATCTCGCTACCCGAGTACGTATTGTTCTCCAAAACCGTTCCGTTATACTGCGTCAGGATGTGCATGTGCATCGCGCGGCCGGTGTAGTGCCCTGGTAATTTGGTGATGAAGGATACGAAGCCGTCCTCGTCTGTAGGATAGAGGCCACGGTGGAAGGTGTTATTGATGTTGGTGGTGTCATCACCGTTGCCGTTGTCGCTGGCAATCACCCCCGAGTACACACCCGTGAGGTTGGCGTGCCAGAAATCGACATACAAGTCGTCGACCGCAGTGCACGTGTTCACGTCGATGAATTGCAGGTCGACGTACAAGTCGATACCAGGTTGAGACTCACGTATATCGGTGCGAATGAACTCGCCCGACACGTAATACGGACCAGATGTGACCTCCGGTTCCAGGAGACACGCTACCTCGTCGCCGAAGAGTGTGCTGGGGTCGACGGACGACGTGAGTCCCGTGAGGCTGGATTCGTGGTCAGTGGATAGATCGGTGGCGAAGTCTAGGCGTCGACGGCCGGATTGGATGTCTTCGAGCATGGCGACTCGGTGGTCAGCGGCCTTGTCGAGGAGTGAAGGCGGCGGCGAGGAGGTTGGCGAAGCGAACCATGACGGAGTGATGGCAATCGTAAGGTGGCGCGGTGTGTGTTGAAGGGTTTTCCAGAACCGAGGAAATTGGGGAATGAGCAAACTCTGGCACGTGAATTTGATGATACTATCCTGATACTATTCCGTCTTGGTGGTGCGGATGCAAGAAGCCAGGAAGGATATTTGCTGTCCACTTTTGGCCGTGTTGCCCACGTTTAACTCTGGTAAGTGCACCTCACCACCAGTATTCGTTATTGTTCGCTCTCGGCATATCGGGTGACAAGGCTGCACACCTTATACTTCCTGAGCGATATGTTAGAGCTGGCACAACTAACGGGTGATTTTATAGTCGTTTAAACTGTTCTATGTGGTGTAAAAGTACTTGGGTGAAAGTGTTTCACGTTTTTCAAAACGACAGCGCTAGGATTCATATGTAACTTAAAAACGACCGGGTATTTGGCGCACAGTTAACAAGGGCGAGCTATGGCTGGGTATGAGCACCCTTGGAGAAACTGCGTGCACAGCAATCACAACTGAATAAATATCTGTAACTGATCGTGAACGTACTAGGGATCTTCCCAATTTTGCGTTCTCCCATCCATGTAAGCTCAGGACAAACATCTATTGCAAAGGTGCGCTCATCTCGCACTTCAAGCACGTCAGGACACGTGCAGTATTGTCATTGACAGGCTATCAGAGTAGCACCACCAAAACGAGCGATCTGAAGGATTCCAGATGACATTAGAGTGTTCAACGGATCGTTTGAGGCCCGAAGGTTTGTATAATGTATGTGTACGATCCTCGATATCTGCAGCCCTTCTGTTGACAGGACTGCGCACATACTGTTAGTAAGATTTGTCAATTAATATTCATACACGTATAAGTCACACTGAGAGAACGGTAGAGATAGGAAATTCGCTGAAGCTTGCTCCTGCACTCAGTGAATCTAGACGCGCCAGCTCAACTAAGTTGCCAGCGTCAGTACATATCTCTCGCCAGATACTGGCACTGTGATATGCCCGTAGCTCCCTCCACAACTGCTGCGAGTGATCCGACAAACTCTCCCATTCCCCAATTTCCTCGGTTCTGGAAAACCCTTCAACACACACCGCGCCACCTTACGATTGCCATCACTCCGTCATGGTTCGCTTCGCCAACCTCCTCGCCGCCGCCTTCACTCCTCGACAAGGCCGCTGACCACCGAGTCGCCATGCTCGAAGACATCCAATCCGGCCGTCGACGCCTAGACCTCGCCACCGATCTATCCACTGACCACGAATCCAGCCTCACGGGACTCACGTCGTCCGTCGACCCCAGCACACTCTTCGGCGACGAGGTAGCGTGTCTCCTGGAACCGGAGGTCACATCTGGTCCGTATTACGTGTCGGGCGAGTTCATTCGCACCGATATACGTGAGTCTCAACCTGGTATCGACTTGTACGTCGACCTGCAATTCATCGACGTGAACACGTGCACTGCGGTCGACGACTTGTATGTCGATTTCTGGCACGCCAACCTCACGGGTGTGTACTCGGGGGTGATTGCCAGCGACAACGGCAACGGTGATGACACCACCAACATCAATAACACCTTCCACCGTGGCCTCTATCCTACAGACGAGGACGGCTTCGTATCCTTCATCACCAAATTACCAGGGCACTACACCGGCCGCGCGATGCACATGCACATCCTGACGCAGTATAACGGAACGGTTTTGGAGAACAATACGTACTCGGGTAGCGAGATCTCGCACATCGGTCAACTCTTCTTCGACCAGGGCTTGCTCACGGAGGTACAGTCGACAGATATTTATGCCGTGAACACGTGGGAGATCACGGAAAATGCGGACGACTCTATCCTCGCACAGGCTGCAGCCGATGAGTTCAACCCGTTCGTGGAGTATGTTCGTCTGGGCGACAGCATCGAGGACGGTCTGCTGACATGGATTTCCGTAGGCGTCGACATGACGAGCGAGTACAGCGAGAGTGCTGCTGCGACGTACACGGCCAACGGTGGCGTGAGTGTGACCACGACCGGAGGTGGTGCTGGTGACATTAGTCCGGGTGGTTCGGGCATGGGCTTTGGATCTGTTGGTGGTTCGATGAGTGGAGCATTCCCTGGGAATGAAGTGATTGACAGCAACACTGCATGTTATGGCCTCATGGCAGGGTCAGAGTCATCTAGTAGTTCTGTTGTCGAGAACGAAGCCTCTATGACGGTGTCTTGTGAGGTTCACCGTGGCTAAAGGACATCTGTCCGAAGGATTTCGTTCCTTGTTCATTTCACCTTTTGATAAATAAAATACTCCAAGAGCGTACTTAACGTAACTGCAAATTTTAACGTACAACGTACCTAGTAATCAGTGCACTGAAACTGTCATCAAATCCTACTGAAAATGACAAAATCTGGAGATGTACCACTTTACCCGGTACAATCGATCTCTTAGTGAGTTCAAGTCACTTGTCAACTGCGAAAGCTGGTCGGTCGGATCGCTGTCATGGCTGACATCGTCGAGCTGCAGCGCGTGGTGCTCTCGGCTCTGGACACTCTATACCAGCCCCACCTCACCAACCCCGAGCAGACGCAGGCAGCTGACGCGTTCCTGCGAGGCTTTCAACTCACCCCCGAGGCGTTCACTGTCTGCGCCAGTTTACTGGACCAGTTCCTGCCATGTAACAATGTTACAGTAACAGGTAACACGGGAACAGTAACCAGTCGTAACCATGTTACCGGCGGTGTCGCCTTGGCTGCTACAGCCGTCCCGCCGTGTTCTTCGCAGCACAGACGCTCGCCAATAAGTTACGCAGACAACACGGAGCTGCACGAGAGGAGACGGGTCTCTGGACGCCCCGAATAGTGGGCTGGCTGGCCAGTAATGTCAAGGTCCCGAAAATGGTCGTAACCCAGTTGCTACTCGCTCTTGTGGCGGCGTTACCGACTCTCAAAGAGCAAGATTTAAAGTTAGAGAGTCTCCAGACGCAGGAGGCTACAGACTCGCAGATCTACGTGGTTATTCGCGAGAGTTACAATCAATGCAGCGGCCACAGTGTGGTGGGCTTTGCGTTGTTACAATTGGCTCAAAGTGGTGTAACTTTCTCTATTCTAGCCGAGTTAATGCTGCTACTGGTGGAAGAAGTGGACGCTCTCCATGAGCGCAGTACCAGACAGAGAATGCAGAGTGAGGTTGACGGCTGGGCGCCCGCTGTGCTGGATCGGCTGCTGCCTCAGATCATGCACGAGGCCAGTACCAACTGCAGATCAGGCAACGATAGTGTGGTGACCCAGGAGACGGTATTAAGAGCACTGACAAGTTGGCTACATTACGTTCAGTGAAGGCTGATGTGGTGGTACGTAACCCACTGCTGCAGTCGTTGCTAGGCTTCCTAGCACGAGATGAGCTCTTTGATGCAGCTGTGGATCTAGCAGTGGAACTTGTACGCTGCTACGCTGGCGAAAGTGTGGTGGTGCAATGGCTTGCACCGAGACTACTGTCGTTGCGTGGTGCATTCGGTATTGCGGCTGATGCGGAAGATATGGACACTTGTCTGGGGCTCTGCCGAATTTTCACTGAGATGGGCGAGTCGTATTTGGAGCTGTTGCTGCAACAACCCGGAAATGGTAGTGACCATACAGCACTTGTGGACTTGCTGCTGGACTGTATGAATTATCCGGACGTAGATGTTGCTGATGTCACGGTTCCGTTTTGGTTCAAGTTGCTCCAAGAGCTCCAGCATCGCATCACTCCAGAGCTGTTGGCGCAATATACACCACGACTTGAACGTTTAGCAGGACTATGCATGCAGAAACTGCAGTTCCGCGAGGAATTCCCTAGTCTACCGCTGGATAAGCAACAGGATTTCAAGGCATTCCGACAAGAACTGGGTGATATCTTGCGTGACTGCTGCCAGCTATTGGGTGTTGAGGCCGTTCTTCAACACTGTGTGCGGGGTCTCAACCTCATTTTTCAAGCACCAGCTGAAGCGCGAAGCTGGGAAGCCGTGGAGGCTCACTTGTACTGTTTCCGCTCTATTGCTCGGCAGGTTGAGAACGCTACAACCAACATCGATGCTTTGGATGCGCCAATTGCGCTCATCTTTCAGCACCTACCGCAGTTTGCCGACCATCCGGCCATCTGCTACACGTCGTGTCTGATCGTGTCTCGCTACGCTGAGTGGCTGCGTGCACACCCGGCGTCACTGCCAGCCCAGGTCGAATTTTTAAACACTTGCGTGACTCGCAGTGCCGGTGATTCACGCTACGGAGAGTGGGAGGTGGCGCGTGCTGCAGCTGCGGCTGTTCGTGCGCTGGCAATGGATTGCTGGGAGATTCTTGGTGCTGATATCGTAGCATTTTACCTGCATATTGAGAAGCACGAGCTCATGGTTGTAGAGGATCAGGTGCTGATTCTTGAGGGTATTTGCTCCGGTGTGGTGAAGTCAGATGACCTTCCTTGCGTCATGTCCGTACTGGATCAAGTTATGAAGGGTATTGTCCAGCGGCTAAGCGCGCTGTTTAGCTCGAACGCCTCTGGTAGTCACGTCCAGGTCGCACTTAATGAGCTTCTGCGACTCATGTGCATTTACGAGTATCTCGACGTAAACCCCAAAATGCTACATGGAGAGAAGCACCCGTTGGTTTTGCTTACGGAACAAATGTGGCCTCTCTTCAACCAGATGCTAGCGCTGTATCGCGGTCACGACGAGCTCGTGGAGCGTGTATGTCGTTGCTACAAGCGCATCCTTCGCACATGCGGGGCACAAATTGCGCCACTGCTACCGCAACTTGTGGACAATTTATTGGCCTTCTACCAGGCAGAACCTAAGTCCTCGTACCTGTACGCCGCCAGTATGGTTCTCAAGTTTTCTCTCACAGCCACAACCACAGCAACTCGGCCGAGATGGATCTACTCTTTGCACGCATGCTTCTTGCACTAGTTGAAACAACGTCGCCTATTTTCTCGAGTACCGGTGAAATGCAGGCACGCCCTGACGTCGTTGAAGAGTTCTTTTTCCTCATGGAACGCGCTGTGCGCTGTGTACCACAAGTGCTCGCAGCGCCCACGCCCTCCTCGTCGGGTATTGCTTTAGGGAGAGGTCAGCCTCTTATGACGAGCGTGTTCTCGTGTGCTGTGGCGGCGTTAGCCATATCACACAACGACGCCAATAAAGCAGTACTGTGCTTTATGGAGCAAGTGTATGTGCAATCCTTGGCTGACGGCTCAACCGTGAAACTGGCTGCACTGTGTACAGAGGTGTCTAACGACGCCACCAGTAAGGGTAGTAGTAGCAAGCAGCTTGTGGATTATTTGCTGCGTGGTGTCGTGCTTGGCGCAATGTCACCTTCGCGTGTTGAGGCAGACTACGGGTCGGCCGCAGGAGTCTTGGTGCAGCTTGCCAAGTTGAATGGCCCGCAACTTCAACAGTGGGTGGCAGAATGGTTTGCGCAGGCCACTGCGGGGTCATATGCAACCGCAGCGGTGAATTTCCTTACCCCGGACGAAGCACAGGAATTCCAGAATGAGCTGTTCAGCGCTGCCAACGAGCGCGCGTTTCGCCGCACCGTTCGTCATTTCGGGAAGCTTTGCGCTTCTCGAAGCTCATCGCTTAAGGATTGCGAGCGTCAGTAATCGCGATGCAGGTGACAAAAGGCGGAATAAGCAAATGCGCGCGCAACTGGATGACCACACAGGCAAGAACCAAAGTTTCGTCGGCTGTCCAAGGGCGCTAGGTGGGCACTTGTGGATGCGGTAGGTAGTGATGGATATTTTTCTAGCTGGTACTATGTCTTTGGATTAACCCTCTGGATATTCAAGAACAGGCTCTGTTAGCTTCTCATGATGTTGTTGTTCAGAGCGCGCCATGTGGCTCACCAGGTTCGGCGCTGGACGTGTTCCGAGAAGATAAGTGTTCGTTACCCAGGTCAATGGCGTAAGAGGAGTCGGTCGATATGTGATGGCTCCCCCGTTGCGTAATGGAGTCGTCGCTCTCTGCTGTTCTTGGTGCTGGGTCTTCCACAGCCCCATACTCCCACATTGCCCCTTCATCGTAGGGGTTATTGTATCCTTCAGCGGACCACGAAGTAGGGTCGTATTCGCCACCTTCCTCCCAAGTATACCCTACTGCTGCTTCGCCAACGGGTTGTTCGCCGTTGGGTGCCGATGAGTAAACACTTCCATCGGAATTACTACTCCCGCCCTCGAGCAATGGAGTAGGACCGTCCGCATTGTTGGCTGCTTCCATGAATTCGTAGGGAGAAGGCCACTGATTTTGCGCAGTATCCTCTTCATCGTGCGTCCCCTGCTCTGGTGCAAGTTGCTCATGCTCCTGCCATAAATTATTCTCCACTATACCGTCTCTTACGTCTTCATACGTGTCGCCATGCACGTTGCTGTCGGCACCTGTCGAGAAGACCTCATTTTCGTTGTCAATCGGCTCGGTATCTGCAGGCCATTGTTCCCTGGGCCCAAGCTCATCGCAGGTATCATTCCGCCTTGAACATCAGGCCAGGTTCCCTGAAGCTCCACTCTGTTCGCGCCTCTAGACGAATAAGACATGCTACCAGTAGCTGGGGAAGGCCCAGCAGACATGGACGATACATGGTGCGAAGCAAGTGTCAACCGGGGCTTCAGATCTGCTGAGGCAATGCGCCGAACATTCTGCGAGTTTGTGTTGTGGACAAACTGGGGCGCTGTGGCTGATCTAGCAGGTAAAATGTCGGTGCTAGCTGTGAGTATATCACTACTACCATCATCATATTCTCCGTCTTCGTTCCGTTTTGCCGCAAGACTCTCAAGGTGTTTGGTGAGAGAGGCGAGTCGCGCCTGCTGAAGCTCGGGTGGACAAGTGTCGTACAGGTACTGCGCGTTGGCGTGGTGTAGCAATCCTGCGAAGACACGACAGAAGAGTCCCACCAACTCCATCATCAACTTGTCTTCGGTCTGCTGTGCCGCCTCGCGCTCATTATTAACAGCAACATCAGGAGCAGACCCAGCGACAATTCCGTTCACTGTCGCCTCGGATGCGGTGAGCGCAAATGGCGAAGCCGATAGACGGGCCTTTGCCACCCGTGAAACCTGCACCATCCCAAATGGTAGCGTCCCGCTACCCCAAGGCGAAGGGATCGGGACAAGGTACAGTCCACGAGCGCCACCAGGAATGTCTACTGTGTCGTTGAAAGCTGCTTCAGCTGAGGGCTCCGTCACTATTATTGGTTTTGCTTCTTGATGCAGAAGCAACGCACAAAGATGCTTGTGCGTTGACGTAACAGCGCACAACTGTAGGGACGCTGCCAACACCTGCATGCTGTGGCGAAAGTTGCTCACCTACGTGCCACAGCTTCAGTACATCGGCGTCTAACACGAAAATTCGCAGCTGTCGGATCCCTAAGCACTCAGCCAGCTCCTTTTGTGCGGTTGCTACTAGCTGCACAACCGATGGGATCGCTAGTGCGGCTAAATGTTCTGTTGATGCTGGAGATGGAGCCGGTAACCCGACAACCGACGAGCGGTTTGTGGCCTCGTTGACCTGATTCAGCTTTGCAATCGTTCGTGTCGCATTAGACGCTTTCGTGACGATCTCGCTTTGCATGCAAAGAATCTGATGCATTTTGTGGTTGATCTTCTGCAGCGTTCTCGTGACCTGAGTTATGACAACGAGCTCGGTAAGGTGGTTGAGCATAGGTGCACGCTTTTCAAGTGAAGGAAAACTTACAGCGGTTTGGCGGAGTATGATGCCGGCCTGAATAGACAACAATGTGCCTAAGATCTGGTCGTTGGGCGAAAACGGTTTCTGGTGTGTGGTATTCCAGACACGCAGGACAGCGAATACCCCCATGTTGCTCAGGTTCCTGTGGATATTATCTCCACTGGTCACAAGATGCGCCTCAAGGTGAACCTGCAACTCGTGCACGATAGGGAGAGCTAATACCTCACGTGATACTGTCCCTGTGATGGAATCTGTGGAACTATAAAAACGAGGGTCATCGGTGGCGCGGTGCACATTGCAGATCATATTATGCCGAGCAGCATAGCCTGCGATCCCTTTGTCGAGGGGTAGCTCCCAGCGTTCTGCACTGCGCTCTGAACACACGCCGACCAGCTTTCGGGCAGCGTGGTCTACAGTAAAGACTGCCGCGTGTTCACAATGCAGCAATTCACACATGCGCTTCAACAACCTGCGTGATGTTGTGGCAGTCATAACGCTCGTTAGGCTGTGTGAAATGCGAGAAGCAGGGTGAAGGTACAGCAAGCAACGTACACTTGCAATACTGTCGGAAGATGAGT